>CM024754.1:71635097-72256858 GCA_014218235.1 Colocasia esculenta | reverse complement strand
GAAGGATCGAAATAAATGTGTGGAAAAGATCTAGAAGGGGGGGATGAATAGATCTTAGCCACTTTTGCGGAAGCTTAAATAATTTTAAAACTATTTAGAATCAGAGGCATAATATCAGTGAAAAGCTGCTGATCTGATTAGATTGGAGTGAGTTGAAAAACTTAGATGAGAATCAAGTTGATTAAGTGAATTAGAAACGAGTCCTATGCAAGCATCTAGCGGATGAACCAGTCAAACCACAGACACAAATGCACAAGGATTTTTAGGTGGTTCGGAAATCACCCATGTGATTCCTACATCCACCCCTCACAACCCGTGAGGATTCACTAACACAACTGGGTAACACACCCACTGGAGCCTGACAACTCCAACACTGAAGAGCTTACAACTCACACCACTTCTAGAGCAAGACTACTCTAGAACAACTGAGCAAGACTGCTCAACACACACTTGAGTTTGACAACTCAACACTGAGCGCACCGGCTCACAACATCTGAGCACAAGGCTCACACATAGACTTGCTAGACACCAACTTAAGACAAGATCTCCTAGCAACAGATCTAGTCGAAATTTGAGAACACTAATGAGAATTATGCAGAAGCACTTGCATAATCTCAAGAGATATCTCAGAAGAACAAAGTAAAGTAAAAAGGTATTGAATGACTTCGTTCTTCAAGTGTACTCCCTTGTAGAAGCTTGAATTGGGAAGAAGCTTGTAAACATGAAGTCCAAGACGATGCTCTGCAATCTGGGAGGTTGGACCTTCCTTGAATTCTTCTCCAACGATGGCTTCTACCTGATCTACTTCCTTGAGATGCTTCAGAGGCTTCTTTAAAGATCAAACCACAATTCTCACACCTTGAATTGGTGAGAAGAGGTGTTCAGGAGACTCCAGGAAGCAGAGGAGGGAGACACGAACTCTTATGGCCGCCAGGAATTTTTCAGGAGGCTCTAAGAGGTTAGTTGGGTCTCTCTCTTCGAAGGGAGGCCAAAAGGAGCCTTTTATACCCTTAGGATTCCAAAGATACCCTTTTGGGGTACAAGGGCACGCTTCCCTAGGAAGATTCTGATCGCCCTAGAAGGACACGTGGCAGCCATCAGCTCTTAGGATGAAAAGTTTCCGTAGTGTGTCGACCTGCCCTGGTGGTTGTGTCGACACACTGTTCCAAAGATAGAAGAATCTGTTCTGGGAGAAAGGTCCCGTGTCGACCTGCTCTTGAGTGTGTCGACCTGC
This sequence comes from Colocasia esculenta, assembly GCA_014218235.1. Lineage (NCBI taxonomy): Eukaryota > Viridiplantae > Streptophyta > Magnoliopsida > Alismatales > Araceae > Colocasia > Colocasia esculenta. The sequence continues at coordinate 72,255,624 of CM024754.1, read as the reverse complement.
TGTCCCAATTCCTCAAACTGGCTGTTCTGGGAACTGGGTCTAGTGTCGACCTGCCCTGGGAGTGTGTCGACCTGCTGTCCCAATTCCTCAAACTGGCTGTTCTGGGAACTGGGTCTAGTGTCGACCTGCCCTGGGAGTGTGTCGACCTGGGTACCCTTGATCTCTGGAAAACTGCCACTCGTGTCGACACACTCTTGACATGTGTCGACACACTCTTGACATTTTTGCACAATTTCTCTTTGAGTCTGTGTTGATGTGTCGACACCATTGATGGGTGTGTCGACACATCTTTTGCATAAAAAGTTTGTACCTGAAAAATAAACACATATATCATTAGTTAAATGATTTATCATTACCACAAATGATAAATGTGGTTTGAAAAATGCTTTTTGAGCATGACTTTCAGGTATGATGCTTTTGACATGTTCCAATTAAATTGCTTTAAGAACACTTCTTGTCATCATCAAAATAGGAGGGAAATGATATGAATTAGACATTCAACCCAACAATCTCCCCCTTTTTGATGATGGCAACATTAAATCCATATTTGAATGTGGTTTTGATGAAGTGTGATTTTTAAGCAATTTTTATTGATTAAGTTTTTGTTTTTCTTTTGTTCATACTTGTCAATGTCCTTTTGATATTGTTCAGTAACAATTGATGATATTTTTGTGAGATACAACGTTACTTGAAATTAGAAGATTTGTGCACACAAGTCAACAATTGAACAAGTATTCACACACAAATACAAAAATTTGTATTGAAGCCAAACAACCATTTCATGTCATTCATTTCATTCAAAAGATCATTACAATTCATTCAATCTTCTCCCCCTTTGACATTATCAAAAAAATGTACATTAGGTAGAAGATGGAGGAGGAGGAGGAATTGGAGCTAGAAGCATCTCAATATCTGACAATCTCTTATCCATTGACTTCATGCTTGACTTTATCTGTTCATGGATAGTTGTCAGCCGAGTGTGAAGATAATGCTCCATTCTATCAGAATGTTCTATCAAGGTGCTCTGAGTTCTTTTCAATTCATCTGAAACATGTTGAGAACTTGATGACCCAGCTGACCAACCAGGTCTTTGCATGATTTTGAACTCCTTGGTCAAATCTGTGAGCTGCTTGTCAATGTGCTCATTGAAATTTCTCATACTTTCCAAATCATCCACAAAATGAGCAAATGATAGTCTGGTGCTGGAAATCTCATGCAATGTTTGATTGGTGTTGAAGACATCTGCTTGGGAATTGGCCAAAATTCCCTGAAGAACTTTCTCTAACTTGTCCTGATGTTCTTTTAGCTCAATATAGGAATCTCCCAGAGTTCCTATGAGTCTGTTAAATCGCTGAGCTGCATAATCAGAAGCTGCCTTCTGCTCAATAAATTTGGCAGAAACTGTGTTTTCCAGTCTTTGAATCCGTAGCTCAAAAGATGAGGACATGGATTGAAGTGAGGAGTTGAAGGATTCAAATTTGTCATTTAGGAAAGATATCAATTCTGGTGGAACAGGAGGCCCACCAGAAGATGTGGATGGTTGGAATGAGGGTTGTGGAGAAAAAGAGGAAGCTGAGGTGAGAGAGGATCATGAAAAGGACTGACATTTTCATTAAGAGCTTGATCCTCATGCATAGGAGGCTGATCCTCTTGACTTAGGGGCTGGTCCCCTTCAGCTGGAGGCTGTTCCTCCTGTACTTGGGCTGATCCCCTGGAGCCTGAGCTGGTCCTCTTCTAATTTGATTTCCCTCTAATCTAAATCCCATGAACTTCTGGATATTCTTGAATGTATAGATATTTGACTTGGGAATGGACTGGGATTTTTCAGATTCCAATGGCACACCAAAGTGCTTGAACACTGAGGTCAGATGTGCTCCATAAGGAAGTGATCTCTTCAAGTCTGTTCTTGTAGTTTCAGAAATGATTTGATAAAGAATCACATGAAGGTTGACCTTGATATCTTTGACCATGCAATAGAGTATGAATCTCTGGATATCTGTCAGTCTATCTCGCCCACCACCTTGAGGGGTAACTATGGTTGTCAAGATGTGGTGAATTACCCTTAACACAGGTGGAAATGAGTTGGCATTAAACCTTGTCACATAGGTTTGTTTGGCATCTGATGGATCTGCAGGATGGCCTGTCAAGATTGAGTAGGCTTCATGTAAGTCAAATTCAAATTCATGGTAGTCAGCCCCCTCATCTGGCACTTTGAAAATGGAGGCTGCTACATCAGTTGGCATGTCTATCTCTATCCCCTTGACTTTGGATTTAAAACCTTCTTCTGTGCAGGTGAGGTTTTTGTAGAACTCTCTAACTAACCTTGGATAGCAGACTTGAAATTCAGAAATGAAAGGAATCCAAGATTGAAAGGAGAAATAGGTTTGAATTTCAGGGAGAGAGTCTGCTAATTGGGTGTCAGAAAGGTCAAGAATTCTAGGCTTCAAAATCAGTTTGGCAGCACTGACGGATTCTGAGGGTATATCCTCTTGAGACTCAGTAGAGGAAGACGAAGATGATTCCTCATGATGGTCAGAGGAATCGCCCGAAATATCTGATCTAGGGTTTGAACTTTGTCTACCTCTGCCAGCATTGGAGGTCCTACCTCTCTTTGAAGCTCTGAGAGGTGCAGAAGAGGATCCTGGAAGCTCTGCAGGATCATTTCTTCGCTTGGTTCTTCTTTCAATCTGTTCAACTGGAACCTGTGCCGGAACCTGCCTTGAAGAAGCCTGAGACCTTGCGCCACGGCGGGGACCCAACTTGCGGACCATGGTGCAAGGAAGGAGTGGAATGTCAGAGAGGAGATGGAAGATTGGTGAGGTGATTGAAGATTAGAGAGAGATGGTGAAAATTTCTTGCCGGAATGGTGAGAGTTTGGCCGTCGGGTCGACCTGATGCTCAAAAAGGGATGCAGAGGTACACTGCCCCGCAGGAACAACAAGGGTTTAAGGTGAACCCGAAAGATTTGAAAAAGTTCTGGCAAGAAGGCAGTGTCGACACATGAGGAAGGGTGTGTCGACCTGACTGGAATTATGTGTCGACACGAGAGAGGATTGTGTCGACACAGCCTTTGAGAGAAATGAGAATTTTTGAGAGGAAATTTTTGAGAAATTTGGGGACATCTTTATAATGATAAATAATGAGAGGAATTATCATTTGAAGGATTTTTAAGAGGCCTAAAAATTCATTTGCTGTATTTTACAAAAATTCATTACAGTTCAAGTATTTCATACAATTTCCAACAGGATATTAGCATTCCAAGACTTGAATCAACAAAATGATAAATTGAGGGATATAATGTATCTTACAATCAACCAAAATCTGCCATGTTTCTCAATTTTCAAGAGTTAAAGATATCATCTAGACTAAACACAGTTGTGTTGAAAGTAAAACACAAACTTAAAGAACAACTTGATGAAGGAGGAAGATGATTCTTTCTAAACAAATCTCCAATAATTTTCATATTTTTGTTCTTTTAACAAACTATCAAATGATGTAAATCTCTTTCACTCAAGTACTAGTGCTTTTTACACACCATAGTCCCTGGATACTCAAGATGTAGTCATTGTCAAGTCTCAAAGGGGTAAATGATGACTTTTTGACATGAAAATATACGTTTTTTAGACGCCAATATTTCCAGTTACTCAGTCATCATCAAAAAGCATAGCACATAATTGCTTAAATTTTGAGGTTATTTTCAATTTGGATCCCCTTTGAACAGAGTTAACAAGAATGCCTCATGACATGCATAGCACTTCATTCATTGTGAAGGTGTGCAGTTTCTCAGCACAGATGTCATTGCTCTGTTGAATTTTACAAGATTTTGGAGAGTTTGTAGGATAGAATTCAAATACATCCAGCCATCAGTTGCAAACAAGGTAATGTTTTAAGTTCAAGACACAATTGTAATTTAGTTTAGGAAGAGATCTGAGTTTCTGTGGATTGAGAGACATAGTGGAAAGTTGATTAGTAAAAAATATAATGTATCACTCAAGGTTCACTTTGAGACTCTAGAATTTAGAATGAGGACATCATGCAAGGAATTGATGAAATGCAAGAAGGGTTCTGAAATTTGCAAAAAGATGACTTGTGAATTTTCTAGCTCCCCCTGAGATGATGATTTCAATCATTTTTCATCAAAATAAAGATATGCATTTTTTTTTTTTTTTTTGAAAATCAGAAAGAATGTTTCTTTTTGGATAACAAAGATTTCTTCTCAACAATTGTATATTCATTTCTTGGTACTTGGCGGAGACATATACTCTCGCATAGTGAAAGTGTCTAGACAAGCATAGCCTGTCCTTCTCCAAATCACTATTTGATATACCAAGAAGTTTCAACACAATCAGAAGTGAAGAATTTATTGTAAAAAGGGAAATGGAATTGGAATAGAGAGAGATATGAGCAATGTAGCTTGAGGAAGCAAGGAGTTATGAAATACAAAGAACTCCCCCTTAGACAAAGCATCATTCAACCCAAACTTAAGAGAGATCAGAAGGATGGACATTTACAAAGACCAAGTTCTCTCCTTAAAGATGAGAATCTATTTTCAGGAAGGGGTTTTGTGAATATGTCTGCAATTTGTTTTTCAGTTACAATAAAATGGAGTTCAAAAGATTTCTTGGCAACCTCATCTCTCAAGAAATGATGCCTGATTTCAATGTGTTTTGTTCTAGAATGCTGAATGGGGTTTTTAGAAAGATTGATTGCACTTGTGTTATCACATAGGATGGGTACACACCCTAAATCTTGGTTGTAATCAAGAAGTTGATGTTTCACCCAGAGAATCTGAGTTCCACATCTACCTGCTGCAACATATTCAGCTTCTGCTGTTGACAGAGCCACTGAATGTTGCTTCTTAGAAGCCCAAGAAATAAGGCACCCACCTAGAAATACACACAAGCCACTTGTGCTTTTTCTATCTAACTTACACCCAGCATAATCAGCATCACAATAGGCAAACAATTCTAACTTGCAACCAGCAGGATACCAAATTCCTAAGTCACATGTTCCAACAAGATATTTAAAATTCTTTTCACAGCAAGCATATGACTTTCTTTAGGATTTGATTGGAATCTAGCACATAAGCACACACAAAACTGAATGTCAGGTCTAGAAGTAGTAAGGTAGAGCAGAGAGCCAATCATACCTCTGTAGGTCTTTGGATCTACTGACTTACCAGATGGGTCTTCTTCTAGCTTAGCATTTATTGCAATGGGTGTGCTTGAATGTTTAAGGTTCTGATAGTCAAACCTTTTCAGTAGCTCCTTGACATATTTGGTTTGACTGATGAAGATACCTTCATTCGTTTGGTTAACCTGCAACCCCAAAAAGAATGTTAAGTCTCCCATTAAGCTCATTTCAAATTCATTCTGCATTTGATTTGAAAATTCAGTGCAAAGGCCTTTATTGGTGGAGCCAAAAATTATGTCATCAACATAAATTTGGACCACAATTATTTGATTTTTTACTGTTTTAGTGAACAATGTTTGATCAACATTACCTCTAGAATATCCTTTTTCAAGTAAAAAGGAACTCAAACGATCATACCAAGCTCTTGGAGCTTGTTTAAGACCATAGAGTGCCTTATTAAGCTTGAAAACATGGTTAGGATATTTTTCATTATCAAATCCAGGAGGTTGTTCAACAAACACATTTTCCTTTATATATCCATTTAGAAATGCACTTTTAACATCCATTTGAAAGACTTTGAATTTCATGGAGGATGCAAAAGCAAGGAAAATTCTCACAGCTTCTAGTCTAGCTACAGGGGCATAAGATTCTTCAAAGTCAATTCCAAATTCTTGGTTATACCCCTTTGCAACTAGCCTAGCTTTGTTTCTTATTACTTGACCAGCTTCATTCAATTTATTTCTGAAAACCCATCTAGTGCCAATCACTGTTTGGTCACTAGGTCTAGGCACTAATTCCCACACTTGATTTCTTTCAAATTGATGAAGTTCATCATGCATAGCATTAATCCAATCAGAACTGGATAAGGCTTCATCAATTGACTTGGGTTCAATTTGGGAAATTAGAGCTAGTGAGTCTTCTTCAATGTTTTGCAAAAAGGATGATCTGGTCCTAACTCTATCATTTAGATTGCCAACTACACTATCTAATGGGTGATCTCTTAGAAATCGAGGTTCAGAAATTACCTGTTGAGAGGTACCCACTTCTGAATCAGTATTACCTGAACCATTTGGAGATTGTGAGTTGTTGTTCAGGTTTTCTTCAATGTTATTACTCTCCTCAACGGTTGGTGAAGAATCCACAATGAGGTCATCCTCTTCATTGTCTTGTTTTTCCCTGCAAGATTTAGAATCATTAGTGGAAAAGGAGTTTTCATTAAAAATAACATGTGGAGATTCTTCAATAGATTTGGTTTTTATTATGTACACTTTGAAGGCCCTTGACACTTCAGAATAGCCAAGGAAGATAGCTTCCTGACTCTTAGCATCAAACTTGTCAAGGTTTTCTTTGTTATTATTGTGAACATAGCATTTGCACCCAAAGACTTTAAAATAGGAAACAGTTGGCTTTTTGTTTTTCAATAATTCATAGGGGGTTTTCTTGATTTTTGGTCTGACCAATGCTCTATTGAGTATGTGATTTGCTGTGTTCACAGCTTCAGCCCAGAAGGATTTGGGTAAATTACTCTCAAGAAGCATGGTTCTAGCCATTTCCACAAGAGTTCTGTTCTTTCTTTCCACAACTCCATTTTGTTCTGGAGTTCTTGGTGAAGAAAACTTGTGGAATATCTGAAATTCAGCACAAAAATCAGAAAAGGATGTGTTTTCAAATTCACCCCCATGATCAGTTAAGATGTTTTTGATTTTATATGGATAAGTGGTTAAGACAGTGGTACAAAAGTTCCTGAATTCAAGGCATGCATCACTTTTGTGAGATAGAAAAATAACCCAGGTAAATCTAGTAAAGTCATCAATGATTACAAATCCATATCTTTTGCCACTCAAGCTTAGAACTCTTGTTGGCCCAAAGAGGTCCATGTGAAGAAGTTCTAGTGGCTTAGATGTGAGTACATCATTGAAGACTTTAAAGGATTTTCTAGTTTGTTTTCCTTTAGCACAGATCCCACAAATTTGACCTTCAACACTAGAAAAGGATTCAGGAAGACCTTTAACCAAATTCAATCTTAACAACTTATTCATTGTTCTGAAGCTTGCATGGCCAAGTCTTTTGTGCCAAGTCCATGCAATTTCATCTTTATTTGCAACAAAACAAAGATTTTCAGAAAAGTTTTTATTAAGGTTGATCATGTAGACATTGTTTTCTCTTTTTCCAAAGAATTTGATTTTATCAGTTGATGAATCTATTATCTTGCAAAAATCAGATTCAAACACAACTTTGTGACCTTTGTCACATAGTTGGCTGATACTGAGCAAATTATAGTCAAGTCCATCAACTAACAAGACATTATCTACAGAGTTTGAAGAAGTTTGACCAACCTTACCAGATCCAATGATCTTTCCTTTATTTTTACCTCCAAAGGTGACTGACCCTCCCTCCTTTTCAAGCAGGAATGAGAATTTGGCTCTATCTCCAGTCATATGTCGTGAACACCCACTGTCAAGAAACCATACATTTGTGTTGGGTGCACGACTTCCCTGCAACAAGATCAGTGGAGAGAAGATTTTGGTACCCAAACAGAGTTGGGACCATCAGAATGATTTAACATAGACAGCAAATCCTTTCTCACCCAAATTTGATTTGTTTTAGATTTTTGTTTTGTTACTTTGGTGTTTTCAGCATTTTTCTGTTTGTTCTTTCTTTTAGGAATGAAAGCACCAAGATCTTTGTTTTTGGTAGGAGGGGAGTTTTTCATTTGAAAATTTGAGTTCATAGAAGGAGGTGGAATCCATGGATTGTGTTGGTACATCCAGAAATTTGGATAAGGGTATTGAGGATAATGCCAACAGGGATTTTCATACCATTGGTTCCAAGGATTAATCCAATTTTCTTGAGGAGCTGTCTTGGAGGTCCAAGGTTTTTCATGGATCATTTCTTTTCCCTTTTTCTTATTTCTCAGATTTTTATTTGAATTTTTAGTTGAGTTATTATGGTTTTTGGTGTTGAACAGGTCGACCTGTCAGGGGACTGTGTCGACCTGACAGTCTTCTTTTGTTTTTGAATTTTTGATTTGTTTTGAGTTTTGTTTGGGTTTTTGTTTGGGGTTTTGTTTGCTGTCTGTTGGATTTCAGTGTTTTCCAGATTGGGACCTTTAACAAAGTTGATTAATGGTGCTTTTCCCTTTTTCTCACCAGATTTATCTTTTGTTGATTTCTTTTTGTTGAATCCCAATCCATGAGATGTGGTTGTCTTGTTGGATCCTAGCAATGCCTCTAGGTTATCTTGGCCTTTTGTGAAGGTTTGGATAACCTCCTCCTTTTCCTTTAGCTGGTTTTTAAGAATTTCAATTTCTTCGATTTTCTGTTGTTTTTCTTGTTTTTCAATTTCCAGCTTTTCATTTAAATTTCTGAAGTCTTGGGAGGCCTTCTGAGAAGCAAGCTTTAATTCATCAATTTGGTTCAGTAAATTTTCTTTTTCTTCAACCAATTCTGTTACTTCAGATTCCAGTTCACAGATTCTATTGTTTGAAGATTGGTTATGGTAAAGATTTTCAATTTTCTTTTTGATGTGTTTGTTTTCTTTTCTCATTTCAGAGTATCTTTCTACCAATTCAGCATACACATCCTGCCAATCTTCAACACTATAATCTTCAAAGGAAGTATTTACCTTTCCATCTGTGCTGTTGGCCATGAAGCAAACTTCCTCACTCTCTGAGCTTGAGGACTTCTTCTCTTCTTCTTCCTCACTTGTGTCTTCATCAGACCAAGTGGCTACCATGGCCTTGGGCTTCTTGTATTTCTGGAATCTTTTGTGCTTTTCCTTTTTGTTCTCAGGACACTCTCCCTTCATGTGTCCTGGCTTGTTGCACCTGTAACAGATAACATTCTCATCAGGTTTATGATTCTTATTGAAATTGGAAGAGGAAATATTCTTCTTACCTGGGGAAAATTTCTTTTTCCCAGTCATTTTCCCTTTCCTATATTTCAAGAATTTCCTGAATTGTCTGGTCATGAGGGCAATCTCATCCTCATTTGACTCAGACTCTTCAGAACTTGTTTTATCCTGATTTTTATCTTTGTTGCTTGAAGAGGCTTTGAGTGCCATAGGCTTGGTCTTAATGATAAGATCTTCATTTCTTCTTAAGTTTATTTCATACGTCATTAAAGATCCAATCAATTCATCCAAAGACATTTTGGATAAATCTTTTGAATCTTCAATAACAGTGGCCTTGGTATGCCAAATTGAAGAAAGTGAACGCAAAATTTTTCTTACCAAATCTGCATCAGTATACTCCTTACCCAAAGCCTTGAGTCCATTGACAATCACCATAAATCTGGCAAACATTTCAGAAATAGATTCATTAGATTTCATCATGAAAAGTTCATATTCTGAAACTAATATATTTGCCTTGGTCTCCTTGACCTGAGATGTTCCCTCATAGAGTAGTTCGAGTTTATCCCACATCTCTTTGGCAGATTTACACATAGAGATTCTCGAATACTCCTTGGGATGGACAGCACATTGAATCATATTCATGGCACTGTAATTCAATGTAGCTCTCCTAATTTGCTCCCTCGTCCAGGTTTCTTCCTCACCCTGGTTTTCATAGGGACCAGCCTCAACTACTTTCCAGATCTCATAGTTCTGGGCCCTTAAGAATACTTGCATTCTGTTCTTCCAATAAGAATAGTCCAAACCATTAAAGAATGGTGGCCTATTTATGGAATGGCCCTCAGCTATAAAACCCTTTGAGTCCATGACACTTAAGTAAATGCAAGGAGAAGTAGTTGAGCAAGCAGGCAAACAAACAACCAGATAGACAGACAAACAAACACTCAATACTCAGAAACAAAAGCTGCTCAGTTCAAATCAGATCGATATAAACCCGCTCTGATACCAATTGAAGGATCGAAATAAATGTGTGGAAAAGATCTAGAAGGGGGGGGATGAATAGATCTTAGCCACTTTTGCGGAAGCTTAAATAATTTTAAAACTATTTAGAATCAGAGGCAATAATATCAGTGAAAAGCTGCTGATCTGATTAGATTGGAGTGAGTTGAAAAACTTAGATGAGAATCAAGTTGATTAAGTGAATTAGAAACGAGTCCTATGCAAGCATCTAGCGGATGAACCAGTCAAACCACAGAACACAAATGCACAAGGATTTTTAGGTGGTTCGGAAATCACCCATGTGATTCCTACATCCACCCCTCACAACCCGTGAGGATTCACTAACACAACTGGGTAACACACCCACTGGAGCCTGACAACTCCAACACTGAAGAGCTTACAACTCACACCACTTCTAGAGCAAGACTACTCTAGAACAACTGAGCAAGACTGCTCAACACACACTTGAGTTTGACAACTCAACACTGAGCGCACCGGCTCACAACAATCTGAGCACAAGGCTCACACATAGACTTGCTAGACACCAACTTAAGACAAGATCTCCTAGCAACAGATCTAGTCGAAATTTGAGAACACTAATGAGAATTATGCAGAAGCACTTGCATAATCTCAAGAGATATCTCAGAAGAACAGAAGTAAAGTAAAAAGGTATTGAATGACTTCGTTCTTCAAGTGTACTCCCTTGTAGAAGCTTGAATTGGGAAGAAGCTTGTAAACATGAAGTCCAAGACGATGCTCTGCAATCTGGGAGGTTGGACCTTCCTTGAATTCTTCTCCAACGATGGCTTCTACCTGATCTACTTCCTTGAGATGCTTCAGAGGCTTCTTTAAAGATCAAACCACAATTCTCACACCTTGAATTGGTGAGAAGAGGTGTTCAGGAGACTCCAGGAAGCAGAGGAGGGAGACACGAACTCTTATGGCCGCCAGGAATTTTTCAGGAGGCTCTAAGAGGTTGGTTGGGTCTCTCTCTTCGAAGGGAGGCCAAAAGGAGCCTTTTATACCCTTAGGATTCCAAAGATACCCTTTTGGGGTACAAGGGCACGCTTCCCTAGGAAGATTCTGATCGCCCTAGAAGGACACGTGGCAGCCATCAGCTCTTAGGATGAAAAGTTTCCGTAGTGTGTCGACCTGCCCTGGTGGTTGTGTCGACACACTGTTCCAAAGATAGAAGAATCTGTTCTGGGAGAAAGGTCCCGTGTCGACCTGCTCTTGAGTGTGTCGACCTGCTGTCCCAATTCCTCAAACTGGCTGTTCTGGGAACTGGGTCTAGTGTCGACCTGCCCTGGGAGTGTGTCGACCTGCTGTCCCAATTCCTCAAACTGGCTGTTCTGGGAACTGGGTCTAGTGTCGACCTGCCCTGGGAGTGTGTCGACCTGGGTACCCTTGATCTCTGGAAAACTGCCACTCGTGTCGACACACTCTTGACATGTGTCGACACACTCTTGACATTTTTGCACAATTTCTCTTTGAGTCTGTGTTGATGTGTCGACACCATTGATGGGTGTGTCGACACATCTTTTGCATAAAAAGTTTGTACCTGAAAAATAAACACATATATCATTAGTTAAATGATTTATCATTACCACAAATGATAAATGTGGTTTGAAAAATGCTTTTTGAGCATGACTTTCAGGTATGATGCTTTTGACATGTTCCAATTAAATTGCTTTAAGAACACTTCTTGTCATCATCAAAATAGGAGGGAAATGATATGAATTAGACATTCAACCCAACACAGTCATCCCGAAGGGAGTATGCTTGAATTCCAAGGTATGTCATTCTATACTCCTAAGTACATTATTTCTGCTCTTAAGGCTAGGAGATTGATTAATGCAGGGTGTGTAGCATATTTAGCATCAGTCAGTTTGGTTGAGGCAGGTAAGACGATAGAGATGGTACCAGTGGTTAAAGAATTTGAGGATGTGTTCCTAGAGGAGTTACCAGGGTTGGCACTGCATAGAGACGCGGACTTTACAGTGGAGTTGCAGCCGGGCAGTATGCCGATTTCCAAGGCACCCTACAGAATGGCACCTACAGAGTTAAAAAAGTTGAAGAAATAGTTGCAAGAATTACTGGAAAAGGGTTTCATTTGGCCTAGTCATTCACCATGGGGAGCACTAGTTCTGTTTGTTAGAAGGAAAGATGACAGACTTAGAATGTGTATTGATTACCGTCAGTTGAATCAAGTCACTATTAAGAACAGGTATCCACTTCCCCATATTGATGACTTGTTTGATCAATTGCAGTCGGCAAAGATATTCTCCAAGATAGATTTAAGGTCGGGTTATCATCAGTTGAGGATCCGAGAAGAGGACATTGATTAAACAACATTTAGAACAAGGTATGGGCACTATGAGTTTGTAGTTATGCCATTTGGGCTAACCAATGCACCTGCAGCTTTTATGAACTTGATGAACAGAATTTTTCATCCATATTTAGATCGATTCATTGTGGTGTTCATTGATGATATATTAGTGTATTCAGCTTCAGAAGAGGAACATGTAGCTCACTTGAGGGCTACTTTGCAGACATTGAGGGATCACCAGCTATACGCTAAATTCAGTAAGTGTGAGTTTTGGCTAAAGGAAATTCAGTTTTTGGGGCATGTGATTTCAGGTGAAGGTGTTGCAGTTGATCCAGCTAAGGTTGAAGCACTTATGAAATGGGAGGAACCAAAGACAGTGCCAGAAATCAGGAGTTTCCTTGGTTTTGCAGGTTATTACAGGAGATTTATCCAAGATTTCTCAAAGATTGCAGCATAAATGACAAGACTTACCAGGAAAGGAGTACCATTTGTGTGGTCATCCGATTGCAGGTGCAACTTTATGGAATTGAAGAAGCGGCTCACTTCAGCACCAATATTGGAAATACCATCAGGCTGAGGTGGTTTTGTGTTATACACAGATGCATCCAGGAGAGGACTTGGGGCAGTATTAATGTAGCATGGAAAAGTGGTTGCCTATGCATCTAGGCAATTGAAGCGGCATGAAGAGAATTATCCCACACATGACTTAGAGTTGGCAGTGGTAGTATTTGCATTGAAGCTATAGAGGCATTACTTATATGGTGAAAGATTTGAAATATTCACGGATCACAAGAGCTTAAAGTGTATCTTCTCGCAGAAGGATTTGAATTTGAGGCAGCACAGATGGATGGAGTATTTGAAACATTATGATTTCAGCTTAGCATATCATCCGGGCAAGGTTAATGTTGTGGCAGATGCATTGAGTAGAAAGGCAGTAATGAGTCACATGATGATAAGATAATGGAAGCTATATGTGGATGTAGCAGAAAACTCCTTACTTGTTCCAAGTAGCCAACGGCGAGCAGTGTTAGCCAGTAGAAGTAGATGAGAACTTGGCTGAAATTGTGAAGATGGAAGATGTTACCATTGATGATGATTGTGTGGTCCAATTCAGGAATAGGTTATATGTTCCAAGTGAAGTTGGTGTGAAGCAGAAAGTGTTAGAAGAAGCACATCATTCCTGGGATACTATACATCCAAGAAGCATGAAGATGTACCAAGACTTGAAGAAAAATTTCTAGTGGCAGAGCATGAAGAAAGAAATAGCAGAATTTATAGCAAGATGTTTAGTGTGCCAGCAAGTTAAAGCAGAACATCAAAGGCCAGGAGGTTTATTGCAACCATTACCTATACCGCACTGGAAGTGGGATGACATAGCAATGGATTTTGTTGCAGGTTTACCTAGGACAACGTCAAGTCACAATGGTATATGGGGTTTTGTTGATAGGTTGACAAAGGTGTGTAGGTTATTAGCCGTGAGCATGTCATGGGTAGTGGACAGATTGGCAAGGTTGTATGTGGATAGAATTGTGACGTTGCATGGAATACCAGTAACTATTGCTTCAGATAGGGATCCCAGGTTTACTTCAAGTTTTTGGAGGAGTTTGCAAAGAGTTGTTGGTACGCAGTTGAGGTACAGTTCAGCATATCATCCCCAAACTGATGGACAGATGGAAAGAACAATTCAGACTATTGGGGATATGCTACGAGCTTGTTGTCAAGTTTGGGGAGGCAGATGGGAGCAGCATCTAGGTATGGTTGAATTTGCTTACAACAATAGTTATCACTCAAGCATTGGAATGGCACCATATGAAGCTCTTTATAGAAGACCTTGTAGAACAATGTTGAATTGGCACGAGGTAGGTGAAAGACAAGTAATGGGACTGGAATTGGTGCAGCAGTGTGCAGAGATGGTCAAGTTCATCAAGGAGAAGCTTCAAACAGCCCAAAGTAGACAAAAGAGTTATGCAGATACACGGTGCAGGCCACTACAGTTTGAAGTGGGCGACTACATGTTCTTGAGAGTCTCTCCAAAAAAAGGTGTTTTGAGGTTCCGCAGGAAAGGCAAGTTGAGTCCCAGGTATGTACGTCCATTTCAGATTTTGGAAAGGATTGGTGAGACGGCGTATAGATTGGAGCTTCCAGCATATTTCATTGATGCTCATGATGTGTTCTATGTTTCAATGTTAAGAAGATACATTCGAGATCCTTCACAGATTATCAGCTACACTCGAGATGATTTGAAACTAGATATATCCATGCCAGAGTATCCAGTAATGATCATAGGCCGACGAACACAAAGGTTGAGGAATAAGGACATTGAGCTAGTAAAGATCAGATGGGAAAATAGGCAGGGTGGAGAAGACACTTGGGAATTGGCCGACGAAATGTACAAGATGTATCCATACTTGTTTGAGTAAGCATTAAATTTTTTTTAGGTGATAGTCTTATATGTGTTGAATTGTTATTGAGCTTACTCCTTTAATTTCGAGGACAAAATTCCTTTTAGATGATAGTAATGTAATATTCTGAATATTCGAATCGTAGTTTAACAGGTTTGAGGACCAGTGTGTGGTCTATTAGTCGAATGGGTATGTGTATATGTGACTTTACAGCTTTGTGTAGCAAGGTGTGATGCAGGAGGGTTGGAAATCCTAGCCTAAATAGACCTCTAGCGGGTTCATAAGAACGCAACCAACACAAGCGTCGCGATTCTTACATGAACGCGACCACCTGCTACATCGCGATTTGATCACCACCTTCAGTTGCACGTTCGCATGCGTGCCACGTGTCGCATGCAGGGACGTCGAGGCTTAATTACGACGGTGGGGTACATCGCATTTTTAAACGCGACGGCCAGGTACGTCGCGATTTAGCCTATGTGTGTTTTAGGCTTCAGCCCCTTGCCGAACAGTGCAGTTGCACTGTTCTGCTGAAGGAGAGGTTTGCTGAGGGTTTTATGGGCGATTTTGGGTCTGTTGCTATCCGTTCGGCATGGTTCCGGCGTGAGGAGGTGCTTCGGAGCGCGGGTAACGTCTGGACGGCGTTGGTTTCACGTTTCCTCTATTGGTAGGGGAACTTTCCTTTGTTTTCGTGTGTATGGTTGGTGTGGATTAGGGTTTGTAGATTTTGGTTTGGAAATCACATAAACATCATAGAAAGCATGCTTAGGGTTTTATATGAATGCTTAATTCTTGCTTTATCAGCCTGTATAGTCATTTGGGTGATTTCTGGAATGGAAGTTTAGGCTAGGTTTCTTCTGTCTGAAAGGCGACGGAACCAGACATCGTAATTTTTGAACGCGATGACTTGTTCGGTCACCATTCAGACTTTAAGGCGACGGGTTTGTCCATCGCTATTCAAGCATCGATAGGCGTCTAATGTGTTGGTCACGATTTAGAATGCGGCCACCCGAGCTCTGGGGTTCTATGGCTAGTTTAACAGTTTTCTGTGGTATATTGCTTGGGCAGTGTTGGTTCAGCAATGTAGGGTTTGTAAGGGGTGTGTTGGCTTATACCATGATTGGAAACGATGGTTTTGATTGGTTATGTGTGCATAGCGAGTTGGGTTGTTAACGCCTTCCGTGGTTACTTCTCAAGTCGGATACCCCATGATCATTGTGAGCCAAGTACCGGGTGCTCAGGGTTTGTCCCAGTACAGTTTGTACCATCAAGGTTTCTGTCGTCTTCCTGGACACCCTCACTCTTGAGTTTGAGTTGTACGTCTGGATGAGGGAAAGACGGCAGTGGGAAGTGACTTGTGTTTGTGGGTGTGCGGTCGCTTGTAGCGCACTCGTGGTTAGGGGACGGACACCAGTAGACGTACTGGTCCCCAACTAGTCCTATTTCCAGTGCCTCACTTTAGGGAGCTTGGATCGGAGTCCCTAAAGGTGTCAAGCTTTGGCATGTAGCTGTGTGGTCTACAAGAGTGGTGTTGGTTGTTCTCCACAGTTCTTTGACC
The DNA here is from genome assembly GCA_014218235.1 of Colocasia esculenta. Taxonomy (NCBI): domain Eukaryota; kingdom Viridiplantae; phylum Streptophyta; class Magnoliopsida; order Alismatales; family Araceae; genus Colocasia; species Colocasia esculenta. The sequence continues at coordinate 72,239,354 of CM024754.1, read as the reverse complement.
TTATTGAGATGAAGCGGCAGCTAGACCTTTCGTCTGTGGCTGCGAGGCTGAAAGGTAGTCTTGTCTTGTTTGGCTGGGTCAGTGGTTGGTGTCGCGAACCAGTTCTCGTGACTCGTGTGCGGCGTGCCCTTCTTTAGCTTGTACACGTCTATGTGAATTGCCGTTTATTTAATTACAGCTGCAGTATCCTGCGTAGGCAATGTTATATTTTAAATGTTTATTAGACATGTTTACATTATCTGTTCTACATTGTTCTCTCGACTTTTGGGGAGTTTCCCTACTGAGCCAGTGACTTGTGAGGCTCACCCCTTCTTCTTCTAGGTGAAGGAGAGCAGGAGGGTTCCCGTCCCTCTTCTAGTTTAGGACCGCACCATAGAGAGTCGGGCCTACGCCACCAGCAGAGTAATTTTCTACTTGTTGTGTCTTGGGGTTTTGTCCAAGGCAGTTGTACTCTATACTTTGACTTTGGTTCAGAACTGGATATGTATATTTCATGTGAATATGTGTAAGAAATGGAAACTTATATGTGTTCAGTATGCTCTTTTATATTTTCACAGACATGTGTAGGTTGATATCCCTTGCGAGGCTTCAGCCTGTTCGTTGGTGGCGGAGTCGTGTCAGGCATGTTATTGGGTTAACGCGCCTGAGCAGCGAGGACCGTCACATTAGCCATGCAAGATGAACTAAATCAGTTCAGGAGAAACCATGTCTAGACTCTTATACCTAGACCATCAGACCATCTAATTATTGGCACTAAATGGGTGTTCATAAACAAAGTGGATGAGGCTGGTGTAATTACTTTCCCAAGATGAAGGCATAGATTTTGATGAAACCTATGTACCAGTAGGAAGACTTGAGGCAATCAGGATTTTATTGGCATATGCATCAACATTAGATTTAAAACCTTTCAAATAGATGTAAAGTCTACATTTCTAAATGGTTTATCAAAGAAGAAGTATATATAGAACAACCACATAGTTTTGATGACCCTGATTTTTCTTTAAACTATGGTTTTACATAGTTTTGCATAAGACACTTTATGGTTTGAAACAAGCACCTATAGCTTGGTATGAAAGGCTAAGTGCATTTCTTTAACTATGGTTTTACTAGAGGAAAGGTAGATAACACATTATTCATTAAATCATATTCACAGAACACTTTAATTGTGCAAATTTATGTTGATGACATAATTTTTGGAGCCATTGATGAATTTCTTTGCAAGCATTTTGAAAAGTTGATGCAGGGACAATTTGAGATGAGTATGATGGGAGAATTGACCTACTTCCTTGGACTTCAAATCAAACAAGAAAAGGAAGGAATTCACATCAAAAGACTAAGTACATCAAGGACCTACTCAATAAATTTGGATTTGAACAAGCAAAGCTTTTACCCAGTCCAATAAGCATTTCTACCAGGTTAGATAGTGATCCTCAAGGTAAGAGGCTAAGAACAACAAGGACCAACTCAATAAATTTGGATTTGAACAAGCAAAGCTTTTACCCACTCTAATAAGCACTTCTACCAGGTTAAATAGTGTTCCTCAAGGTAAGTGTAACGTCGCGTATTTATCGGATTCTTGTGGATCCTATCTTTTGTGATAATGATGGCCAGTGTGTGGCCAATGTGGTGTGTTACAGGTGTTTTATGCAAGTTTCTAGGGCAGTGTGGGCCAGTAGGTTAGGCCTAAAGCACCTGTTAGTTCACTGTCTGTGAACGCGACAGGCCTGGACGTCGCGTTCTGAACACGACGGCACTGGGGGTCGCGTTCTGTTTGCAGCAGTGAGGCGGTCGTCGTGTGCATGCGTGCCGCGTGTCGCGTGCTGGGCAGCATGTTGACGTCGTCTTTGTGAAGGCGACACCCTATACCGTCACATTTAGGTCACGACGGAGGGGTGTGTCGTGTTCTTAACCGCAATATGTTTTTAAGCTGGTTTGGCCAAACAGAGTTGCAGTGAGCTCTGCTCGGCCAGGGGAAGGTGTTGTGGAGATTTTCGGAGCGATTTGCCTGTTTAGAGGTGCTTTTGGCATGTTCCCGCCGCAAGGACCTTGCGTGGAGCGGGGGAAATGTCGGGTGTTTACCGTTCTTCACGTTCTTCACGAAGGTAGGGGGATTCTTCCTGTTTTACATCGTGGAATTGCGTGTGATGCATGTATATGTTGTTATTTGCTTTAAGAATAGTAGATATCATGGTAGGGCATTCACTAAAGCATGAAAAATGGAAATTAAGTGTGGTTTACATGACTTGTGGGGGTGATCCAGAGAGACGATCTCGGATTAGGGTTCCTGCCTGTGAAGGCGACGGAGCCCCCTGTCGTGTTTAGAACGTGACAGGCCGACCCGTCGCGTTCAGGTTATGGATGCAACCTATCGTGGTGTCGTGTTCTGAAGGCGACACTACCTCACGTCACGACCTCAGCCGAGAGGTCCTGTTGTGCATGTTTTAAATAGTAAGATTATCTGATTATCGGTAATTTGTGTGCATGGCCAGTATGAGCGGTGCTTGGTCACCCGTAGCGCTCATGGAGCGTGTCATTTACGAGGCTAGTGTGTTGTTTACGTAGCTAGAGAGATGTTCACGTGGTTAGCGTGTTGTTCACGCGACTAGTGTGTTGTGCTCACGTGGTTGACGTGAGGTTTCATGTGGTTTGTACGGTGTGCACGTGGTTTGTGTGTGCGTGGCGAGTAGTATGACGCCTACCATGGTTACCTCTTCAGTTGGGTGCCCCAAGTTCTGTGTGAGCCAGGCACGTGTGTTTGTGCTCGGGGTTTATCCTGGTACTTGTGTACCGTTGAGGTCTGTGTCGTCTGTCCTAGACACCCTCACTCCATTGCTTGAGTTGTACGTCCGGCTGAGGGAAAGACAACAATGGGACAGCGACTTGTGAGAGTTTGTTGTTTGTCGCTCGTAGCGCACTCGTAGTTGAAGGTACAGACACCAGTAGACATACTGAGCCCCAACTAGTCCTATTTTCTAGTGCCTCACTCTAGGAAGCTCGGGCCGGAGTCCCTAAAGGTGCCAGGCATGGGCTTGTAGCGGTGTGGTCCGCAGGTGTGGTGTTGGTTGGTCTCCACAATTGTTTGGCTTGTTCTAGTGGAGCGGCAGCTGAACCATTCGTCCGTGGCTGCGATACTGAGAGGTAGACCTGTGTGGTTTGTCCAAGTTAGTTACTGGTGTCGTGAACTAGTTTACGTGACTCGAGTGTGGCGGTCTGTACTTTAGATCGTACACCTAGTTATGGTTTGCCGTTTATTTATTTAAGTTGGTTTATGTCAACGACGAATGGTTAGTGATATGTACAGTTTAAATATCATGTTCAGTTTAATCTATAAATTGTTAGCATAGCTTCCTACTTACGTATATGAGTTTGGTTTGCTCGGGTTTTTGGGGAGTTTCCCTACTGAGCCAGTGACTTAAGAGGCTCACCCCTACTCCTTATAGGTGAAGGAGAGCAAGAGGTTTCTCTGTCGTCTTCTAGTTCAGAACCGCATCACAGCAGTGTTGGGCCGACGCCTCCAGTAGTGTAAAGAGTAGACTACCTTTCTGTAGTACCTCGAGGTATGCCCCAGGCTTGTGTACTTTAGCTTGACTTTTGTTGAAATTTGGCTATGTAAATCCTTTGTAAATATATGTGGGATTGTGAATCTTAAATAAATATCAGTGTGTTCCTTTGTGTTTCCACGGACATGTGTGTGATATCCCTTGCGAGGCTACGGCTTGTTTGCGGGAGATGGAGTCGGATCAAGCTCGTTATTAGGATAACGGATTTGAACGACGTGGTCCGTAAAAGTTGGTATCAGAGAAAGGTCCGTGTAAATATAAAGGAACTGGGAAATTACATAGCCTTATTTCTACACTAGTCCATTGCTGGTAGCTAACCCTGGTTTTGTAATGATTTGTTGGCATGTATGTGGTTGGAATGTTGTTTGTGCAGGGATGTGAGATGGCTGATAGGAGAGATTGGGAAGGTGGTGGAGATGAGTAGGAGGAGTCTACCCAGCGAATGATAGAGAGAATATGGGAAAGCCTCATTGATATCCGAGTGAGGATGGACCAGCAGGCACCGGTACAGCCGATAGAAACAGTACCACTAGATGCAGGAGGGGCCGTGCCAGTAGTACCAGTTCCACCACCACCAGGAGTGGAGGTACCTCTTGTGGTACCTGTACCACCACCACGACCACTAGTGAGGGTAGTGGAACAGCTGATGCTGCAGGTTGAAAGATTTTTGAGATTGCAGCTACCTACCTACAGAGGGGGACCTAATCCAGACACAGCTGAGCACTGGATACATGAAATTGAGAGGGTTTTTGTGACTATGAGGTATCCTCTAGTGGACAGAATAGTTTTGGCTACCTATCAGTTACGAGGTTTTGCGTAAGAATGGTGGAGGTTAAAAATGCAGACCACTTTTGCAGGCAGGACAGAGGAGACTATGACATGGTCGGAATTTTTAGAAGCGTTTAATGAAACATTTTTTCCAATACAAATGCCGCGAGCAAAAAAGGAGCAATTTCGGACCCTTCAGCAAGGGAATTCTTCTATTTTAGAGTACCAGATGAGGTTTATGGCACTCAGCAGATATGCACCATATGTTGTATCGGATAATGCTATGATGCTCGAGTATTTCATCTGAGGTTTGAGGACTGAGTTACAGAATGCGGTGATACCGCTTATGTGCAGAACTATAGAAGAGGCAGCTCAGAGAGCAGCCACACTAGAGAGGTCTGTTCGAGCTCGTTAGTTGGGAGAAATAGGTTCGGGTAGTTTCCGGCTACCCCAGCAGTCTTCAGGAATTAGTAAAGGAAAGGCGCCAGCAGGACCATCTTCCTCAGGTTTCAGCAAGTGGGGCTCGAAATTAAAGAAAATATTCAGAGGTCAAGGAGGAGGTCGCCAGCAGATGTTTCAGCAGGGGCATGGCTATAGGCCAGAGGTGGAGGAGTCTCAGCAGAGTACAGCCAGGTAGCCTACACTTCCACCAGGTTATAGATGTTATAACTGTGATCAGTCGGGGCATTTGATCCGCAATTGCCCCTATCCCAGAGAATATGGTTATGGAAGAGGAGTTCAATAGCAACAGCAGTAGCCCCAACAACTAGTAGGACGAGGTAGGGGAGCACCGCACCAGCGAGGTAGGGGTCGGGTTATGGCTATCCCCCGAGCCCAGGCAGAGGCATCAAATTTTATAGAAGGTATACTACCTATTTATGAATTTTCAACAAGAGTTCTATTTGATCCGGGTGCTTCTCATTCTTTTATTTCCGAAGAATTTCTTGATTCCATGGTGCATCCGTTAGAAGAAAAATTGTGTGAGTTGGTTGTAGAGGTCCCTAAAATGTTGCAGAATTACTGCTATGAAGAAATCTAGAAGGGGGGTTGAATAGATTTCACCAGACTTTGAAATTCACTTTATTAGATGCTTAGATTTAGAGTTTAATCACAATTTAGAACAAGTTAAAGAGAATAGATGTTGAAGAACCAGCGAGCCTATCAAATATCTAACGCAATTAGCAAGCAAACCACAGAGACAAAGAGATTTAAGGCGGTTCGGATTACACAATTGTGTATCCTACATCCACCATCCACACACACACACAAAATGGCTTATCTCGCCAGTTCAGAAAACACACTGAACAATACACACACTCTGAGATATGGAAATCTCAGATTCAATCACACACACGAAATCGTGCACAAGGATTGCACCAATTTCACAACACACACTTCAATAGAGTGAGTTTGAGATGAAGAACCAGTCAGATCAATTGAAACCCAAAGTTGAAGAAGACTGGTTCGAAGGTCCCTGTTTCTGCTTCAAAAAGTAGAGATCAGTTCTTCTGCTTCAGCTCCAGGAAGAAGACTCTGATTGCTCAAAATTCTTCATCAAATGGATCATCCAAGATGCTCAAGACTTTGATTCCTTCATATATGGGAGCAATTCGCCAGGATGAAGCCTTCTTTAGAAATAGCGAGAATATTCTGGAGTCTAGAGGAGCAGATGTGTATATGTTTCAAATCCTTCCCAAAAGCCAAGTGGATAAGGGGTATTTATAGCCCTATGGGTCCACAAAATATCTTGGGAATTGGGAGCATAGAAATTCCCACCCAAAACCCCTTTACCAAAATTATCCACGTGACTTGGTAAGTTCAGATCTGGAGAATCATCCGAACTGTGTCGACACTACACAACTATGTGTCGACACACAGATTCCTGGCTTGGAAACAAGCTTCTGGGACAATCAACTAGTGTCGACACCATTGGGTGTTGTGTCGACACCACTGGTACATCTTCACACATAGGCTTCTGGGACAGTAGTCTAGTGTCGACACCACTGGATCATTGTGTCGACACCACTGGATGTTTTCTTTTTTTAAATGAGCCACATATGAAGGAAAGTGATGTGAGATATAAATGAAATATGTATAGCATGATTTTCACATTTTTTATGAATCATACTTAAGCATCATCAAAATAAGAGATCCAACAATCTCCCCTTTTTTGATGATGGCAACTATGATTCATCAAACAAGTTTATTTCTCTCACACATGATCTTAAGAGCATCCATTCACATTATTCTATGGTATGTATGAAACATAACAATGACATCCAAAAAATTTCATCACTCCACAAACAATCATGTCATTCATTTTTCATTTGTAAAAGAAGCAAACATGCAAACATCGAACAACCAAAACATCCATTGTCAAACAATCATGTCATTCATAATACATATCATAGTCCATATCAAAAGATAATGTTCATATCAACAATGAGAAGCTCTTCTCCCCCTTTGACATCATCAAAACAAACACCCATCAAGAGGATGGAGGAGGAGGAGGAATAGGTAGTAAGATGCGTTCAATTTCCTTCAGTCTTGCTTCTAGAGAACTCAAATTACTTCTCATCTGAGTTTGCATAGTTAACAATCTTGTGTGCAGAAGATCTTCCATTCTCTGATGATTCTCATACATATTTTCTTGGAAGATCCCTAAACTTTGAGTGTGGTGTTGAGAAGCAGATGAGGAGCTAGGAGCTGTGCCATGCTGCTGAAAATGGGTGAAATCAGTCCTGAAGTCTGATATCTCTTGGTCAATATGAGCAATATTGGTTCTCATCCTGTCCATGTCTTCAACTAAGTGAGCAAAAGATAAGCGAATTTTAGACACTTGATTTATAGCCTCTTGGCTAGAAAAAAGTCCTTGTTGAGTGTTTGACAAAATTGCATCGAGAACTCCTTGAGTCTTGAGCTGAAGTTCTTTAAGTTGGGTACAAGCATCACCCAAATTACCAATTAACCTGTTGAATCTTTTGGTAGCATACTCAGCTACTTCATGTTGTCTGAGAAACTAACCATTGACAGAATATTCCAATCTCTGAATCTGAAGTTCAAATCTATGAGACATTTCTGTTATGGAGGAATTGAGATTATCAAACTGTGTTTGGAGAAATTTATATAACTCAGGTGGAACAGAAGGTCCACTAGAAGAAGTGGAAGCTGAACCATGGTATTGAGGAAAGAAGTGAGAAGGAACAAGCACATTTGATTGAGGAGGAGATGCATGAGGTGTAGGTGGGGCTGGTGTCTCAATAGGAATCTTAACCTCAATGTGTGGTTGTTCAACTGAGTCAACTGGAGGTACATCAACCTCTGGAACATGGTGTTCGTCTACATGCTCTTCTGAAGGCTGTGGGTCTACAATGGGTCCTCTGCTAACTTGATCTCCCTCAACTCGAAATCTCATGAACTTCTGTAAATGATGCAAGCAATAGATGTTGTTCTGAGGAATTTTCTGTACTTTCTCATTCGCAAGAGAGACCTCAAAATGTTTGAAGACATCAGTAAGATGTGCAACATAGGGCAATGACCTGTGAAGGTCTCTTCTGTTTGTTTCAAACAAGATTTGAGTCATTATCAGATTCAAATTGACTTTAATGCTCTTCTTCATACAATACACCATAAATCTCTGAATATCTGTCAGTCTATTTCTGCCACCACCTTGAGGTGTGATAATGGTGGTCAGAATGTGATGTACCAATCTAAGTACTGGCGGAAAAGTGTTCGTGTTGAATCTGGTAACATGTGTTTGCCTCGAATTTGTCTTGTCATGTGGAAGACCAGTCAAGAGAGTGTATGTCTCATGAAGATCAAATTCTAATTCACTGTAATCTTCACCATCATTAGGAAAAGCAAACAGTGTAGAAGCCAATTCAAGAGTAAGGAGAATGGAAACACCTTTCACTTCTGATTGAAAACCGTTTGGTACATCCACTAGGTTCAAATAGAATTCTTGTACCAATCGAGGATAGAAGACTCTGAAGTCAGAAATGAACTTCAGCCAACCTTGAAATGTGAAAAAGGAGATGAAATCTGGAAAAGCATCAGCTAAACTCTGATCAGTTAAATCCACAGCCATAGGTTTAAGAATGGCTCTCCCTTCAGAAGCAACCTTAGAGGGCGTGACTACAAGGTTTCTAGAGGATTCATCAAACTCAAAATGTGACTGTTCTTCATCGGATAAGATAGGCCCCTAGCTCATTTACCCTAAACATGATCCGGCGGTTAGGTCCAGGTGTGTCGACACACAAGGAGAGTGTGTCGACCTGACAGACACTCTGGTGTCGACACACAGAGAGGAAGTGTCGACACACTTTGACATGAATCACTGAATTTTTGAGAAAATTGTAAAGGAATTTCTTTATTATGATGTAAAATATCCAAAGTCATTTATTCAAGGATTTTTAATGTGATAAGGAATTCATTTCCATTTTCCCATCAAAATACCATTGTAAATTCACTGAACTGAAAAATGTCTGGCAGAAGTTGATCATTAAAACTTTCTGAGGCACTGGGATAACAGTTTAATTGACATAATATATTCTATGCAGTCAATTGCAATCTGTTATACTTTACTAATCCAAAGTAAGGTGATTTCTTCAGGATTAAGACAATTATTATTGAAATTAAACATCCTCAAAAGACTTGATTCAGGTTCAAGTTATTCATTCTTATATTTTTCTTTTTAAATTGATTGAATTTTCTGTAATTTTCAGACAATGAGCATTCAAATGTAGTAAATCTTTGTCACTCAGGTACACATGCTTTTTACACACCAGAGTCCCTGGTTACTAAAGATTTACTAATTATCTTGCTTCAAGGGGTGAATGAAAACCTTTTTACATGGAAATATACGTTTATCAGACGCCAATATTTCCAGTTACTCAGTTAACATTGGTTTTTATCATTTTAATTTTACCCCTTAGAAAAGAGATAACAAAACACTTCATGACATACATAGCTCTTCACTTTTTGTGAAGGTTTGCAGTTTCTCAGTGTATATGTCATTGCTCTGTCAAAAGAAAAACTTTGTAAATGAACATTCAGACAATTGAGACAGTTTTATCCCTCATCAGTCTTAAAAGAAATATGTAAAGTCAATACACAATTGAACATAATTCCATTCAAGAAATCAAGTTACTTTAGAATTTCATAATATAAAAGAATATTGATTGAAAGGGATATGTCATAGCAATTAAATGGTCAATCCTGGTTTCCTTCAGAAAAAAAAAAATAATGAACATCTCATGTATTAGACATTTTTTCAACACACTGGATCAATTTTGGTTTTATGAGAGAAAATGTCAATGAAGTCCTTAGCTCCCCCTGAATTATTGATTTCATTTATTTTTCATCAAAAATAAGGAAATCCTTCTTCAATGAAAGAATGATTGAAATGAGCAATTGAATTGGATGAAGTTTAGATTGAAGAATTGAGAAACATCTTTCAAGAAGAATGTTGGGATAAGAAGGAACATGTGTTGACAAGATTGAATGAGAAATTTACTCACAGCTCAGAAGTTTCACAAAAACTCACATATTCTCAGCATTTTATCTAACCAATTACAACAACTTCATGTGCAAATCTGATTTCCTTAAAGTCAAATCTCAAAACTTACCTTTACTTCTCAACCAGTTATGCTCCCCCTCAATTTGTGCATCAAAGAAACATTCAACATTCAAGCAATGCATATTCCATCTTAGCAATCAAAGTTCAGCAAACAATCATTGAAGGACAAGCATGTGTCAAGAATAGCATTCACAACATAGAAGAAATTTTCATTTTTCAATTTTTCAAGTTATCTCCTTTTTTATTTTTTTTAATAAAAAGAAATTGATTCTTACATGATAGATCATGGGTACTAGGCGGAGGATTTCCCTCAACACATAATGATAGTTTTCAAACAAGCATAACTTGTTCTTCCACTAATAACCATTTGATATACCTCATAATCTTTGCATAAGAGATCAGTTTATTTTTCAGTTTTTATTCCATATTGCAAATTCCAAGTTCTCTTCGTAAAGATGTGAACCTATCTTCAGCCAATGGTTTTGTAAAGATGTCTGCAATTTGTTTTTCAGTGGGGATTAATTCTAATTCATTGTTTTTATTTGCAACTTCATCCCTAAGAAAGTGATGTCTAATCTCAATGTGTTTTGTTCTGAAATATTGGATTGTGTTTTTGGAAAGATTGATTGCACTAGTATTGTCACACATGATAGATGAACATCCAATGTCAATATTATAGTCAAGTAATTGATTTTTTATCCACAACACTTGAGCTGCACAACTTCCTGCAGCAACATATTCTACTTCAGCAGTAGAGAGTGCAACTGAGTGTTACTTTTTGGATGCCCATGATATCATGCAATTTCCTAAGAACTGACAATATCCACTAGTGCTCTTCCTATCAAGTTTACATCCAACATAATCAGCAACAGAATATGAAATCAAACTAACCTGACATCCAGCTGGAAACCATAAACCCAAATCACAAGTCCCACAGAGATATCTGAAAATTCTCTTAACTGCAAGCAAGTGACTTTCCTTTGGACTAGACTGAAATTTAGCACAAAGACATACACTAAATTGAATATTTGGCCTACTTGTAGTAAGATATAGGAGAGATCCAATCATACCTTTGATTGTTTTGCATCAACTGATTTACCTTTTTCATCTTTATCAAGTTTGATGCTTGTGCTCATGGGAGTGGTTGCTGGTTTAGCTTGTTCAAAATTGAATCTTTTGAGCAACTCTTTGATATATTTGGCTTGACTGATAAGGATTACATCCTCAAGTTGTTTGACCTGCAAACCAAGAAAGAATTGTAATTCTCTCATGAGACTCATCTCAAATTCACTGTGCATGTGTTTAGAAAATTCTTCACACAGTGAAGGATTGGTGGAACCAAATATGATATCATCCACATAAACTTGAACTACAATGATATGATTGTGGACTGATTTTGTGAAAAGAGTTTGATCCACCTTACCTCTGGAGTAATTTTTACTAACCAGAAAACTGCTCAATCTGTCATACCAAGCTCTTGGAGCCTGTTTCAAACCATAAAGAGCTTTGTGCAATTTATACACATGGTTAGGTTTATCAAGATCTTCAAAACCAGGAGGTTGAGAGACAAACACTTCCTCTTTTATGAAACCATTCAAAAATGCAGTTTTCACATCCATTTGAAACAATTTGAAGTTTTTGGAACATGCATAAGCAAGCAAAATTCTAACAGCTTCTAATCTAGCTACTGGTGCAAAGGATTCCTCAAAATCAACTCCAAATTCTTGATTGTATCCTTTGACAACTAGTCTAGCTTTATTTCTTACAACATTTCCTTCTTCGTTCAATTTATTCCTAAAGACCCATCTAGTTCCAATTATTGACATTTCAGGATTTTTTGGAACAAGACTCCAAACATTATTTCTTTTGAATTGATTCAGTTCATCTTGCATTGCATCTAACCAAGAATCATCTTTTAATGCCTCTATAATATTTTTGGGTTCCTCTTGAGAAATAAAGGCCATTTGATCTTGTTCAATTATGTTTTTAAAATGAGATCTAGTGTGAATCATATCATTGACATTTCCAACAACATTCTCAAGAGGATGGTCTTTGGAATATTTAAAATTACCTCTGATTGATGTACTTACCTGCTCTGGTGTCGACCTGGTGATGTCTTGTGTCGACACAACTTCATTTTCACCAAGCTCTTCATTCTCCACTTGCTGATCTGATTCTTTTTCAAGAATTTCAGCATCTTCTTCTTGGTTCCTACAAGAATCATGATCATTAGGTTTCTTATAATTTTCATAAAAAATGACATGGGGAGTTTCCTCCATAGAATTTGATTCAATATTAAAAACTCTATATGACCTTGAATTCTCAGAATAACCCAGAAGAATGCCTACTTGGCTTTTCTTTTCAAATTTGTCTAGATCATATTTATCATTGTTGTGAATGAAGACTCTACTACCAAAGACTCTGAAATATGCAATGTGAGGCTTCTTACCTTTCATTAGTTCATAGGAAGTTCTCTTAAGGACAGGTCTTACCATTACCCTGTTGAGAACATAGCAAGAAGTATTTACAGCTTCTGCCCAGAATTTCCTTGGAAGCTGACTTTCAATCAACAATGTTCTAACCATTTCCACCAATGTCCTATTCTTCCTTTCAACTATTCCATTCTGCTCAAGAGTCCTTGGAGAGGCGAACTTGTGATCAATTCCCTTATTCTTGCAAAAATCAAAAAACAAGTTATTGTCAAATTCCTCTCCATGATCAGTAAGAATGGAGTGGATTTTATTTATTTTTGAATTTTTTATTTTATCAACAAACTCTTTGAAATTATCAAAGGTGTCACTCTTATGAGATAAGAAATACACCCAAGTAAACCTAGAGAAATCCAACAATCACAAACCCAAATTTGTGTCCACTAAGACTTAGTGTCCTAGTAGGACCAAATAAATCCATGTGCAATAATTCAAAGGGTTTAGAAGTAGTTAATGGTGCAACAGATTTGAATGATCTTCTAGACTTTTTACCTTGAGCACCTGCAGCACATACAAGAGCATTTTTCTTTTTCTTTATTTTTGGTAAACCATTTACCAAAGAGTATCTCAACAATTTATTCAAAACATTTTCGCTAGCATGACCTAATCTACGATGCCATAACTGAAACAAGTCATGCTGATTAGCAACTAAGCATAGATTTTCATGTTGATGATCATTTAGGTCAACCAAATAAACATTGTTGATTCTTTGACCAAAAATTTTATTTTGACATAACCCTTTTCAACAATTTCACAAGATTCAGAATCAAAAATTACCTTGAGGCCTTTATCACAAAGTTGACTGATGCTCAATAGATTATGATCAAGGCCTTCTATAAGCAAAACATTTCCAATGGAGTTTGAAGGGTGCTTACCAATTTTTTCAGTTCCAATGATTTGTCATTTATTCTTACCTCCAAAGATTACTTGTCCACCATCTTTTTCAATCAAAATGGAAATTTTGTTTCTATCTCCAGTCATATGTCTTGAACAACCGCTGTCAAGGTACCATTTGTCTTTCTTGTGGGCTGTAAGACATTCCTGCAAAAAGAATTAGAAGGAAAATTTTGGTACCCAAATTGCTTTGGGTCCCATCAGTTGTTTCAATTCAACAACAAGCTGTTTTGGAATCCATACTTGCCTTATTTTTCTTCAATTTTTTTGTGATCTACAAATATCATCAGTGTGACTAGATTTTTTACATATAGAACATACCATGATTTTCTATGGTGCAACATTTTTGTTTCTTCTGACATAAGAATTATATCCAGCTGAAGAATTTCCATTGTTCTTTAAATATGAGATTGGTTTAACATTAGATTTCAGATTCTGCTGATTTTTGCCTCGAATTCTTTCATGATTCAATTGAATTTTGGAGTTATTGAATTGATCTTTATTTTTAGGTTTTGAGTTTGTTTGTGGTTTTTCTTTGATGCTCTCATCAAAGTTTCTATATGAGGTGCTTCCTTGAACAAAAGAGGTTATTAAAGTTTGCCCAATTTTCTTTTTGTTCTCAAGTTGAAAACCTAGTCCATGCTTGATAGTGTTCATCCAAACACCCAAAATTGCATCTAGATTTTCTTTGCCTTTGACAAAGTTTCTTTCTTGTCATTCAATTCTTTTTGGACAGATTCCAATTTCTTTTGAATCACCTCTTTTTCATTTTTGAGTTTTTCATTTTCATCAATTAAGATTTATTTTTCTTTTTCAGTGACTTGGCATCTTTTCTTAATGAAATCAATCTGTTCATTCAAGCATTCTTGTTCCTTCTTCATGTTATTAACTTCATCATTCAGAACATTAATCTTCTCAGATTCCTGTGGGTTATTTAGCATGCTGTTGATCTTCTTTTTCAAGGTTTTGTTTTCAGATTTGAGTTCACATAATTTCTCAAATATAACAGCATATGCTTCCTACCATTCATCAGTTGTAGTTTTCAAAAGAAGAGCTTACCTCAGTGTTTTCATCATGTCTGGCCATGAGACATGTCACTTCTTCTTCATCAGATTCACTTTCATCCTGATCTTCTTCATCCTCATCACTCCATGTGGCCAGTATTGCCCTTGTCTTCTTAAGCATCTGATTCTTCAATTTCTTCTTTAAGTCAGAACACTACCCTCTCATGTGTCCTGGTTTCCTGCACTCATAACAGATAATGTCAGTCTTTTTGTTTGTATCCAATCTTTTATTGAAATCAGTTTTCTTTGAAACATCCTTTCTGATGAAGGGTTTGAATTTACTTGTTCCTTTCTTTCTCAAGAACTTTTTGAATTGCCTTGTCAATGAGGTCAATTCCTCATCCTCCTCTTCATCAAAAGAATCATCATTATTATCAGATTGGTCAGCAGTAGTTTTTGAACTAGATGAAGCTTTTAAAGCAATGGGTTTCTTGGAAGTGATGATAGATGCATTTCTCTTCAGATTAATTTCATATGTCATAAGTGAACCTATTAGCTCATCCAATTGCATGGTAGACAGATTTTTTGAGTCTTCAATAACTGTGGCCTTTGTATGCCAAGCTGCTGGTAAAGATCTAAGAACTTCTCTAACAAGATCACTGTTCGAATAGTCCTTTCCTAGACCTTTAAGACCATTCACTAAAAGCATGAACCTAGCAAACATCTCAGATAGTCTCATCACTTTTCATTTTGAACATTTCATACTCTGAAACTAAGATACTTGCCTTGGTCTCCCTTATCTCTGAGGTCCCTTCATAGATGAGCTGGAGCTAGTCCCACATCTCCTTAGTAGACTTGCATGAAGATACTCTGGAGTACTCTTTGGGATGAATGACACATTGCATCATGTTCATAGCACTCCAGTTGAGGGTAGATTTCTTGATCTATTCCTTAGTCCATAGGTCCTCATCCTCTGGCAGATCAGATGGTCCTTTTTCAACAATCTTCCAGAGCTCATAGTCCTGAGCTCTCAAGAATACCTGCATCTTGTTTTTCCAATAGACATAGTCAGATCCATCAAAGAAAGGAGGCCTAGTAATCGAATGACCCTCAACTATAAATCCCCTAGTGCTCTCCATAGCAACAAACTCTTGATCGTAAGATCAAACACTGGAAGTGCAAAGAGAACCTTCTCTGATACCAAATGAAATATTACGGAATTACTGCTATGAAGAAATCTAGAAGGGGGGGTTGAATAGATTTCACCAGACTTTGAAATTCACTTGATTAGATGCTTAGATTTAGAGTTTAATCATAATTTGGAACAAGTTAAATATAATAGATGTTGAAGAACCAGCGAGCCTATCAAATATCTAACGCAATTAGCAAGCAAACCACAGAGACACAGAGATTTAAGGTGGTTCGGATTACACAACTGTGTATCCCACATCCACCATCCACACACACACACACACACACAAAATGGCTTATCTCGCCAGTTCAGAAAACACACTGAACAATACACACACTCTGAGATATGGAAATCTCATATTCAATTACACACACAAAATTGTGCACAAGGATTGCACCAATTTCACAACACACACTTCAATAGAGTGAGTTTGAGATGAAGAACCAGTCAGATCAATTGAAACCCAAAGTTGAAGAAGACTGGTTCGAAGGTCCCTGTTTCTGCTTCAAAAAGTAGAGATCAGTTCTTCTGCTTCAGCTCCAGGAAGAAGACTTTGATTGCTCAAAATTCTTCATCAAATGGATCATCCAAGATGCTCAAGACTTTGATTCCTTCATATCTGGGAGCAATTCGCCAGGATGAAGCCTTCTTCAGAAATAGAGAGAATATTCTGGAGTCTGGAGGAGCAGATGTGTATATGTTTCAAATCGTTCCCAAAAGCCAAGTGGATAAGGGGTATTTATAGCCCTATGGGTCCAAAAATATCTTGGGAATTGGGAGCATAGAAATTCCAGCCCAAAACCCCTTTACCAAAATTATCCATGTGACTTGGTAAGTTCAGATCTAGAGAATCATCCGAACTGTGTCGACACTACACAACTATGTGTCGACACACAGATTCCTGGCTTGGAAACAAGCTTCTGGGATAGTCAACTAGTGTCGACACCATTGGGTGTTGTGTCGACACCACTGGTACATCTTCACACATAGGCTTCTGGGACAGTGGTCTAGTGTCGACACCACTGGATCATTGTGTCGACACCACTGGATGTTTTCTTCTTTTAAATGAGCTACACGTGAAGGAAAGTGATGTGAGATATAAATGAAATATGTATAGCATGATTTTCACATTTTTTATGAATCATACTTAAGCATCATCAAAATAAGAGATCCAACAGTCCCATCGGGTGAGTTTATGCTCACCTCTTGTTATATAGATGAGGCCCTCATTGTAATTCAAGGAAATCAGTTGCTCGCTAGATTATATGCATTACAGTTGAGAGATTATGATATTATTCTGGGTATGGATTGACGTGAGGCCTATGGAGCAATGGTAGATTGCAGAAAGAAGAGAGTCAAGTTTTGTCACCCTAGTGGAGCAGTGTTCGAATTTCAAGGTATGCCCTTCCATACCTCTAAGTTTATATTTCAGCAATTAAAGCGAGAAAATTGTTGAATGCAGGTAGTGTAGCTTATTTAACTTCAGTGAGTCTGGTAGAGACTGGCAAGTCAATAGAAGCAATTCCAGTGGTTAGGGAATTTGCAGATATATTTTCGAATGACTTGTTAGGTTTGGCTCCAAGCAGGGAGGTGGATTTTACCATAGAATTGTAGCCAGGAACTATGCCAATATCCAAGGCACCATACAGGATGGCACCAGCAGAGCTTAAGGAATTGAAGAAACAATTGCAAGAATTGCAAGAAAAAGGTTTTATTAGACCGAGCCATTAACCATGGGGAGCCCCTGTGTTGTTTGTAAGAAAGAATGATGGAAGCTTCAGAATGTGTATTGATTATAGAAAGTTGAATGATGTGACCATAAAGAATAAATATCCATTGCCAACAATTGATGATTTATTCGATCAGCTCCAATCAGCTAAGGTGTTTTCTAAATTGACTTGAGGTCTGGATATCATCAACTAAGGATCAGAGAGGAAGATATTGATAAGACAGCATTCAAAACTAGGTATGGGCATTATGAGTTTGTGGTTATGCCATTTGGGCTAACCAATGCGCCAGCAGCGTTTATGAATTTGATGAACAAAACTTTCCATCCATATCTGGATCAGTTTATTGTAGTTTTTATAGATGATATCCTGGTTTATTCAGCATCTGAAGAGGAACATGCAGCGCATTTGAAGCTTACTTTGCAGGTTTTGTGGGATAATCAGTTGTATGCTAAATTCAGAAAGTGTGAGTTTTGGTTAAAGGAAATTCAGTTTCTGGGTCATGTTATTTCAGCAGAGGGAGTTGCAGTTGATCTAGCAAAGGTTGAAGCAGTTATGAAATGGGAAGCGCCGAAGACAATCACAGAGATTAGGAGTTTTCTGGGTTTAGCTGGCTACTATCGGCGTTTTATACAGGATTTCTCCAGAATTGTAGCACCCATGACTATGTTGACCAGAAAAGGTGTGCCATTTGTGTGGTCAAGTGAATGCCAAAAAAGTTTTATGGAACTGGAGAAAAGGCTTACAGCAGCACCAATATTAACGTTACCAGCAGGCAATGGTGGTTTTGTTGTATACATAGATGCATCTAGAAGAGGGCTTGGAGTAGTATTAATGCAGCATGGTAAAGTAATAGCTTATGCATCCAGACAGTTGAAGCCAGCAGAGGAGAACTACCCAACGCATGATTTGGAGTTAGCGGCAGTTGTTTTTGCCCTGAAGATGTGGAGGCACTACCTTTATGGTGAAAGATTTGAAATTTTTACAGATCACAAAAGTTTGAAGTATATTTTCTCCCAAAAGGATTTGAATCTCCGTCAGCGTAGATGGGTAGAATACTTGAAAGATTATGATTTCAGTTTGGCTTACCACCCGGGTAAGGCCAATGTTGTAGCTGATGCATTGAGCAGGAAAGCATATCTGAGCCACATGATGATAAAGGAATGGAAATTATATGAAGAAATAGTAGAGAATTCATTGTATGTTCCAAGCAGTCAACGGAGAGCAGTACTAGCCAATAATGCTATAGAGCCATCTTTGTATTGGCAGATCATTGAAGCCCAGAGGACAAATAGAAATTTAGCAAAAATCGTGAAAATGGAGGGTGTCACTATTGAAGATAACTGTGTAGTCAGGCTTAGAGGTAGATTATATGTACCAGCAGAAAGAAAAATAAAGCAAAGGGTACTGGAAGAAGCTCATAAATCCAGGTATACCATTCATCTAGGCAGCACAAAAATGTATCAAGATTTGAAAAAGTATTTTTGGTGGTCGAACATGAAAAGAGAAATAGCAGAATTCATTACAAGGTGTTCCGTTTGTCAGCAGATCAAGGCAGAGCATCAGAAGTCCGGAGGTCTACTATACCGTTACCAATTCCACAATGGAAATGGGACGACATTGCTATGGATTTTGTGGCAGGACTACCGAGGACAACTACAGGGCACAATGGAATATGGGTATTTATTGACAGGTTAACCAAAGTATGCAGATTACTGGCCGTGAGCATGTCTTGGACAGTGGACAGATTAACAAGAATTTATGTTGACAGAATTGTTCCATTGCATGGTATTCCAAAGACAATTGTTTCTGACAGATATCCAAGTTTTCTTCCGATTTTTGGAGAAGCCTATAGAGGGTTATTGGTACATAATTGAGATATAGTTCAGCCTATCACCCACAAACTGATGGTCAGACAGAAAGGACAATTCAAACAATTGAAGACATGTTACGAGCTTGTTGTTTAGTGTGGGGAGGCAGCTGGGAGCACCATCTGGGGATGGTGGAATTTGCGTATAATAACAGTTATCACACCAGCATCGGGATGGCACCGTACGAAGCATTATATGGCAGGCCATGCAGAACACCTTTAAACTGGCATAAAGTTGGAGAGAGGCAAGTAATTGGTACTGAATTAATTCAGCAGACTGCAAAAATGGTCAGATTTATTAAAGAAAAGTTACAGACAGCCCAAAGCCGGCAGAAAAGTTATGTAGATACTCAACGTCGACCATTACAATTTAAGGTTGGAGATTTTTTTTTTTTTTTTTAAGTTTCTCCTACAAAGGGTGTCTTAAGATTTAGCAAGAAAGGTAAATTGAGCCCAAGGTATGTGGGGCCCTTTAAGGTGTTAGAAAGGATTAGGGAGACAGCATATAAAATTGATTTGCCAACAGATTTTACTGATGCTCATGATGTCTTCCATGTCTCTATGTTGAGAAAATATATTAAAGATCCATCAGAGGTAGTCAGTTATCAGTGTGATGATTTAAAGCCCGACATATCTATGCCAGAATACCCAGTGCAAATCACATGCCGCAGGACACAGGAGTTGAGGAATAAAGAAATTGAATTGGTAAAAGTCAGATGGGAAAATAGGCAGGGAGGAGAGGATACCTGGGAGTTAGCAGTGGAAATGGCTAAAGCGTATCCTTACTTGTTTAAGCAAGCTTTTAAAATCTTTTTAGATGATAGTACATGTTAATGTGTTTAAAGTTTTGATATATTTGAGTTGCTTTCTGAATTTCAAGGTCGAAATTTCTTTTTAGATGATAGTAATGTAACGTCGCACATTTATCGGATCTTTGTGGATCCTATGTTTTGTGATAATGATGGCCAGTGTGTGGCCAATGTGGTGCATTACAGGTGTTTTACGCAGGTTTCTAGGGCAATGTGGGCTAGCAGGTTGGGCCTAAAGCACCTATTAGTTCACTGTCTGTGAACGCGACTGGCCTGGACATTGCGTTCTGAACGCGATGGCACTGGGGGTCGCGTTCTGTTTGCAGCAGTGAGGCAGTCATCGTATGCATGCGCGCCGCGTGTCGCGCGCTGGGCGGCATGCTGACATCGTCTTTGTGAAGGCGACACCCTATACCATCGCGTTCAGGTCGCGACGGAGGGGTGTGTCGCGTTCTTAACCGCAATACATTTTTAAGCTGGTTTGGCCAAACAGAGTTGCAGTGAGCTCTGCTCGGCCAGGGGAAGGTGCTGTGGCGATTTTCCGAGCGATTCGCCTGTTTGGAAGTGCTTTTGGCATGTTCTCGCCGCGAGGACCTTGCATGGAGCGGGGAAAATGCAGGGCGTTTTCTGTTCTTCTCGTTCTTCGTGAAGGTAGGGAGATTCTTCCTATTTTACATCGTGAAATTGTGTGTGATGCATGTATAGGTTGTTATTTGCTTTAAGAACAGTAGATATCATGCTAGGGCATTCACTAAAGCATGAAAAATGGAAATTAAGCGTGGTTTACATGACTTGTGTACCATTGAGGTCTGTATCGTCTATCCTGGACACCCTCACTCCGTTGCTTGAGTTGTACGTCTGGCTGAGGGAAAGACAACAATGGGACATCAACTTGTGAGAGTTTGTTGTTTGTCGCTTGTAGCGCGCTCGTAGTTGGGGGTACGCACACCAGTAGACGTACTGGGCCCTAGCTAGTCCTGTTTTCCAGTTCCTTACTCTAGGGAGCTCAGGCCGGAGTCTCTAAAGGTGCCAAGCATGTGCTTGTGGCGGTGTGGTCCGCAGGTGTGGTGTTGGTTGGTCTCCACAGTTGTTTGGCTTGTTCTAGTGGAGTGGCAGCTGGACCTTTTGTCCATGGCTGCGATGCTGAGAGGTAGACCTGTGTGGTTTGTCCGAGTTAGTTACTGGTGTCGCGAACCAATTTACGTGACTCGAGTGTGGCGGTCTCTACTTTAGCTCTTACACCTAGTTGTGGTTTGTCGTTTATTTATTTAAGTTGGTTTATGTTAACGACAAATGGTAAGTGATATGTACAGTTTAAATATCCTGTTCAGTTTAATCTATAAATTGTTAGTATAGCTTCTTGCTTACGTACTTGAGTTTGGTTTGCTCGGGTTTTGGGGAAGTTTCCCTAATGAGCCAGTGACTTGCGAGGCTCATCCCTACTCCTTACAGGTGAAGGAGAGCAAGAGGTTTCTCTACCGTCTTCTAGTTTGGAACCGCATCGCAGCGTTGTTGGGCCGACGCCTCCAGCAGTGTAAAGAGTAGACTACCTTTCTGTAGTACCTCGGGGTATGCCCCAGGCTTGTGTACTTTAGCTTGACTTTTTTTGAAATTTGGCTATGTAAATCCATTGTAAATATATGTGGGATTGTGAATCTTAAATAAATATCAGTGTGTTCCTTTGTGTTTCCACGGACATGTGTGTGATATCCCTTGCGAGGCTACGGCTTGTTCGCGGGAGACGGAGTTGGATCGAGCTCATTATTAGTTAACGGGTTTGAACGACGTGGTCTGTCACAGTAAGAGAGATGATCAAAAATCCTACAGAGGTATGATTGATTTTTTGCTATATCTAACTGCCAGTAGACCTGATATCTTATTTAGTGTATGCATATGTGCTAGATACCAAACAGATCCCAAGGAATCCCATTTAACCTCAGTCAAAAGAATTTTTAGATATTTAGTGCATACATGTGAATTAGGACTATAGTATCCAAAGTCATGTAAGATGGACTTAATTGGTTATTCTGATGCTAATTATGTTGAATGCAAAGTAGATAGAGAAAACACCAGTGGTTCCTATTAGTTTCTTGCAGGGTGGTTGATCTCTTGGTCCTCAAGAAAGCATAACTCAGTGGCCCTATCAACAACTGAAGCATAATATGTCGTTACTGGGAGCTGCTGCACTCAACTACTTTGAATCAAACAACAACTTGAGGATTATGGCATCAACATCAAGTCAGTACCCTTGTTGTGTGACAACACCAGTGCAATCAATCTCACAATGAATCCAGTACAACACTCAAGAACCAAGAACATTGATGTTATGTATCATTTCCTTAGAGATCATGTAGCTTAAGGTAATATAGACATTTGATTCGTAGGCACAGCACATTAGTTGGCAGACATCTTCACAAAAGCTCTACCAGAAGAGAGATTCACTTCTCTCAGAAGGGAGCTAAGCATGTGCAATTTGTAGAAGGTTTGTCTCTGCAATAACTAAACAATATTAAATTCTTTAGAGTTCTTAGAAAGAATGCATGACTTCTATTCTATCATCTTTGGACTTCTCTCACCAATTGGCACTCATCTATTATCTGGTTTATGCAACTGGAACACAACCTTAAAAACACTTCTATCATCTTTGTGTTCTTAGCCCTTATTCTCAAAATCATTGTATGTTTCCTCAGAAAATTGAAACACCATCCTTTTACCTCCAAATCCGGATCAGATACACCTTCTTGTTTCCTCTCAGAAATTGACACTCTAGATAACTTCTCTCTAATCAGTCTCCCACATTTGACTTTTTTTCTCTTTTGAGACTGGTATGGGCTAAGGGGGAGCCTTGAACTAAAAGGGAGCCCTTTTTCAACTTTTTCCATCTCCTGATTTCTTAACCCCTGGTACATTCATTCCTCGTCAGACATGCTTATTTCTTTCCCTCTCCTTTTTGGTTATAGATAAAAAGGGGGAGAAATAATTTAAAACATATATGTTATTTAGCACTCATTCAATCATTCCATTTACTCACCATTTTTAGTTAACTCATGTTATCTTGCTTAAGTGCACATATGTTTCTAGAAGGTCATTATTTCAATTTATTTCAAAGTTTTGTCATTACCAAAAAGGGGGAGATCGTTGACTCTTTTATCTCCATTACCATATATTTTGGTGATAAAAAAACAAATAGACCTTAATCACATCTTCATATGCACTTATCTGCTCAATCATATTTTTCATGTGTGTCGACACATGTTATCCATGGTGTCAAACTATGTTATCCATGGTTTTAGTAAATACGCAAACAAATTCATTGAAGAGTAGTAGGAAAATAAATTCTATTTTGCCTTAACTTAGCTCCTCCTAAATGTTGTCTATCCTTATGCAGTTTACTGAATTTCTCTATGTGTCTCTATATCTCTCCCCTTTAGATATATGAGGTTTCTGAATTAGATATATATATATATATCTCCCTTTGTGTCATTAAACAGAAAGGTTAGCACATAAAGAGAGATTTAGGAAGAAGAGGAAGAAATGCACAAAGATTACTTTAAAGGAGAGACTCTTTTGTATTAAAAGACATCTATACTTACAAAAGATAGAAAGACTCTCTAGGATGACTTATGAAGATACAGAGTAGGTGGGGTTTGATTGAAGAAGGATTGCAAAAGATCCCATAGTTCTTCTCATTGGCATCGAAATTGTGAGTGAACAGGGAAAGATCTATGTTATAGGAATGGCCAATGAAAGATATTTTTCGATAGGATTTGAGGTGTCAGCGATGATACCAACGGACCTTCTGATGATAGGCTGTATTCACCAAACTCTGCCTCAGTGGAATAAACTTTCTAATATCAACTTTGTGCAAGAATTCATATACTGTCATGTTCCAATGTAGACCTTTGAATAAGCCTCAGCTTTGGCTTTGTAATATATTTGATATCTAGCTTCCTATTTGACCTCAAGAGATTTTCAAAGAGAATCATAGTCCTTAGACAGAAAAAAAGATAGAGGAATCTTTCTCTTCTTGCATTCTTTAGCATCTGTTGGATAACTAAGACTCCATTGCCCTTCAGTTAGCCTTTCTGATTTTGGAGTGCCCTTCAGTTAGCCTTTCTAATTTTGCAAAACATTCTTAAAATTCTTTGATATATTGTGTGAACTTTGCAGTGTGAATGAGGGCAAACCTATGAAAGGACAAAGCTTTACAGTACTTGATCTTATATCTAATTGCTAATTTGATATGCTTGTTAAAAACTACTCTGGCAAAGTCTTGTCTGGAACTGACTTCACCTATCAAATTGGGATACAAGTTGGAGGGAAACTCAATAGTCATGGATGGTGTAATGGTTCTCTGCCCTTTTAACAACATGGCTCATTGCCCCCTACTGACATCTACCAAATTGAGCTTAAGCCTTTCTTCATTAAATAGCTTCATCCTAGTGAAACTTTCTTGATGCTGCTTCAAAGAAGAACTAAACAAGTCATAAGATCACATATTCAGATGATTTTGGACACTAACATGTGTAGATCTCCCTACTTTGGCTTCTCTAAACTTTGTTCCTTCTTCTGGATACACCCTAAGAAATTCTTTATGAGATAGATTGTGACTGGAATTGACAACGGTTTCGAAGTCTCCTAGAGAATTTTTCTTAGTTTTGATCAAGATAGGTAGCTAGTCTTCAAATTTGTACTAAGTCATGCCATTAACTTCTAAAAATACTTTTATCTATAAAAATTCTTCAAATAACTTAAAATTCCTCTTTGAATGATAGATAAAAGCATACCAAAATGGAAGAAAATCTTTGCCCTTGGCCTCTCCTTTTCTTTTCTGTCCAGTCTTTGAGAGAATCTCTTTTTTAGAAACCTTCTGAGCTAAAGGTTGACTGGCTAGATCTGGAGTAGGGATAGGTGTTTGCGGAAGTGATGAGAAGAAGGAGGGTGGACAAAGGTGAAGAGCTGGTGGGAGTTTAGGTTGAAGATCCTCATCAAAGGAGTCCTCACCAGAGATTGCAAGTTCTAGAGGGAATTTGCCTATAGGTTTAGAAGGTGAAGAAGTAGGCTCTTCTAGAGGTTCCTGCTTAATGGTAGGTTGAGAAGGAGGAATTGAAGAAGAGGTTATTGGTTGTGGTGTAGGTCTAGAGGAAGTAGATAGGTCAGTTGATGGTATGTGTGATGGAGATGAAGAGGGTTGAGTTGGAAGGGTTTTGGCTTGAGGTGGAGGAGATGTAGTGATAGAAGGAGGTTTGGTTGAGGTTGGAAAAAGAATGGAGCCAGACTTAAACAATTTCCTTTTTGCCTGACGCTTGAATACCTTAGCTTGAGACCTTGAGGGAGAGTCAACCTTATCTGCCTCTTCTACTAGTGCTTCTCCTGCTATTGCTACTTCCTCTATTGTTAATGTTTCTACTGGTGTTGTTGCTGGTTGTGTGGCTTCTGTTACTATTCTTTCTTTTGTTACTGCTTCTACTAGTTGTTTTACTGCTATTTTTGTTGTTGCTGCTACTGCTTCTATTTAAGGAGCTGGTGGCTATTGCTCTTGCTCTGCGGCTACTGGCTCAGCTGCTGATGGGGTAGCCACTAGCATAGGGAAGCTGTCCTTATCATAATTGTACATAAATTGGAAGAGAAAATCTCTCATCTCTTGCAACTCATCTATCATAAAATCAAACTTTACATCTACATGGTGGATCTGCATTTGAAGTACACTAAGCATCTCTTGTTGTTTGAGGACCAACTCAAAAACATCATCTTTGGTCCTACTACTGCTAGTCTCCCCCCGAGACCTTGGCTGGTAAGATGGGATGTTGGTCTCAACATGTGGAGGTGAAACACTATGATAGACTTCACCTTCAAAGGATTCATGAGTAGGAACATCAGATTGTGCTGGAAGAGCATCTTCATCTACAATTGCTTTCCCTTTGATATCCCTGATAACTTGAGGAATAGTTTCTTTAGGGAGTTCCTACTCAGTTGTTGTTGGGGGTGCCACATCCCCTTCTGCCAAAGCAACTTCAGCTTCTATTCTTTCAAATGCAGATTCAACTACGGGTGCTAGTGGAGTAGCTGAGGGTGTACTTTGCACAATGTCAACAAATATCTAATGTGAGCAATCTGGCACCATATCTTTGATCCATACATTCTGAACTTTGTCTATAAAGATGTAGTGACTTCTCCCAAGAGTTGACAGTCCAATGCTCTCCTTGACTTGAGATGCAATTTCTGTCTCCAAGTTTACATTGTTTCTTCTAAATAAAAATGTCAACAGAGGGCCATATGGTAGAGACTCATAAGATTCATCGACCCTACCATTCTATCCAAAATAATGGAGGCTAAATTAACTAGGTGCCTCTATATAGCCCAAAATAGCAAGTTCCCATCTCTCGCAGTGATGGATGAGTGGGTTCCTGCCCTTGGTGTGACAATAGATGTAATGACCGCATGCAGTAGTCGCTTTCTGCTACGAGTTGGTTGATGAGGAGGCCTTTCTTGTGAATAACTCCTCTTGCTCCAAGAATCCCCAAACACTGCCTTTCCAATGTCACTGATTCATTCAGTCTATGGCCTGAAGTTGGGCATTCCAAGATTTTAGCAAGAATAGCTTTTGGCACCCTAATCTTCATGCCTTTAACTGAGCCTTCCAAAGACCCATCATATGAAACTGCTAGGCTAACATAAAATGCTTTCACTGCATCAACATATGTTGGTTCCTTAATCTCGCACAACTTTCTACATCCCATAGCTTCAAGAGTCTTGTTCTTCCTCTCAAAACATATTCAATTCATGTCCATCTATCTATTTCATGATTTCTGCTTATTTATGAGCATGTTAGCTTTGTTTTAAAACAAGTTTGGCAATTTTTTGTGCACTATGCATTGAGATTTAAGCGTTTCTTTACCCATGTGTCACTAACGGACTTTCTGTGTGTAAATACGATAGCCCTAGTGATCACGTCCAGAACGTGATGGCACGATATGCTACATTCTGAATGTGACACACTACCCTGTCACATTCACTTAAGTATAACGTGTCGTATCCCTAGACTGCATTCTTAACGCGACGTTCCACCCTGTTGTGTTCTGACTGTCGGTCTAGAAACTTGTTTAAACTGTGAACAGTGTACTTTAACTTGGAAATTTGGCTTTTAAATGATGTTTAATCCATCTGAAGTTACCATATGATTAACCAACATATTAATGAAGTTCATGTAATTAAGTTTAATGATTTTTTAATCGCTTCATGATGTCCTTGATTTTTTCTCATGTTGTCTTATATAACCATCCATTAAACCTTAACTTGTGTCATCATCATGTTGATGGCTATATAAGAATTACATTATCATGATGGTCTTAAGAGAATTTAAATTGATTGAACATGAAGAACATAAAATAGCAAGGATTTATATACACGATTTGTACTACTTTCTATCGTCATTTTGAAGCATAGTTATCATCGTTCTGATGTTCTAGAAGTCCTATAGAATGCTAAACAATCGTTTGAACACACTCTCTTGGCGATTTGAGAACCCTCCACCCGGTATTCCTCCCGTCGAATTGGAACTCCTTCGTCGTGGCCTCCATAAGTCTCTATGAGCCTAGAATTCCTCTAAGATGTCGATATGGTTGTACCATCAACACCATTACACCAGTAGGGACCATGCTGGAACTGTACTGCATGATCCAACCATCCAGATTGTCTTCTCTGTGAACGCGTCCCCCTTATTGACCACGTTCTTAACGTGGTAGACAGGGTGACCGCGTCTTCTCTGTTAACGCGCTCGACCTCATGACCGAGTTCTTGTCACCTTCAAGGAGCAGGCCGCATTCTCTTCTAGACTATCAGTACTTGAGAGTAATGTTTGCAGCAGTGACTATTGATGTTTTATACTGATGTTTTACATGCATGACCCTAAAACTCTCATCTTGTCTCTACTCTCTCGCAATACTCTCATCTATTCGTCTATATTTTTTATCTTTTTCTTGGAACTCGCTTGACCATCTAAACGTGATTGTCTAGATAAAACACATGACTCAATGCTAGTACGTATAACGCCTTGTCTGGTCTTGGTAGGAGCACCTAAAGATACTTGTGCCTACAGGAGTAAATGACATGTGTGGCATTGCACTAAAGTGCTATATTAACTTGATTAATCTATGACAATCAACTCGTGACATGATATTACTGGCTGTTTTATTACTTGACTTGACCTGTACTAATTGCTCCAATGGGTATTTACTTGTGATACAACCAATTCTCTCTTGCTTTCATTTGGTACTTACTATTGTTATCTTTTGTACTTGAGACCATCGTTCAATTGTTCTCTATCATGACTTGCCATGCATCATATAGTTATTCTGCTTGTTAACATGATAATTACCTAAAATAATGTCTAGTTCATGAGATATAAGTACTACTGAGTTTTCGCTCATCAAGTGTTTTCTTAATATTTTCCAAGTGAGTTAGATAATGATATACACGACCATGGGGATGGACAAAAGTGATGAGCGACCTGATGTCCACTCGTGGAGTTATCCTAGTGTTATAATAGAGTCTAGATAGTTAGTTGTTTTAGTTTCTTTCCAATGTAAAAGTGTCAAAGGGGCTAAGTATTGGCTCCAAATTAGTGGATGTAATAGACTTAGCAATTCGATTATCAATAAAATTAAGATATCTAACTATATCTCTTTAGTTGCTCTGAATTACACGACTACTTGATATATACTTGTATCTCTTGACATTCCCGGTTTATTTTGCTGCTAAGTTGAGGGTGTGAAAATTTAGATACCCAAATTCCTTTGGGCCCTTTAGAGTTAGTGGTATGATATGAGTGTACTTGATTACCCATTTTTTGTTTCTTTTAAGATGGTTCTAATGAATGTTTCCCAGTTTTTCACATTGGTGACAAGCATCATTTGTTATTATTTATTCCTTCATAAAATTTGACATTGGATAAATTATTATTTCCTCATTATCAAGTAGTATAAATCCTAAACCTTTCTTTGTCATGTTACAAGTTTGACTTGCAAGAATCATTCTTAAGGTTTTTTGAACTTTTAACAATTTTTTATACAATGTTTCTCAGCTTTATATTTCACCTTTTAGACTATGCCAATTAGAAGAGTTAGCATTGCTATTGTTCTTTACTTTTCTAGTTACTTCTACAGGTGGTTTATCTTTATGTTTATGACTTAGCCTATTATTTCAAATTTTTCTTTTTCTTTTCAATTAGTTCTTTTTCTGAGATTAACATTCATACTAATTTTTTAAAGCTTTTAGCCCCTTGTTAACTTCTTTCAATTTAATATAAAGTTCATTCAATAATTCTTCCAACAAGTAATCTTCATCACTATCGAAAAAGGAATCAAATGAAGTCTCAGAGTATACCTCATCACTATTTGCCATAAAAGCAAGATTTGCATCATTTTCTTCATCAGGGTTGAATAAGAGGAAGATGGCAGAGATGAATGTTCATCATCTCATACTGCACCTTTTTCTTATTTGTCTTTTTGCTTCTTCTCTCATGCTTCTATCCTTCTTTCGATCTTTTGCCCTTTTCTTCTGAAGGTTTGGGCAATCACTTTTCAAGTGACCAAGCTATTTGCATTTATAACAGATGGTGCCACTTTTTCCAGAAGCATCTCCTCTAAAGAATCTCTTCTTTGCACACTTCTGGCTATTAAATCTTTCTTTATAGTATTCTTTGAAGCTGTCAAGAGAGCATGGTGACTTCATCTGCTTTCTATGTTCCTTCACTTTCCTCCTCTTCATCTAATCCACTATCTTTACTTGTGACCTTTAGTACATTAATTTTTCTTCTGCTATTTCTTTCATCTAGTTTTTGCATGTGAAACTTATGAGCCATGAGGGATACGGTGAGTTCTTCCACTGCTATCTTTCTTAAGTTGTTTGTCCTTCTATTGTTGTGACTTTTGATATCCATTTGCTTGGCAACGACCTAAGTATCTTTTTTATAATATCGTAAGATGTCAACTCCTTTCCTAGTGTAGCCAACCCACTAGTTGTGGCCATGAAATTTACGTACACAGTTGATCTTGACTTTTCGACGTTCATCTTAAGCTGCTCATACTAAGCAACTAAGATGTCAACCTTTGTCTCCTTGACTTTGTTCGTGTCCTCATACGTGGGCTAGATCTTGTTCCATATATCTTGTGTCAACTTGTATGCTAACACTCTGTTGAACTCTTTCCTTAATAGCACACAGTAGAAAATGTTACTAACCCTGGAATTCAAAGACAACTTCTCTTGTCTTCATTAGTCTATCTATTCTTAGAACTTTCCACAATCTGATCTCTATCTTCAATGTCACTCCATAGATCATAGTTTTTACTTTTAAGGAAGAACTCCATATGAGTTTTCCAATAAGAGTAATCAAATAAACCATCAAACAATGGAGAGCAATTGATAGATCGAACTTCATCGAATTTGTAATGCCCCGACGCGGAATATCGGAGCGGGATTACAGTTATTAAATAGTACAGAGTGAGAAAATAAATAACAAACCATTACACAATGGAATAATACCAAACAACCTCATATCTCATTAATGATCCAACAATCTCCATTACATTCACTAATAACTCATCATCTTCATAAACTGACTAATACATCGACGTATCAGAGCCAAAACTAGGGCCCAGAGTACTTTATTCAAAATCAAACTATTACATTATGACTAACTGACTCACTAACTCATAACTATACTAACAGACTACTACTAGATAGCACTGGTTTCTGAATGGTCACTCTTGAGCATCTCCCTCAGTCCCGTCCTCGTATGTGTGGTCGTCTCCATCTGACTCACCTGAACACATTAAATAAATACGCAGGATGAGCGAATAACGCCCAGTAGGACTTAATATCTCATGAACACAAGCATGCTTTAAATAGTTAATGTCTTAATGGCTGGTTAACTAGAGAGTAAAGTCATGTAGAGCATGTCACGATAATGAGAGAACAATTGCAACTGGCACAGGGAAAATAGTA
Source organism: Colocasia esculenta (assembly GCA_014218235.1). Lineage (NCBI taxonomy): Eukaryota > Viridiplantae > Streptophyta > Magnoliopsida > Alismatales > Araceae > Colocasia > Colocasia esculenta. The sequence goes on along the minus strand of CM024754.1, from coordinate 72,208,459 downwards.
CAACGAGAACGATAATAGAATGGCCATGTAACGATATAACATGTAAATTGCACAACGATGCACTAGTAACGATCACGCTTGCACTTGTAGAGATAGCACTTTGATTGTCATAGATTAATCTAGATAGTATCTGGCGCTGGATGCATGCCGTAACACATCCTATGATCATTTTAACTCCCATGGGCACTGGCACTTTTCGGGCGCTCCTCCCAGGACCTGATCGGGCCCTATTGCACTGCCATTAGTCATTTCTTTATCTTAGACAATCACACGAATGGCCAATAGAGCACCAAGAATAGATAAGAGAGTACTAGATGAGATAGATGAGAGTGTAGAGAGAACGTGAACTGATAAGAAAATATAGATAGTAGATGAGATAGGGACAATTTCGTAAAATGACGATAAACACACGATAGTAACGGTTGCACGGCACTAGGTCGAGTACCGGTAGTCTGGTAGAAGTCACATCCGCCCCTTAGCCGTGCTGTGTACACGGGTCAGGTGGTCCGGCGTGAACCCAAGATAAGAAGGAATACACTAAGGTTTGGATCGTACTGATCCCTAAGAGTGTAACGGGTTTTTGGGGTACAACCAGCTCGTTGACTAAGGACGTGCGCCAAAGCCAAGAAGACTTACGGAGGTCTTGACAAGGAGTCCCTAGTCCAGTCGAGAGTATTCCCGGTGGAGAGGTGGTCCGAGTCAAGGGAAAAGTGTGTAGAAAACGGGTCCGTCGTGCCTCGAGTGCTCGAAGGCCGAGGGAAAACGGTAACGGTAGATAAAATGCGTGAGTAAAAATGGAAACAATAATATTTAACAAAATAGGGTAATTAGTCATTTATTTCGATAATTTACCGAATACATTATTGCATAATTTATCAGGGTCAAATGGCATTTAATAATGTTGTGTGTGTGTAAGTGTAAAGAAATCTTGAGGATATGACCAGTCGTGCAAATGTCATTTTAAATAATTAAATGTATATCATTAATGCCATTTATTAATTTACCAAGTCGAATTAACTATAACATGAGTTAATCAGGGCTAATTAAAGGGTATATAACTTAAACAACAGGGCATATGCATAATTTTTAATTTTGGCCGATTTTTTGAAAATGCGACGGACTCACCCGTCGCGGTTCAAGTTGCGACGAGGCGGTCGGGCGCGACACGGAGCCTGGCCGGTCTGGCCCGGTCCGGGGTGAATCACGGCTGCTCGTGCTGCCGCGTTCTTGACACGACGTCAATGGCCGGCGTGACCCCACTGTTATCGCGGCGGGTCGCACCGTCGCGATAACAGGTGGGTTTGCTCTTTTTCTCTTTTTCCTAGGGCGAGCCCTCTGTGATACATGGACGTTCTAAATTACAAATAAAATAGCACGGTGATCCAAAAAGTACGAAACCAGTTTTAAACGAAAGTAGACATGTACATCTATCAACATGCACGATTAATTTGAAAATATACAAGGTTTAGACATGCATTGATCAGGTTACTTTTCAGTGACCTAAACAGGTGCAGTCAGGGTTTAACGAATTAATTAGAGATGTATACATTATGAAAAATTACGAAACTAGGGGCGTTTAAAAGTTAACAAGAAGTAGTATTTATGATAATTTTCTCATGATCTGAAATCAAGTATAAATGGGGTTCACAAGAAATCATGAAGGGTCAGGTGCATGTATCTGACAAAGATTCAAAGAATTAATTTTCCCTCATGGAGATCGAAATAGAAAGAAACCAAGGGAGTTTGAAAGCTATTGTAATTTAGTAACAATGAGAATTTTCTCATAGCATGGGAACAAGTACGTGCAGGGGATTAGAGAAAATATGAGATTCGGATTCATGGTAACAGCAGGATTTCATGAATTAAATTCGCCCAAATGGATGAGCGGAATACAACAAAACCATAGGGCTTTTGAAGAGGTACATGAAGGCTACCTAGGGTAATTATTTCACGATTTTTACTTGAGAGATTGCCTACCTTTTGGTGCTGAAAAGAAAAGCTAGGGTTTAGTGACGAAGAAAGGAAGAGAAAAACCCTTGCTTTAGCCTTCTCCTCCGAGCTCCCACGTCCAAGACTCCTCCACTTCGTCCCCCTGAGTTCCATCCACGAGCTATGGGGTGCTAGGGTCAAATGGGGGGTGTTTTGATGGCTTGTAGAGTTCTAAATCACTTAAAACTCTTTCCTCCTCCTTTAATTACGAATTTCTAAAATTATCACCTATTTTTCTTGCTATTATCCATCTAATAAGATAGGGAGGGGCCTAATTTCGTGGCCAATGGGGTTAGGATGGGTTAGGGACTCTTATTTGAGATAAACATGACTTATTTAATAATTATTTAAACCCTTTCCTAATTATCACTTATTTTTATTCCGAATTTGGCTTAATTATTTCTCATCCCATGATGGGTTAACCCTATTTGGGCCCAATCTATTAGGTTTGGGTTATTAAAGTAACCCATTAATAATTTAGCTTAATGGGTATTGCTTTAATTCCCCTTTTGTCCATGTATTCTCCCTTTATTCTAATTAAATCAATTTATCTCATTTATTAAATAATAAAATTTTATTTTTCTTGATTTTAAAAAAAATCAAGGGTGCTACAGAATTCCATATGAGTTTTTCAATAAGAGTAATCAAGACCATAAAACAATGGAGGGTGACTCATAGACTTATCTTCACCAAATTTCATCGCTAGACCTTTGCCCTCAGATTGTTAGATCCTTAAGTATGAGAGACACGGCTCTAATATTACGTGTTGCCAAAGCTACAGAGATCTAGAGAGGAGTGAATAATTGGATTTTCAAAGAGATAATAAAACAAATCGAAGCGAGAAAGCTAAAGATAATCGCACACTAAAGGCACATTTTTTTATCCTAATTTGATGTTAAGCCACTCAATCCCTATTTTCAATCCTTAGTGGAAAATGATTTGATATTTTTCATTATCTAGCTGAACACAACCCACAAGATATATCACTGGATCTAGACCTCTAGTTGATTGATACAACCACCTGTTGCACTCACCCACATACAAATCTTCTCTTCTACCTAAAGAGGAAAACAACGCACTAGATATAGAGCGTTACTGCTAACCACTTGTTAGCCGACAAGTCTTCTCCTTTCCTAGGAGGTACACAAGTTGACTAGCCCACACTTCCAACAAGAAGCACAACCTTAGAACAAGGTTACACATAGTGTCAACATAATGTCTTCTAGAAAGACAAATATGGCACAACAATTAAGCAAACAACAACCAACAACATTAAGCATATAAAGATGTAGCGTGAACAACTTGTGATTGGCCATCAATGCTCACAGTCGATGAAGAATGAACATTGCAATCAAGTTTCTGTTCCTCTCAAATTTTCTCTCTTTTGATGATGCTTTTTTAGGTGGAGCTCACAAGAGAATGGAAGGTTCTACTCTCAGAGGATCTTGCTAGGTTTGGCCTCTACTTGTAAGCTTGAGGTGCAGACACCTCTTTTCTACCTCTTCTCTTTATATAAAGATTGCATTGGAACTTGCTTAGCCTTGAGGTCTCACATGATCTGATTATCGTTGAAAACTCTTGTAAGCTACAAGAGTCATCTAATGGACTATTGCATGAGTTTAACATGCAAATCATGTGAGACCTCAAGACTAAGCAAGTTCCAATGCAATCTTTGTATAAAGAGAAGAGCTAGAAAAGAGGTGTCTGCACCTCAAGCTTACAAGTAGAGGCCAAACCTAGCAAGATCCTCTAAGAGTATAACCTTCCATTCTTGTGCGAGCTCCACCTAAAAAAGCATCATCAAAAGAGAGAAATTTTGAGAGGAACAAAAGCTCGATTTCACTGTTCATTCTTCATCGACTGCGAGCATTGATGGCCAATCACAAGTTGTTCACGCTTCATCTTTATATGCTTAATGTTGTTGGTTGTTGTTTGCTTAATTGTTGTGCCATATTTGTCTTTCTAGAAGACATTATGTTGACACTATGTGTAACCTTGTTCTAAGGTTGTGCTTCTTGTTGGAAGTGTGGGCTAGTCAACTTGTGTACCTCCTAGGAAAGGAGAAGACTTGTCGGCTAACAAGTGGTGAGTAGTAACGCTCTATATCTAGTGCGTTGTTTTCCTCTTTAGGTAGAAGAGAAGATTTGTATGTGGGTGAGTGCAATAGGTGGTTGTATCAATCAACTGGAGGTCTGGATCCAGTGATATATCTTGTGGGTTGTGTTCAGCTAGATAATGAAAAATCTCAAATCATTTTCCACTAAGGATTGAAAATAGGGATTGAGTGACTTAACATCAAATTAGGATAAAAATTGTGTGCCTCTAGTGTGTGATTGTCTTTAGCTTTCTTGCTTCGATTTGTTTTATTATCTCTTTGAAAATCCAATTATTCAATCCTCCCTAGATCTCTATAGTGTTGGCAACACGTAATATTAGAGTCGTGTCTCTCATACTTAAGGATCTAACAATCTGAGGGCAAAGGTCTAGCGATGAAATTTGGCTAAGATAATTAGATATTTTCAAGAGATAATCGATTAAGTACTTGAAAGTTTGTGGACTTCAAAAAAAATCCCAATAGCACTGAGCAATTATAAGACTTTTTTTTCTTTTTGGTTCTTAGAGCAACTAAACATGATTAGCATACCAACATAAGTATCTGAAAAACATTCTTATGGTATGAAGACTTATCAGTTAAGAACTTGATGATTACGACATTAATATTAAAGATCTAATAAAGCTCATTTAAGTATGTCGATATAATAACTATTATGTAGAGGTTTTGTTAATTATTCCAAAACATACTTAGTAGTGTGCGCTACAACCCAAAACAACACCAAACCTGGACCAGGTTACCGGAATCAAGAGGGAGGGTTTTTAGTCACTGAGGTCACTTGGCTGTCAATTCTTCCAATTCCTAGTAACTAAAATCATCTTACGTATCCCTGAAACAACCACGTCATTCCCTCAGTACGGTCAATGCATAAAAACTGCAGAAAATTCCATCTTCCCGGGATATGAAGACATTTATCCCTGCACTTGAGCATGTACTTCTACACAAAGCGTTGCTCATCTGAACAGAACTAAAACATATAATGCCCCTGGAAGAACACTGGCTATTAGGTAAAGATATGCACATATGCACACACTAAGATATCCCATTACATGGTTACAGTTCATGGCCCTAGCCATATCCTTGTCAGTTATTGGCAATTCTATACCTTCCAACAGCCCATATAAAGAAGAGAAATGTCATGAAAAACGACATGAAACTTTTAAATGTAAACCGCTGTATTAGTTAAAGCATACTTTCACTTTATCGATGTCCATGAACATAGGGAAAACATCACCAACATGCCATGGAAATAAGATGGTTGAAAAATGCAAACGGCAATTAAAGAAAAAAGGAGAAATTTGTTCCGTTTCTACTTGTCTAGCATGGAACCAAGATAGTTCACACACCACAACAAACACAAGAATTGATGCATGCTTCACGGAAAGAAGCTTCATTTGTCACCAGCTTTGGTAAAGCAAAAAAAGTAGTCATATCTTTTCATGCTATGAACTGTTCATCATATCAACCAGTTCATTCATCATATCAACCAAGCTGCACAATCTCTAGCAAAACTGAAACTGTCTTACAGGCACCAAACAACAACTCGTAAAGTAAATCCTGCTTTTGACAAAGGTATCACAGCCATATGATTCATCACCGAGTCACCGTAAATCATCATAAAGGATAGCATGCATCTGTCTTATGGGAAAATAAAAGAGTAGAAGATAATATCACAAAAACGCCCATATGCCCAAGTTTGGAAAGTTCAAAAATGAAGATCCATTACTCAGAGAGAACAGAACATGATACTCCAGTAATATGGTCATTATAGAGAGATTCTGGAGAGCGAAAAATCAATCCAAGATAGCTTATTTAGCTATTGCATTCTCAACATTAACCACGCTTTTAAAACGTTTCGTTGTGAAGGGTAGACAGCTGAAACTAAAGAACAAATTACGACATTTACGGAGCAGACTACACCAGCTTAAGGTTATGCAGTAGAATTGTTTTCTGCAGCTTGCTGAGCCAATAGTTCTTCTCGGACACGCTTGATTTCCATCTCCCTCTCCAGTCTTTCTTTCTGGAAGATTAAAATTATAAAACCAAGAATCACTAAGCTAGAAAGATTTGTCAAGCTGAAGGCTATTGAAAACAGGTAATTAAGTATATGACAGATGCACTTACTATATATATGACAAAATAAAAAGAATGCTTAATTCCTAATCTACATTTCATCATCTTCAGGCCTAAGAATATTCTAGTTAACAATCTGTTGAAATGAATGCCAGAAAAGGGTCGAGTCAAGTGGGACAACCTAAGAGCCATAAGATGATAACACTCATACAATCATAAGCACTTAAAGCCTTAGCAAATCACAAATGAGTATAAAAAGACGAAACAAGAACAAAGCTTGCAAACCTCGACCAAGCTTGATGACAACACTTACCTGGTTCAAGAATGGTGACTTCGAGAAGCCACTCTCTTATTTGTAATGCTGCACTTATCTAGTATGTTTGCGTCAGAATTTGGCAATTGCATCTTGGTCCATTTAATTCTTATTTTGTAGATTTCACATCTATTTGGCACATTTGAGCCATTAAACATAGTCGTTTTACAGAGTGATGTGTTCTCCATATTTAAATCATGTGTATTGTTCGCATTCCCTTTAATTAAAATGTCATCTCAAATGCCTAGGGCACCCTCTAGATGTTTGAGGCTGAGGTGATCTCTGAGTACACAGCATGTGTGCTATAAACAACGTCTACGTGGTCAAAAATGTCTAAAAGAATTTGGGAAGAATAAAATGTTTAAGTCAAGAAATATAAATGTTACAAGAGGATAAATGTTACAAGAAGACCTTCGAAGAGAAATATACAGCTTCATGCATTCTGCATATGGATGACAATCTCAGAATTGCTGCTCCCATGGAGCAAGAAAGGTTCACGCCACAAGCTCACACAACATCCACAAAAGAGAACTACATACCAATAACATTGTCCTCCCTCCCTCCATTTTGGACTGATCTCTCTCCAAACCTCTTTTTTACTTTTTCATCACATGCTGCTGTTTCCATTCTGTATCTTGGGTGATTGTATCTTCAGTATAAACTTTTGTTAATCACAAACTGCCGCTAGTAGTTAGTTCCATTTTGTAATACAACTCATACACAATATTTTAACATGGTCCTGTTGTGCAATATGTCAGATCATGATGTGTTGGCATGCTTCATCATTTCTGGAACATTACATCATTGCCTTCAATGTTTCTTTGCAAGGGCTACAGACCACAACTTCTTTGTTTCCCCAAAGCAGCCACCACCTGCTTGAGCAGGTTGCTTCATCACTAATCTAAATATGTTCCTAAATCTACTTCACACACAGGAAAAGAAAGATGACTATAGAACAAAGAATTGATATAAAGGGAATATTGCAGAAGCAGCAGTACACAAAACAAAGAAAAGAAACCGCTGCAATCCAGTGTGCCATCCGTATGTGCCACATTCACCGAATTACAGTAACGCATGCATCATGATCTTTATATGCATACACTGCCATTGATGTTCTTGTTCGTCATCAAGGAGCAGTTATTGGTGCAACACTGTTTCTGCATAAACATATCTGATAAAATAGAATACATCCATTCCACTAATAAGCATGTGCTACAACTAGTACACAAAGATAAATATATATAGAATGAGTGGCAGGTGCCTGTCACGTGCACATGATAGTTGACCTATATGACAAGTTCATATGTGCCCAACTCTCAACAAGAACTATTTACCATACAGCAGTTCACTTTCAGCCATCTATCCAATTCTATTCATTTTTTAAATGCATTTTTTCTACATGTTTGTTGCCGTGGATTCTCTGCACTTCTAGCCCAGTATTATACTAACAGTACCATTTGTGCCAATATTTATTCATTCCCTTCTCTTTTTTGAAAAAAGCAAAAAGGAACAAAGAAAGAATGGAGTTAGAAAGAAGATTTTAATAAGTTAATTATCCTATCTCGGATAAACTTCATTATGTTTCTAATTCTCTCTATGAAATCATCCTTGGCCCTCCTTGCTCCACATATAATAGCATGCCCCACCCCAATTACGGCGGAATCCAGTTTGTCCTCTACCTGCCCAAACCACTCATCAAGATTCCCACGTATTGTCTCATAAAAATGCAATTTGCATTCCTTGAGATATACTCACTGTTTACAAGATGATGTCATCAGCAAAGAAAATATATAAAAGTACTTTAACTAAATTAGTTGTTATGACATTAAACATGATAACATAATTTAAGCCTAGCTTGCTGAGGACTAATAAGTGATATATAACAATTTGGTAGTGCCTAAGATAATTTTAGTTGTCGAATTAGGTCCTTCACAAATACCTTCAATTCTTTCATTGTAAGCTTTCTTATTCCATATCACCCATTATGTAACATGCCTAGAATCTCAATCACATGTTTTCCTCAAGCCCCAGAAACCTACATACAGGTTTATTATGATTCCCAGAAAGAAAGAAGTTCTTGTATTGTGTATATTTACACAAGATTGTGGAATAAATTTACCCACCACCTAACGTGGTACACAGCACTTACAAAAACACAATAGTACTGCATGATTTTAAACATGTGCATGCCAGATGTTTCATTTTATTTCAAGAAAACACCACACACGTAAGTAATATGATAACACATTGTTCCAACACCATAATGCTGCTCCCTTCAGTTAAACAACTATAGTGCACAAATTTCCTGCACATTCATCAGCATCCTAAATTCAACTAGACCATGCATCATAAAATAACATTGAATAGCTACAAAAGAACATGACAAAAAGTATGCTCCTATGTGTGGTATCCATCATAAAACCTTGTGCATAACAATGGTTTTTTTGCATGAAATGTTTTCTTCCTACATCATACTGTGGCCATCTTCTCTGCAGTGCAATAATGTCTTAATATCTATGCTTGTAGCATTTTATTATATTGTTCCTTTGTAGCTTGATTTGTTGATCTGTTTGTCTTTTATATGTAATTCAACAAACAGGTGGGTAGCACTACTACACTCGTAGCTCAAATATTATTAAAATCAGAAGAGAATATATTCCAATGACACACCAACCATTGTAGGGTTTCATGCAAACATTTTGAGAGAGGAGAAATCCACCCCAGAGAGTGTCATCCTAGACTGGCAAGCAGCAAAAAATAATGGTCACACACGCCTTAGCAACTGAACTTCATCCTTATCCATCATGGGACAGGCAATAACAGTCAGTCACCAAATCCCAGAGTTCCAATAGATATATGTATGTATGCAAAATATGCTTACTGAAGCAACTACAGAAAAGATCATATGTTCATCAGACCCACTGACTAACATTATGATCAAATCTCTAATTACGCTTCATCCAACTCTTCATCACACGATGGGAACTAGTTCCACTTACTCAATCTATATGAAGTGTTAAAGTTACAAGCTTTGCCTGGATTTCCACCACAGGTCATAATACTTTCTGCGAGTAATTGTCCCCTTTCACATTAGATTCAGACAAAACAGATTGGACAACACTCATTCATGTCTGAGGAAACTAGGACTCAGTCATATCAGCGTTATGCCTCGTCAGAACCTCTCTTCAGGAAAACTTATCGTCCGCTATTGTTAAACTTCCTAAGTTTGTTTGCAGATGGAAGGGCAGGAAACTTATCGATTTCTAGCAGCAAGCAAATGGGGTCTTCAAATAAAAGCAGGGACACACACCTACAAAGAGGACAAATTCCCGCACTCACATTCGAGTTCCATAGCTACCAGATTTCTTAAACACGAGGATGGGCCATCCCCCAACACACAACCAGCAGAATCTAAGCATCAAGCTCTCAGCTGGTGTGCCTGAACGGACCAAAACCTTCCTGGAGAAGACATCCAGTAACTGGCCCACGAAAGACGGAACCTTTCTACACCCATCGACAAATACCATTGAAACCCTGGTTAACAAGGATTAGTGAGGGCATCCAAAGCATTCTAGTCCATTTATAGCACCCAGCGGGATGGCCGATCCGATCAAGATAGTGAGAGGAACCAGCAATAAAAGGCAAAATCAGAGGGGGAGAGAGATTTGAGGGGGAGGGTAAGGGAAGCGGACCTTCTCGTCCTGGTGCAGGGCGATCCAGACGTGGACCTTATCCATGGATTGCCAGAAGATGAACGCTCCCAGCGTCATCGCGAAGTAGGTGGCCACCCTCACCATTGTCGCCGCCAAATCGTCCCCAACAATCACCGCCGCCGGCGACCTCTCTGCTCCAGCTCTTCGTGTATCTATGGACGACCGGCTCTCGCTACCTCTGCTCCTCCGTGTTTCTTTGGGGATTTTCTTCCACATATCGCCCTTGCTATAATATAGAATCTCTGTATAGACTCCATAGTTTAGAGATTAGCCACTCATCAATTAAAATAAGATAAATTAATTAGAAGTCTTTTATTGTAATAGGGAGGTTCTTACTGTAACAAGGTTTAACATATACTGTAACAGATGATAACATTTACTGTAATGAGTTACAGCTTTGTTAGAGACTAACAAATAAGTCAAAAATCTGATAGAGACTCCTAATTAATTTACCCATTAAAATATTCACCTCTACACTCCAAAAATTTCACATCCGACCAGTTCAGAGATTTTTCTCTAGATCTTTTTAGGCACCATCTGGAAGTATTTTTACAAAATCAAATTTCCATATAAATCGGATTTTCACTGAGTTCTGACAAGAGTGGGATTTCTAACGTACACCCGGCTAGCGAACTATCCCGTTTGGAGTCCGCGATGTGGAGGCTCACCTCTCCCATTGTCTTTTACGTAACTGCTCTTCCCCTTTTCTTGTAGGCACTACCGTCGCAGCGATGTGGATGTAAAATGTGATACAAGTTGAAGGGTAGCGATGGCATTTTGCATCCAAAATCGGTTGGATGTGCATAGAAGTGGCCTCGTACTCGCTTTTATCGAGTTGGAGAGAGAAAATATAATGGGTCTATCTCTAACCTGAACGTGGAAAGCTATGCGCACAGAATCCCATAAAAAGGTGGAAATGTTTGAAACTGCAGTAGCTTTTGTCAGTGATTTTCTCCCAAAAAATCGGTCTACAAATACTTCCAAATGGTGCCTTAGTCTACTTGGTCTTGCCACACCACCTACTGTGTCGTATAAATAGTTTTTTATTCTTTTGGTAGACTTCTTGAATTTTTTTAGGACATATCAGTGCAATACAATATGATATGTCCTGTATCATACTATGTGACCGCGAACTCAGCACAGCCGAGTCGTGCGATGAGTCTAACCTTGTTTTAGAGACTTTCTTTTCCTATCCAGATATTGTTAGAGAAATTTGACATAGGAGGACTAATGCTCAAATATCACAAGTTTTAAGGCGCAATTTATAAAAATATATTTCCCTTTTTATCAGAGTAAATCAAGGTTCGTCGTACCGGCCGTGCCGCATTTTCCGTGGGAAGGTACGGTACCGTACCATACCGTACCGCTAAGATATGGTGGGAAAATGGCTAGTTTGATTTGTTTTTTTTAGTTTTATGACTTGATGAATATTTAAAATGAGCAAACTTCAAAAGAAGACTCTCCATCCAAACTCAAGATAGATTTTCCATCTCTTCTCATACATGCACCCTTTCTCTCTCATATCCTATAGAACTATCAAGAATATCACGCCTTCTACAGCCTAAAAAGGGGTTGATATGCTCACGAGGTATCAAAGCTGTTCTATTATGTTTCAGCTTCGTCCTCGAAGTGGAATCACCTTAATTGGTGGTCTATGTCCAAAGCTATAGCAGATTATTCTTCACATTCTCTCTCATGTCATGATCTACATATACATGATTATCATGCCTTCCACATCTCAAACGAGGGTATCTCTCTTCGAGACTTTTTCATGAAAGTTGTTCCCCATGACTTTCTCTACGAGCTCCAACTAGAATCACGTCAAATGAATATTTGTGCTTAAAGATATAGTGGATTATTCTTGACCTTCTCTCTCATATCGCGATCCAAACTAGCAATGAGTGTGGCCTCTCTGCAGCCTCAACGAGGGTGATCTAATCTTTGGACTCTTCATGAAAGTTGTTCATGATATGACCAATGTATTCCATTAGATCAACACCAATAATCCAAAAACAGAAACAAAACTATAACATCTTAAAATTTATAATAAAATATTAATATGATACTAAAAATTTAAAAGAGATAGTAAATTATACGTAAGACATGATCACTTATATAAAACATAATTATCTTTAATTTTAGAATATTTTTATATTATTACTATAATTCTGGTACTATCATTGATTGTGTGCACTTCAACAGGACGGCATTCGGTTTCAAAAATAAAGTTAAACCTGAAGTCATCATAATTACTAGAAAAATATATTGATTCTAAAAATATAAAATATCAGGAATTATTGATGCATAGATGTTGAGATTAAGTCGATCTAATGATTTTTTAGATAACTTTTACTTGACGAAAAAATAATTTAAAAAATTAAACTAAAATTACTATAGTTTATATCATCTCTTAATTAGCTTATGTGTAAAATTTCATCTCAATTAGACACCATTTAGACCCCTTAAGTGTACACAGGATTTGTCGCGGTACGACGAACTCTCTATGTACTTCAACGGGACGACATTTGGTTCCGAAAATGAAGTCAAATCTGAAGTCATCATAATTACTAGAAAAATGTACTGATTCTAAAAATATAAATATCATGAGTTATTAATGCATAGATGTTGAGATTAAGTCGACCTAATAATTTTTTGGACAATTTTTACTTGACAAAAAAATAATTTAAAAAATTAAACTAAATTACTATAATTTGTATCATCTATTAATTAGGTTATATTTGAAATTTCATCCCAATTGGACACCATTTAGATCTCTTAGATGTTGAGATTAAGTCGATCTAATGATTTTTGGGACAATTTTTACTTGACAAAAAATTGATTTAAAAAATTAAACTATAATTACTATAATTTGTATCATCTCTTAATTAGCTTATGTTTAAAATTTCATCTCAATTAGACACCATTTAGACCCCTTAGATACACCGGATGTGAGAGAGAAAGTAAAAAAATAAATCGGCGCAGTCCGGTGGACCGCGCAGTACCGCATCGGACTGGTCCGCACCGGACCGGCCCACGCCGCGTGCCACGGTGGCACGTGCCGAGTCGCCCGGTTGGGCGACCCGACCGTGCCTGGGCTTGCCCGCGCCCAGACATGGTGCGGTTCGACCGTACTGCGACGGTATGCCGCGGTACGACGAACCCTGGAGTAAATGACTGAGAGAGAAGTCGAGTCTGTGGCAAATGGGAACAAACCTAGAGGGAATAATACATGTCCACTCTTTGGTAGACGGTTAAGCAACCCAAGGTTAGCCTAACCATGGGTTACTTGACCCAAAACATATCCCTTTTAGTTTTGGAAATGAAAAATAGGTTAGCTAGATAACTTTGGGTAGGGTAATCTCTTTTATCTATTAAAAATATAAGTACTTGCACATTTTTTTAGGAAAATAGTATAATAGCATTAAAATGACATGTGATAAATGTTTTAAAAATTAAAAAAAAAACCTAACTCGAGGTAACTTTTCGGCCCCACCTTCTGAGGTGGGGTAAACTTACCCAAGAGTAACGTTCCCAAGTTTCCCAAAGAGTGGGAAGCAGTTTACTCAATGGTACCCCTAATTTACCCAAGGATACCCCTCGTACTAAAGTGGCCCAAACAATCTCACAACATAGGTTAATTCATATAGCTATTAGAATATAACTAAATATATGTCCCTTTTTACTCATGTTTTTCAATCCTTAGCTTCCCAACGAAGTGTCTTTTAAATTACTTAAACCTAGAGGTTGGCCACATCAGCATACTGCATTAACTCGGGTTTCTCCTAGGTCAGTATGATATGCCATGTACAACCGAGATCCCCACCCCATCCCCCCACCCCCACGACTCCCCACCCCATCCCCACCTGCCGTTGGCCCCCTCTGGGCCTCCCACACCCCCTAAGGCTTCCTCCCCATTGCAACTATGTTGTCCACCCCCTCCCCTCCCTGCTGGCCGTTGCACTCCCCGCCCCCATTCCCCCTCAGATGGTCCACATGCCCCCCACCCCGTTGCAACCTCCCCCCCCCCCTTCCACCTTCGGCGCCCCCGCCCCCACCCCCCTGCTTTCAAATCTCTGGCTAGGGTCAATTAGATTGAAAGAGAAGGAGTTCTCCAAAAGAATTCAATAAAAGTGAGACTCAAATAGATTCTGTATAGGCCTGACTGAACCATGCCTAATATATGGTCTCTGAGATATTAGATGGATGAAGGACTATAAGTATACGATAATTGAGGGCAGAAAGGTCCAATGAGTTAAATCTCCCTATACCATCTGGCATTATGGCATAGTGGCCTAGTACGTCCATAGTTGATGAGTTGAGTAAATTATTATGGAGATAATAATTCACTAAGTCAGAAGAGGTTTTGACAGACGTAACTCACCGCTAGCTCAGTATTGGGCTTAGAGAGTCACACAAATAAGGTGGATGATGTGATGATAATAGAAGATTAGATAAGAGTTATCCAATAGGACTTCTCTCACCTGAATAGTCATGCAGACAAAACTGGGTTAATGGCATAGTCGACTATCATTAAGAGCTTCATCATCCTAGTGTACAAAGACAAAGTTGAAGTTGACAACATGATCGACCGCCGTCAAGAACTTCATCATCCTAGAGTAAGAAGACAAAGTTCAAGTTGACGGCAAGATTGACTGCCGTCAAAAAATTCATCTTCCTTGCGAAGGAAGTCAAAGTGTGGTGAACAGCGAGATCTGTTGATGTTAACTATTGTTGACACCGAGTTCAACTGTCGTTAACACTTATCGTTAACGGTGAGATCTATGATGTTAACATGTGTTAACGATTAACTCGACTGTCATCAAGATGGTCTTGACAACACTCTATCTTGCTGTTGATGCAGGTATGTCTATGTAACGCCCCACTTCCGCCTAGTACGATTATACCAACCCACGTCAGACGAGAACAAGTCACTACAGGAGAGAAGACCCCAACGATAGTCACACAAGTTGAGATATACACAAATAGTGAAGAATATTGTGGCGAAAAATAAATAACTCTTATTCCATCAACTTTATAATCCACATACCACTGTCTATATAGTCCAAACAAAAGAGATAACATAACACTACATCCACTAAACATAGCCAGTTTCCAAGTACAAATAACCAAAGTCCAAATTACAATTACATCACATACTAAGAAATAAACTAACAATCTTCAATCTACTCTTCACGCTCCATGTCGAATCTCGCTAACTCCTCGACTTCTATATCACCTGCTCCTATTGAAATGTTAGCAAGGATGAGTCTATGCAATGGACTCAGCAAGCAACTTAGAATTTCAAACCACACACTTACCATACATGCCTTCTAACAATTTAAACATTTTACTAACTATCACAATATCATTAACTTACTAGCAATTAACAATTTAACTAACATATGCTCATGCTATAACATGGATAATTAAATATGGAATCTATTAAATAAAACTATACTAACTCATGTATAACAAGAATTCTAAACATTGTCACTTATAACATGGTGCCACTAACATGAGAGCATTCATATAATCACATGCTTACAATTCTTACTTCCACATAACACTAACACATGGCTTATATTAAAACTTATAACATGATACTACTAACATGCTCATCAAATAATCACTAACTCATAGACATACTTAAACATACTTCTACACATGGTATTAACATGATATCACAATTATCATTTAACATGGGTCATATTAACACATGCACTCACCTTCTCATGACATATTCACATGCACTTTTACCTTTGCTTCCACATGCACGTATTTTCACATATACAACATTCACATTCACTCACACTTGTTTTCACATAGTTTTCACTTTTCACGATCATGATCACACGTCACATCACTTGCACATACCACGTGCCACGTTCACATATCACTTTACACATTATTCACATATTCACTTTTACAAACACCGAGATACAGATCAAACCACCACTAGAAAGATCACACTATTATGTACACATACTTAATCACGAGGTAAAGCAATCAAGTCTTGGTTATTGCGCAGAACCGGGGGAAGCCCTCCCCAACATTACTAGTGGAACTTGTCCACCTCCAGGATTTCACATGACCCGTTGTCCTGGGTTTCACCTAACACGATTGAGCTTTCTTGTAGGGGCACTACTACAGTACTGCTCCACTCAATCTATGGTGGCAATGTCTCATTGGTACAACTTTTATCTTTCACATTATCATGTTATTCATACACACATGTCATATATTCTCCCTCTTTCCATGCACATGCACACATATGACATAAAACATGTGCTAATCACTTCAGATAATCAGGTTAATATTAAATAGTAGAAAATAGTACCTAATCACCACACTAATCACATTTTAAAACAAATTTGGGACTTATTATCAAAACATGATATCAAGACTTCAAAAATTCATAACTAATTGTAAAGTAATCAGAACATGCTCAAATTTTAACCACGGGATGAATATACCATATAGAACATGACACACCATAATCCCACCAAGAGGTTTTTTCCGAAGGACTTCATCATTCTTCCAAGGCCGACGTGGTGAATGACCAACCAACGTTTCGGGGGACAACGTAGCATATTGGTTGGCCCTGACAAGTCCACGATTACACATGATCGGAGTCCAACCGATGGTTATAACCATCGGCTCCGTAACGGATCCGCACTATATGCGCACTAGGATCTCAGCATTATTGGCCTACATAACTCCCTAGTAACCGATGCCATAAAGCCCACGATCTGATCGTGGGCTAGTTATGGCAACAAATGAGGTGACAGTTTTGGCAACCACTGTGCCGTTTCCGGGTCACTTGAGGTTTTCATAAGTGATTCTCTCCCTATAAAAAGTGCGGACATTCCACAGACGAAGGTAAGCTACTCTTCTCCAATCATACTAGGACCCGCCACTTTCTCCATACTGACTTGGGCGTCGGAGTGTTTTCCCACCAAGAGGGTCTTGGTGGTTTTGTAGGTAGGAGGTGGTGACATCACGACTTCCTTGCTCTCGGTGCTGACAACTTTCCTTGGGAAATCTCGGTCTTGACCGACACGGGATCAAAACAGTAATATTTTTGGCACCATCTGTGGGAAACATTTAGTTTCCATGGCTCCCAAGGGAAAAAACACCAGTCGAGCAGAAGAGCAAGAGGTGGCAACTATTGTCCCGCCACAAGAGAATGCGGTCGGCGGCTCTGGATCAGGCGAGTGTGATCTGGCTACTTCCGCCTGCCTGGACCTCGTGGAATGCACAATGACCTCCATGCATGAGATGATCACCACCATGATGGAATAGTAGAGGCAGTTTTTCTCTGCTCGGACGATTGCTTCTCAACCCCGAGTTGAGATCCTTGTCCCCCCCACGGCTACGTCGCGTCCCCTGTGGTAACGGCTCCTCCCCCGGCCATCTCGGGCACCCGCAAGTAGAGCATATGACAAGATAGCGTGTAACGAGATAGCGTGTATGGTTGCACAACGGTGCACTAGTAGAATACGGTAGTAGTCACTTCTAGGACAGTGGCCGTTCAGTAACAGTCTGCGATAGCACAATATTTGCACAGTACGTCTAAACTCTTTAGACTAATAGTATAACAGTTTGTGATAGCACAATAATATCACAATACGTCTGAACTTCTGAGACTAATAGTATAACAGTTAGATGTCTAGCCAATTCAGAACAGTCACTCAGAACTGGTGCAATGCAGAACACTGTCTATAGCCCCTGCAGGTATTTTCGGGTGGCTCTCTGCCCCCAGGACTAGATTGGAGCCCCTCAGACACTCTCCGTGCCTTGCATAGTATGGATTGGATACAGTAGAGTCACAAGACCCATATTATAGCGCTAGACAGTCATGAAATAGTACAAAACAGTAGGAGCCACACAACTCAAAGGGTACCAAAGAGTGCTAGATGAATAGACGAGATAGTAGAGTGAACATGAATATATGAGCGAGTAGAATATAGATGAGATCTTATGGTCATTGCACATGAAATGATAAGTAACGAGCGATAGTAATAGTTGCACAACACGCACGTACGGTGATGGCAGTCAGGTGGAACACAACCTTTCCGCCGGCCTCGTTATGCACAGATCCAGAGGTCCGGCGTGATTCAAGATAAGAACAAGAGAGCAATCTAAGGCCGTACGGATCTTGCTGATCCTTAGAGTGTATCATAGGTGTTAGGGTACAACCAGCTCGTCGACCATGTGGGAATCCATGGACAGAGAAGACTTACGGAGGCCTTGAACAAAGACTCACTAGTCCAGCAGAAGGAGTATCCGACGGAGAGTTCGTCCAAGTCAAGAGAGAGTGTGTATATAGAAACAAGTGCCTGATGTTCTAGAGGAATTCTACAACAGTGGAGCGTCGAGATCGGTGTTCCAAAACATCGCACAAATCGTGAACAAGTTCTTTTTTAAATTAAGGCAATTAATTACATAAATTACCATATATGTTGTGTATCATATTCTTGCCAATTAAGCCATAATTGGATGGTTCAAAGTGTGTGCATGTGTCATGAAATCTTGGATGGAAATTAATCATGTGTATGTATTTTAAATCACATATAAATGTTCAATTTATATAGAGTGAAGTTACTGCGGGTATAACTGGAATTAAAGGGTATAAGCACAATAGGCAATTAGAGCATTGCAAATCAGGGGTTTTTCTGAAAAAATCATGTGAACGCGACGCACCCCAGTAAGGGTTGCGACGGGTTCAGGGTAGATCGTGATAGGTGTTTAGATGGATCGCGACAGGTCGGTCATGACAGGTGGTCAGATCGCGACAGGGGCATGAAAGGGTTGCGACGGGGTGTTCAGGTGAGGCAGCCAGAATGCGACAGGGTTCCCTATCGCGATCAGATTGTGACATGTACTGTGTCGCGACGGCCCTGAGAACGTGGCCTATCGAGCCGTCACGTTCTCAGGTACTTCACCTGAGTTCGAGCGGGAAAAGGGCAGAGCCTCGGGTTACGGGCCAACTTAACATATTTTGACACTGGTTGCTTCAAAAACTCATAACTAATTGTATAGTCGATGAAAAATCATGAAACAAGTTGCAAATCGAACTAGACATACGTGAGTACTTATAGTAAATAGGAATTTGACAATAGATAGAGTTTCGACATGCTTTAATCACGTCAAACATGAAGTACATGACATAGTGAGCAGTTGGGATGAACGATTTAATTTGTAAGATAGGATGGATAAAAATTAGGGCTTTTAGGGGCAAAAGTTCCCTAATGATCATCAGTATCTCCCATAAAAATTTCAAGGCATGGGGTTTAGTATTCATGGAGAACAAGAATTATGAAGAGGGTTCGGGGTCAAGAGAGTTGCAAAACTTCAAAATTTAAGAAGAAAATATTGGCTTGATGGAAAATTATGAAACTTGAGGGTATTGTTCCTGGTACATGGAACGATCTACAGTCAAAATCTTATTAATTTTGCTCGTGAGAATGCCCACCTTGACTCGATTTTGTCTTCTAGGGCTAGAACTTGAAGAACGGGGTTGAGAGCTTGAAAGGTCCTTCTCCCCACAAAATCTCCTCCTGGTCCAACAATCCCTTGGCACGAGCTAGGGCCAGCCATGAGGGTTTTAGGAGAGTATTTATGCTAGTTATGTTTCTAATTCCTAATAGTACTCTAACTCCTATTTAATTCCGAATTTCCTCCTTTCCTAACCTCCTTCCAAGCTTTCCACTTCCTATTTGGGTTAGGATGTGAGCTAAATTCGTGGCCATCCTATTAGGGTAGGTTTAGGAATCCAATTCTAACTCAAACTTTCTATTTAATGCATTAAATATCCCTTTTCTATTTAGGTAATAATTTAGTTACGAATTTAGGATATTTTCTTATTATTATTTTTTTTAAAATCCCTATTATGGCCCAATAAATTTTATATGGACTATTTAACAAAGTCCATTATTTATTGGAATTTATCTTATGGGGTTTCCTTTTTTAATTAGGGAATAATAGAGTTAAGGATTTTATTATATTTTCTTACTTGATTTTATTTATGGTCTATGAGAGATCCATTGGTCCAATTCCAATAATGGGTAATCATTTCATGATGTTGGAAGTCTCTCCGACATGTTCGTTTAATTTATGGGCGCGTGATCTTTCCGTATTAACGGTTTTCCGACTTAGTTTCTAAATTTAGATAATTAGTCACATTGTGACGTACGCTTGGCCAATCGGATTTTTCGTTGCATGCATTTCTTCATGGAACACTTAGGAGTAATATTTGGGGTTGATTTATAATTTTTAAAGAATTTTTAGATGTGTTCTTGCACATATAATAATGGTACGTATGTTTCTTTTATTTCGATTTAAAGAAATTATTATTTCGGATTTTTTTTAAGTATTAATTTTTTGGGTTGCTACAATAACGATTTTCTTTTTATAACGATTTGATAAGTAAGAACAACAACTTGCTCTCACCATCGATTTGGTTTTTATAACAATTCTTTAAGTCACATATCTGTAATCACAGGGATTGTGCTCCCCTCGACACGCAAACGTGTGCTAAAACTAGTAGCATGAAATATGGATGTGATCGCCACCTAGATAACTGCCTGAATAAGAGAATGACGGCTAGCTAAACTAGGAAAAGGAAAAGAGATTGACGGAGGAATACCTGGTGTCGCGGTCGTCATAGGCGTCGCGATAGACTGATGTCGCGTCAGTAAACACTGACGCGTCTCATATCGCGTCACCCCCCTCCGTCGCGTTCTCTGAATGCGAGAGATGTTGAATATGGACCTTCTTCCCTTCCTCCAGCTGGCTAGAGGATGAGAGCTCCTCGTGGATCTTCACTTGGGTGCCTGCCAAAATAACAAAAATAAGAAACAAAACCCTATTAGACTATATTAAACGTAGTAACCATTCCTAAATGAACGAAAGATGGGGAACATGGAGGGAACGGACCTGGGGGTGGTTTTTAAACCTCTTTAGGTGTAGGGAAAACATGGGTGTGTGTATGAATATGCTCTATCTAAGAACAACATGAAAAATGCATGTAGAAGAAGAGAAAAAGGAAAGGAAGAGGGTGAGCCCCATTAGGGCGACTCCTTGGCGCTGTTGCAGCTCGAAGGATCGTCCAAAAGCTTCAGGAGGGTGCTGGAGTCGCCCTTCTCACGTCCCGTACTCCATAAATGATGAAAATGAGGTGTTTTGATGAAGAGAGATGTGAAGGAAATGGAGGAAAAGGATGGCTGCGTGGCTAAGTATGGTTGAGGGGAAAATTTGGCAGCCCTTCGGGGTGGTGATGAGGCTCTCCCCGTCCTTGAGGAGGGGCCTTGTTTATATAGAGCTTGGAGTGAGAAAATGGTGATATTATCTCCTTTAAATGGCTCAGAAATTAAAATGGGAGATAAAGCCTCATTAAAAATGGATGGAGAGTCCTTAGGGATGCCAAGGAGAGTCCCTAGGGCCGGAATCTCGCCCCAAGGGGTGGAGATAATCCCTAGGGATTAAGCTAGATTCATAAGAGGATAAATAGGGGGCAGTAATGATGGCCAGAGGGTTCGGCCATTGTCGCAGCGTATCGTAGGACCGCGACTAAGACGCGACGGGGCGGATCGACGCGACAGCATTACCCACGTGCATGGATAATGCATGGGCTGTCGCGGTAGCCAGAACCGTCGCGACATAGAGACGCGTCGCCACGATGCATCGCGACAATAAATCCAAAAAACGTGAATTATCAGCCAATCATATAATAAGATAAGAGTTTTTTAAGCCCAAGTGTTGGGTTGAATGTCTAATTCATATCATTTCCCTCCTATTTTGATGATGACAAGAAGTGTTCTTAAAGCAATTTAATTGGAACATGTCAAAAGCATCATACCTGAAAGTCATGCTCAAAAAGCATTTTTCAAACCACATTTATCATTTGTGGTAATGATAAATCATTTAACTAATGATATATGTGTTTATTTTTCAGGTACAAACTTTTTATGCAAAAGATGTGTCGACACACCCATCAATGGTGTCGACACATCAACACAGACTCAAAGAGAAATTGTGCAAAAATGTCAAGAGTGTGTCGACACATGTCAAGAGTGTGTCGACACGAGTGGCAGTTTTCCAGAGATCAAGGGTACCCAGGTCGACACACTCCCAGGGCAGGTCGACACTAGACCCAGTTCCCAGAACAGCCAGTTTGAGGAATTGGGACAGCAGGTCGACACACTCAAGAGCAGGTCGACACAGGACCTTTCTCCCAGAACAGATTCTTCTATCTTTGGAACAGTGTGTCGACACAACCACCAGGGCAGGTCGACACACTACGGAAACTTTTCATCCTAAGAGCTGATGGCTGCCACGTGTCCTTCTAGGGCGATCAGAATCTTCCTAGGGAAGCGTGCCCTTGTACCCCAAAAGGGTATCTTTGGAATCCTAAGGGTATAAAAGGCTCCTTTTGGCCTCCCTTCGAAGAGAGAGACCCAACTAACCTCTTAGAGCCTCCTGAAAAATTCCTGGCGGCCATAAGAGTTCGTGTCTCCCTCCTCTGCTTCCTGGAGTCTCCTGAACACCTCTTCTCACCAATTCAAGGTGTGAGAATTGTGGTTTGATCTTTAAAGAAGCCTCTGAAGCATCTCAAGGAAGTAGATCAGGTAGAAGCCATCGTTGGAGAAGAATTCAAGGAAGGTCCAACCTCCCAGATTGCAGAGCATCGTCTTGGACTTCATGTTTACAAGCTTCTTCCCAATTCAAGCTTCTACAAGGGAGTACACTTGAAGAACGAAGTCATTCAATACCTTTTTTACTTTACTTTGTTCTTCTGAGATATCTCTTGAGATTATGCAAGTGCTTCTGCATAATTCTCATTAGTGTTCTCAAATTTCGACTAGATCTGTTGCTAGGAGATCTTGTCTTAAGTTGGTGTCTAGCAAGTCTATGTGTGAGCCTTGTGCTCAGATTGTTGTGAGCCGGTGCGCTCAGTGTTGAGTTGTCAAACTCAAGTGTGTGTTGAGCAGTCTTGCTCAGTTGTTCTAGAGTAGTCTTGCTCTAGAAGTGGTGTGAGTTGTAAGCTCTTCAGTGTTGGAGTTGTCAGGCTCCAGTGGGTGTGTTACCCAGTTGTGTTAGTGAATCCTCACGGGTTGTGAGGGGTGGATGTAGGAATCACATGGGTGATTTCCGAACCACCTAAAAATCCTTGTGCATTTGTGTTCTGTGGTTTGACTGGTTCATCCGCTAGATGCTTGCATAGGACTCGTTTCTAATTCACTTAATCAACTTGATTCTCATCTAAGTTTTTCAACTCACTCCAATCTAATCAGATCAGCAGCTTTTCACTGATATTATTGCCTCTGATTCTAAATAGTTTTAAAATTATTTAAGCTTCCGCAAAAGTGGCTAAGATCTATTCATCCCCCCCTTCTAGATCTTTTCCACACATTTATTTCGATCCTTCAATTGGTATCAGAGCGGGTTTATATCGATCTGATTTGAACTGAGCAGCTTTTGTTTCTGAGTATTGAGTGTTTGTTTGTCTGTCTATCTGGTTGTTTGTTTGCCTGCTTGCTCAACTACTTCTCCTTGCATTTACTTAAGTGTCATGGACTCAAAGGGTTTTATAGCTGAGGGCCATTCCATAAATAGGCCACCATTCTTTAATGGTTTGGACTATTCTTATTGGAAGAACAGAATGCAAGTATTCTTAAGGGCCCAGAACTATGAGATCTGGAAAGTAGTTGAGGCTGGTCCCTATGAAAACCAGGGTGAGGAAGAAACCTGGACGAGGGAGCAAATTAGGAGAGCTACATTGAATTACAGTGCCATGAATATGATTCAATGTGCTGTCCATCCCAAGGAGTATTCGAGAATCTCTATGTGTAAATCTGCCAAAGAGATGTGGGATAAACTCGAACTACTCTATGAGGGAACATCTCAGGTCAAGGAGACCAAGGCAAATATATTAGTTTCAGAATATGAACTTTTCATGATGAAATCTAATGAATCTATTTCTGAAATGTTTGCCAGATTTATGGTGATTGTCAATGGACTCAAGGCTTTGGGTAAGGAGTATACTGATGCAGATTTGGTAAGAAAAATTTTGCGTTCACTTTCTTCAATTTGGCATACCAAGGCCACTGTTATTGAAGATTCAAAAGATTTATCCAAAATGTCTTTGGATGAATTGATTGGATCTTTAATGACGTATGAAATAAACTTAAGAAGAAATGAAGATCTTATCATTAAGACCAAGCCTATGGCACTCAAAGCCTCTTCAAGCAACAAAGATAAAAATCAGGATAAAACAAGTTCTGAAGAGTCTGAGTCAAATGAGGATGAGATTGCCCTCATGACCAGACAATTCAGGAAATTCTTGAAATATAGGAAAGGGAAAATGACTGGGAAAAAGAAATTTTCCCCAGGTAAGAAGAATATTTCCTCTTCCAATTTCAATAAGAATCATAAACCTGATGAGAATGTTATCTGTTACAGGTGCAACAAGCCAGGACACATGAAGGGAGAGTGTCCTGAGAACAAAAAGGAAAAGCACAAAAGATTCCAGAAATACAAGAAGCCCAAGGCCATGGTAGCCACTTGGTCTGATGAAGACACAAGTGAGGAAGAAGAAGAGAAGAAGTCCTCAAGCTCAGAGAGTGAGGAAGTTTGCTTCATGGCCAACAGCACAGATGGAAAGGTAAATACTTCCTTTGAAGATTATAGTGTTGAAGATTGGCAGGATGTGTATGCTGAATTGGTAGAAAGATACTCTGAAATGAGAAAAGAAAACAAACACATCAAAAAGAAAATTGAAAATCTTTACCATAACCAATCTTCAAACAATAGAATCTGTGAACTGGAATCTGAAGTAACAGAATTGGTTGAAGAAAAAGAAAATTTACTGAACCAAATTGATGAATTAAAGCTTGCTTCTCAGAAGGCCTCCCAAGACTTCAGAAATTTAAATGAAAAGCTGGAAATTGAAAAACAAGAAAAACAACAAAAATCGAAGAAATTGAAATTCTTAAAAACCAGCTAAAGGAAAAGGAGGAGGTTATCCAAACCTTCACAAAAGGCCAAGATAACCTAGAGGCATTGCTAGGATCCAACAAGACAACCACATCTCATGGATTGGGATTCAACAAAAAGAAATCAACAAAAGATAAATCTGGTGAGAAAAAGGGAAAAGCACCATTAATCAACTTTGTTAAAGGTCCCAATCTGGAAAACACTGAAATCCAACAGACAGCAAACAAAACCCCAAACAAAAACCCAAACAAAACTCAAAACAAATCAAAAATTCAAAAACAAAAGAAGACTGTCAGGTCGACACAGTCCCCTGACAGGTCGACCTGTTCAACACCAAAAACCATAATAAACTCAACTAAAAATTCAAATAAAAATCTGAGAAATAAGAAAAAGGGAAAAGAAATGATCCATGAAAAACCTTGGACCTCCAAGACAGCTCCTCAAGAAAATTGGATTAATCCTTGGAACCAATGGTATGAAAATCCCTGTTGGCATTATCCTCAATACCCTTATCCAAATTTCTGGATGTACCAACACAATCCATGGATTCCACCTCCTTCTATGAACTCAAATTTTCAAATGAAAAACTCCCCTCCTACCAAAAACAAAGATCTTGGTGCTTTCATTCCTAAAAGAAAGAACAAACAGAAAAATGCTGAAAACACCAAAGTAACAAAACAAAAATCTAAAACAAATCAAATTTGGGTGAGAAAGGATTTGCTGTCTATGTTAAATCATTCTGATGGTCCCAACTCTGTTTGGGTACCAAAATCTTCTCTCCACTGATCTTGTTGCAGGGAAGTCGTGCACCCAACACAAATGTATGGTTTCTTGACAGTGGGTGTTCACGACATATGACTGGAGATAGAGCCAAATTCTCATTCCTGCTTGAAAAGGAGGGAGGGTCAGTCACCTTTGGAGGTAAAAATAAAGGAAAGATCATTGGATCTGGTAAGGTTGGTCAAACTTCTTCAAACTCTGTAGATAATGTCTTGTTAGTTGATGGACTTGACTATAATTTGCTCAGTATCAGCCAACTATGTGACAAAGGTCACAAAGTTGTGTTTGAATCTGATTTTTGCAAGATAATAGATTCATCAACTGATAAAATCAAATTCTTTGGAAAAAGAGAAAACAATGTCTACATGATCAACCTTAATAAAAACTTTTCTGAAAATCTTTGTTTTGTTGCAAATAAAGATGAAATTGCATGGACTTGGCACAAAAGACTTGGCCATGCAAGCTTCAGAACAATGAATAAGTTGTTAAGATTGAATTTGGTTAAAGGTCTTCCTGAATCCTTTTCTAGTGTTGAAGGTCAAATTTGTGGGATCTGTGCTAAAGGAAAACAAACTAGAAAATCCTTTAAAGTCTTCAATGATGTACTCACATCTAAGCCACTAGAACTTCTTCACATGGACCTCTTTGGGCCAACAAGAGTTCTAAGCTTGAGTGGCAAAAGATATGGATTTGTAATCATTGATGACTTTACTAGATTTACCTGGGTTATTTTTCTATCTCACAAAAGTGATGCATGCCTTGAATTCAGGAACTTTTGTACCACTGTCTTAACCACTTATCCATATAAAATCAAAAACATCTTAACTGATCATGGGGGTGAATTTGAAAACACATCCTTTTCTGATTTTTGTGCTGAATTTCAGATATTCCACAAGTTTTCTTCACCAAGAACTCCAGAACAAAATGGAGTTGTGGAAAGAAAGAACAGAACTCTTGTGGAAATGGCTAGAACCATGCTTCTTGAGAGTAATTTACCCAAATCCTTCTGGGCTGAAGCTGTGAACACAGCAAATCACATACTCAATAGAGCATTGGTCAGACCAAAAATCAAGAAAACCCCCTATGAATTATTGAAAAACAAAAAGCCAACTGTTTCCTATTTTAAAGTCTTTGGGTGCAAATGCTATGTTCACAATAATAACAAAGAAAACCTTGACAAGTTTGATGCTAAGAGTCAGGAAGCTATCTTCCTTGGCTATTCTGAAGTGTCAAGGGCCTTCAAAGTGTACATAATAAAAACCAAATCTATTGAAGAATCTCCACATGTTATTTTAATGAAAACTCCTTTTCCACTAATGATTCTAAATCTTGCAGGGAAAAACAAGACAATGAAGAGGATGACCTCATTGTGGATTCTTCACCAACCGTTGAGGAGAGTAATAACATTGAAGAAAACCTGAACAACAACTCACAATCTCCAAATGGTTCAGGTAATACTGATTCAGAAGTGGGTACCTCTCAACAGGTAATTTCTGAACCTCGATTTCTAAGAGATCACCCATTAGATAGTGTAGTTGGCAATCTAAATGATAGAGTTAGGACCAGATCATCCTTTTTGCAAAACATTGAAGAAGACTCACTAGCTCTAATTTCCCAAATTGAACCCAAGTCAATTGATGAAGCCTTATCCAGTTCTGATTGGATTAATGCTATGCATGATGAACTTCATCAATTTGAAAGAAATCAAGTGTGGGAATTAGTGCCTAGACCTAGTGACCAAACAGTGATTGGCACTAGATGGGTTTTCAGAAATAAATTGAATGAAGCTGGTCAAGTAATAAGAAACAAAGCTAGGCTAGTTGCAAAGGGGTATAACCAAGAATTTGGAATTGACTTTGAAGAATCTTATGCCCCTGTAGCTAGACTAGAAGCTGTGAGAATTTTCCTTGCTTTTGCATCCTCCATGAAATTCAAAGTCTTTCAAATGGATGTTAAAAGTGCATTTCTAAATGGATATATAAAGGAAAATGTGTTTGTTGAACAACCTCCTGGATTTGATAATGAAAAATATCCTAACCATGTTTTCAAGCTTAATAAGGCACTCTATGGTCTTAAACAAGCTCCAAGAGCTTGGTATGATCGTTTGAGTTCCTTTTTACTTGAAAAAGGATATTCTAGAGGTAATGTTGATCAAACATTGTTCACTAAAACAGTAAAAAATCAAATAATTGTGGTCCAAATTTATGTTGATGACATAATTTTTGGCTCCACCAATAAAGGCCTTTGCACTGAATTTTCAAATCAAATGCAGAATGAATTTGAAATGAGCTTAATGGGAGACTTAACATTCTTTTTGGGGTTGCAGGTTAACCAAACGAATGAAGGTATCTTCATCAGTCAAACCAAATATGTCAAGGAGCTACTGAAAAGGTTTGACTATCAGAACCTTAAACATTCAAGCACACCCATTGCAATAAATGCTAAGCTAGAAGAAGACCCATCTGGTAAGTCAGTAGATCCAAAGACCTACAGAGGTATGATTGGCTCTCTGCTCTACCTTACTACTTCTAGACCTGACATTCAGTTTTGTGTGTGCTTATGTGCTAGATTCCAATCAAATCCTAAAGAAAGTCATATGCTTGCTGTGAAAAGAATTTTTAAATATCTTGTTGGAACATGTGACTTAGGAATTTGGTATCCTGCTGGTTGCAAGTTAGAATTGTTTGCCTATTGTGATGCTGATTATGCTGGGTGTAAGTTAGATAGAAAAAGCACAAGTGGCTTGTGTGTATTTCTAGGTGGGTGCCTTATTTCTTGGGCTTCTAAGAAGCAACATTCAGTGGCTCTGTCAACAGCAGAAGCTGAATATGTTGCAGCAGGTAGATGTGGAACTCAGATTCTCTGGGTGAAACATCAACTTCTTGATT
Organism: Colocasia esculenta; assembly: GCA_014218235.1. Taxonomy (NCBI): domain Eukaryota; kingdom Viridiplantae; phylum Streptophyta; class Magnoliopsida; order Alismatales; family Araceae; genus Colocasia; species Colocasia esculenta. The sequence continues at coordinate 72,179,593 of CM024754.1, read as the reverse complement.
ACAACCAAGATTTAGGGTGTGTACCCATCCTATGTGATAACACAAGTGCAATCAATCTTTCTAAAAACCCCATTCAGCATTCTAGAACAAAACACATTGAAATCAGGCATCATTTCTTGAGAGATGAGGTTGCCAAGAAATCTTTTGAACTCCATTTTATTGTAACTGAAAAACAAATTGCAGACATATTCACAAAACCCCTTCCTGAAAATAGATTCTCATCTTTAAGGAGAGAACTTGGTCTTTGTAAATGTCCATCCTTCTGATCTCTCTTAAAGTTTGGGTTGAATGATGCTTTGTCTAAGGGGGAGTTCTTTGTATTTCATAACTCCTTGCTTCCTCAAGCTACATTGCTCATATCTCTCTCTATTCCAATTCCATTTCCCTTTTTACAATAAATTCTTCACTTCTGATTGTGTTGAAACTTCTTGGTATATCAAATAGTGATTTGGAGAAGGACAGGCTATGCTTGTCTAGACACTTTCACTATGCGTGAGAACATATCTCCGCCAAGTACTAAGAAGTCAATATGCAATAGTTGAGGGGGAGCTTTTATTGTTCAAAGAGAATGTCTTTTTCTGATTTCAAAACTTGCACAGTTTTAACCTTCATTTCTTTCTGATAATGAATTCTTCAACTCTTATTGTATTGAAATCTCTTGGTATATCAAATGGTGACTTGGAGAAGGACAGGTTATGCTTGTCTGGACACTTTCACTATGCGAGAGTATATGTCTCCGCCAAGTACCAAGAAATGAATATACAATTGTTGAGAAGAAATCTTTGTTATCCAAAAAGAAACATTCTTTCTGATTTCAAAAAAAAAAAAAAAAATGCATATCTTTATTTTGATGAAAAATGATTGAAATCATCATCTCAGGGGGAGCTAGAAAATTCACAAGTCATCTTTTTGCAAATTTCAGAACCCTTCTTGCATTTCATCAATTCCTTGCATGATGTCCTCATTCTAAATTCTAGAGTCTCAAAGTGAACCTTGAGTGATACATTATATTTTTTACTAATCAACTTTCCACTATGTCTCTCAATCCACAGAAACTCAGATCTCTTCCTAAACTAAATTACAATTGTGTCTTGAACTTAAAACATTACCTTGTTTGCAACTGATGGCTGGATGTATTTGAATTCTATCCTACAAACTCTCCAAAATCTTGTAAAATTCAACAGAGCAATGACATCTGTGCTGAGAAACTGCACACCTTCACAATGAATGAAGTGCTATGCATGTCATGAGGCATTCTTGTTAACTCTGTTCAAAGGGGATCCAAATTGAAAATAACCTCAAAATTTAAGCAATTATGTGCTATGCTTTTTGATGATGACTGAGTAACTGGAAATATTGGCGTCTAAAAAAACGTATATTTTCATGTCAAAAAGTCATCATTTACCCCTTTGAGACTTGACAATGACTACATCTTGAGTATCCAGGGACTATGGTGTGTAAAAAGCACTAGTACTTGAGTGAAAGAGATTTACATCATTTGATAGTTTGTTAAAAGAACAAAAATATGAAAATTATTGGAGATTTGTTTAGAAAGAATCATCTTCCTCCTTCATCAAGTTGTTCTTTAAGTTTGTGTTTTACTTTCAACACAACTGTGTTTAGTCTAGATGATATCTTTAACTCTTGAAAATTGAGAAACATGGCAGATTTTGGTTGATTGTAAGATACATTATATCCCTCAATTTATCATTTTGTTGATTCAAGTCTTGGAATGCTAATATCCTGTTGGAAATTGTATGAAATACTTGAACTGTAATGAATTTTTGTAAAATACAGCAAATGAATTTTTAGGCCTCTTAAAAATCCTTCAAATGATAATTCCTCTCATTATTTATCATTATAAAGATGTCCCCAAATTTCTCAAAAATTTCCTCTAAAAAATTCTCATTTCTCTCAAAGGCTGTGTCGACACAATCCTCTCTCGTGTCGACACATAATTCCAGTCAGGTCGACACACCCTTCCTCATGTGTCGACACTGCCTTCTTGCCAGAACTTTTCAAATCTTTCGGCTGACAACTATCCATGAACAGATAAAGTCAAGCATGAAGTCAATGGATAAGAGATTGTCAGATATTGAGATGCTTCTAGCTCCAATTCCTCCTCCTCCTCCATCTTCTACCTAATGTACATTTTTTTTTGATAATGTCAAAGGGGGAGAAGATTGAATGAATTGTAATGATCTTTTGAATGAAATGAATGACATGAAATGGTTGTTTGGCTTCAATACAAATTTTGTATTTGTGTGTGAATACTTGTTCAATTGTTGACTTGTGTGCACAAATCTTCTAATTTCAAGTAACGTTGTATCTCACAAAAATATCATCAATTGTTACTGAACAATATCAAAAGGACATTGACAAGTATGAACAAAAGAAAAACAAAAACTTAATCAATAAAAATTGCTTAAAAATCACACTTCATCAAAACCACATTCAAATATGGATTTAATGTTGCCATCATCAAAAAGGGGGAGATTGTTGGGTTGAATGTCTAATTCATATCATTTCCCTCCTATTTTGATGATGACAAGAAGTGTTCTTAAAGCAATTTAATTGGAACATGTCAAAAGCATCATACCTGAAAGTCATGCTCAAAAAGCATTTTTCAAACCACATTTATCATTTGTGGTAATGATAAATCATTTAACTAATGATATATGTGTTTATTTTTCAGGTACAAACTTTTTATGCAAAAGATGTGTCGACACACCCATCAATGGTGTCGACACATCAACACAGACTCAAAGAGAAATTGTGCAAAAATGTCAAGAGTGTGTCGACACATGTCAAGAGTGTGTCGACACGAGTGGCAGTTTTCCAGAGATCAAGGGTACCCAGGTCGACACACTCCCAGGGCAGGTCGACACTAGACCCAGTTCCCAGAACAGCCAGTTTGAGGAATTGGGACAGCAGGTCGACACACTCCCAGGGCAGGTCGACACTAGACCCAGTTCCCAGAACAGCCAGTTTGAGGAATTGGGACAGCAGGTCGACACACTCAAGAGCAGGTCGACACGGGACCTTTCCCCAGAACAGATTCTTCTATCTTTGGAACAGTGTGTCGACACAACCACCAGGGCAGGTCGACACACTACGGAAACTTTTCATCCTAAGAGCTGATGGCTGCCACGTGTCCTTCTAGGGCGATTAGAATCTTCCTAGGGAAGCGTGCCCTTGTACCCCAAAAGGGTATCTTTGGAATCCTAAGGGTATAAAAGGCTCCTTTTGGCCTCCCTTCGAAGAGAGAGACCCAACTAACCTCTTAGAGTCTCCTGAAAAATTCCTGGCGGCCATAAGAGTTCGTGTCTCCCTCCTCTGCTTCCTGGAGTCTCCTGAACACCTCTTCTCACCAATTCAAGGTGTGAGAATTGTGGTTTGATCTTTAAAGAAGCCTCTGAAGCATCTCAAGGAAGTAGATCAGGTAGAAGCCATCGTTGGAGAAGAATTCAAGGAAGGTCCAACCTCCCAGATTGCAGAGCATCGTCTTGGACTTCATGTTTACAAGCTTCTTCCCAATTCAAGCTTCTACAAGGGAGTACACTTGAAGAACGAAGTCATTCAATACCTTTTTACTTTACTTTTGTTCTTCTGAGATATCTCTTGAGATTATGCAAGTGCTTCTGCATAATTCTCATTAGTGTTCTCAAATTTCGACTAGATCTGTTGCTAGGAGATCTTGTCTTAAGTTGGTGTCTAGCAAGTCTATGTGTGAGCCTTGTGCTCAGATTGTTGTGAGCCGGTGTGCTCAGTGTTGAGTTGTCAAACTCAAGTGTGTGTTGAGCAGTCTTGCTCAGTTGTTCTAGAGTAGTCTTGCTCTAGAAGTGGTGTGAGTTGTAAGCTCTTCAGTGTTGGAGTTGTCAGGCTCCAGTGGGTGTGTTACCCAGTTGTGTTAGTGAATCCTCACGGGTTGTGAGGGGTGGATGTAGGAATCACATGGGTGATTTCCGAACCACCTAAAAATCCTTGTGCATTTGTGTTCTGTGGTTTGACTGGTTCATCCGCTAGATGCTTGCATAGGACTCGTTTCTAATTCACTTAATCAACTTGATTCTCATCTAAGTTTTTCAACTCACTCCAATCTAATCAGATCAGCAGCTTTTCACTGATATTATTGCCTCTGATTCTAAATAGTTTTAAAATTATTTAAGCTTCCGCAAAAGTGGCTAAGATCTATTCATCCCCCCCCTTCTAGATCTTTTCCACACATTTATTTCGATCCTTCACCAAGGACTCTCTCAAAGTGATAATATGCGGGACTTCAAGGCATTTTAATGGTTTAATGGGCTCAAAACAAGGCTAATGATGGGCTCAAGGTGAGTGACCAATTAGGGGCCCACTAAGATAACAAGAAACATAGCACAGCCAATTAGCCAGAACCGGGTGTCTACAGATTGCCCCTCCTTGGTTTCCTCTTTACAGAGTAGGGAAGCGGAAGTGGAGTGGAGGTGTCACGAAGTTACGGCGGAACGGAGATGACGCGGAGTGGACTGAAAAATGGGAGCCAAGGTAAAGAGACACCCGGTCTAACTAACAGGCAATTGGAATCTTCGTGAAAGCCCCGAGTTAGCTGCTTGAGCAGGATGCCAAGAAGAACACAAGTCTGGACGAGAAGAAGAAAAGAGGAGGATCAACCCCTCGATTGAGAGGTACCCTAGCCGATTGGCCTGCAGGTTTCGTTTTGGAGGGACATGTGCGTGCCAGGCAGGTAACTCATGACTCTGTCCTGGGAGCGGTTCGCGACCAACACGGATCAAAGGAAAAAGAAAATTCGGATAGATAATCCAGACAGGGAAATTCTTGTCAAACTGATAGGAATAACTCACTCAGAGGCAAACCTTCCGATTCAGAGTGGAATTGGGATTTCTTGTTTTGGAGCTGGAGAATGATTGGGCACTCAACGAGGGCTCATCAAGAGTCTAGAATGAGTTAGGGAAGTTCAAAGTCCTACATGATGCATGCTGGGCTAAATAAAAGAAATCGTCAAAATGAATGCAAATAAAGGGAGAAAATAAAAAATATATCAAGGATAATATTATCAAGTCAAAATAAGGACGGGTCAAGAGACTACCGATAACCGCAGTGCAGGCCTAAATCTATCATCCCCGAACTTAAACAACTTAATGGCCTATCCATCGATTAGCAATGTGCACCTAGATTATCACTGTTTTTGGTAGAGGGGAACTCAAATCCCAGAACACATTGAGAACCAGATGGTCCTTGAAATGATATAATAAGTAGGATATCATATAGTAATGTGAGGAGTAGGGATAGAGATACAATACCTGACTTACCTGTGACGAAGTCCCCTTTTTTGATTTTCCTGAATTTTTTTTTTTGTTTTTTTGACAAGAAATAAACACAATGAGATAACAAACACAACAATTATAAATAATTAAACAACATATATACACAGTACAGAGATGAAAACAACCCCTCGAGTAGAGAGGCGACGTCCTGGATGACCGCGACAATGTCGCGTCGCAGCGCCCTGTCGCGACCTTGTCGCGTCAGGTCGTGGTGTCGCGACCCGGACAGAGCTCGGAAACACCAGAAAACCGGAGCTCACCCTTATCCTAAGACATCTAGACTAACACTAGGACTCCTAAACCTCTTCTAATCTCATCATAACATCTAGTTTCGGGATTAGAGTGGGTTTCTAACTCTTAAGACTCTATAAATAGAGGGTTTAGGAGTGCTAATCCCGCAGCTAATCTCCTATCTCCACTTTTCTTCCAGATTCAAGCTCCTCCCCTCTCTTTTACAGACATGAAGAGGAGGCTTTCTGCATTCCAGGAGGATATTCCTCCCTACTCCGGCCCAAAAGCTACTAAGGACTCCTATGCCGATCTGAAGCAACTCTCCGCCATCCCGGGGCACATCTACACGCGCCCGGAGCTCCAAGTAAGTGTTCTTTCTTCTCAAGTTCTGAACTTTCTGCACTATACTCTGTTTTCCCCTGTTTTGCTCTTCCTTTCTCTTCTTTTCCCCTCCGTTCTTCATGTTTCTTCTTCTATTTCAGATCCTCCCCGGCCAAAGGCGGTTCTCAAAAGTGCCATGGCTAGTGCCTATGCTCGAGCTATTGCAGCCTACGTCTATTGGCCACTTGAAGGAGTGGGGGCTGTCCACTGTCTTTGTGCTGGCCAAGAATTACAACAAGATGGTGCACGTGTGGGAAAGTGTCATGGCAATGATGGAACTGTGGCATCCGCAAACAAATACGTTCGTCTTCCCCGGGTTTGAAGCGACGATTCTTTTGGAGGAATTAGAGATCATGCTTGGCCTCCCATGCTATCAAAGGGGCGAAGAACCGACAATTTCCTACACAGTGGAGCAAATCAACTCTTGGAGCATCTTGGCGTACATCACCACAAGGAAAACCGACCTCTACTCCATGACGAGCGGTATGCACATCCACCTTTTTCCAATCGCACAATGGATTACCTCCCAGTGCAAACGGAAGACCACGAACTATGCCGCCATCGCCAAGGCAGCCGCCATATGCATTTGCGGCATCATACTCTTCCCGGAATCTGATGGCACCATCTCTTTTGGCAACCTTAGCATTATTGACTCCATTTCTGAAGGTATGAAAATTGGGCAAGTTGTCTTGGGTTTCTTGTATGCCGGCCTGACTTCTGCAGTGCTCGGGGGTCCTTTCTATGGATCGGTTATCACCCTCGAGTTATGGATGGGAATGCACATCCAATTCCGATCGGCGGGGGACCTGACCACGGAGTGCAAAATGATGCTGAACCACCTGTTGGCGTACGTGGGAGGGCGACTTCATATGAGCACTCGAGTTTGGTGCAAAACAGCTCAAGTGAAAGGGATACAAGCATGGCGCGAGTACCTCCGCAAGTTGACCGTGGCTGAGTTTGACATGCGCCCCCGATTCATGCATGGCCAGATAATCCACCTCCCCCAACGCACCGGGCTCGTCTTGAGGCTGCTGGGCAACGAAGGGTTAGTTTCCTACAATCTGGACCGTTGCTATCTTCAATGCGGTGCAGCTCGCACGATGGTTCCAATCCTCTCACACTTCCCGCCCATCCAAGAGAGGAAAAGAGGTGATGCATAGGACGAGCGCAATATGCGTAGCGCCGTCGTCCACTGGGAGGGATGCACGATGAGCGTAGTTCAAGCCGAGGTGGAGGAGGACGATGACGTGATCAGAGAATATATTGAAGCTTTGAAGGAAATTCAGCCAGCGGCAGGGATCATTTGATTTGATTTGATTTGATTTGTAGGCAAGATGGTAGCTATGAAAGGACTTGTAGCATTTATTTTTATTGCATAGAAAGAATTAGAGCATGTAATGACTTGCATTTGAATGAATAGAACTGAATTTTACTGCAAACGCATGGGCTCTGTTGATGACGCGATGGGAAGGGGTGTCGCATTTATGTCGCGCACAAGAGGGGCGTCGCGACTATGTCGCGACGGCCCTAAGTGTCGCGACATGAACGCGACCGCCCGCTACGTCGCGTCAAGAACCGACTCATTCAAAACCCAAACGGCTCCTTTCTTCCCCTTTTTCCGACTTTCAAACACTCAAATCTCCTCACCTCCGAACCTTCCCCCCATCCCACGATCTTACATTGATCTAACCTATTTGCTAGCCCACAAACTCACCCAAACTAACCCCCATTGCGATGGAAGGAGGAAAAGAAACTGGCGAGGGTTCATCGCGGAGGAAGCGCCAAGTGGGGCGTCGGAGCTCTCGGCGACGGGCGGAGGAGCCTCCGGTCGAGGAGGAGGTGCTCGAGGTCGAAATGGAAGAGGAGGAGGAGGAGACGACTCCGGTTGTGAACGTGGAGGAGGAGCAGAAGAAACGGGCCAAGGCGATGAAATCGGTATGTATCTCGACCCCAAAACCTTGTATGGATGCATGAATGTGTAGGACGGAGCCCCCAGAGGGCGTAATGTAGGGCGAAAATCCCAAGAAAGGAGGATCAAACAAAGAGGGCTCCGGCCGGTTTGATCCTGATATCGCGTCAGCCCGATCCGTCGCGACAGGATGTCGCGTCAGAGCGGGGCATCGCGACCAGGTCGCGACGTCTAGGACGGACGCGACCTTATCGCGGCCTAGGAAGAGGACACGATAAGGTCGCGGCGCTCCGTGCTGCCACGACTAGGTCGCGACGGCTAACGCTGTCGCGACACAAACCGAGCACAGAAACCTAACTTTAATTTAACCTGAATGGATCTGCAGGGTGAGATGAGGGCCCGAGTGTTTTGGACGCTACTATTGGCTGTCTTTCTGGCCTTCCCCCCTTTTCAGAGAGAGAGGGTAGAGGAGATGGGATTTGGAGAGATCCTTGGGATGGAGAGGATGAGGGTGGATCCGGCCCTCACCCAGGCTCTGCAGAGCAGATGGGATACGGAGGCGACTGCCTTTGTATTCCCAAGGGGGCACATGATTCCCAGTATGGAGGATGTGAGCCGGATCACAAGGCTCAAAATTTACGGGCGACCGGTGAGTGGCTATACCTATCCCTATTATCATGAGTTAGCTGAGCGACTCCTAGACCTCCCGGTAGAGCGTAGGTCCTCCCTAGTGCCGAGGGTAGCATTACAAGAGAGTCTAGGATTGTATAATGCAGGGAAGAACGCTGGAGAGAGTGAGGATGAGTACCTAGAGAGGCTAGCCAGGGTCAGCCGGAGAGAGTTAGCGAGTGAGCCCGGGCCGCAGGTGGACTTGGACTTGCGCCGCTTTCTTGTTCTCTTTCTTGGTAGACTTTTGTTTGCCACGAGAGGTGACGTAGTCCACTGCCGCTTTCTGCCCTTGCTGGAGGACTTAGGTGAGGTAGGGGGGTATGCTTGGGGGGCAGCCTTTCTAGCACACCAGTACGATGGCTTGAGCGCTTCGGAGCGGCAGACTTCTACCAGCGGATTCCTTTCCTTCAGGTACACTTGCTTCTCTATCCCTTCCTGGAATTAAATTGCATTTCCTTAAACTGCCATCTGACTTGTTTTTCATCTTGTAGGTCTGGGCCTATCTACACTTCCCAGCCCTGGGGAGAGGGGATCTTGCACGGCCGAGCCTCGTGCCCATTGCACGCCGCTAGGACTCTCGCCGAGACACCCGCCATCTCGTGGATCAGTTGGAGCGTTTGCAGGAGGCCATCGACAGCTACCCCTACCTGGATGTAAGTACCCTTAATCTTTCCCTTTGCATAAATTATCTGCTTGATTCAATTGCCTAATGACTGATCAGATTTGCCCTTTTTTGCAGGTGGTTTGGCAGCCATACCTGGGGGAGGGTGATGAGGGACAGCCCTGGTTAGTGCAGGCCCGCCCCTACTTTGGTAGGTCGGTGTGGTTGCATGCACTAAACCTTGTGCTACCTCTTCACTTGCACCATTGCCAGCGCTCATTGGGACTCAGACAGAGTGCAGTGGAGTTCCCTGTCCAGGACCGGTTCCGCCGACCGGGTCGGAGCTTCCGAGGGCTCCATGACACTACTGACTGGCGTGAGCGGGCGCGAGAGCAGACCGAGAACTGGGAGCGCAAGGGCAAGGCAGTCAAGTCAGACGCGACCACTGACGATGCCTACCTCCAGGCGTACGCCTTAAAGTATGGAGGAAAGATATACAAGAGCGCCTGACACCAGGTAAAATTCCTAAACCACGGCTCAATGAATTTAGGAATTGTGGAATTGAACTGATGATTTGAAAATGTATTGCAGGTGGACGTAGCTGGTGAGATCGCATCGCTCTGAGCACTATTGTATTTGGCGATGCAGGATCGAGAGGCAGCACAGAGGCAGGCAGCAGAGCTGGTAAGTATCTCGCCCAACTCCAGCCTTTAATCGAATTTAAGCAGATTTTAGAAACTGACATGCTTTTGTGTGCAGCGGAGTGAGCTGGAGAAAGTGAGGGGTGCCAGGGCGAGCGGTGCCTCCTCTTCACGGACGGGCGAGGGTACCCCATCGCTTCTGGAGGCCCGGCTGGCGGGGGCGGTGCTGAGGGCTGAGGAGGCTCAGCGGCACCTGGAGGAGCGGGTAAATATATTTGAAGGTTTTGAGTTTGATCATTTTAATTGATACTGATTGATTGCTTGATGTGCAGGAGAGAGATTTGCGGCTCACTACAGAGCATGCCATGGAGTTACAGGGTGAGAGGGACCGGTTCCGGGGGGAGGTCCAGGTTACCCGGAGCGAGAGGGACCAGCTGCGCATCCGGGCAGAGGTAGCTGAGGCATGGGTAGCGGAGATGACGAGGGAGCTGGCGACGCTGCAGGTGCAGAGGCCGCCCGGAGACCAGGAGGAGATCACCCGATTGCACGCGGAGCTGCTGGCACAGCAGACGGTGGCACGGAGCCTCCAGCAGATCGTGACGGACATAGGCCGTTCACGCAGCAGGAGCCGGAGCGGTGCGAGCGTCAGCAGGGCGACCGACGCCTCTGTTGGACAGTACTTAGCAGGTTCCTCCAGTCGGTGGATGAACGAGGAGGAGGAGAGGCGCCGCCAGGGTGAGGATAGTGCCCAGGATGGCAGAGGTGGTGGCGAGATGCTACCACCTCCGGATAGGCAGGAGGGATCCGGGGAGAGTGGCGGTGGACAGTGAGGAGTTTGTGAGCCACCCCCCTTTATCTCATGTACATGCTGTTCAAATTAGTGCATCTTTACTTTCATGTCAATATTTGTGATAAATGAGTGGTTTGTGATTGACATGAGTGTGAGGTGAGTTTCAAACAAGCGAGAGAGATGGGGAGTTCTGAGCCCGGCGCTGTACTCCCTTTAAAATGTCTGTTCCTACACACACTTAGAAGAACAAGTTAGATATGTTTTTAGGCTCAGCCCCTTGCGCTGAAATGATAAAATCTAACTCCGTAATTGTCAAGGGGCTGAGCCTTATTAAATAGGCGAAAAGAAAATGAAAATAATACATGCTAAAAAAAGCGATATGTACACACATTCTTTTTTTTTTTTTTGAAAGATTTCTGATTTTTTTAGATTTTTGAAGGTTTCTAATTTTTTGGATTTTTAGGATCTTTTGATTTTTTTTGGGTTTTATGATTTTTTTTATTTTTTTTTGTTTTGTTTGAAATTTTTTTTTTTTTTGGTTTTGGGGATCTTTTGATTTTTTGGATTTTTGAAATCTTGATTTTTTTTTGGTTTTGAGGATCTTTTGATTTTTTTATTTTTTATTTAAAATTTTTATTTTTTTTGGGTTTTGGGGATCTTTTGATTTTTTTAGATTTTTGAAAATTTGATTTTTTTGGGTTTTGAGGATCTTTTGATTTTTTTGATTTTTTTTGAAATTTCTCTTGATAACAACACTTCTTGATCTTGAGTGATTAGCCCTGAGTCTTACCTCCATCTCACCTTGGCGAATAAGGTTTATGTGCAACGTGCATTCGTCTTTAGTTTGCTAAGATTCCTTGCCCCTTGGATATTAATGTTCCAACACAGACCAAGTGTAGGGATTCTTTGGTCATTTTAGGGAGGACATGAAGAATTTAAACGTGGTAAGACTTAATCTCGGGGTCGGGGTTACTGGCTTGTAAAACTTGCAATGAGTATGTCACATGTGAGATTCATCTGTTGTCCAGGGATTTTAGGACCGCAGTATTTTCTTCTTCGATTGGGGCATGCATACGACCGGGCTCAAGGACGTCCCGCGGGGAACTGTACTGCCACTCTTTAACATGCCCCGACATTTTATCATTTCATCCCTTTATTTTTGTGCTATATATATTTTTTCTTAGAACTGTCCGTCCCTCTTTGAGACTTCAAACACATGGTTTACACTATTGCACGTCTACAGGCCAGCCTCCCCTTTGCCCCTAGACCTTGTCCGAGTAAGGAAAGAATTGACCCTTGCTTCCCTGAACGAGGGCTAAGCGGGAACATCATACATGAAGGGGAAATGACCTCAGGTCACCGTGTTGAGTGCGTGGTTGAGCATAAATGTCATTTTGCCAATAGGAGAGGGGAGTGAGACACTTGGCAAATGGCTACCTGTCAATTGGTGTTGTTATCAATAGACTGTTTATTAGGGGTAGAATCTTTTAAGATATAATTCATTCCATGGGTGTGAGAGTTCATCGCCATCGGCATTAACTAGCCTATACGCGTTCCCCGGGTACACTTCCTTAACGACGTACGGCCCTTCCCAGTTTGCTGACAATTTGGACCTCGGACCTCCAGGTTTTATGAAAATACTCTTCAAAACCATGTCTCCTTTTTGAAATTTGCGCTCAATCACTTTCTTATGAAAAGATCTTGAGAGTCTATTTTGATATGAAAGCAAATGATCGGCTGCAGCTAGGCGCCGTTCGTCTAAGAGTTCTAGTTGTGTAAGCAACGCCTCCCGACATTCATCGGGATTAAGTTCCTTGTCTAACTGAATTCTCAGCGAAGGGATGATGATTTCATGTGGACATACCGCTTCCATTCCATATGTAAGTGAGAAAGGAGTTTGCCCGGTGGGCGTGCGGATGGAGGTGCGGTAGGCCCACATAGCCTCAATTAGTATTTCTGGCCAATCAGCGAATTTATTAGACTCACAAGTTTTCTTTAGAATTTTCAAAAGTGTTTTGTTTGTGGCTTCGGCCTGGCCATTGCCCTGTGGATAATACGGAGATGAATGATGCAAGGAAATATTGAATCTCTTACATAGGTCTTGAAGCTCTTGGGATATGAACTGGGGTCCATTGTCAGTGACGAGGCTGCCTGGTACTCCAAACCGCGCAATGATGTTCTTCATGATGAATCTGCATAGGGTCGAACCTTTGATTTCCGCAAATGCTTCTGCTTCGACCCACTTGGTGAAATACTCAGTAGCAGTGAGGATGAAGGATTTTTGTTTTATCTGGGCATTAGGATCACCAAGAGGCCCAATGATATCAAAGGCCCACATGGAGAAAGGCCAAGGAGAAGATAGTGGATGCAAAGAGGAAGGCGGAGCATGGATTTTATCGGCATGGATTTGGCATTTGACACACCTACGAATGTAGGCGGCACAGTCTTCTTCTAAGGTTGGCCAGTAGTAGCCTTGCCTAAGAATCTTTTTAGCCAAATCTGACCATTCACATGCCCTCCACATTCACCGGAGTGGGATCCTTCTACCACCTTCCAAGCCTCTTTATCTGTCACACATCTAAGGAGCATTCCATTTAGACCGCGTCTGTAAAGCACATCACCAATGAGGGTGTATTTTAGCGCCGCTCTACGAATAGCTCACCTATCCTCTGCTTCAGCTTCTTCTGGGAGGGTGCCTTCTCTACAATATTGCTCAATCTCATGGTACCACGGCCTTTCTTCTTCTATCAATTCTCCTAATTCAACCAGCAATAACTCCTTTGCCTCCTTCTTCTCTGCCTTCAGAACTAGAGAACTCCTAAGGTTCAAGAACCAAGGATCTTGAGTGGAAGGAGCTTCTAACTTTTGAATAGTGATAGTCTCAGCACTACGACTGAGAGGGAAGGAGAGAGATGAAGCTAACGATGCCAGAGCATCGGCCAGAATGTTCTGAGAGCGAGAAGTATAGATGTAAATAAGTTGACGAAATTGCTTGGCCAGGAGCGTGACCAGATCTTGATAAGGCTTGAGCTTAGGGTCACGAGTGCGATAGGTAGAAAGAACTTGCCGAAGGACGAGTTGAGAATCTCCTATGATCTTGAGGTGACGCGCGCCTAGGAGGTACCGGCTAGGAGAGCCTCATACTCGGAGATATTGTTGGTGGCGTAGAATTGGAGTTGATAAGCCAAAGGAATGGTGACCCCTTCTGGGGTGAGCAAGACATCACCTATGCCCCGTCCCCTAGAATTAAGAGCTCCATCGAAGTGGAGTGACCAGAAGGGATCATGAGAGACAAGTGATAGGTTTTCATCGGGGAATTCCTCTTGAACTGTATCACTATGAGGAAGAGGGAGGTGAGCAAGGTGCTCAGCAATGGCATACCCCTTTATGGCTTTCTGAACAATAAAGGAGATATCAAACTGAGAGAGGAAACTTTGCCAGCGTGCCAATCTGTCGGCGAGGACTGACTTTTCTAGGAGATACCTAATAGGGTCCATTCTAGAAATCAAACTCACCTTATGAGCTAGGAAGTAGTGCTTCAATTTCTGCACTACCCAGACTAGCGCTGCACATGTTTTCTCTATTGTGGTGAGTTTGAGCTCGGCAGGATTGAAGAGCCTAGATAGGAAATAGACTGCCCTTTCTTTGCCGGATTCGTCATGCTGAGCAAGGACAGCTCCTAGGGAGTCCTCAATTGTTGACAGATATAGGATTAAGGGTTTCCCAGGGATAGGTGCCTGAAGCACGGGCGGATTCATAAGATAACTCTTGAGCTCATCGAAGGCCTCTTGGCACTTATCGTTCCATTCAAAATTGACTCCTCCTCTCAACAGTTCGTAGAAGGGACGACACCTTTGAGAGTGCTGATATATGAATCTCCTTATGAACTGCAGTTGACCAATCAAACCTCGAAGTTCAGATATGTTCTTAGGAGGAGGCATCTCATTGATTGCCTTGGCCTTGTGTGGGTCTATCTAGATCCCCCGTTTACTAACTATGAAGCCCAACAATTTTCCTGAGGAAACCCCAAACACACACTTTTTTGGATTCATCTTCAATTGATATTCCTGCGCGCGACGGAACACTTTGGCAAGCATGGAGGAATGTTCACTTCGGGTCCGAGACTTCACCACGATATCATCCACGTAAACCTCAACATCGATGTGTATCATGTCGTGGAAGATAGCTAGCATTGCTCTTTGATAAGTGGCGCCGGCATTCTTTAGTCCAAACGGCATGACCACGTAGCAATATGTTCCCCATGGGGTGGTGAAGGAGGTCTTCTCTTGATCCTCCGGGGCTAGACGAATTTGATTGTAGCCGGAATACCCATCCATGAATGATAGAGTTTCGAACCCTGCTGTATTATCAATCAAAACATCCAAATGAGGTAGCGGGAAATCATCCTTTGGACATGCCTTATTCAAGTTTCGGAAGTCTATGCAGATGCACACTCTTCCGTCCTTCTTCATCACCGGGACAATGTTCGCCACCCACAAAGGATAGAGGACTACACGAATGAACTTGGCTTTGTGTAGTTTATCAATCTCCTCTTTCATTTTCAAAGCTATGTGGGGGAGGAATCTTCTTAGCTTCTGTTTAATGGCAACTGCCCCTGGCTTCAAGATCAACCTATGCTCTACCAAGTTGGGGTCGATGCCAGGCATATCATCGTAGGACCAGGCAAATGAATCCTTGAACTCCCTTAACATCTCTATGAGCTCTTCTTCTTCTTCGAGAGGGAGATTAGAGGCTATGGTTAGGAGCCTGGGGTCCTCTTTCGTTCCCACGTTTACCTCTTTGGTGGGTTCATCTACTGCCGAGGTAGGTTCATCGAATTTCCTCATGCCACTTGCATACATCTCGGCAGCATCCTCCATCTCACAATCCCCTTCATCTGATGGGTCATCTTCGGCTAGAATCTCGTATACTCCATGTTCATCATCTAGCCCTTCCTCCAAATGTAGATCCCCTATGTTCAGAACCACTGCCTCCTGGACGAACTCTTCGATAGCAAGAAGAGCGCCACACCTATGCACTAAGTCCAACAGATATCTATGGGGTATGCCACTACCCTTCTTCTTCCTAGACGGGGACAGGGACTTGCAAGGATCTACCCCTGGACTTAAATTAAATTTGATATTTACAGGAGGCTCTGGAGAAGTGTCCAGAGGTTTATTGGAACAGAAAACAAAGGGCGTGGCAGGGCCGCGAAGGTCCTCCGATGGGACTGGAGGAGGAAGCGGGCCACCCGAGCTTAGGGTGCCGGCAACAGAATCGGGGTGTAGGGGAACAGAAGGCCCCTCACCCGAATCGCCCAAAATGGCCATGTCTGGCCACTAGGCGAAAGCGCGAATTGAGCGAAAGAAGGACGGCGATCGCTGCCGGGGAGCCGATGTGACGGGGATCGCCGTCGAGAGCAGGAGCGTGAAAGGTGACGGGGATCGTCGTCGAGAGGAATAAGGGGGGTGACGGGGATCGCCGTCGGGAGCTGGAGAAAGCAGGGAGGTGACGGGGATCACCGTTGGGAGCGGGAGAAAGCAGGGAGGTGATGGGGATCACCGTCGGGAGCAGGAGTAGGAGGAGACGGGGATCGCCGTCTGGGGAAAAGGAAGACCCACATTTTTTTTTTAAAGGAAACATTAAACTAACTCGGGAGGCTTCGAGAGAAGGACAGAACCGAGCCATTAAAGAGGATGGTGAAGAAGGTCGAAGGGCGGAGTAACGCTTCTACAGCGTCGGGGGAGAATTGGAAAATGAGGGGAGGGGATAAGGGAATAAAATGGAATTTACAGATATAGATGGATGAAACAAAATGACTGGAAAACCAGGAAAACCCTGGCCAGAGCTCCCTTGTTGATTTGGTTGAACTGACCATTTCAATTTCCTCACCAAATCCAAGCAACTGTCGCTTGGTGGTGGTTGATGATACTGATACTGCCACTTGAGACTGCGATGTTCCCTCCTTGCTGAACAAGCAGTTGAGGCCTTCCATTCCTGGCTCTTCTGTCTCGGCTTCTGGTGCGGAAATACTGCTATCCTCTTTGAACAACAGACTAAATGTAGAGATCAGATCTTCGATATCTGATTCTTCAGTTTCTGCCTCTGCCCTCTTCTTCTTGCCAGGACGCTGTGCTTCTAGGGCTTGATATGCAGAACTCGGTATTTTTTTCACCATAGTGTTATATCCTGGCTGTACAGGTCCTCTGACGAAGTGATCATAAAGTTTCCAAACAAGAGGTTGCTGATCTGACTGTGAATGGGATGAGGATGCTGCCCATACCGCGTACCCCAAACCATGCTTCGTGGATTTTCTCGTGCCAGTGACAGTTCTGACTCGGCCTTGGAGGTGAGCACCCAACCCTTTTCCAATCTGGTAGCCAATTCTGACCATGATATCCCATCCTTTTGCATTTGCTGACCCATCCTTCCTGACTGTTGCCACTGTTGGGGACACAATTGGATGGTTGGAGGAGAAGGTATATGCCCAGGGGTAGTTCACGTCAAGTATGGAAATGATTGGTTTATTGGATGGCCAGACTGAGGGTAAAATTCTTTCAACCGCTTCTATGGTGTGGGTTGTTGTTACACTCTTGACCTTGACTATCCTTCCTTGAAAGGGAAATTTCAAACATTGATGAGCTGTGGAAGGTACTGCCCCTAGTGACTCGATCCACGGGCGTCCCAGAATGGCCTTATAAGTGTGATCGATGTCCAACACATAGAATTCGACTGACATAGCAAGTGGCCCCAACTCTGCCTGCAATGTGATGACCCCGTGACAAGCCCGCCGGGAATTGTCATATGCAGCTATTGTAGTGGGGCTAGGTTGCAACTGGCGTTCTGAGATGTTGCAGGCTCTTAGGGTGCTTAGTGGACATACGTTGATGGAAGCTCCTGTATCTATTAATGCTGCATCAATGGCTACCTTATTTATCGTGAGTGTTACACATAAGGGCATCTTCCTGGCTTCAGGAGCAGCTAATTTGCCATCAGAGAAAGTGATTGTGGGCCCTTTGTTCACAATAGAAAGCACGGAGGGCAGGTTGTCGGGGTTCATGTCGTCACTGACCATGACCCTCTGCAGGAAGGCCCTAAGGGCATCTTGATGAGTATGTGATCTCTTGATCAGTTCCAAAATAGAGATCTTGGCGGGATTTTGGTCCAGATGTTTCAAAATATCATATTGGGTCCCCGGGACCGGCTCTACTTCTTCTGCATCTTGCTGCTGTTGAGTGCTGGCTTGTTGTACCGGTTGACCTGGCATGGCCACGGACGCATTAGGGTACATCTGGTGGAACATCCGTCCGCTCCGTAAGGCAAGGCTGTGGTGGAGGGGAGAAGGTGAGGTGTCCAGAATGGAGGGGTTGGCTAGTAAAGGTGCTGGCGCAGGGGATAGCGGGATGTTGTTTAGTGGGGGAGTAATGGGTGATATGATGGGGGAGTTGTAGGGTGGTGAGGTGATGGTGGCAATGGTGGGTATGAAGGAGGGGGGTTCATTGGGTAAAGACGTGATAGTGGAGGGCGTGATGTAAGAAATAGCTAAAAGCTGGCCCACTTCGTGTTCATCATCAAAGGCCCATTGAGCATCTGGTGGCGGGTGATGGACAACTGGATTGACTTGTGCGGGTGGAGGAGGCGGTGGAGCAGGCTGAGGGTTTGGAGCTACCGGATGTTGGGCCATGGGATTGCGGATTATGCCAAGGTCATTCGCCGGCTGCTGCGGTTGCTGCGGATGTTGCTGTTGCTGTTGCTGGTGATGCTGTTGCTGGAAGGGTTGGTACTGTTGCTGCTGTTGCTACTGCTGTGGCTGCTGTCGCCTCTGCTGCTGTTGCTGTTGCCTCTGACTTTGCTGGTCTCTTAGTGTCTGGATTAACCTCTTCATCTCTGCCCAATCGATCTGATTCTGCTCATGAAGATCATATATGATGTCCTTGAATTGGAAGCAATCTGACACATTGTGGCCCGGGTGGAGATGATACACACAATACTTCGTCTGGTTTGCTGCCATATTCCAATTCGGCTTCTCAGGAGGGAGTCGGAGGGCATTCAAGGACATGAGGGCTGCGAAAACATCGGCCAAAGATTCGGGCAGAGGAGGATATTGGGCTCTCTTGGGTCCATTGGGTTTCCTAGGTGCAAAACCATTCTGGGGTGGAGGGACCTGAGAGTATTGGCGCTGATCTTGGGGAGGATTCTGACCTTGAGGAGGAGGTTGTCTATTGTTGTTCCATGGCTGTTGAGGTTGCTGAGGTTGCTGGGATCTACCTACTGGGCCTTGGGGATTACTGACTGCACCTACCTGTTCATTGGTTTGGATTCCCTCGGTGACGAGACCTTGGGGTTTCTTGGCATAACGGGCTTTAGGGGTCTCAAATATGGAGTGTATAGGCGAGTCTCTAAGTTGGGTCTGAATAAAGCGGGCTCGGCTATACAGCTGGTGCATGGTGGTAATGTCATTCATGGCCAGGATGGCTCGGTAGGTAGGAGTGGCATTGGAGATTAGCAACTTAACTTTCTCCTCTTCTGGCATGGGGCAGCGGACTTTAGAAGACAGTGCGCGCCATCGATCAGCATAAGTAGAGAACTCCTCATCAGGCTTCATTTTTTCGGCTACCAAATCCACAAAAGAATATTCGGGTCCAACCCGATCTTGGAATTGCTGCAGGAACCTCTCTTGGACAATTCTGAAATCTTCCGCTTCCTCAGGGGGCAAAGAATAGAACCATTCTAGAGCTGGACCATCCAAGGATTTTCTGAACAAGTAGGCCATGAGGTGGCGGTCGTACTTGTGAGGTGCAGATTCATAAACAAAATCCTTTAAATGAACATAGGGGTCCCCTATCCCAAAGTATCGCCGATAGACAGGGAGCTCTGACTGAGGTGGCACCCGGAGGTATTGGAATGACGGGAGAGTGATGTCAGCTACCTTTCGAGGGTCTATCTGCTTTCTGAGGTCGTGGAGCTCCTTTTTCATAACGGCCCACTCCGCAAGGAAGTCGGAGGGGGCTTGAACGTGATGTGTAGAGACAATGGAGCGAGGTTGCTCGAAAGTATGAGACCTCTCGCGGGGCAGAAAAGCAGGTTCGGCCGTATAGTAGTTTGAAATTGGAGGGGACTGAGGCAGAACCTCTCGTGCGGGAAGGTAGTCTGGCTCTGAAAAGTGAATGGCCCGAGGACGGAGGGGTGTAGGATCTGCCCCTGAGGAAGGAAGATGGGGTGCTGAGGCAACATGGGCAGAGGAGTCCATCGGCCGAACTGGGTTACGAGCAGACGGAGACAAGGGCTGCTTGCCTTTGGCAACAACAATGAACTCTTGAACTTGTTCTGAAGTCAGATGAGGAAGTAGCTGACTGAACTACGAATGGGGGCCATCTCCCTTTGGAGGGGAAGGAGGACGGGATTGACCTCCAATGATGAGGGGAGACTGAACAGGGAGTGGATTGGGCCACATCTTCAAGGAGCCCGATAGGCAAGGTATCATCGACAAGGACATGGAATTGGTCCATATAGAACAAAGGATTATGATAAAGTACAAGGGTCGGAGGGGACTGACTCGATCTCCCTAGGCAACGACGCATGCACCTCCCCAACCAATTGGGAGAATGATACAGACACATCTAAACTCTATCACAGCAAGAAGATTGAGATGAGAAGGGGTGGACCAAAGCACTCAAGTTGTCATGTTTAAAGCGCAAATTCCTTAAGGTTTGAACTTGACCTTTTAAATGAATTGATTAAAGGGATGTCACTCGGTCAAGCGGTCCCTAGTAGGAATGAACTCAAGTGCTTCGGTGTGGCTAAGGGTGGTGTACACTCACATGCGAGGGTGGCTCAAACTATGGGTGCAACGGGTACAACCGGCCCGGTGAACCGCAACGTGCGTACGGTCACGAAGACTTACAGAGATCCTCGGAAGGTGGGCCCGAGTTAGCCTACGAGTGCTCGTAGGTGAGACGACTCACTCAACCAAGGGGGAACCTGAACAGATGGGATGAATGGCGTATGCAAGGGACCAAGAGGCCCTAAATGTATGCAAGAATGAAGGTGAGGAGCAAACAGGGTGACAAAACAAGTCCTCGGGCAGAGTCGCGGCAGCTGTATACGCCGCGACCCTATCGCGGCAGCGCGGACTGTCGCGATACTGACAGAGGCCTGAAAACACAACAAGTCACCAACTCAACTCAAGCAGATTACCCTACCAAAATGAGAAACAACAAAAGGCACTAAATCAATACAACATGGGTCAGGAAGCACAGAGAAACCGATTCATTGATAAAAACAGTAACATACAAAGCAAACCTGATAACGCGTCGTCTTAACAAGACGCGACCTGTTCGCGTCCTCTCCGGCTGCCGTGATGGGAACCGAAAACTTACAAATGAAAATAAAAGGAAAATCCGAACCTTGACAGGATTCTAACAGACAGAAACACGAGGACACATGATATAGGCAATGGAACAAGGATACATGATCTCATGGGCATTGGATAAAGTGAACATGGGAGTAAAGAGCACTGACCTAAGAACGCGTCTCCCCAATGCGACGTGACAAGGTCGCGTCGCCGCGATCTGTCACGACAATAACAGAGCAGAAAAGAATGCAGGAAACAAAGAACAAAAGACTAACAAGACACTAAAAAGGCAAACAAAGAAGAAAGTATGGCAAGCAAGCAGTTAAAATCCACGAGGGTGGCAGTGAAGGTCCCACCGTGATCGCCAATAGGTGTAATAACAGGGATTGTGCTCCCCTCGACACGCAAACGTGTGCTAAAACTAGTAGCATGAAATATGGATGTGATCGCCACCTAGATAACTTCCTGAATAAGAGAATGATGGCTAGCTAAACTACGAACAGGAAAAGAGATTGACGGAGGAATACCTGGTGTCGCGGTCGTCATAGGCATCGCGATAGACTGATGTCGCGTCAGTATACACTGACGCGTCTCATATCGCGTCACCCTCCTCCGTCGTGTTCTCTAAATGCGAGAGATGTTGAATATGGACCTTCTTCCCTTCCTCCAGCCGGCTAGAGGATGAGAGCTCCTCGTGGATCTTCACTTGGGTGCCTGCCAAAATAACAAAAATAAGAAACAAAACCCTATTAGACTATATTAAACGTAGTAACCATTCCTAAATGAACGAAAGATGGGGAACATGGAGGGAACGGACCTGGGGGTGGTTTTTAAACCCCTTTAGGTGTAGGGAAAACGTGGGTGTGTGTATGAATATGCTCTATCTAAGAACAACATGAAAAATGCATGTAGAAGAAGAGAAAAAGGAAAGGAAGAGGGTGAGCCCCATTAGGACGACTCCTTGGCGCTGTTGCAGCTCGAAGGATCGTCCAAAAGCTTCAGGAGGGTGCTGGAGTCGCCCTTCTCACGTCCCGTACTCCATAAATGATGAAAATGAGGTGTTTTGATGAAGAGAGATGTGGAGGAAATGGAGGAAAAGGATGGCTGCGTGGCTAAGTATGGTTGAGGGGAAATTTGGCAGCCCTTCGGGGTGGTGATGAGGCTCTCCCCGTCCTTGAGGAGGGGCCTTGTTTATATAGAGCTTGGAGTGAGAAAATGGTTATCTCTTTAAATGGCTTAGAAATTAAAATGGGAGATAAAGCCTCATTAAAAATGGATGGAGAGTCCTTAGGGATGCCAAGGAGAGTCCCTAGGGCCGGAATCTCGCCCCAAGGGGTGGAGATAATCCCTAGGGATTAAGCTAGATTCATAAGAGGATAAATAGGGGGTAGTTATGATGGCCAGAGGGTTCGGCCATTGTCGCAGCGTATCGTAGGACCGCGACTAAGACGCGACGGGGCGGATCGACGCGACAGCATTACCCACGTGCATGGATAATGCATGGGCTGTCGCGGAAGCCAGAACCGTCACGACATAGAGACGCGTTGCCACGATGCGTCGCGATAATAAATCCAAAAAATGTGAATTATCAGCCAATCATATGATAAGATAAGAGTTTTTTAAGCCCCAAGGACTCTCTCAAAGTGATAATATGCGGGATTTCAAGGCATTTTAATGGTTTAATGGGCTTAAAACAAGGCTAATGATGGGCTCAAGGTGAGTGACCAATTAGGGGCCCACTAAGATAACAAGAAATATAGCACAGCCAATTAGCCAGAACCGGGTGTCTACAATATCGATTTGATCTTTCATAACGATTCGATAAGTAACAACAACGACTTGGTCACTGTAACGATTCAATAAGTTACAACAACGACTTGGTCGCCGTAACGATTCGATACAGCAAACAACAATTTGCTCACTACATCGACTCAATAAGTGAAACGATGATTTGCTTATAACAATATTTCACAACGATTCGTTTATAACGATTTGATTATGATGACTTGCTCATAACGATTTACTTATACTATCATAACGATTTCTCTCTACAACGATTTGGTTATGATTGCATAATTATTTATATATGCATCGATTTGTTTATGAATGTGCAACGATTCACATAGATAACGACTCATTTGCACAATGATTTTATATGTTATGCTCACAACAATTCCTTAGTTCATAACGACTTAATAACTAAATAGGTTGTAAGTCAAAGTCTTCCCTCGCTTTTCTCTTACATCCATGCATTTATTATGACTGAACATATCACTGCACTGCATGCAAACGATATCTTCTATTTCCATACTTATACTGTAAACATCTTTTTAGAAGAACAGAATGGAATTTCCATTTCAGTGTAAAACCTTTCTTAACGTTGACTGACACCGAGAGACAGCTTAGCTGTCTATCGTTTAAGCTTTTAATGCGTGCAGGTCTCTGACAGCACATCTCGATACAACGTTGGACACAATAGAAGCTGAAGGATATCAAAGAGGATTCTCTTTCTTTGCGTGCGTGGAAAGCTAACGACCATTGACTGAAAGCTCTACAGTGCCATGCAGTCTAATGTAAACGAAAGCTTAGAGATAATGGACACTTCAACGTTCAATTTTCAAATGAAAGACATATATAGAAAACTGAAGCTCCAGAAATAGATAGAAGATTCACGACAATCTTTTACAAGCTTTCTGCGAGCATATGAAAGAGCGAAGCTTCACTCCTTTGCTTGTCTAGATCTTAGCTCTCTACATCGAGTGTAGATCTTAGAGAGAGAGCATTTTTGTGTATTGAGAGAGTTCATTACTGCTCATTTTCTTCCTCTCAGTATTCGCTTCAGATCAAGAATTGTGTTGTTAGCTTGGTCCAGAGGCTTGTCTTCCTAAACACATTCTTCTGTTTACTTCCCTTCGTGTTGAAGGAAGACCTGGGGATTCCAGGGTGTGTTTATTTCCCTTCGTGTTGAAGGAAGACCTGGGGATTCCAGGGTGTTTATTTCCCTTCGTGTTGAAGGAAGACCTGGTGAGATCCAGGGTGTTGTATTTCCTCTTCGGGTTGTGAAGAGAAGACCAGGTGCGGCTGGGTGTGTAAGTGTCCTTGAGGGGGACTGTACCCTTGGGCAGTGAAATCCTGAGGTATTGCTTAGGGACTGGACGTAGGACTCCTGTGGAGAGGAGATCCGAACTAGGATAAATCCTTATGTAGTGTGATTGCTTTGTGTGTGTTTGTTGTTAACTCTCACTAACACTAACATCTATCGAAGTGTGTTTTGTGTGATTATTTTTGTGGATAGGATTTAAAGTGATCAAAATTTTAATATCCCATTCACCCCCCCTCTGGTCTAGCTAGCTGGGCAACAAGTGGTATCAGAGCTAGTCTCTTCGAAAAAGAAGAAGATCCAACGATCTGAAGACAAAAGATCAAATGGCAGCCCAAGGTCACTTCGAAGGTCAGTCAGTTAACATGCCACCACTATTCGATGGTGAAGACTACACATACTGGAAGACAAGAATGGAGTTCTTCTTACAAGGACTTGACTATCAGATCTGGTCGATTGTTGAAGAAGGTGATCTTCTGGTCACAAATGAGAAGGATAAATGGATGGAAGATGACAAAAAGAAGATCTCTTTGAACTGCAAAGCCACGAGTATCCTATGTTGTGCTCTTAGCAAGAAAGAGTTCAACCGCATATCAGCCTGCAAATCCGCTATGGAAATGTGGGAGAAGCTAAGGATCACATATGAAGGTACTGACAAGGTTAAAGAAACCAGAATAGACATTCTGGTAACACAGTACAAAAGGTTCCAAATGCAGCAAGGAGAATCCATTACTCAGATGTACAGCAGATTCACCGATATCACTAATGGGTTAGCTAGTTTGGGTAAGACTTATCAGATGGGAGACATGGTGAGGAAAATACTCAGATCCCTACCTGCCTCGTGGACTTCGAAGGTTACAGCAATAGAGGAGGCTAATGACTTGAAGATAATGTCACTAGAGAAGCTCATTGGGTCCCTCATGGCCCATGAAATAAATATGGAAAGGTTGGGAGAATCTTCTAGCAGAAAGAAGCACTCCAATGCACTCAAGGCAGAAGAAGACGAATCAGAAGAAGGCTCATATAGCCAAGAAAGCATGAACAACAATGAAGATGAAGAAGCAATGCTGTCTAGAAGATTACAACGAATACTAGCTAAGAAAAAGATGTATCAGTCCGGGAGAAGATACTTCAAGAAAGGGAAAGACCTCAAAAGGTCTGAAGTCAAAGATTCAAAGAAAAATGAACTAATCTGTTATGAATGTAAGAATCCCGGACATATCAAGGCAGAATGTCCGAAACTCAAGAAAGCGGAATTCAGAAAGAAAGATAGTTCCAAGAAATTTAGAAGGCATAAGAAGAAAGCTATGGCAGCAGCTTGGGACAACAGTAGCGACTCGGACAGCGAGTCAAGCTCAAGCAATGAAGAAGAAGAAGAAGCAAACCTGACATTCATTGCCAACATCGAAGACAAGGTAACATCAGACTCATTTTTTTCTTCATGTAATGAATCAGATTCTGATAATTTGGAAGAAGCTTTTAATGAACTATATTGTAAATACAAAGAAGTATGTAAATTACTAAAAATAAGTAAGAAAAACATCGCATGTTTAGAAAATACTAACTCAGATTTAAAATATGAAAATGAGCAAATGGAAAAACAAATTACGGAACTAAAAAGAAGAAACGATTTGTTATGTGAAGATCTGAAAAATAAAAATAAATAGATAGTTAAACTAGAAAAATAGGAAACTCCAGATGAACTTAAAAAGGAGATTAACACACTAACTGAAGAAAGTGAAAAGCTATAAGTACATTAGATAAATTCACAAATGGAAAACCATCACTAATACTAAAAAGAGCTAGACGGTCAGGTAAAAAGAAACATGGATTAGGATACACACCTCCAGACAATGAAGAAACAATAACACATCCTAAAACATATCCAACACCAAAGTTTATAGCTGAACAAGACACAACATATAAATCAAATTTTAAATACATTCCAACTGAAAAGGTAACTAAGATGTCTTGCTGTAGCCATTGCAACAAGTTAGGTCATATCAAAGTATCATGTCCAACTAAATATAAAATATGGATAATCAAAAGGAAAAATGATGATACTAACCAACCAGGACCTAAAAGAACTTGGGTACCTAAAGCTTAGTGTCTTCATTGCAGGTAAACCTTCAAGCATCAAAATGGTATTTAGACAGTGAATGCTCAAGGCACATGTCAGGAAATAGGAAGCTATTTTCTCATCTCAAAGCTGAGGAAGGCACAGTCACCTATGGAGATAATGGAAAAGGGACTGTGATAGGCAGTGGATCAGTGAGCAGCAAAGGCAAAACAATTATTGAAGATGTGCTATACGTCAAAGGACTGAAGCACAACCTCATCAGTATCAGCCAGTTGTGCGATAAAGGATATCAGATCAGATTTCAAGAGTCAAAGTGCAGCATTATGAAGGATGATGCGGTCATCTTTGAAGCTAACAGAGAAAAGAACTTGTATGTACTTTATTTAGAAGAACTAAAAGATTAGGACATATGTTTAGCAGTAAGTAAAGAACAGTCAATAGATCTCTGGCACCGAAGACTGGGCCACTGCAGCTTGGATGGCATGAGAAAGTTGATCAAGAGAAGCTTGGTGGAAGGCCTACCCAATGTTAGTACAAGATTGGATGGTGTCTGTGGACCTTGTGCAAAAGGAAAGCGCACCAAGTCATCCTTCAAGTCAAAGACTGTGGTAACTACCTCCAAACCCTTAGAACTTCTACATATGGATTTATTTGGGCCAATGAGAACCACAAGTCTCGGAGGAAAGAACTTTGGATTTGTTATAGAAGATGATTACTCCAGATTTACATGGGTATCCTTCTTGGAGCATAAGGATGCTACATTCGACAATTTTGTAAGTTTCAGTAAGAAGGTACAGAAGGATAAGAAGTATAGTACCATTAGTATTCGATCAGACCATGGAGGAGAATTCCAAAATGAGAGATTTGCTAAGTTTTGTGATGATCAAGGCATAGAGCATAATTTCTCAGCGCCAAGGACACCACAGCGAAATGGAGTTGATGAGAGGAAGAATAAAACCCTATTGGACATGGCAAGGACAATGCTGTCAGAATATGATTTGCCAAGATATTTTTGGGCCGAAGCAGTTAACACAGCATGTTATATCATAAACCGAGTCATGATCAGGCCAATCCTGAAGAAGACTTCATATGAGCTATACAAAGAGAAGCCGAAGATCAGTCATTTCAGGACATTTGGATGTCCATGTTTCATCCACAATAACGGCAAAAGAGACCTCGGTAAGTTAGATGCTAAATCAGATGAAGGTATCTTCATGGGGTATGCCTCTAAACCTAAAGGATATAGAGTATTTAATAAGCGTACCTTGTTAATTGAACAATCAGTGTACATTATTTTGATGAAACTAACCCTTCCTTGAAAGAGGAAGAAGATAGTGATATTGATGATGCAGAAAAATTGTCTAAGAAATTAAGGATACATCCATTGAGGACAAGGAAGATCCACCTTTGGAAGACCTGCAACAAAAGGACAAATCTCATGATAATCTTCCAAAAGAATGGAGGTATAAGAAAGATCACCCTCTAGACAACATCATTGGTGATCCGTCAGTTGGATAAGAACCAGAGGTAATGTAATTCCTTGTGACTATCTGGATTTGTTCACAAATAGAGCCTAAGACAGTGAATGAAGCTCTTACTGATGAATCTTGGATTTTAGCCATGTAAGATGAACTGAATCAGTTCAAGAGAAACCATGTGTGGTCACTTGTTCCTAGACCATCTGATCATCCAGTAATTGGCACTAAATGGGTGTTCAAGAACAAATTGGATGAAGCTGGTGTGATCATAAGAAACAAGGCCAGACGGGTAGCTCAAGGCTATTCCCAAGAGGAAGGCATAGATTTCGATGAAACCTATAGATCAGTAGCTAGACTTGAGGCTATTAGAATTTTACTTGCTTATGCATCTGCATTAAATTTAAAACTCTTTCAAATGGATGTGAAATCAGCATTTTTAAATGGTTTTATAAAAGAATAAGTTTATGTGGAACAGCCGCCTAGTTTTCATGACATGAATTTTCCGGATCATGTATTTAAATTGCATAAAGCTTTATATGGTTTAAAACAAGCACCTAGAGCATGGTATGAACGATTAAGTGCATTTCTATTAGATCATGGTTTTATTAGAGGAAAAGTAGATAGCACACTATTCATTAAGTCTAAACTCAAAAATGTGTTACTTGTTCAAATATATGTTGATGATATAATATTTGGATCTACTGATGAATCTCTTTGCAAGTATTTTGAGATGCTAATGCAGGGAGAATTTGAAATGAGCATGATGGGGGAGCTTAACTGCTTCCTCGGATTGCAAATCAAACAAGGAAAAGAAGGCTCACATATTTGTCAAGCCAAATACACAAAAGAGCTTCTAAAGAAATTTGGTTTTGAAAATGCCAAGCCACTGTCAACACCAATGAGTACATCAACAAGATTAGACAGTGATAAAGATGGTAAGAAAGTAGATTAGAAGCTTTATAGAGGTATGATAGGCTCTTTGCTTTATTTAACAGCAAGTAGACCTGATATATTATTTAGTGTTTGCATGTGTGCTAGGTATCCGGCAGACCCTAGAGAGTCTCATTTAATATATGTCAAGAGAATTTTAGATATTTGACTAGAACTTATGACTTAGGTCTGTGGTATCCAAAATCATGTGAAATTAATTTAGTAGGATACTCTGATACTGACTACGCTAGATGCAAAATAGATAGAAAAAGCACCAGTGGTTGTTGTCAAACTCTTGCAGGATGTCTGATATCATGGTCCTCAAAGAAGCAAAATTCAGTAGCACTGTCTACAGCTGAAGTTGAGTACGTGGCTGCTGGAAGTTACTGTACACAACTTTTGTGGATTAAGCAACAACTTGAGGATTATGGACTCAACATCAAGACAATTCCCTTGTTGTGCGACAACACCAGTGCAATAAACCTTACCAAAAATCTAGTGCAGCACTCAAGGACAAAACACATAGAGGTTAGATATCATTTCATTCGTGATCATGTAGCTAATGGTAATATAGAAATTTCTTTTATTGATAGTCAGAATCAGTTAGCATATATCTTCACAAAAACCTTACCTGAAGAGAGATTTACATCTCTTAGAAGGGAATTAGGCATGTGTAAATTGTGAGAGATTTACCTGCAAATAACTGAAATAATAATTACTACAGAATATTAAATATTCTCTCCCCTGTAGTTAAGCAAAATTTCGTCAATATTGGATGTTGTGTTTTTATCAGAGACGGTTTGTCTATTTTAAAGCTTTCTTTCATCTCAAAATCATGCTAGTTTGTCATTTTCTGCCCTTATGGCGTCAGCACCTCAAAAGTCATTTTTTTTTGTTATTCTATATATCCCGAAATCTGTGTTGCAACGATTCACCTCCCGCCTTCATCTCTTTCGACTTGCCTGAGACGATACCCTAACGACTCCAGCATCCACCTCGTGCGATTTCAAAGCTTTCACCTCTTCCCGCTAGAAATTTCTTAGGGGCTTTTGCTCCAATCTTCATTCCAATCATACAGAACCTTTGCCCATTCAAAATCATGGTCGTTTTTGGAGTTTCTGGCACCGTCGGGGGCTATGGAGCTGCGTTTCTCACAGTAGAGCAGCAGGAGAGGTTTGCGACAGTGAAGACCAAGTTGTGCGGTCACAAGGCAGTAGATGTGGAAGATTTGGAAAAGAATGGCATGCACAACATCGTCGCGGCGTTGGAAAGATTGAAATGGACAAAGATTGCTACTCTATCAGAAGTAAGTTATCCTGACCTAGTAAAGGCTTTTTATGTCTGTTTGAAGACTGAGGAAGATGGGTCCTTAACTTCACTGGTCAAGGGAACCCAGATTAGAATCACCTACAGTTTGTTGGAGTCATTATTTGGTGTGACTACCTCCGGTCACAGTGGAGTTCACATTGTTGATGTTCAGGCAAAAGGGTTAGGAATTGTTGGTCCCGAGTTCAGATTAAAGGATGGGAAGTTAGATATTAACCAGTTAAATGCTTTCAATCATCTATTACATTTCATAGTTTGTCAGATAGTAGTTCCAAGGAGTGCCACCTTCTCTACATGCACCAAGGCAGACTCAGACTTGATGTGCTGGGCCATCCAAAACCAGAGTATCAACACTGCAGAAGTATTATTGGAAAGAATGAAGTTTGCAAGTGCTCAGTTATGGGACAAGAAGAGTAAGTTACACGTGTCTCTACCCTATGCCCATTTGCTAACCAAGATATTTCAACACTTTGACATCAGTACGGTAGGAGATGTGTCTAAGAAGATGGGCCAAGCAATCCGATCTAGGAACCTGAAGTAAAGTGGTTTTTCATTAATTACTGGGGTTTGGACAAAGGCCTCAGTAGCTGAGGGTGAAGCCATTATTGGTGAAGCCCAGGAAGTTCAAGAAGAGGAAGTTCGGGCAGTGGAAGCAGCAGTAGAACCAGGAGCTTCAGTTGAGCAAGAACAAGTTCAAGAAGAAATTCATATGGCTCAGGAGGAAGCAGCTGTGCCAGCTGATACCCCTATGGAGGATGCTCCTGTTGAAGGGGAGAATTTGACTGAAAAGGAAGGTCAGCCTCAGGGGGAGAGTACTGAAAACCCCCCAGTGAATAAATTTCAAGAAGGTGTGACAGCCAGTTCCTCTGATTCAGATGACCAAGATGACCATGTTGATCATGAGGAGCCCGTTGCTAGGGCAAGTGAGAAGGTAAAGGAAGTTGTTTCTGAGATTCCGCTCCTTACAGAGACACCACATCAGAGGACCAGGCAGCAGAGATTTGTCATTAAACTGAAGCCTGTGATGGATAGGCTAGATGCCCAAGGTGAGATACTCTGCTCTGTGCAATCAGACATTACCTCTATATTCTTGAGCTAGAGCTCAGCAGCAAAAGAAATGGGGATGGTAAAGAATGCTTTAAGGTGGTTGAATAAAGAAATGGGAAGCATGAAGACCCTATTATCAGATATTTTAAAGGAGGTAAGGGCACCAGCACCTCCTGCTCCCACACCATCTGCTCCTCAGCCCTCTGAGGAGGTTGTAGAAGAGGTTGTTAGGCCATCCGGGCCACCAACTGAAGATTTGCCATCATGGAATGTTTCTGAGGATCCAGCAGGGCCAGTAGTTGTTGATCAGGTGGCAGCTATAGAATCTGGGCCAACAGGGCCAGCTGAGGATCTGTCAGGGCCAACCGGGCCAGTGGTTACTAAAGCTGATCATGTCAGGGCAGAAGAAGAAGCTGTAGCTTCTGAGCCCCCAGCTCCTTCTCCCATTCAGACACCAACTCCTTCTTCACCACCATCCTCCTCCACAGCACCTCTAGCTCCACCTACCTTCAAACAACCTGTACCTAGAACCATCTCATCTCCAACACCTTTTCCCTCTGAACCTTCCTCATCTCCTGCCATTTCCACTTCCATTCCTCCACCTCCTCCTCTCTTTGAGGTTCCTCTAGCCTCCTTATCAGCTGGAGCCTCCTCATCCTCTGGTCCCTCCTCTTTTGGACCAGCTGATCTACCTCCCTCCACTTCTCATTCCTTTCTTCATCCCTCTACTCCTCCCTCCTTCATTACTGTTATTCCGGAGAGTGCTCAGATTGATGCCCCCTATCTTAGGGACATCAAGGATGAGTTTGAAGAAGTTATTCTCCGATCTGTATTGAAGGTTGGAACTCATGTTCATAGGACAGGCTCTTCTAGCCCTGCTCCTAAGAAAAGAAAAATAACCTCCACTTCCTCTATCTCTTCTGATCCTTATTATCCACCCCTATGGTTTTCTCTAACAGTGGACAACAAAAATAAACCACTCTATAGAGAATTCCTTCAGAAAGTTGTTTTTGCTACCATCATAAACCTTCCTCATCTCAACCTTACCGATCATCTTAACGTCATCTTGCCTTATACTTCTCTCTCTAAATCTGAAAAATCAAAAATCTTCTCTCTAGTCGAAGCTAAAACTGAAGAGTAGTGGGCTCGGAGTCATAAAGCTTTGTACAATAAGTTTCTTCTTGACCGATCAGCCAGGTTCCCTCCCCGGGATCATTCCTTGACTTTATCAGAGTGGTTCCAGATCCTTCACAAGGACACCTAGGCTCCGTTCATTCAAAAGGAAATCAAAATGACCAGGCACTTTCAGATGTTCAATAACTACAGATATCTCAATCATCTTCCTGAGGTTCATCTTGGTCAGTTCAGGCAGGCTATTAGAGATCTTAGGTCTCTTGATGCCCACACTGAAGCTATTCAGGTTGACTTTGCCACCCTCCAGTTGCCTAATACTGTTCTTCTTCCCCCACTTCATTCTCTGGTCATGGATTCAGCTGTTGGCTCTCTTATTTTTGAGCGTTTTGCAAGAGTCATGGGAAGAATCAAAGTGCAGAAGGGTCATCTGGTTGCCTTTCACAGATTTTTGTTTAGAGAGTATCACCAGGGCCATGTCAATGCTGATGTCCTCGCCCCTCTCTTATCTGAGTGTGAAAGACTATCTCCTTCAGATTGGGCCAGATTTTATCCCCTATCTGCTCAGCAGCTGAATGTCTCTCAAGCCAGGGAAAATAAACCTCTCAGTTTCAGTTGCTGAATTTCTAGACATGAACTCCATTCACCTTGTTAATGATCCCTTTCAAACATGGGTTGAAAGATACAAGGTTTATGTAGCCATGTGCCTAGAACTAAAGCAGAAGCAACTCTTCTACCCAGTCTCTATTGATCAGTTTCTCTCTTGTGCCAGTTTTGGAAAAGTTAGTTTGTATAAACATTCCTTTGACCCAAATCGCTATGCTGACTTCTTGGAAGAACAGAGGATTCTTCATCATCAGAGAATGGCTCCCACCATGGGACCGTCTTATTCTGTTGTTTGTGGAGTATTTTGCCTTTATTATGAAGAGCAGGAATATAAGGCTTGGGAAGTCATTTCCTATTATGCCTCTCTTTTATCGCCTGCCTTCTATCTTATTGTACCCCCTCAAGTTGAATGAAATGATCCCTTGCTATCTTTTCTCTTCATCTTTGTCTCAGCATTTTACTCTTTTGCTTAATGACAAAAAGGGGGGAGAAGAATAAATCATTCTAAAAACATCTCTAATTTCGCACAACTCCTTAGATTTATTTCATTAAGTTTATGCCATGTTTTGTCATCACCAAAAAGGGGGAGATTGATGATCAGTTTATCCCCATGTAATTTAAATAAATTACATTTCTATTTTGGTGATTAACAAAACTCAGATATAGTTTAAACTTACAAGTTTTTCTATGAGATTTGAGCACAGAAAATAAATCAAGGAAGTACAAGAAAAATCAGTAAGTGTTTTATCATCCTGTAGCTTTTAAGTTCAAAGCACAAAATTTATCTAAGTACACATCGATTTTCTATGTGCTGTAATGATTTTGTGATTTCATAACGATTTCATAAGTCATTCCAATTTATTTTGATTTTTATCTCATAACGATTTGCCTTCATAACGATTCGATAAGTGAGAACAACAATTCTCTCACATCGATTTGCTTATATTCACAAAGATTTGCTCAAGCATAACGATTTGCTTTTTATAATGATTTGATAAGTGAGAACAACAATTTACTCTCACAACGATTCGCTAAGAAAGCATAACGATTTGCCTTAATAACATTTCGATAAGTGAGAACAATGATTCTCTCACATCGATTTGCTTATATTCGCAAAGATTTTCTCAAGCATAACGATTTACTTTTTATAACAATTTGATAAGTGAGAACAAAAACATGCTCTCACATCGATTTGGTTTTTATAACGATTCTTTAAGACACATATCGATTTGATCTTTCATAACGATTCGATAAATTACAACAACGACTTGGTCACTGTAACGATTCAATAAGTTACAACAACGACTTGGTCACCGTAACGATTCGATATAGCAAACAATGATTTGCTCACTACATCGACTCGATAAGTGAAACAACGATTTGCTTAAAACAATATTTCACAACGATTCGTTTATAATGATTTGATCATAACGACTTGCTCATAACGATTTGCTTATACTATCATAACGATTTCTCTCTACAACGATTTCGTTATGATTGTATAATGATTTATATATGCATCGATTTTTTTATGAATGTGCAACGATTCGCATAGATAACGACTCATTTGCACAACGATTTTATAAGTCATGCTCACAACAACTTCTTGGTTCATAATGACTTAATATTTAAATAGGTTGTAAGTCAAAGTCTTCCCTCGCTTTTCTCTCACATCCATGCATTTATTACGACTGAACATATCACTGCACTGCATTCAAACGATATCTTCTATTTCCATGCTTATACTGTAAACATCTTTTTAGAAGAACAGAATGGAATTTTTATTTCGGTATAAAACCTTTCATAACATTGACTGACACCGAGAGACAGCTTAGCTGTCTATCGTTTAAGCTTTTAATGCGTGCAGGTCTCTGACAGCACATCTCGATACAACGTTGGACACAATAGAAGCCGAAGGATATCAAAGAGGATTCTCTCTCTTTGCGTGCATGGAAAGCTAATGACCATTGACTGAAA
Source organism: Colocasia esculenta (assembly GCA_014218235.1). NCBI lineage: Eukaryota > Viridiplantae > Streptophyta > Magnoliopsida > Alismatales > Araceae > Colocasia > Colocasia esculenta. The sequence goes on along the minus strand of CM024754.1, from coordinate 72,145,015 downwards.
GCTCTACAGTGCCATGTAGTCTAACGTAAACAAACGCTTAGAGATAACGGACACTTCAACGTTCAATTTTCAAATGAAAGACATATATAGAAGATTGAAGCTCCAGAAACAGATAGAACACTCATGACAATCTTTTACAAGCTTTCTGCGAGCATCTGAAAGAGCGAAGCTTCACTCCTTTGCTTGTCTAGCTCTTAGCTATCTGCATCGATTGTCGATCTTAGAGAGAGAGCATTTTTGTGTACTGAGAGACTTCATTATTGCTCATTTTCTTCCTCTCAGTATTCGCTTCAGATCAAGCATTATGCTGTTAGCTTGGTCCAGGGGCTTGTCTTCCTGAACACATTCTTGTGTTTATTTCCCTTCGTGTTGAAGGAAGACCTGGGGATTCCAGGGTGTTTATTTCCCTTCATGTTGAAGGAAGACCTGGTGAGATCCAGGGTGTTGTATTTCCTCTTCGGGTTGTGAAGAGAAGACCAGCTGCGGCTGGGTGTGTAAGTGTCCTTCAGGGAGACTGTACCCTTGGGTAGTGAAATCCTGAGGTATTGCTCAGGGATTGGACGTAGGACTCCTGTGGAGAGGAGATCCGAACCAGGATAAATCCTTGTGTAGTGTGATTGCTTTGTGTGTGTTTGTTGTTAACTCTCACTAACACTAACATCTATCGAAGAGTGTTTTGTGTGATTGTTTTTGTGGACAGGATTTAAAGTGATCAAAATTTTAATATCCCATTCACCCCCCCCCCCTTTGGGCTAGCTAGTTGGGAAACACCCCTGAGGGCTTTATCTTGAGGTACGCTATCCGGTTCGATTTTGTAGCTTCTAACAATGTGGCAGAATATGTAGTTGTCATCCTCTCAAGTAATGATCTTCAGCGACTCCTAGCTCTTCGTAAGTCAGGTCGCCAAAGATTATGAAGCCTTAGAGGAGAGGTTGGCACAATACCTCGATGAGGTATTGGGGCTAATGGAAGATTTCAAGTTGGCCCAGTTGCGAAAAATTCCACGAGCCGAGAACACACATGCAAATGCACTTTCCAAGTATATTGTAGTTGTCGAGACTTATCTTGGGCCCACGGTACTCGTGGAAGAGCTGCCTCAACCATCAGTCGGCGTCACAGCTGATGTCTTGTGTGCAGAGGTGGGCCCAACCTGGATGACTCCAATAATCGAGTACCTAAGTCATGGGAGACTCCCAGAAGACTGAGATGAGGAATTGCGAGTTAAAAGGCAGGCTCCAAGGTTCTTTTTGATGGGGGATGTCTTGTACAGGAAAGGCATTTCATACCCTCACCTCTGATGTGTCGGTCAAATCGAAGCTGAAGAAATTCTACAAGAGGTTCATGAGGGGAGTTGTGTAAGCCACACTGGCCCTCGTTCACTCGTCCAAAGAGTCACCGACAAGGGTACTGGTGGCCGACGATGTTAAAGGAAGCAGAAGCCTATGTTAGAAGGTGTCACCGATGTTAAGTTTTCAGTACAGTGGATCGCCAACCTTTCTACTTTAACGGCTCCGTGGCCTTTCGCCCAATGGGGGATGGACATTCTTGGGCCTTTTCCCTTGGAGTTGGGTCAGCAGAAGTTCTTGATTATTGTGGTCAATTACTTTACCAATTGGGTTGAAGCAGAGCCCTTAGCCAAAATCACAGACACCAATGCCTAGAATTTCGTATGGAAGAGCATTGTTTGTCAATTTGGGTTACCTAGGGCCCTCATCACCGACAACAGAAGGCAGTTCGATAACTCAAGGTTTCAAAGGAACTGCTCCAAATTAGGTCTCCAACACTGGTTCACTTCAGTAGCGCACCCTCAGACGAATGGGCAAGCTGAAGTAACCAACCACACAATCCTTGACGGGTTGAAGAAGCGGTTAGATGACCTTAAGGAGTGATGGGCTGACGAGCTGGCTCATGTATTGTGGACCTATCGTGTCACACCTCGGGAAGCCACGGGAGAATCTCCTTTTGCACTCACCTATGGGGTGGAGGCAGTAACCCCCGTAGAACTGCTCGTACCTTCACAAAGAGTACTGGGCTTCCAGTATGAAAACAACGACGAAGCTCTTCGAGCTGAGTTGGACCTCATTGATGAGTGACGAGACCAGACAACCGCGTGGATTGAGGTTTACCAACGAAGGATGATGTGTGCATTCTCCACCAAGGTCCAATCGAGAGGATTCAACGTCGGCGACCTCGTCTTGAGAAAGCTTGCGGTCTCAGATCCGAGGAGTGCCGTCGGTAAGTTTTATCCGGACTGAGAAGGCCCTTACCGAGTGGTCGATGACCTAGGATGGGGGGCCTATCAGTTGTTGAAGCTAGAAGGGTGGGTTGTTACACGAGCTTGCAACGCCAAGCACCTAAAGCGCTATTTCCCATGATAGAAATAAATTTTGTTTTCACAAACGAATAGTGACCAATGATGAATCGCTTGGTGAGCACCATCCTCTGGTCTTCTTCGAAGATAAGTCACTCCACAGCATTATCTCGAATCACAGAATGAGTCATTTTATAACATCGTTCTCATAGGTAGGCGAGTCTCTTTAAAGCATCACCCATGAAAAACTGAGAGGTCAGTCAGGATAGCTACGAGATCGCTTTTGCACTCGACCTATCCCCGATAGCTAATTGATCGATCTGGATAGCTGTGAGATCACCTCGGCACTCGGCCTGTCCTGACGGTCATTTCAGAGGTCACCTTGGTACCTAGATGCCGACGTTGTGGAACTTGTCTATTTTGGTTAGATGTCAGAATGGATTATTACGTTACGATCGTCTAAGGTTATGTCATCAGAATCCGCCGATCATTCTAGGGGTTGTTGTAACGACCCGAGAACTCGACCCTCGGCTCACGCCGAGGACCCGATTTTCACGGTCGCCACCCACGGATCCAGGGACCCGGAAGGGCTATAATCTACGTCTAAAAGGATATGTAACGGAAGTAAACGTCAACTGGTAAACTAGAAGCGTACAGGCGGAAACAGAAAAGAGAGCGAGACCGCTGTGTACCGCTCTAAGTACAGTCCCAACGCATGCACGCTAGTACAAGTAAAAGGCAGGGGAAGAACAAGTCCCTTAGGGTCATACGGTACACTAAAACAGGGGAGCCACTGCTAGCTACGAGGACCCCGACTACCGCCCCGTCTCCTCCGCCCAGCACGCGCCCTGCCGTTGCTGAGAAGTCTCACCTGGGAAAAGGAGGGATGAGCTTCACAATAGAAGCTCAGTAGGGACTACCAATCTCCTACTGGCTCTAAATAGGCAGGAGAATATATATATAAAATAAATGACAGCAGTTTATATCTTCTACCTACAAACGGAAGTGCAGAAGCAAAACTACAACCAACACGGTACCGAAAATGCACGTGGTCGGAAACTCCGTACAACTGCTCGTCGTGACCACCACACGGCTAGTAAACACAGACAGAGGGAACTTCGCCTGGACAAGGAACACTAGCTACGAAAAACACTACCACTAGTCAAGGTCAGGTGCGTCCACCGACGTCTTATCCTCGACCCGGGTCCTGACCCTCACGTTTCGTCAGAGCGAGGTAGGACACAAGTAACACAACAGTAACCGCCGTAGTCTGGCCGGACTACGGTCCCACGCCTGACCTCTCCAAATGGTTCCGGGGCCGTAAGGAGAGAGGTAGTGAGAAGAAGGACTGGCTGGCCTGCGTCGGGTAGAACTCCTAAGTATCCTCGGCGTCCCAGACCACCCACGAGAGCTCTGCAAGTGACTCACACGCCACTGTCCTAACCACCGTTTTCCCCTAAGCTCCAGAGTCTGCCTGGTGGCTGCCAACTCGAGCACACTCGTAGCCCGGAGTACTCCCTCAACAGGCTCCCGAGGATGGTGGTCCTAGGTAATGGTTGTGGGCGCTTGTTCTCGCGCCGTCCCCGGCAGACTGTGGAGTCCTCCGGTGGCTCACAAACGTCACTGATCTCTCGTTGGCGATGATGGATCGCTGGTTGACTTTGTTGACTCCTTTGTTGACTGAGTTGACTAGGGAGAGAGCAAAGAAAACTAGGAAAGAAAGGGGGAGTTTGTGATCGCCAGGGCCTTACCTGTGCCCAAGGAGGTATCGTGATCGCGTCGGTGCAGCAGCCTCGTGCAGCGGATAGAGATGGGGCTTCAACTTCCCCTCCTTCGGCCGGCCAAGAAGAAGAGCTCTGTGGTCTTCTACAGATCATTCCTGCCACAAAAAGAAGCTCTATTAGTCTAAGGGAAGTGTAGTGAATGCTCAGAAACAAAAAGAAACAGCCCAAAAGGAGAGTCCCGTACCGGTTGCGGAATTGAGAAGAGGGGTGGCCAAGTGCTATGACCACCCTTCTTCCCTCCGTTTTTGGTTGGGAAATCCCTTTCTAGGTGTGTAGGAAGGTGCCCTACGTGCTAGAGTGTGTGAGAATGTGTGTGCAACATGCAAGAACTAAAGGAAGAGGAAGGGAAAGGAGAGGAAGAGGTGGGTGTTGATCCTCGTTGTTGGCGTTGTAGACTCCTTGCATGGCTCCTCCAGCTCGGGATGAAGCCTCCTGAACGTCCTAATTGAAGAGAGGAAGAAGAGGATGAATGGTGGAAGGTGGGGTACAATTTTCTCTCTCTTCTCTCAAGGTGACAGCATATGGACGTCCAGCCTCCCTCCCCCCCCCACTTAGAAGGCCAGAGAGAGAGTTTAAACAGGCAGTGGGGTCGGAGCTTAGGTGCCTTGGATGCTTAAGTGCCAAGAAACACACTTGTACATTTGGAAATCCATGCATAAAGGCTCCAACCAATGGGAAAGGCCAAGTAGGATTTTTACTGGGTCAAGGGGGTGCCAAGGTGGCCCATTTGCCCATTGGGAATGGCCCCATGCACTGCATGGGCAAGAGAATGGTGCAAGGGGGCCGGAATCTCGGGGTAGTTATGTAGACCAAGTAAACCCGGTTGACGTCCAACGATGTCACCGCCAACCCCATGCAGACGTCCATAGATGTGGACGCCAACATAAGTAAACGTCCAGAAGGAATGCCGTCAACATGTAGTCGGCGGCAATCGATGCTGCCGTCTACATGGCATCCAAGGCAAGTCCACAAACGGTCAAACGAGTCTTATTGGGCCAAAGAGCCACGTGGGGGATGGGTCAAATCTCGCGTCTACAAATGCCCCTCCGAGACATCCGATCTTGCAAGGGAGCAGAGCGGACAGAAAGGTTGGTGTCTCGGTAAACAAAGGACGCAGAGATTTGACGAAGATCCATCTCCGAGGATAGGAATTCTAGCAAGCCAAACGAATGAATTAGGCTAGAAACAAGTGATGAATCTTCTGAGAGACAAATGTGGATAAGAGGGAGGGTGATCTACCCATGTAACTACAACTGCAACCCAACGGTAGGGTCCCTGGCGTGGCCGTGTCAGACTTTGACTAGTTTTTGGCGTGTCTGAGTCAAAGGAGTTGTAATATGACGGTTGAATTTGGAGGGTCTCATAACTGGAGCTCATGGGCTCGCTGGCCTAATCAGGACGTCTGTCCTAGATTTAGGGGGTCGTGGAGACAAGGGATTGGTTGATCTCTCAAAGGACTATCAAAAGATTCTAACTGGAATCAATGTTCGGAAAGCCTGAAGTCCGGAATTAAGCTTGCAACTCGCGAAAGCTCTGATGAACTCAATAAGGCTACTTGACTATTTGTGAAAGTCACGGTGGGACAACTTGGAAATGATGACCAGTCTGTCCCCATGTAATTTTAATTAATTACATATATATATATATATTTGATGATTAACAAAACCAAACAAAAGTTTATCAATTATATCTAATGAATATTTCATAAGTCTTAAGTACAGGAAAAATACCAAGGTCAAACAAGCCAATAAAGGTATGCATTACTTTTCTGAAGCCTTAATCTGTTCAACATGATATTTCTCTAAGTCCATATCAACTTCTATTGAAGGCCATAACAATTTCTTTATAAGCATATCGATTTCAATAGAATTATCTTAACGATTTCCTTTATGGCTGAAAAGTCATGTTGTTTCAAACAAATCGATGCTGTAACGATTCCAATAAGTGATCGCAACGATTTCCTTATAAGACTGAAAAGTCATGTTATTTCAAACAAGTCGATGTCACAACGACTCTATAAGTTACCGTAATGATTTCTTTAGAGCCCGTAACGACTTTCCTGTCGCAACGACTCTATAAGTTGTCGCAACGATTTCTTTAGAACCCGTAACGACTTGCTCGTCACAACGACTCTATAAGTTACCGTAACGATTTCTTTAGAGCCCGTAACGACTTGCTCGTTACAACGACTCTATAAGTTACCGTAACGATTTCTTTAGAAAGCGCAACGACTTGCTTGTTGTAACGATTTCATAAGTTACCGCAACGACTTCTTTAGAAAGCGCAACAACTTGCTTGTTGTAACGATTTCATAAGTTACCATAACGACTTCTTTAGAACTCGCAACGACTTGCTTATTGTAACGACTTCATAAGTTACCATAACGATTTCTTTAGAGTTCATAACGACTTGATAAGTTTTCATAACGATTTCTTTAGAATTCACAACGACTTGCTTTGTATAATGATTTGTTAAGTATTTCACATCGATTTCTTCAGAAACACATCAATTTGCTTTGTGCAACGATTCATTAAGTGTTCATGATATATCTTCTATCACATAACGATTTGCTATGACTCATAACGATTTCATAAGTCATATAGTCATCGATTTCATATCTTGATATCTTATTCATCTTAAAAGCGTTGACTAGTCAAAGTCGACGTAGACATCTCTCTAACGCTTTTGCATTTATGAGATCTGAACATATCTCTGCATGCATGCAGACCATATCATCCTTTATCGTGCCTACTCTGATAACGTCCTTTAGACTTAAGCTATTTGGCATTACTATTTCCATGTCTATTGCTACTAACGTTGACTGACATCAGAGACAGCTTAGCTGTCTGCTATTTGAGTTTGACATTTGTGCAAACCTCTGAACTAGCTTCATAGTACAACGTTAAACAAATAGAAGACAACGGATATTTCTAAAGATCTATCTCTTTGCGTGCTCAAGTGATCAAAAGACTGTTGACTGGAAGCTTCCAAGACTCCAGTTGTCATTCAGTCTAACGACTACTCAAAAGAGAGACAACAGACACTTCAACGTCTACATTTCAAATTGAAGATATAAACTCAAGTCAGAAGAACAGAAGAAAATACTGAGATTGCATATTCAAGCATTCAAATTCTTTTGAAGAAAGTCCAGAGCCAAGAACCTTCATTCCACTTTGCTTTTTTGCTCTTTTGCTCTCCACTAGTTTGTGAAAATCTTGAGAGAGCCTGTATAGTTCTGAGAGTGTACCTTGTTTAAATCTCTTTGCTCTCAGTTCTAGTCACTTCAGATCCGTGCTTGTCAAAAGATTGATCTAGAGGCTTAAATTTCATTCACTCTCTTTGTGTTGTTCCCTTCGGGTGTGAAGGAAGACCTGGTGGTATCCAGGGTGTTGTTTCCTTCGGTTGTGAAGGAAGACCTGGTGTGGTATCCAGGGTGTTGTTCCCTTTGGTTGTGAAGGAAGACCTGGTGTGGTATCCAGGGTGTTGTTCCCTTCGGTTGTATAGGAAGACTTGGTGTGGTATCCAGGGTGTTGTTCCCTTCAGGTGTGAAGGAAGACCAGTTGAGCTGGGTGTTGTAGCGTCCTTAGGGGGACTGTACCCTAGTTAGTGAAATCCTGAGTTGTTGCTCAGGAACTGGACGTAGGACTCCTAAGGAAAGGTGGTCCGAACCAGGATAATCCTTGTGTTGTATGATTGTCTTCTTTGTGTGTTTGTTATTTAAACTAACTGTCACTAACCTACTTCGAAGAACGTTTGTGTGAATGTTTTTAGTTACAGGTATCTTCTAGATTAATTTTAAAGACCCATTCACCCCCCCTCTGGGCTCGTCAACTAGGCAACAGGAAAGTGGGCAACAAAGACCCGATATCAACTTGGATAATCATGGAGAATGGACTCGGTAGGCTACCTGAGCTGGGGAGCCGTGGAGCAATCAAACGATCAAGGAAAATCACCATTTTTTTTTTTTTAGAGAATGAGAGAATGTTAGCAGTGAAGACCTAAATGCATGTTGGTGTGGGTTGCCTATCTACAATGCAAGTTAGAACCAGAGGAAAATTCTAAAGGCCAACAAATAATTGAGAGATCGCAAACCCATCATGGTTTTTGGTAAAGGGGAACTTAGGGTTCACGGTCGCCAAGTTATTCGCCTCTGGTGGGGTCCTAGGTTAGACATACCTGCAACACTCAAGGTCGCATGAGTGTTCCAAATCTAAAGCGCAGCTTATGCTTAGAATATCTGCAAAACAACTTGAAGCACAAGATCAAGGATAATGCCCATATGAAAAAAAAGACTTTGAAAATTTCCAGACAGTAAACATCCACATCGATGGCCGCCAATTACCAGTTAACGCCAACACAGGTTGCCGCTAACCTGACACTGACGTCAACCGATCTGGACGTCTACTAGCCAGCGTATCAGGCCGAAAATATAGGTGATGGGAGTCCATAGGGACTCTTCCATCTTCTTCCTCCGTCCCACTCTGTTCCTACTGCGAACCAGAGTATCTGGAGACAACTTGAAGCAGTGAAATGGCCTCCTCATCGACCGGGAAATCTACAAGCATGAACCTGAGGATCCTGAGCGAGGTTCTGGGACATCTGAGCACTCGATTGGCCAACGGGCAGGTAAGTGATACTCGTTTTTGCTTCTCCTTGGGCTGAAAATGCCCCAAACTCTTTTCTTACAGCACCCTTTCATGCAGGAGGTGCCTGCCTTCCCGAGCCAGGGCCAGGTACGAGCCTTCTCTTGGCTTGTGAACCTGATGAACGCCATTACGCTAGACATGCGAAGCTACATCGGAATGTGGAACCTGAGCTTCATGGTGGTGCTGGCGAAGAACATGAAGGAGATGTGGTGGGGGTTTGATGCCCTGGGAGCGCTGGTGGAGCAGTGGCACCCGCATACGCACACTTTTGTGTTCCAGGCATTCGAGGCGAGTGTTCTGCTGGAGGAAGTGGAGCTGTTCTTAGGGTGGAGACGGTGTTTGGAGTACGATGCGGTGACTCCTCTCCTCCCGTGGGAAGAGATTCTAGCAGACATTGTTCAGGACAAGATGGAGGTGCTGAGGATGATGAACAAACACGGGATCTTCCTGGACCGACTGGCCTGGTGGCTGATCCAGCATGCGAGGGAGATTGGCGGAGAGAGGGCGACTCGAGGACTGACACACTGCCTAGTTGGAGTTTTCCTGTTCCCTACGAGTGGCGAATTCATCCTTTACGAGCATGTGGGAACTTTGTCTCTGCTATGGCGCGGGCAGTCACTTGCCCTTGCAGTGCTGGCACACCTGTACAGTTCGATCACCAGGATGAGCCTAGGCGGACGCACATGTGGGAGCTTGTTTCTGCTTCAGGTATGGATGGAGGCTCATTTTAAGTTTGATTTTGCCGATAAACAACCTTCCCCCTCCAGAATCTTCCTTCGGAGTTCAGTGCATTGCAGCAGGGCATGGTATGAGCCAGAGGATGAATTCAAGTTTGTGACTGCACACTTGAAGAGCAGAGATGCTTGGAGAGATCATTTGGCCTATTTGGTAATGGACGATTTCATAGTGAGGCCACTATTCATGAGGACTATTGAATTCAAAGTTCGAACCAGGGAGGATAGAGACTTGTGGTTGATTAGGGCTGATCGGATGGTGGTATACCAGCCACATCGGTGCCATTGTCAGCTTGGAATTCCTCGGGGAATTCCCACTTCATCCAACTACACTAATATGATAGTTACCGGGCGAAATGAGAAGCTGATGAAGAAAGCCAGGAAGACTTGGGCAAGGTACACAGTGAGCAAGAAGGTGGGACTGGCAGTGCAGGAAAATCGGGAAGACATCTGGAAATATGAAGAGTTTAATGACACTATTCGCCCCATTTCTTGTGATTTTTACATGGCCCGCAGGACAAAGTGATGTATTTTCCCGATTTCCAATAAGTGTAACACAAAGTTAGATGAATAAAAGGTAATTTGCATTGTGTTCAATGGCTTGAATTGAATTGTGTGAATTGAGCATTGAAGTATGCTGAATGGGCTTCAAATGTGTTGTGCTGTGAGGACTGAGTGCGGAAGTATTGATGCCCACATCGATGGCCGTCAAGATCTGGTAGACGTCCAGATGGTGGCCGCCAACAATTAAAGAGAAGGATAGACGTCCATATCGATGGCCGTCAAATTCAAACCTGGCATCCAGACCATGGTCGTTGACCGTACTTCGAGGTCTGACACAGACGAGACCTTGGCGACAACACCCTGGACGTGACGGTACGTCAACGACCAAAGGCTTGACGTTAGGGAAAGCGAGGACGGCCAGACCTTGACGTCAATTTTGAAAAATAGCTTTTTTTGAACCGACACTTCATCCCGGTGCCATTTGGTCTTCCAAGCGCCGGGAGAGCCTTTCTTCCTTCCACCCCTTCTACACTTCCACAACTCTCATACTTCCTAACCCCTAAACCCTCAACTTTCTTCTTCTCCTTCTTGCTACTTCTAAAACCTCAAACCTTCCACCTTTTGAAACCTTGAACCGCTTCCGATGAAGACAAGGGGAAAGCGAATGGTCCTCCGAAACTGACGCCAACCGGAGGAGGAGGAGGGGGCGAGGGAGGAGATGATAGCGGAGGAAGAGGAAGAGACGGCGGCGGCCAACGTCGATGGTGACAGTGGACCGGAGGGAGAAATTGCTGGAGATGACGAAGGAGGAGACGAGACGGAGGCGGAGGCACCCCGACGGCCCAAGGTAGGTTCTACCGACCCTTAAAAACCCCGTGGATGTGTGTTTGTATTTTGTGAAAAGAGGGGGAAACAAGGGAGGTTATGTTGGTTTTGACAAGAACTCGACGTCCACATCGGTGGACGTCGAGTTCTTATCAACGTCTACCCTCTTGTCGTCAATGTGAACTTGACGGCAAGGGTTGGACACCGACTGAGGAACTAAACGGCAAACCCTGGACGCAGATTCTTTGTAAACGGCAGACCCCTTGCCGTTAATTTTGGATTAATGGCAATCGATACCGACGCCTATTTTTCTGTGTTTTCTGCAGGGTATGGGCTGGATGAGGAGCAGAGTGACATGGGACCTGTGCTGGGCGTGGTACAGGGTGCTGCCGGAGGGCCAGCAGACCTGGATCGCGAGGATGGGATTTGGGCATCTTCTGTCGGTACGTCCATTGCATGTGGACGTGCCATATCTAGAGGCCTTGAGGGAGAGATGGGAGGAGGACTGCAAGGCATTCATTATGCCTTGGGGGCACATGATACCCACGTTAGAGGACATGGCATATCTGACGGGACTGCCGGTTCAGAGAGAGCCGGTAGTTGGACAGGAGCGGAGTGATTACCACGACGACATTGTGGAGCTGCTGGGGCAAGAGTTTGTGGCTGGGAGGAGGAGGCCGATCTGGAGCATCCTGCTCGGATCCCTGTCAGAGGCCGTAGGATTGAGGGGCAGGAGGAGAGGACCTCTGGAGACCCTGGAGGAGTTCTACACAGGAGTGCGGGGGGCACTCGACTTGGGAGGCAGGACTGAGGAGAGGTCGGTGAGGATCTTCGTCGCCTACCTCATCGGGCACCTTCTGTTCGCGATGCAGTCATCCCAGATAAACTGTAAGTTCGTGTTGCTGCTTCGAGACTTGGGGTAGGCTGGGAGATACGCATGGGGCGCCGTAATGCTGGGGCATCTCTTCTCTCTTCTACCCAGCAGCTCGCGGCGTTCTTAGAGCACCGGGGGCTTCACCCCCTTCCTACAGGTACACAACTTTCTTTTTAAATGCTCATCATTGAAAATACTTAAACTACTTGACTGACATCCTGTTTCTTGTTGCCTTGCAGATCTGGGGGTACACCCGCTTCCCTATGGGACGCGGGGTACAGGTGGAGGGGCACCAGACCATGGTGCCTCTCATGGCAAGGTGGGAGATAGCTCCCGACCCGAGGGTGGCGGACCGACGTGCGGAGGACGTGCACGCCGCATTAGACCACTACCCCCACGACCAGGTACAAAACTTGACTAGCTCACATTCTTGCTTTCAGAGGTTATTTAATGTGACTGACTAATGCCTTTTTCTTTGCAGGTGGTGTGGATCCCGTATGCGGGGGAGGTGGATGCGTCGCACCCGGCGGTGGCAGCGGGTCATCCTCTGTTCGACCGCCATCTGCTGCTGCTGTGCTTGGGGACCTGTCAGGTCCTCTACGTAGAGTTGGTAGTTCGGACGCTAGGCTGGCACCAGCCGGCCGTCGAGGCACCTTCTCTAGGTAGGGAGGGACACTTGCGCCGCCGGTTCTTCGCCGAGGACCGGGACTGGAGCGAGGAGCACAGCACCACCGTCGCCTACTGGTGGGAGGGCGGCGAGCAGGTCCTTAGGCAGACAGACCTTGAGGACAGTGCCGCATACCTAGAGGGGTATCGAGCGCGCTACACCGGACGACTCTGGCTTGACCGTCGAGTGGTGATTGAATTTCTAACTCTATGGCTTTGTCATTTAAATTTCTTGTTTCTAACCTTGATGTGTGAATGACAGCTGCCGGAGTCGCAGGCGATCCCCCTCCTAGAGGGACGGTTGGTGGAGCAGGAGGTCGAGCTCGAGAGGCTCCGCGCCGAGGTGTGGGCATTGGTAAGTACATTTCTCAGCCTATCTTGAATTTGATTTGATTTGGAATTGATTTGATAATTGACCAAGATATGTGAATGCAGAAAGGGGAGTTAGCAAGGGTGCGGGCGAGCCGAGATGCGGGGGCGAGCTCGTCTGCCCAGCCAGCGAGAGGGGACCTAGCGGTCCGCCTATAGGAGGCCCTGGACTGGGCATAGGAGCGGATCCAGGAACTCGAGGCCGAGGTAAGACACTGAACCGACACCTTTTCACTCATGATTTGATTGACTTGATTTAACATGACCGGGCGTGGGCGATAGAGGAGCGGGCGCGGGCTGTCGCAGATTTAGAGTTCTTGAAGGACCGGGTGCTGAAGAAGCATCGGGAGCAGCAGCGACAGGCCCAGCAGAAGGCAGCCGGGAGGATGGGGTCCGTGTTCGGATCTCTCGATGACATTGTGTCACTGGGAGATCCGTCTGTAGGATGAGGAGGAGCATGACCGGAGGCCTCTACCGCGACGAGACGTCCTGTCCCAGACCGGCATCGGGGGAGGGAGGAGGAGGAGGTGAGTAGCTCGCGTAGGCCGAGGCCTAGCGAGGGGGAGAGGAGAGAGGAGTGACACTTATACCACCAGGGGTATGCCCCTGTCATGATATGTACAGAACTTTGACCTTTATAGTGGATTTTTGTGGACTTTTGTCATTTGTGTGCTTGAATGGTTTGCTTTGTACTTTGGTTCCTGCATCCACAACACTTAAAGGAAAAAGTTAGTGTAGATCTGTTTTTACCCCCTTGCCTAAGTGAGGTACCTTTCTTGAGATCTGGTCAAGGGGCTAATGTCTAATCAAAGAAAAGAACATAAGTAAAATAACCGAAGGGAAATATGCACATGCATTTTTTGGTCTTTTTTTTGGATAAGAAAATAAGGCGAATGTTAGTATATATACATGGTACCACTAATTTTTTTGGATTTTGATTTTTTTAATTTTTTTATTTTCAAAAATAAGAGGAAGATATGTACATGGCGAAAATATATACATCGAGATACTCTCTTTTGGTTCTTTGTGTCATTTTTCAATTTTTTAGATTTTTGGACTCTAAAATACATATTCATCACATGTCAAAGCATAGGGTCTGTGTGATCTACTTAACCACGGAGGTCATGAATAAGGAGGACCGTGCATGGAATCTTTGACGTTGGAAACTGTCCCTAGCCTTCTTGATATTTTCCACCACGGAAGGTCTTATGTAGTCAAATTTGCCCCCAGAGGGAGGAATTGGAAGAAATAAGTAGGAAGTCATGTAAGGATTTGGTTTAAACCACTTTCTATTTCCAAACCAACATCTCATACTAAAGACTTGGTCAACAATTATTTGCAGGGGAATTTTTCTTATTTGATTTCATGGGTGGAGGCACGTACTTTTTGCTACCTCCTTGATTTAGTCAGCCTTTTTCTGGGTACGTACTTTTTGCTACCCTTTTTTGACCTTTTTGGCTTTTCTTTTCCCCTTTAGGCTTGATTTAGCATTCTGCCCCTTGCTTTTTCTTCTTGATTGCCCCTGTTTATGGTGACCTTCTCCTTTAGATGGGAGTGGATGGTCCCCTACTCGTAGTTTGCTCCGCTTCTAGACGCGACCGAGTGGGAAAAGAATAGGGGAAACACGTTGACCGGATTAGACTGTCGGAGTATACTTGTGATTTTCCAGCTAAAGGGTAATATCTCAGCATCGTGTGGTGTGTGGATAGACCCTACCTTACTAATGACCAAATGGAAAAGTAGAGACTTAAAGCCACACTATTGAGAAATGATGAATGACCGACTTGACTGACCGACTGACTAAGGGTAGAATTTCTTGAGGTAGACTGCGTTCCACGGGTGTGACAACTCAACTCCCTCGGCATCTACTAACTGATAAGCATTCCCTGAGTATGCTTCCTTGACAATGAACGGACCTTCCCAATTTTCTTGCAATTTGCTCCTGGGACCTGGTGCCTTTATGATTTTGCGCTTTAGGACCATCTCACCCACTTCGAATTTTCTCTTAAGAACTCTTTTAGCGTAAAAATGTGCAATTCTCTGACGATAGACTTGTGCATGGTCAGCCGCTATCATTCGCCTTTCATCTAAGAGTTCAAGCTGTGCCAATAAGGCCTCCCGACGTTGATCGGGGTCAAGTTCGGAATCCAAATGAACTCTAAGTGAAGGGACGAAGATTTCATATGGGAGTATCGCATCCGATCCATATGTCAAAGCATAGGGGGTTTGCCCCGTAGGAGTTCGGACCGAGGTGCGATAAGCCCAAAGAGCTTCAACTAAGCGATCTGGCTAGTCAGCATTGTTGTGAGATTTGCATGTTTTCTTTATGATTTTGATGAGAGTTTTATTAGTAGCTTCTGCTTGTCCATTACCTTGTGGATAATATGTGGATGAATGATGCAAATTGATACCATATTTACCACACATGTCGCGAAGCTCCTGTGAAGTGAATTGAGGTCCATTGTCGGTGACGATGTCCCGAGGTACGCCGAACCTTGCAAGAATGTTGCGCTTGATGAATTTGACCACTGTTGAAGCCTTGACCTCTATGAATGCTTCTGCTTCAGCCCACTTCGTGAAGTACTCCGTGGCGGTCAGGATGAAGGACTTCTTATGGATTTATCCAGTTCTGTCCGCGAGTGGACCGACCACGTCGAATGCCCACATGGCGAAAGGCCATGGAGCGATGAGAGGGTGAAGAGAAGAAGAAGGAGCATGAATTTTGTCGCCGTGCAATTGGCATTTAGCACAGTGACGGACAAAGTGACGACAATCTTCTTCCATGGTAGGCCAATAGTAGTGTCTTAGCAATTTTTGGGCAATTGCTCTACCATTAACATGACCACCACATTCGCTAGAGTGAGCGGCTTCAACAACACTTTGAGATTCGATTTCATCGAGGCAACGAAGATAGACTCCACTGAGAGATTTCTTGTAAAGAACACCACCTATGATCTTATAACGCTCCGAGACGCGGCGAATGGCCCGTCTATATGCAGAGGTGGCATAATCGGGGAAGGATCCATCTTTGAGAAAGTTCTCGATGTCAAATTACCAAGGATGGCCATCTTCGAGGTCGATTTCTGGCTCTTTTGAGAGTGCATGGACCCGAAGGGATGTAGACGGGGATGTGAGTTGAGAAAACCAAGGATCGACATGGGAAGGGACTCTTAACCTTTGGACGGAGACAGTTTCAGAAGATCTTCCCAAAGGAATGGGAATGGAGGAAGCTAGGGAAGCGAGAGAATCTGCTAGGATATTCTGAGCCCTAGGAGTGTGGACTAGGGTGAGCTTCCTAAACTACCGGACTACCTTTCCTACCAACTCTTGGTATGGTTTCAACTTGGGATCCCAGGTTTGGTACTTGCTGAGAGATTGCCGGAGTATCAACTGCGAATCACCAATTATTCTTAACTCCTTAACTCTGAGCAACAGTGCCATTTTCAACCCAACTAGGAGCGCCTCATACTCGGCCACATTGTTCGTGGCGCGGAAGGTTAATTGATAGGCGTGCAGAATGACTACCCCTTCCGGTGAGAGGAGGACTGCCCCTATTCCACACCCTTTGGAATTGAGGGCCCCGTCGAAGTAAAGTATCCATGAAGGTTCACCATCGATAATGGCTCCTAACTCTTCATCAGGAAAGCTTTCATCAACGGGAGAGCATGAAGGTAAGGGATGGTGGGCCAAATGCTCAACAATAGCATGCCCCTTGATTGACTTTTGGTTGACATAGGTGATATCAAATTGATTAAGGAAGCTTTGCCACCTCATCAGCCAATCAGTCAGGACGGGCTTCTCAAGCAGGTACCGAATTGGGTCCATAGGTGCCAGAAGTTTCACCTCATGAGCTAGGAAATAATGCTTCAACTTCTGGGCAACCCAGACGACGGCCGCACACGTTCTTTCCATGGCGGTGTACTTCTTTTCAGCCTCATTGAACAACTTGGATATGTAGTACACCGCTCTCTCCTTCTTCTCGTCGTCGTATTGGGCCAAAACTGTTCCAGTTGAATCTTCAGTGGTTGACACATAGAGCAGTAAAGGCCTACCCGGGACCGGAGGAGTGACAACAGGGGGATTGAACAAATAGCTTTTCAACTCGTCAAAGGCCTTTTGACATTTATCGTTCCAATCAAACTTAGCCTCTCCTCTAAGCATCTTATAGAAGGGCTTACAACGGATTGAATGCTGGGAAATAAACCTCCTGATGAACTGGAGTCTGCCAATTAGCCCTCTAACTTCTCTGATATTCCTAGGAGGAGGCATGTCGATTATTGCTTTGGCATTATTGGGATCAATCTCAATTCCCCGCTTGCTAACTATGAACCCAAGCAACTTTCCTGAAGAGACTCCAAAAACACACTTCTTGGGGTTCATCTTAAGCTTGTGTTCTCTAGACCGTTGGAGAACTGCCCGGAGGACCTCAACATGGCCATGTCGAGTCTTTGATTTAACCAAGACATCGTCCACATAGACCTCCATGTGCACATGCATCATGTCATGAAAAATTGCCATCATTGCCCTTTGATAGGTTGCTCCCGCATTCTTCAGTCCGAATGGCATGACGACATAACAGTAGGTTCCCCAAGGCGTTGTGAAAGAAGTTTTCTCCTTGTCTTCCTCTGCCAGATGGATCTGGTTAGACCCAGAGAAACCATCCATGAAAGATAACATCTCGAAGCTGGCAGTGTTGTCCACTAGGACATCTATGTGTGGAAGAGGGAAATCGTCCTTTGGGCAAGCACGATTAAGGTCGCGGAAATCTATACAGATCCTAACCTTACCGTCCTTCTTCATCACAGGGATGATATTAGCTACCCATTGTGGATACAGCACAACCCTAATGAATTTGGCTTTATGCAACTTGTCAACCTCCTCTTTATCTTGAGTGCAAGCTTGGGATGTATCCTCCTCAGTTTTTGTTTAACGGCCTTCGCGTCGGCTTTTAGGACTAACCGGTGCTCGACCAAATAGGTGTCGAGTCCCGGCATATCCTCGTAAGACCAAGCAAAACCGTTGGAAAATTCTTTGAGAATAGCTACAAGGGCTTCTTCTTCTTCAACACTCAAGTTGGCACTAATTAAAACTATCTTCAGGGATTCTTCAGTGCCAAGGTTGACCTCTTTGGTGGGATCGTCTGCAGCCATGGTTGGCTCGTCAAACCTCTTTGTGCCATCCACATAGGAGCTCACTGGGTCTTCTTCTTCTGAACCAAGATCTCCCGGCTCACCCTTCTCATCAAGATCTAGCAGATAGACTCCTAAACCATCGTCTACAGAATCTCCTTCTTCAAAATCAGATTCGACTAGGGTAGGATCCTCAAGAAATTCTGGGACTTGACTTAACTTGGCACACCTCTTAGCCAAGGCCATGACAAAACGGGCAGGGACTTGCCTACCCTTCCCCTTGCGCACACATGGCCGAGAGGATCTGGACTCTTCTAATCCTAGACTGGACCCTAGACTAGAATCTAAACCCGACTCTAAACTAGAATCTAGACCACTATGCACAGGACTGCTATGTATAGGGGGAGTGCCCTAGAGGAGCGAGACTGGGAGTCTAAGCTAGAAAGCGTCGGCCCTTAGCCGAGCGGAAGAGACTCCAGAGCGGAAGGGTGCTCGATGGAGACCTCACATTCCCACCTTTGAGAATTGACATTTTTTTTGGGAGTCAAGGCCCAGAACCATGAGTTGCTGACTCAAGGAAGCCTCGACTGGCCAGGTGAGGGATGGAGAAAGGATAGGGGGAGAAAGAAGAGATGAGGAAATGGTTGGAGGAAAAGAGTCAGGTGCCGGGCGCACCTCAGTAGCGGGAGATTGTGAAGGAGGTGGAGAGGGGAGGTCCGAACCAAAGAGCGAGAGAAGGCCAAAATCTTCGGAGATTTCTTTAAACCCAACATCTTCTTCTGCTTCGCTTTCGGAGTCGGACAGCTCCTCTATCACCAGTTCCTGAGTACCCGGTTGGAGGGGCCCCTGAACGAAGTGGTCACTCAGGGTCCAAGTAATAGGCTGATAGGGGATGAAAGGATCCAGATGAATGGGGTCCGGATGAAAGCCTAACCCAGCCCTATCTAACAACCTTCTTGTCTGTATGCTCCGACAGGACCCTGCTGGTTCCTACCCAGCCCTCGGCCATGTATATAGCCGATCCTAGCCACTACTTCCCAACCTTTCCCTTGTGGACATAGGATGTGCTCAAATTCTTCAGCTGACAGGGGAGGTTGGCTCAGATCATAGGGCAAGGGGAAGTCAAAGATTGACATGACATGCTTCTTTCTTTTGTCTGGAACGAATAAGTGTGGCATCTGCTCCGAGGTGATTGAGTTGAGAGTTTCCAAGGTGGGAATGCTCTTAATTTTGATAATTCGCCCATTGAAAGGGAATTTGAAACATTGATGGGCGGTGGAAGGGACCCCTAAGGTTTGTTCTAGCCAGGGACGACCGAGAATGGCCTTATAGGCTAGATCGACGTCCAGAACTAGAAACTCGGAGGACATGGTGACGGGTCCGACATCGAGTTGGAGAGCAATCTTACCTTTGGCAACCCTCTTGGAGTTGTCATAGGCGGAAATTGTGGAGCATATTTTCTCCAGATTATCCTCCCCCAAACCCAATTGCTTGAGGGTCTTCATCGGACACACATTGATGGATGCCCCGGTGTCAATGAGGGTGGAGTCTACCGAAACCCTGTTGAGGTTAATGGTAAGACAGAGAGGAAGTGAACGACACTCGGGGGCAGCAAGATCTTTGTCCGAGAAAGAGATTGATGGTCCTTGGGTGAGGGAGAGGATAGCATTAGAGACCCCACTGGGAGGAAGGTCATCATTGACCATGATTTTCTGGAGAAATTGGAGGAGGGTGGACTGATGAGATGGCGACCTCCGAATCAATTCTAACATAGACACCCTCGCGGGCGTCTTATCTAGGTGTTGTAGAATGTCATATTCGGTGCCGGCAGGTGGTGGAGGTCCACTATCCTCCTCATCTTGCAATGGCCGCAGGGGTGGAGGAACAATCCGGTTCCTGAGTGTGACATGAACGTCTTCCTGAGACTTAGGGAGAATCAACTGGAGAGGTCTGGTCTCAGGGGTAGATGACTCACGGACAGGGAAAATAGGAGGGTAGGCCTCTTGACGGGTAGGTCGGATGAGGACTAAAGGCCGTTCCTCTAAAATGGCGTCTATAGTGGCGGAGGGTTCCTCGGACTCTACAGAGGGACACGGGTACCATTCTTCGAAACCTTCTACCCCCCACTTTTGTTCTCTCCCCACAACCCGGGGTTCTGAATGGGTCATGGTGTGGACATTTTTCTGGGATTTAGAGGAGGAGGGACTGTTACTTTGGTAGTTGGGGAGAGGGTTTTGGACAATACCCAGCTCTTTCTTGGTGTATCTAGACTTTGCTATGGCTACCTTGACATCCTCCCAGTTAATCCTTCCCTGATCATTCATGTCGTACACCCAGTCCCGGAAGGTGAAGCAATTGTGGAGCTGATGACCATGGGCCCTATGATAAGGACAGTACTTCGAAGTGTCCACCCTCGGATTGACGCTTTCCCTTTGCGGGGGGAGCTAGATGGCATCACAAGACATGAGGGCGAAGAATACGTCCTCGAGGGTCTCAGGCAGAGGAGGGTAATGAGACCTCTTAGGGCCAGGCCGGGTGTATCCAGAAGGAGGGGGAACTGCAGAGTAAGGCTTGAAGGGGTGTGACGGGAACTGATGAGGATTGGAAGGAAGATTGGAGGGCTTGGTTGGAGGCCTCAAGGGCTGACTGCAAGCATTTACGGGTTCATTAACGGTCACCCCCTCGGTGGTAGGTGCCGCGGGAGCCTTGCGTCCCTTGGGTTTCCCTTCAAAGAAATGTGGCAGAGAAGAGTCCTTGATTTGGTTTTGGACCACCCTAGCTCGGTTGTAGAGATGTGCAAATAAGGGGAACTCACTGAGCATCAGGATAGAGCGGAGCACAGGGGTGGTGTTGGTGACTAACATGGTTACGGCCTGGGACTCTGGAATGGGTATGTCTGCCCTCGAAGCCATAGATCTCCATCGATTGACAAATGTGACAAAATCTTCATCCGGCTTCATCTTTTCCGCCACCAAGTCAGGAAGTGTAGGGACTTGGGTGGCCATATACGAGAAATCCGAGATGAATCGCTCGGAGACAATGTCGAAGTTAATGAGGTCCGATGCGGGTAAGGAGGTGAACCACCTCAAAGCTTCCCCTTCCAACGATTGTTGGAAGAGATGAACTAAAAGAACTCGATCGTACATCCATCGATGGGAATCCATGGTAAAACCGGCCAGATGGAATTGGGGATCAGAGGTCCCGTCATACTTGTGGTACTTCGGGGCTTTGAAACCTGGAGGGAAATAAGAATTGGGGAGCTTGCAATAGTTCTGGAGAGAATGAGGCTTGGAGAGAGATAGAGACTCAGCTAAGAGCCTCTTGACAAGACCCTCCATCTCCGAGCGGGAGACGGATTTGGATTGAGTGGGGGGTGCGGGCTAAACATGAGGTGGATAGGAGAAAGAAGGAGTTGGAACAGGAGTAGGTAGAGGGGCGGGAGGATTTGGAGTGGAAAAGGGGACGGGGGAGATGGGAGCCCGTGAAGGGATAGCAGGCCTAGGAATGGGCCTAGATGAGGAAGCTTGGAAAGGAGAAGGGGATGGAGAGGAAGGAGAGACTGCTGCCCGGACAATATGCTTAGAAAGCATTGAAATGATGTCCTCGGGCGAGTATCGGGAGAGGAGCTTGGAGAATTCAAGGTCTTCTTGAGTGTCTTGAGCATATGCAGGGTTGACCCTTATACTCACGCTCCCCTCAAAGCCAGCTTGAGAGGAAGAAGAAGAGTGAACTGACTGTTCAGGCTGATTGTTGGTGTTAACCATCCCGACAAATTCATGGATGTTATCTTCATACTCAAAAGCCGGATTATTCGCCATATTCAAGGAATTCAACCAAGCATCCATTAGCACACAACCTACTGATTTTAGAATGGTTAGAGTTGAATTAATTACACAGTTTTAGGAGAAATGTGGACTTCTACCAAACAATGTTATCAAACAACGTCCCCAAGATTTTAAACATCAAGGTTATGTGTTAATTAGACTTGCAACAGGCCAGTTTTCTCAAATCTGACTCAAGCCCGAGTGAGTAGGCGATCTAGACAGGGAGGGTAAAGGTCCTCTTGCCCCGTACCGTGAGGGAATCCACGGAATTTAGGGACTTACAGAGTTTTCTTTGGAACCAACCTGATTTACCCGAGAGGGAATCCCCGAGTAAGAGGTTGTAAACCAAAGAATGGCTGTCCTAAAAGTGAGGGGAGGCTAGAAAAGATGAGAAGGATGACCCCCCAGTGACTGAGGACCGTTAGTAGATAATCAGGAAGTAAACAGAAAATAAAATCAAAACAAAACAGTCAAAAATATGCTTTTGTGAAACTAAACGGCATGCATATTGACGCACAGTTCATCAGAAACAAACTGACGGCGAGATTGACTGACGCTAACAGGAAGTAAACGACAACCTATATGGACACTAATAACACATAAGCGACAGTATGGGTGGACGTTTACCTGGGTAAATGGCAAGATCGGTTGCCGTCTACCTGGATGCAGATAGACCGCAGTGGCAGAAGTTGTCCCACCGTGATCGCCAGAAGAGAGGCTCTGGGCGCTCATTCTCGCGCCGTCCCCGGCCGACTGTGGAGTCCTCCGGTGGCTCACGAACGTCGCTAATCTCTCGTTGGCGATGATGGGTTACTGGTTGACTTTGTTGACTCCTTTGTTGACTGAGTTGACTAGGGAGAGACCAAAGAAAACCAGGAAAGAAAGGGTGAGTTTGTGATCGCCAGGGCCTTACCTGTGCCCAAGGAGGTATCGTGATCGCGTCGGTGCAGCAGCCTCGCGTAGCGGACAGAGATGGGGCTTCAACTTCTCCTCCTTCGGCCGGACAAAGAAGAAGAGCTCCGCGGTCTTCTACAGATCGTTCCTGCCACAAAAAGAAGCTCTATTAGTCTAAGGGAAGTGTAGTGAATGCTCAGAAACAAAAATAAACAGCCTAAAAGGAGAGTCCCGTACCGGTTGCAGACTTGGGAAGAGGGGTGGCCAAGTGCTATGACCACCCTTCTTCCCTCCATTTTTGGTTGGGAAACCCCTTTCTAGGTGTGTAGGAAGGTGCCCTATGTGCCTAGAGTGTGTGGGAATGTGTGTGTAACATGCAAGAACTAAAGGAAGAGGAAGGGAAAGGAGAGGAAGAGGTGGGTGTTGATCCTCGTTGTTGGCATTGTAGACTCCTTGCAGGGCTCCTCCAGCTCGAGATGAAGCCTCCTGAATGTCCCAATTGAAGAGAGGAAGAAGAGGATGAATGGTGGAAAGTAGGGTACAATTTTCTCTCTCTTCTCTCAAGGTGACAGCATATGGACATCCAGCCTCTCCCCCCCCCCCCCCCACTTAGAAGGCTAGAGAGGGAGTTAAATAGGCAGTGGGGTCGGAGCTTGGGTGCCTTGGATGCTTAAGTGCCAAGAAACACACTTGTACACTTGGCAATCCATGTATAAAGGCTCCAACCAATGGAGAAAGACAAGTAGGATTTTACTGGGTCAAGGGGGTGCCAAGGTGGCCCATTTGCCTGTTGGGAACGGCCCCATGCGCTGCATGGGCGAGAGAATGGCGCAAGGGGGCCGAAATATCGGGGTAGTTGCACAGAACAAGTAAACCCGGTTGATGTCCAATGATGTCGCCGCCAACCCCATGCAGACGTCCACAGATGTGGACGCCAACATAAGTAAACGTCCAGAAGGAATGCCGTCAACATGTAGTCGACGGCAATCGATGCTGCCGTCTACATGGCATCCGAGGCAAATCAACAAACGGTCAAACGAGACTTATTGGGCCAAAGAGCCACGCGGAGGATGGGTCAAATGTCGCGTCTACAACGGTAACAACCTCTCACACGGGACAAGCCCTCAAGTGCCAAGCACCGGGCAAAAGACTAGTGTAGACCGCACTAGGGAACTAGCACGGATGCCATGGGTACAGTAAAAGAAAAGTGGAAACGGGAAAGACCAAAACCTGTCTCTCGGTCGGGGTCGCGATACAACGGGCTGTCGTGATCTTGTCGCGACGCCCAACCTGGTCGTGACACTGTTGCGGTGGCCTAGCTGACGTGACCAAGTCGCGACATACCTGGGTGCCGCGATGATGTCGTGGCGGCCTCGTCGGCCGCGACATCATCGTGACCCCATGATATGTCGCGTCTTCAGTCGAGGGGGGGGGGTGGGTTCCGGAACCATCTCTTCCGGAGATCACCCCAAAACGTGGTACAACCAAACCATGAGGGAGGGGAGCATGCTCAACATGTATTTAGAGCTTTAAATCACCCAAACCACCCACAACCCCACGA
Source organism: Colocasia esculenta (assembly GCA_014218235.1). Lineage (NCBI taxonomy): Eukaryota > Viridiplantae > Streptophyta > Magnoliopsida > Alismatales > Araceae > Colocasia > Colocasia esculenta. Next base: position 72,120,894 of record CM024754.1, on the reverse strand, counting down.
AAACATGGATTTACACAAATCTACGCTCGAAGGAAACCTCACCCAAACTCGAGCATGGAGTTCTCACACTCCCAAGCCCCAAACCACAGAGGAAACACGATGTAGTGGGGGAAGGGAGCATGCTTAGGGTGAGAGGATCAAGGGTCCCTACCTCCACGTGAAGAACTGCCACGTTGGGGCCTTCTCGTAGGAAAGAACACCTCCTCCCCGCACCGGACAACCCGAGCACGCGCCCTGCACAAACGACACGTCCACGCCTCAGCACGAGCACCACGAGCAAGGAGAAACACCGAGAAACCGCGAGAGAGCTCGAGAGGGAGAAGAAGAGGTAAAAGGGGCGAGAGATGGAAATGGGGCGCGCCTTCAGTATTGAACCGATGGCCCCCAGAACGCAATGTGGCGGCCAAGCGCGGTAGCAACACTATCGCGACACCCATAAGCGTCGCGACCCTGTCGCGACCACCCGCCAAGGTGCGACACCAAACCGTGGTCAAACCTCGAAGACTGGGAAAGCAAATGCGACGGTCTGGCAGGTCGCGTCAACGCTGTACGCTCATGCCACCCGACACGACCATTCTGACAGATGGGACAGCGGTCACGTCATGTCAGAACGCAGTCACGACAGCCCAAGGCGACGTGACAGGGACGCAACATCCACCCCTATCGCGAGAAAGACGCGGCAGACAGGGTCGGCGCGTCACCAAACCCGTCGCGGCAGGCTGCTCTGGCGCGACCAAGTCGCGGCCAGGGCGCCTGTTGCGACCCTGAGGACAGGGCCAAGGGCCCAAGGGGGGCCGGGTCTTACATCCCACCCACCTTATGACATTTCGTCCACGAAATGAAGACAACTCGGTCTCAACCCGGAAAACAGCAAAGGGGAGATAACAACATACCGATCAATCAAACAAATAAGGGAACTGCTCCCGCATCTCATCCTCGCGCTTCCAGGTGGCCACGCCACCAACGTGGTTCTGCCAAATGACCTTCACCAGCAAAATCTGCTTCCGACGCAACTGCTGAACTCTACGGTCGACAACTCTGACCGGCTACTCTGGCACTGACAAGTCGGGCACTACCTCCAGCTGTGAGTAGTCCAACATGTGCGAAGGATCTGCAACGTACCTCCTGAGCTGCGAAACGTGAAACACACTGTGCACACCTGCTAGCTCTGCCAAAAGACTCAACCTGTAAGCCACCTCGCCGACCCTCTCGGCGATAGGGAAAGGTCCGACGTACCTTGGACTGAGCTTTCCCTTTCTGCCAAACCTCATGACGCCCTTGGTCGGCAAGACCCGTAAGAAAACAAGGTCACCAACACTGAACTGTAACGGTCTCTTGCGGACGTCTGCGTAACTCTTCTGTCTGCTCTGCACTGCCCGAAGCCTCTGCCTGATCAGACTTACTGTGTCTGCACACTGCTGCACTAACTCTGGCCCCAAAAGCTGCCTCTCACCAACCTCAAACTAGTGAAGTGGAGTCCTACACGGGCGACCATACAAGGCCTCGTATGGTGCCATTCCGATGCTCGAGTGATAACTGTTGTTATACGCGAACTCTACCATCGGAAGGTGCGACTCCCAAGTGCCGCTCCAGTCTAAACAGCACGCTCTCAGCATGTCCTCCAGTGTCTGAATGGTCCGCTCTGACTGTCCGTCTGTCTAAGGGTGGTACGCTGTGCTGAACCTCAACTCTGTACCCAGTGCTCTCTGAAGACTGCGCCAAAACCCTGACGTGAACCTCGGATCTCTGTCGGAGACGACTGAAACTGGGATCCCGTGCAACGAAACAACTCTGTCTATGTACAGCCTGGCTAGCCTGTCCACTGACCATGACATCCTAATCGGAAGAAAGTGCGCTGCCTTGGTCAAACGATCCACAATCACCCAAATACCATTGTGCCTCTGCGGGGTGCGAGGCAAATCAACTACAAAGTCCATGGTGATGTCGTCCCACTTCCACTCGGGAATGGGCAACGACTGCAGCTCACCACTAGGGCGCTGATGCTCGGTCTTCACCTGTTGGCAGGTAAGGCACCGAGCAACAAACTCTGCCACACCCCTCTTTATCCCTGGCCACTAGAAGAACTTCCTCAAGCAATGGTACATCTTGGTGGAGCCAGGATGAACAGCATACCTCGATCTGTGAGCCTCTGACAAAAACTTCCTAGCACGCCTCCTCAGGAACGTACAAGCGGCCTCTGAATCTGACCTCGTTGTCCTCAACGAGCTCAACATCCGGCATCTGCAAAATGTCCGCCAACTGAGGGTCTGCCTGCTGTGCCTGCAACACCTGCCTGAACACTGACGGCTGAACTGACAAACTGCTCGCCACTGCACGGTCTCTGGTCCTCGACGGAACAAACACTCCCTGGGACAGCTCCTCGAATAGCCTCCACTCTCTGACCATCAGCGAACTCAAGCGCACGCGCCTACTCAAAGCATCGGCTACGACATTAGCCCTTCCAGGGTGATAGGAGAGGGTTAGGTCGTAGTCCTTCAAATACTCCATCCATCGGTGCTGCCTCAAGTTCAGATCCCTCTGGGTGAAAATATACTGCAAGCTCTGGTGATCGGTGAAGATCTGAAAAGCCTCGCCATACAGGTAGTGCCTCCACAACTTGAGAGAAAACACCACTGCTACCAGCTCCAAGTCGTGGGTGGGGTAGTTCTCCTCATGCTTCTTGAATTGTCGAGAAGCATAGGCAACGACCCCACCGTGCTGCATCAGCACGGCACCCAAACCTGACCTCGACGCATCGGTGTAGATCACAAAACCACTGCTGCCCGACGGCAAGACTAACACTGGCGCTGAAGTCAACCTCGCCTTCAGCTCCCGAAAACTATGCTCACAGTCCTCTGACCAAACAAACCTGACGTCCTGCCTAGTCAACCTGGTCAACGGCGCTGCTAACTTGGCAAAATCCTGAATGAACCTCCGGTAGTAACCAGCCAAACCCAGAAAACCGCGGACCTCTGACACGATGTGGGCTGCTCCCATGACAACACGACCTCCACCTTGGCAGGGTCCACTGCCACACCAGAACCTGAGGTCACGTGCCCGAGAAAGTGCACCTCCCTCAGCCAAAATTCGCACTTGTCGAACTTGGCATAAAGGCGGTGACTCCGTAGGGTCTCCAGCACGATCCTCAGGTGCTCCTCGTGCTCCTCCTCAAAAGCTGAGTAGACCAAGATATCATCAACAAAAACAACCACAAAACAATCTAGGTACTCACTGAACACCCTATGCATCAGATCCATGAATGCTGCGGGTGCGTTCGTCAGCCCAAATGGCATCACGACGAACTCAAAGTGACCGTACCTAGAACGGAAAGCCGTCAAATCGACATCTGACTCTCTGATCCGCATCTGATAGTACCCGGATCTCAATTCAATCTTTGAGAAAACTCGGGCTGACTGCAACTGATCAAACAAATCATCGATCCTCAGCAACAGGTACCTGTTCTTCACAGTAACCTGGTTCAACTGTCGATAATCGATGCACAAACGAAGACTGCCATCCTTCTTTCTCACAAACAAAACAGGCGCGCCCCACGACGAATGACTCGGGCGAATGAAGCCCAGCTCAAGAAGCTCTTATAACTGGCGCTTCAACTCACGTAGCTCCGCCGGGGCCATCCGGTAGGGTGCCTTGGACAAAGGCATCGTACCGGGCAAAAGCTCAATGGAGAACTCTACCTCCCGCTTAGGCGGAAAACCAGGTAGATCCTCTGGGAAGACGTCAGAGAACTCAGAAACAACCGACACGTCAAAAACTGAAGATCTGCTAGGCTCTAAAGAACAAACCGAAGTAAGATACGCCTGATAGCCTTTGCGGATCAAACGATGAGCTCTACACAAGGAAATAAATGGCCGACGGGTAGAATGGATACCTCGGAAGCAGAGGACGGGCTCTCCAGGTATCCTAAACCGAACGGTCTTCCGCTGGCAATCAACCACAGCTGAGTGAGCCTCTAACCAGTCCATGCCCAGGATGACGTCAAAGTCGCAAAGTTGCAGTGCGTACAACCTGGCCGGCAACTGGTGCCCCTCAACCTCGACTGCCACACCCTCCAGGTAACCAAAGGAACGCATATAGTCACCATACGGGAGATCGACCATCACGTCACACTGCCTCTCAGGAGCGTGACAAGCAAGGGACTCATAGAATTCCTCGGAAGCAAAACACAAAGAAGCACCGAGGTCGACCAAAACACGAGCAGCTCTGCCAAGGATATGTAGAGTACCTATAACAAGGTTTGACGCCTCTGTCTGCTCCCGGGTGAGCGCCATCACGCGACCACAACCACGCCCACGCTGCGGCGCCTGCTGGGGCTGCTGCTGCTGCGGCGGCTACTGGGGGTACTGCTGCTGCTTCTGGTACGGCTGGTACTACTGCGGCTACAGAAACTACTGAGCCTGCTGTTGGTACTGCCCCCGCTACTACTGACGCGGTGCCTGCTGTTGAGGAGGGTACTGGTACTGAGGCGGCTGCTGAACGTACTGCACTGGCTACTGCTGCTACGGGGCTTGCCCCATGGGGCAATCCCTCCTGAAGTGGCCCGGTAAGCCACAGGTGTAGCAAACTACCTCCTGACCGCCCTACTCAGCTCCCTGGACAACTGACTGCTCTGCAAACCTGGACCGGCGCTTCTACTGTCGGCTCCGACTGCCCCCGCGAGTAGACAACTTCCTAAACTACGAGCGAATCCTGGCGCTGCCGGAACTGCTCGAGTCGGTGGAAGAGGAAGTCGCACTACTGCGGCTACCCGCTGGACGCTGGTAAAGCGAGGACCTAGAAGAGGCTCCTCCCTACTGCTGCTGCTGCTGCTGAGGCTGCCAAGTCTCTCTGTCCAAGGCGGTGGCCTTCGCCACTGCCTCTCCCAAGGTGGTACACATGTGTGCCATCACACCCCACCTCAGGTCTGGTCTCAGTCCTGCTATGAACCTCTCTGCACATGCCTGATAGCTGCCTGCGACATGAGTCACATACCTCATTAGCCGGACAAACCTCTGGTGGTACTGCGAAACTATGAGGTCGCCCTGAACCAACGCGTGGAACTGGTCCCATCTCTCACATCGAGCGTAGTCAGGGAAGTACTCACCATGGAAGACCTCCGAAAACTGCTGCCAAGTGATGTGATCCAACCTCTGCCCCTGGAAGTGCATCTGCCTCTGAACTCTCCACCACTCATGGGCTGCTTCCTTGAGCTGGTACACTGCTAGTCGAACCTGGTCCTCCTCAGCGCACTCCATCGTCTCGAAGATGCGCTCTAACTCATGGGTCTAGCTCTCTACCTTGTATGGATCATACTCACCGTGGAACATCGGTGGCCGAGGGTGCAGGAACCTCTCGAGGAGAGCGGTCCTGTCCTCCGTAACCGCCATCCTCCGCCGCCCGGCCCGGGTACTCCAAGTGCCCGACCGCTGCTGATGCTCTGGCTGCTCCACCTCTAGCTCTACCTGCTGCTCCGACACCACTCGAGGAGGTACCGGAAACTGAACACCTACTGCTGCCTTCCCGGGCTGGTACGCTCCCTGGTACAAGTTCCTAAAGAACTGCTCGGCCATGGGAAACCAGTCTGCATACTGCTGCGGCTGAGGCTGGTACTCCTGCTGCTGCTGCCCACTTGCCGCTGCTGCTGCCACTACACCCTGAGGCTGTGCCACTGACTCATCTTCCGACACCTCCTCCTAGACCTGCCCCTGCGCGGGCATCTTGGACTCATCTTGCTGCTCGATAATCTGTCTGGCCTGACTGTGCCTACGCAGAGCCATGTCCTACACGACACACAACCAACAAGGGTTAACAATACCACTCGAGCGGCTAGCAGTGTACTTGTACTACTGTTGGGACTTCCTGTTGTAGTTTAAATCCATAACAAGTCTTGTCAGACTCTCGCTCTGATACCATCTGTAACGACCCGAGAACCCGACCCTCGGCCCACGCCGAGGACCCGATTTTCGCGGTCGCTGCCCACGGATCCAGGGACCCAGAAGGGCTATAATTTACGTCTAACAGGATATGTAACGGAAGTAAGCGTCAACTGCTAAACTAGACGCATACAGGCGGAAACAGAAAAGAGAGCGAGACCACTGTGTACCGCTCTAAGTACAGTCCCAATGCACGCACGCTAGTGCAAGTAAAAGGCAGGGGAAGAACAAGTCCCTTAGGGGCATACCCCGAGGGTGACATACACTGAAACAGGGGAGCCACTGCTAGCTACGGGGACCCCGACTATCGCCCCGTCTCCTCCGCCCGGTGCGCGCCCTGCCGCTGCTGAGAAGTCTCACCTGGGAAAAGGAGGGATGAGCTTCACAACAGAAGCTCAGTAGGAACTACCAATCTCCTACTGGCTCTAAATAGGTAGGAGAATATATATATAAAATAAATGACAGCAGTTTATATCTTCTACCTACAAACGGAAGTGCGAAAGCAAAACTACAACCAACACGGTACGGAAAATGCACGCAGTCGGAAACTCCGTACAACTGCTCGTCGTGACCAGCACATGGCTAGTAAACATAGACAGAGGGAACTCCGACTGGACAAGGAACACTAGCTACATAAAACACTACCACTAGTCATGGTCAGGTGCGTCCACCGACGTCTTATCCTCGACCCAGGACCTGACCCTCACGTTTAGTCAGAGTGAGGTAGGACACAAGTAACACAACAGTAACCGCCGTAGTCTGGCCGGACTACGGTCCCACGCCTGACCTCTCCAAACGGTTCCGGGGCCATAAGGAGCGAGGCAATGAGAAGAAGGACTAGCTGGCCTGCGCTGGGTAGAACTCCTAACTGTCCTCGGTGTCCCAGACCACCCACGAGAGCTCTACAAGTGACTCACACGCCACTGTCCTAACCACCGTTTTCCCCTAAGCTCCAGAGTCCGCCTGGTGGCTGCCAACTCGAGCACACTCGTAGCCCAGAGTACTCCCTCAACAGGCTCCTGAGGATGGGGGTCCCAGGTAATGGTAACAACCTCTCACACGGGACAAGCCCTCAAGTGCTAAGCACCGGGTGAAAGACTAGTGTAGACCGCACTAGGGAACTAGCACAGGTGCCACGGGTACAGTAAAAGAAAAGTGGAAATGGGAAAGACCAAAACCTGTCTCTCGGTCAGGGTCACGACACAGCAGGCTGTTGTGATCTTGTCGCGATGCCCAACCTGGTCGCGACACTGTCGCGGCAGCCTAGCCGACGTGACCAAGTCGCGACATACCTGGGCGCCGTGACGATGTCGCGGTGGCCTCGCCGGCCGCGACATCATCGCGACCCCACGATATGTCACGTCTTCAGTCGAGGGGGGGGGGGCGTTCTGGAACCATCTCTTCTGGAGATCACCCCAAAACGCGGTACAACCAAACCATTAGGGGAGGGGAGCATGCTCAACATGTATTTAGAGCTTTAAATCACCCAAACCACCCACAACCCCACGAAAACATGGATTTATACAAATCTACGCTCGAAGGAAACCTCACCCAAACTCGAGCATGGAGTTCTCACACTCCCAAGCCCCAAACCACAGAGGAAACACGATGTAGAGGGGGAAGGGAGCATGTTTAGGGTGAGAGGATCAAGGGTCCCTACCTCCACGCGAAGAACCACCACGTTGAGGCCTTCTCGTAGGAAAGAATGCCTCCTCCCCGCACCGGACAACCCGAGCACGTGCCCTGCATGAACGGCACGTCCACGCCTCAGCACGAGCACCACGAGCAAGGAGAAACACCGAGAAACCGCGAGAGAGCTCGAGAGAGAGAAGAAGAGGTACAAGGGGCGAGAGATGGAAATGGGGCGCGCCCTCGGTTTTGAACCGATGGCCCCCAGAACGCGATGTGGCGGCCAGGCACGGTAACGACACTGTCGTGACGCCCATAAGCATCACGACCCTTTCGCGACCACCTGCCAAGGCGCGACATCAAAGCGCGGTCAAACCTCGAAGACCGGGAAAGCAAACGCGACGGTCTGGCAGGTTGTGTCAATGCTGTACGCTCCTGCCACCCGACATGACCATTCTGACAGATGGGACAGTGGTCACGTCGTGTCAGAACGTAGTTGTGATAGCCCAAGGCGACGCGACAGGGACGCGACGTCCACCCCTATCACGAGAAAGACGTGGCAGACGGGGTCGACGCGTCACCAAACCCGTCGCGGCAGGCCGCTCTGGCACGACCAAGTCGCGGCCAGGGCGCCTGTTGCGACCCTGAGGACGGGGCCAAGGGCCCAAGGGGGGCCGGGTCTTACAGTTGTGAATATCTCATTGCACTAAACAAAAAAAAATCATATATAAAATTGTGGCTTTACGGCCGAGGGTATACAAGATTCACCGGCCTAGGCTAGAGGAGGGATGTCAGAGCTCATTGACCTGACATTCGTCCTCTCAGTTTCCTTAGTTGGTACCGTCTCGACAGCGAGCCCTTCTCCAGGGATCGTAGGCGTGGGGTCAGCGTTCTCCTTGTTGTTGAGAAGCTCTAAATTCGATAGGTCAAGATTCAGAAATACCTCCTAAACTTCTTGGAGGCAATGGCAGTACCCTTCTTGGAAGAGGCAGTCGATTTAGCTCTTCAGCTCCTCAGATTCACGGTACTCAGCTACCACCTTCTCACACCTCTCCGCCACGATCTTCTTGAATTGCGACCTAGTCTCATTATGAGCTTTCTTCTCGGCGTCCAATGCCTCCTCTACTTTTCCTCAGCTGTAGAGAAAAGAATAGATCGCCAAGGCTCCTAAACATCTCCTCAGCAGGAGGTCGGCACGGGCCTTAGCCATCCCGCGAGCCAGATTAGCGGCCCTCTCGACAACCCTGGAGGCTTCGTCAGCCTCCTCTACTTTTTTCTCTACAGCCTCCGCCTCCTGCCGAGCCTTGGCGATCTATTCTTTGGCCCTTTCACATCTGGAGTCGGTTCGCTGAAGCAAAAGGTTGTACATTTACAACTAATCTTGAAGACCTCGATAGAGGCCCTCGATCAACTCTTCAGACTTCAAGACGGTGTGCCAAGCCCTAGTAGGTGAAGGGACTGACCTTTGTCTTCACTGGGCTGCTATCAAGGCCTTGGATTGACCCTGTGCCGAGGAATGTGGAAGTTGCTTCTCGGCGGGCCCCGCTGATGATTAGAGAGAGAGCCCGGCGTGATCACTGTCGCGAGAAGGCGACCCGATAGCTGGGTCAGTTTGACTCTCGGGCACCCTTTTGGCCACCTTTGCAGAGGGAGAGGGAGTGCTGGTGACGGCTTGATCTTCAGTGATGATGTCGGAGGCATTCTCCGCATCAGGTTCAGCCCGAGCCCTCTTGGCACTTTTCTTGCCCTTGGTCTGAAAGTGTTCGGCCACAGAATGTTCCAAGTTAGAGCTGGTCCTCCTCTTGTCAACCATTTATGCAAAAGGAAACCAAGGGTAAGAGCTCGGATAAAATTCCATTTGAAGGAAAAGGGACTAGGGTATAGTCTAGAATTCTGGACCTTCTTCAGCCCTGGCAACTAGATTGAGGAGCTCCTCGGACAGGGTGTACAGGTCGGGAGCCTCCGTGTAATGGTCCTCATTGTTCAAACCCGTTAACTTAATAACGAGTGTGACCTGACTCCGCCTCCTAAGAATGAGCCGCAGCCTCGCGAGCGATACCATTCACAAGTTTGTAGAAATATAAAGGAAACTACTCAAAAATATATAAGATTTCCATCTCATAAATATTTACATGAAATATACATAGCCATTTTCTCAACTGTAGCCAGACATAAGTACAATAATGACCTAGGGCATATTCCGAGGTGTACAAAGAAAGAAGATTACACTACTGGTGGTGCAGACTCAACTCTGCTATGGTGCGGCTCCGAACTAGAAGAGGGGCGAGAAGCCTCCTGCTCTCCCTCACCTGGAAGAAGTAGGGGTGAGCCTCACGAGTCACAGGCTCAGTAGGGAAACTCCCCCAAAAGGCGTACAATTCAAACTCACAAAGTACAGAAGAAGGAAGCTACACTAGGCATTTTATAGGAATAGCTGCACATGATATTAAAGCTATAAATAACAATTATCTCAAGCTATTAACAGAAATCAACCTTTAATAAGTAAACAGAAAACCTCGTCCAAGTGTACGTGCTAAAGTAAAAAATGCCACACTCGGGTCACGAAGACTGGTTCGCGACACCAGCAACTAACCTGGACAAACCACAAGGACTACCTCTCAGCCTCGCAGCCACGGACAAAAGGTCCAACTGCCACTCCACCACAACAAACCAAAGAACTGTGGAGACCAACCAACACCAATCCTGTGGACCACACTACCGCAGACCCATGTCTGGCACCTTTAGGGACTCCAGCCCGAGCTCTCTAAAGTGAGGCACTAGAAAATAGGACTAGCTGGGGCCCAGTACGTCTACTGGTGTGCCTAACCCCCCAACCACGAGCGCGCTATAAGCGACAGAATACAAACTCTCACAAGTTGTTATCCCACTGCCATCTTTCCCTCAGCCAGACATACAACTCTACACAAGAATGAGGGTGTTCAGGAAGACGACACAGACCTCGGCGGTACACAAGTATTGGGACAAGCCCTTAGCACTAACGTGCCTGGCTCACACAAAACATGGGGCTCCCAACTGAAGAGATAACCACGGTAGGCGTCGTACTACTTGCCACACACACACAAGCCATGTGAACACCACTCAAACCACGTGAACAACACGTCAACCACGTGAACAACACGTTCCTCAAACTCCACAAGTGTCGTTGCACCACTTATCGTTGCCATACACAACAAATATCGATAATTCGATAATCACATAATCATACATAAGCCTAGTGTCCTCGCAATCCTTACCGCAACGAGGTCCACTGCCGCCTTCAGAATGTGACGCTTCGATATGGTGCGTTCTGAAGAAGAACGCGATGGGTCAGGCTGTCGCGTTCTGAACGCGACAGTCAGGTCCGTCGCCTTCACAGACAATGACCTAAATCCGGGATTCCATCTCTGGAATCCCCATGAAAACCATGCTATCTACCATGAAACCCCTATATTCAAGCTCAAAACATTACACTAGCATGGTATCCACTATATATAGCATGTAAACCAAACTAAACATGCTAAACATGCAATCTACAACGAGAAATAGGGCAGAATCTCCCTACCTTCGTGAGGAACGGTGATACCTCAGCGTTTCCCCCACTCCGTAGCACGTCCTCGTGGTGAGAGCACACCGAAAACGACTACAAAATGTCAGATCGCCCAAAATCCTTCGCAAAAACTCCTTCTTGGCCGAGCAGAGCTTTCTGAGCTCTATTCGGCCGACCATATGTAATAAGCAACTCAGAGTTATGAACGCGACGCACCCTGCCATCGCGACAAGAACGTGACACAGAAGACTGTCACCTTCACACTGCTGAAGCCAGCGGGTCGCCCAGCGCGCGCCACGCGGCGGACTTGTAGAAGAAGACTCGAATCGGCGTTAACAAGAACGTGACATCCCGCACTGTCGTGTTAGGAACGCGACGTTCAGCCCTGTCGCTTTCACAAACAGTGAACCGATGGGTGCTTTGGGCCCAACCTGTCGGCCCACAAAGCCCTCCAACCTGCGTAAACACCTGAAACTCAAGCCACATGCCACACTCTGCCCTCCACAACCATTAAACCACGATCCGAACGGTCAATACGCTACATTACTATCACCTAAAAGAAATTTTGTCCTCAAAATTCAGGAAGTAAACTCAACACCAAAAATTTTTAATTAAACAAGCATGGTACTATCATCTAAAAGAATTAAAAGCTTACTCAAACAAGTATGTATACGCTTTCATTATTTCCTCGGTTAATTCCCACGTATCCTCTCCGCCCTGTCTGTTCTCCCATCTGACTTTCACTAGTTCAATTTCCTTATTCCTCAGCTTCTGGGTTCTGCAACCTGTAGTCTATACTAGATATTCTGGCATTTTTATGTCTGGCTTCAAATCATCTCTCTGGTAACTAACCACCTGAGAAGGATCTCAAATATATCTTCTCAGCATTGAAACATGGAACACGTCATGCGCATCTGTGAAATCTGCTGGGAGATCTAATATGTAAGATGTCTCACCAATTCTTTCTAATATCTGAAATAGACCAACATATCTCGGACTCAATTTGCCCTTCTTGCTGAACCTAAGCAGACCCTTGGTAGGAGAAACCTTCATAAACACATAATCACCAACTTCAAACTGTAGTGGCCTGCGTCTGGTATCTGCATAGCTTTTCTGCCAGCTTTGTGATGTTTGAAGCTTTTCCTTGATTCTGCACATTGTTGAATCAACTCTAGACCCATAACCTATCTCTCACCTACCTCATGCCAATTCAGTGGTGTCCTGCACGGTCTGCCATACAATGCTTCATAAGGTGACATTCCGATACTTGCATGATGACTGTTGTTATATGCAAACTCTACCATACCCAAGTGGTGCTCCTATGTACCTCCCCATACTAAACAACAAGCTCTCAACATATCTTCTATAGTCTGAATGGTTCTCTCTGTTTGCCCATCTGTCTATGGATGATAAGCGGAACTGTACCTCAATTCTGTACCAGTCACTCTCTGCAAACTCCTCCAAAAACCTGAAGTGAACATGGGATCTTGATCTGAAATGATAGTAACAGGAATCCCATGTAAAGGTGCTATTCTGTCTACATATAATATGCCTAATCCATCCACAGTCCATGACATACTTACTGGCCAATAATCTGCAAACCTTGGTCAATCTATCCACAAAAACCCAAATACCATTGTGACCTGCTACTGTCTTGGGCAAACCAACTACAAAATCCATGGCAATATCATCCCATTTCCACTATGGAATGGGTAATGGCTGCAACAGTCCTCCTGGTCTCTAGTGCTCTGCCTTCACTTGTTGGCATACTAAACATATTACTCTAAACTCTGCAATCTCTTTCTTCATATTAGGCCACCAAAAATGCTTATTTAAATCTTGATACATCTGAGTACTGCCTGGATGGATGCTGTATCTGGACCTGTGAGCTTCTTCTAACACTTTCTGCCTCACCTCAGCATCTGCTGGAACATACAACTGGCCCTTAAGCCTGACCACACTGTCATCATCAAGTGTTACCTCCTCCATTCTCACAATATCCACCAAATTTTCATCTGTTCTTTGTGCTTCCACTATCTGCCAATATAGAGAAGGCTCCACTGCACTATTTGCTAATATTGCTCGCCGCTGATTATTCGGTACATATAATGAATTTTCTGCTACATCTTCATATAATTTCCATTCTCTAATCATCATATGACTCATAACTACTTTTCTGCTTAGTGCATCTGCTACAACATTAGCTCTGCCTGGATGGTATGCCAAACTGAAGTCATAAGATCTTTCAAATATTCCATCCACCTGTGCTGCCTCAAATTTAGATCTTTCTGGGAGAAGATGTACTTCAAACTCTTGTGATCAGTGAATATCTCAAACCTTTCACCATACAAATAATGCCGCCAAATCTTCAGTGCAAACACAACTGCTGCCAGCTCTAAATCATGTGTCGGATAATTCTCTTCATGACTTTTCAGTTGCCTGGATGCATAGGCTACCACTTTTCCATGTTGCATTAACACTACTCCCAAACCTCTTCTAGATGCATCTGTATATAGTACAAATCCTCCACTACCTAAGGGAATCTCCAATATAGGTGTTGTGGTAAGCCTCTTCTTTAGCTCTGCAAAACTACGGCGACAATCCGAAGACCACACAAATGGTACTCCTTTCCTTGTCAATCTTGTCATTGGTGCTGCAATCTTCGAGAAATGCTGGAGGAATCGCCTATAATATCCTGCCAAACCCAGAAAACTTCTAATCTCCGACACTGTCTTCGGTTCTTCCCACTTCATCACTGCCTCTACCTTGGCCGGATCAATTGCGACACCTTCACCTGAAATCACATGACCCAGAAACTGAATTTCTTTCAGCCAGAACTCACATTTACTAAACTTGGCATACAGCTGGTGATCTCGCAAAGTCTGCAATGTGATCCTCAAGTGTGCCGCATGCTCTTCCTCTGATGCTAAATATACCAATATATCATCAATAAATACCACAATGAACTGATCCAGATAAGGGTGAAATATCATGTTCATCAAATCCATGAATGTTGTCGGCGCATTAGTCAACCTGAATGGCATAACAACAAACTCATAATGCCCATATCTGGTCCTAAAAGCTGTCTTGTCAATGTCTTCTTCCTTAATCCTCAGCTGATGATATCCTGACCTCAAATCAATTTTGGAAAATACTCTGGCTGATTGAAGTTGATCAAACAAATCATCTATTCTTGGAAGCGGGTATTTATTCTTGATTGTAACCTTATTCAATTGCCTATAATCAATACACATTCTCAAACTACCATCCTTCTTTCTAACAAACAAAACTGGTGCTCCCCATGGCGAATGACTGGGTCTAATGAAGCCTTTCTCTAATAGTTCCTGCAATTGCTTCTTCAATTCCTTCAGCTCTGCCGGTGCCATTCTATAAGGTGCCTTTGAAATCGGCATACTGATGATCAGATTATCCCAAATGTATTTTAAATAAATTACATATCTATTTTGGTGATTAACAAAACTGTGATAAGTTTACTCTAACATAATTTCTATGAGATTTGAGCACAGAAAATAAATCAAGGAAATACAAGCAAAATCAGTAAGTATTTATCATCCTATAGCATTTACAGTTCAAAGCATGAAATATTCTGAGTACACATCGACTTTCTAGTTGTTGCAACGATTTCCTCATAATCATAACAATTTCCTCATCCACATCGATTTTTGGTTCTATAATGATTTCATAAGTCATCGCTATTCTATTGAAGTCTATTTCATAACGATTTGCTCTCATAACGATTCGTTAAGTGAGAATAACGACTTCGACATCATAATGATTCAATAAGTCAACAGAGCTACTTTGTGCCTTAGAGATTTGATGATCACATCGATTTCGATCTCAGAACGATTTGCTAAGTGATCGCATCGATTTCCATCTCATAAGGATTCGATAAGTGTGTGCATCGATTTTGAGCTCATAATGATTTGATCGTCGCATTGTTTTCTTAAGTGAGAACAACAATTTGCTCTCACATCGATTTGATCTTTTATAACGATTCGATAAGTTACACAACGACTTGGTCACTGTAAGGATTCAATAAGTTACAACAACGACTTAGTCGCCGTAACGATTCGATACAGCAAACAACGATTTGCTCACTACATCGACTGGATAAGTGAAACAACGGCTTGCTCTTAACGATTTGGATATAACGATTTGCTTATAACGATTTGCTCATAACAATTTGGTTATAATTATTTGCTTATAACGATTTGTTCATAACGATTTGGTTATAACGATTTGCTCATAACGATTTACTCATAACAATTTGCTTATAGTATTATAACGATTTGGTCATAACGACTTGGTCATAACGATTTGGTTATGAATGCATAACGATTTATGTGTACAACAAATTGTTTCCAAATGAGCAATGATTCACATGAACAATGACTCATTCACAATGATTCTATAAGTCATGTTCATATTGACTTCATGAGCTATAACGACTTGATAATTTAAATGGGTTGAAAGTCAAAGTTTTCGCACATATCTCTATGACATCCATGCATTTATTATGACTAAACGTATCACTGCAATGCATGCGTAGATATCTTCTACTCTCTTGCTTATACTGGAGACATCCTTTTAGAAGAAGCAAAATGGCCGTTCTATTTTTATGTATATTTCGTCTAACGTTGACTGACAACAAGAGACAACATAGCTGTCTGTGTTTTAGCATTTAATGTGTGTAGATCTCTGACAAGCACATCTCAATACAATGTTGGACAAATGGAAGAGAAAAGGACATCGAGGAAGATCTTCTCTTTGCATGCTACGTAAAGATCTGTTGAAGACCATACAGTCTAACGTACACCAGCACTTAGAGACAACGGTTACTTCAAAGTTCAATTTTCAAATGGAAAACATATATAGAAGACTGTTGCTCCAGAACAATAGAGTGCTTACAACAATCTTTTGCAAACCTTCTGTGAGCATCTAGAAGAGCGAAGCTTCACTCTTATTGCTTTGTCTAGCTCTTAGCTCTCTGCATTCTTGGTGTTAACCTTGAGAGCTTTTGTGTACTAAGAGTGCTTCTCATTGTAGAACCTTTCCCCTCAGTCTTAGCTTCAGATTGAGCGTTGTTCTTTAAGCTTGATCTAGGGGCTTGTCTTCTTGAACACATTCTTGTGCTTGTTTCCCCTTCGTGTTGAAGGAAGACCTGAGGATTCCAGGGTGTTTATTTCCCTTCGTGTTGAAGGAAGACCTGGTGGGATCCAGGGTGTTGTATTTCCTCTTCGGGTTGTGAAGAGAAGACCAACTGCGGTTGGGTGTGTAAGTGTCCTTGAGGGGGACTGTACCCTTGGGTAGTGAATCCTGAGTTGTTGCTTAGGGACTAGACGTAGGACTCCTGTGGAAAGGAGGTCCGAACTAGGATAAAATCTTGTGTAGTGTGATTGCTTGCTTTGTGTTTGTTGCTTACTTTTCACTAATGCTAACAATCATCAAAGTGCTTGTTATGTGAACGTTTTTGTGAACAGGTTTTAGATAATCAAATTTTAAAGAATCCCATTCGCCCCCCCTCTAGGCTTGCTAGCTCGGCAATAAGTGGTATCAGAGCTAGTCTCTTTGACAAAGAAGAAGATCCAACGATCTGAAGAGAAAAGATCAAATGGCAGCCCAAAGTCACTTTGAAGGTCAGTCAGTAAACAGGCCACCACTGTTCGATGGTGAAGACTACACATATTGGAAAACAAGGATGGAGTTCTTTCTACAAGGTCTTGACTATCAGATCTGGTCGATAGTTGAAGAAGGAGATCTTCTAGTGACAAACGAAAAGGATAAATGGATGGAAGATGACAAGAAGAAGATTTCTTTGAACTGCAAGGCCAAGAGTATCCTATGTTGTGCCCTTAGCAAAAAGGAATTCAACCGCATATCAGCCTGCAAATCCGCTATGGAAATGTGGGAAAAGCTAAGGATCACATATGAAGGTACTGACAAGTTTAAGGAAACCAGAATAGACATTTTGGTAACAGAGTACGAGAGGTTCCAGATGCAGCAAGGAGAATCCATTACTCAGATGTACCGTAGATTCACCGATATCACAAATGGGTTAGCTGGTCTGGGTAAGACATATCAAATGGGAGACATGGTGAGGAAGATACTCAGATCCCTACCTGCCTTATGGACACCAAAAGTTACAGCAATAGAAGAGGCTAACGACTTGAAGATAATGTCATTAGAGAAGCTCATTGGGTCCCTCATGGCCCATGAGATAAATATGGAAAGGTTGGGAGAATCTTCTAGCAGAAAGAAGCACTCCAACGCACTCAAGGCAGAAGAAGACGAATCAGAAGAAGGCTCATATAGCCAAGAAAGCATGAACATCAGTGAAGATAAAGAAGCAATGCTGTCCAGAAGATTACAACGAATATTAGCTAAGAAAAAGAAGTATTAGTCCGGGAGAAGATACTTCAAGAAAGGGAAAGACTTCAAAAGGTCTGAAGTCAAAGATTCAAAGAAAAATGAACCAATCTGTTATGAATGCAAGAAGCTCGGACACATCAAGGCAGATTGTCCAAAGCTCAAGAAAAACGAGTTCAAAAAGAAAGACAGTTGTAGAAAACCTAGAAGATTTAAGAAGAAAGCCATGGCACCAGCGTGGGATACAGCAGTGACTCGGACAGCGAGTCAAGCTCAAGCAATGAAGAAGAAGAAGAAGCCAACTTGGAATTCATGGCAAACGTCGATGACAAGGTAACATCAGACTCATCTTTCTCTTCATGTAATGAATCTGATTTTGACAAGTTAGAAGAAGCTTTTAATGAACTGTACTATAAATATAAAGAAGTATGTAAATCACTAAAAGCCAATAAGAAAAATCTCGCATGCTTGGAAAATACTATTCAGACTTAAAATCTGAAAATGAGCAAATGGAAAAACAAATTACGGAACTAAAAAGAAGAAATGAATTGTTATGTGAAGATTTGAAAAATAAAAATGAACAATTAGCAAGTCTAGAAAACCAAGAAACTATGAATAAATTAAGATAAGAAGTCAATGATTTAACAACAGAAAATGAAAAGTTGTCAGGCACACTAGAAAAATTTACTAATGGCAAAACAACTTTAATATTAAAAGGTGCCAGACGATCAGGTAAAAAGAAACAGGGGTTAGGCTATACTCCTCCCGATAATGAGGAAACAGTAGTATATCCTAAAATATATCCAACTCCTAAATTTGTACCTGAACAAGACACATCATATAAATCAAATTTCAATTACATTCCAGCTGAACCGATAACTAAAATGTCTTGCTACAGCCATTGTAAAAAGTTAGGTCACATTAAAATGACATGTCCAACCAAACACAAAAAATGGATAATTAAAAGGAAAATTGATGATACTAACCAACCAGGACCCAAAAGAATTTGGGTACCTAAAGTTTAGTGTTTTTACTGCAGGTAAACCTTCGAGCATCCAAGTGGTATTTAGATAGCAGATGCTCAAGGCACATGTCAGGAAATAGGAAGCTATTTTCTCATCTCAAAGCTAAGGAAGGCATAGTCACCTATGGAGATAATGGAAAAGGGACTGTGATAGGCAGTGGATCGGTAGGCAACAAAGACAAAATAGTTATTGAAGATGTGTTATGCATCAAAGGATTGAGGCACAACCTCATCAGTATCTACCAGCTGTGCAATAAAGGTCATCAGATCAGATTTCAAGAGTCAAAGTGCAGCATTATGAAGGATGGTGCAGTCATCTTTGAAGCTAACAGAGAAAAGAACCTGTATGTACTCTATCTAGAAGAATTAAAGGATCAGGACATATGTTTGGCAGCAAGTAAGAAGCAGTCAACTGAACAGTGGCACCGAAGATTAGGCCACTACAGTCTGGATGGCATGAGAAAATTAATCAAGAGAAGCTTGGTGGAAGGCCTACCCAAAGTAAGTACAAGAATGGATGGTGTCTGTGGGCCTTGTGCAAAAGGAAAGCACACCAAGTCATCCTTCAAGTCAAAGACTGTGGTAACAACCTCTAAGCCATTAGAACTTCTACATATGGATTTATTTGGGCCAATGAGAACCACAAGTCTTGGAGGAAAGAATTTTCATTTTGTTATAGTAGACGATTTCTCCATATTTACATGGGTATCTTTCTTGGAGCATAAAGATAATACATTCGACAGCTTTGTCAGCTTCAGCAAGAAAGTACAGAAAGATAAAAAACACAGTATTATTGGTATTATATCAGACCATGGAGGAGAATTCTAGAATGAGAAATTTGCCAAGTTCTATGATGATCAAGGGATAGAGCACAACTTCTCAGCACCAAGGACACCACAGCAAAATAGAGTTGCTGAGAGGAAGAATAGAACCCTATTGGACATGGCAAGGACAATGCTATCAGAATATAATTTGCCAAGATATTTTTGAGCCGAAGCAGTCAACACAACATGTTATATCATCAACCGATTTATGATTAGGCCAATCCTGAAGAAGACTTCATATGAGATATACAAAGAGAAGACGCCGAAGATCAGTCATTTCAGGACATTTGGATGTCCATGTTTCATCCACAACAATGGCAAAAGAGACCTCGGTAAGTTAGATGCTACATCAAATGAAGGTATCTTCATGGGGTATGCCTCTAAACCTAAAGCATATAGAGTATTTAATAAGCGTACCTTGTTAATTGAACAGTCAGTGCATATTATTTTTGATGAAACTAATCCTTCCTTGGAAGAGGAAGAAGATAGTGATATTGATTATGCAGAAAAATTGTCCAAGAAATTAAAGGATACATCCATTGAGGACAAGGAAGATCCACCTTTGGAAGACCTACAACAAAAGGACAAATCTCATGATATTCTTCCAAAAGAATGGAGGTATAAGAAAGATCACCCTCTAGACAACATCATTGGTGATCCGTCGATTGGAGTAAGAACCAGAGGTAATGTAATTCCTTGTGACTATCTAGCTTTTGTTTCACAAATAGAGACTAAGACAGTCAATGAAGATCTCACTGATGAATATTGGATATTAGCCATGCAAGATGAACTTAACCAGTTCAAGAGAAACCATGTATGGTCACTTGTTCCTAGACCATCAGATCATCCAGTGATTGGCACCAAATGGGTGTTCAGAAACAAATTAGATGAAGTTGGTGCTATCACAAGAAACAAGGCCAGACTGGTAGCTCAAGGTTATTCCCAAGAGGAAGGCATAGATTTCGATGAAACCTATACACCAGTAGCTAGACTTGAGGCTATAAGAATCTTACTTGCATATGCATCTGCATTAGGTTAAAAACTGTTTCAAATGGATGTTAAATTAGCTTTTCTAAACGGTTACATAAAGGAGGAAGTTTATGTAGAACAACCACTAGGTTTTGATGATATCGATTTTCCTAATCATGTATTTAAATTGCATAAAGCTTTATATGGTTTGAAACAAGCACCAAGAGCATGGCACGAACGTTTAAGTGCATTTCTATTAAACCATGATTTTATTAGAGGTCAAGTAGATAGTACATTATTTGTTAAGTCTAAAGTCAAACATATATTGCTTGTACAAATTTATGTAGATGATATAATATTTGGTTCTACTGACGAATCCCTTTGCAAGTATTTTGAGAAGCTTATGCAGGGAGAATTCGAAATGAGCATGATGGGGGAGCTCAACTACTTCCTCGGATTGCAAATCAAACAAGGAAAAGAAGGGTCACACATTTGTCAAGTCAAGTATACCAAAGAGCTATTAAAGAAATTTGGTTTTGAAAATACCAAGCCTCTGTCAACACCAATGAGCACATCAACTAGGTTAGATAGTGATAAAGATGGTAAGAAAGTAGATCAGAAGCTTTATAGAGGTATGATAGGTTCATTACTCTATTTAACTGCAAGTAGACCTGACATATTGTTTAGTGTATACATGTGTGCTAGGTATTAGGAAGATCCTAGAGAATCTCACTTAATTTCTGTTAAAAGAATCTTCAGATATTTAGCTAGAACTCATGATCTAGGTCTATGGTATCCCAAATCATGCGAAATTAGTTTAGTAGGGTACTCTGATGCTGATTACGCTGGATGCAAAATAGATGGAAAAAGCACCAGTGGTTATTGTCAATTTCTTGTAGGATGTCTGATATCATGGTCTTCAAAGAAGCAAAACTCAATAGCACTATCCACAGCTGAAGCTGAGTACGTGGCTACTGGAAGCTGTTGTACACAACTATTGTGGATTAAGCAACAACTTGAGGATTATGGACTTCATATCAAGACAATTCCCCTGCTGTGCGACAACACCAATACGATAAATCTAACCAAGAATCCAGTTCAACATTCAAGGACTAAACACATTGAGGTTAGATATCATTTCATTCGTGATCATGTAGCTAATGGTAATATAGACATTTCTTTTATTGATACAAATAATCAGTTAGCAGATATCTTCACAAAGGCTTTACCTGAAGAGAGATTTACTTCTCTTAGAAGGGAATTAGACATGTGCAATTTGTGAAAGACTTATCTGTAAATAACTGAAATAACAACGTATTTCTGAATATCATTTATTTTTCCCTCTAAAGTTAAGCAAAATTTCTTTTCAATATTTCTTGTCTCTTATTCCTTTAAGACTGTTAGCTTATTTTAAAGCTCTTTATTCATCTCGAAATCATGTCTGTTTGTCATTTTCTGCCTTTATGGTGTCATCACCTCTAAAGTCGCTTTATCTTTATATTCCGGAATCTGTGTTGCAACGATTCACATCTTGCCTTCATCTCTTTCGACTTGCCTGAGATGATAACCCTTTCGACTCCGGCATCCACCTCGCGCGATTTCAAAGCTTTCACTTTTTCCCATGAGAAATTTCTTGAGGGCTTTTGCTCCAATCTTCATTCCAATCATTCAGAACCTTTCCCCATTCAAAACCATGGCCATTTCTGAAATTTCTGGCACTGTTGGGGGCTATGGAGCTGCGTTCCTCACAGCTGAGCAGCAGGAAAGATTCACTACTGTGAAGACCAACCTGTGCAGGCACAAGGCAGTGGACGTGGCAGATTTAGAGAAGAATGGAATGCGCAGTATCGTCGCAGCCATGGAAAGGATGAATTGGACGAAGTTGACAACCCTGTTTGAGGTGAGTTATCCAGATTTGTTCAAAGCTTTTTATGTTTGCTTGAAGTCTGAGGAGGACGGGTCCTTGACATCCACTGTCAAGGGAACCCAGATTAGGATCACTTATGATCTTTTGGCAGTGTTGTTTGGTGTTTGTATCACTGGTCACAGTGGAATACACACTGTTGACATTCAGGCGAAGGGATTAGGGATTGTTGGTCCCGAATACAAACTGAAGGATGGAAAAATAGACATCAACCAATTGAATGCGTTCAACAGTCTATTGCATTTTATAGTATGCCAGATATTGATTCCCAGGAGTGCCACCTTCTCTACATGCACCAAGGTGGACTCCGATATGATGTTTTAGACTATCCAAAATCAGAGTATAAACTTGGCAGAGGTGATTTTGGAAAGAATGAAGTTTTCACATGCTTAGGTTTGGGACAAGAAGAGTAAGTTGAATGTGTCCCTACCCTATTTCCATTTATTAACCAAGATTTTCCAGCACTTTGGTGTCAATTTAAGCGGGGCAGTTTCAGAAAAGATGGGCCAAGCCATTCGGTCCAGAAATCTTAAGAAGAGTGGTTTTTTGCTGGTTGCTGGCGTATGGACAAAGACCTCAGTGGCTGAGGGTGAGGCCATTATTGGCGAAGCCCAAGAAGTCCAAGAAGAGGTAGCTCCAATAGTGGAACCAACAGCTCAATCAGTAGAGGCAGAGGCAGCAGCAACAGATATCAGCAGCAGCAGGATTGAGGACATCCCTCCAGAGCTCATTGAACCCGTTGGGAAATCTTCTGAGGGTCGCCCTCCCACTCAGGGGGAGCAAGAAAAAGTGTCTGTAGATGCTGGTAGAGAAGATGTGGCACCAGGCCAAAATGAGAGTTATGTTTTGAAAGAGACTCCCACTCAGGGGGAGCAAGCTGTCTGTGATGATCCGGAAAGTGAAGTTGTGGCATCAGGCCACTCTGGAGTTCATGTGAGAGTCGTTCCTATCCAGAAGGAGCAAGAAGCAGCTGTGCCAGCTGATATCCCTATGGAGGATGCTCCTATTGAAGGGGAGAATTTGACTGAAAAGGAAGGTCAGCCTTAGGGGGAGAGTACTAAAAACCCCAGCCAGTTCCTCTGATTCAGATGAGCAAGATGACCATGTGGATCATGAGGAGCCCGTTGCTAGGGCAAGTGAGAAGGGACAGGGAGTTGCTTCAGAGATCCCCCTCCTTACAGAGACACCTCATCAAAGACCAGGCATCAGAGATTTGTCATTAATCTGAAGCCTGTGATGGATAGGCTAGATGCCCAAGGTGAGATACTCTGCTCTGTGCAATCAGACATTACTTCTATTTTTATGACCCAGAGCTCGGCAGCAAACGATATGGGCATGGTAAAGAATGCATTAAGGTGGTTCAACAAAGAAATAGGGAGCATTAAGACATTATTGTCAGAGATTTTAAAGGAGGTAAGGGCACCAGCACCTCCTGCTACCACACCACCTGCTCCTCAGCCCTCTGAGATAGCTGAAGAAGAGATTGCTAGGCCATCAGGGCCTGTTTCTGTAGAAGTGTCAGGGCCTTCAGGGCCATCTATTGTTGAGAAAGATCCTGCAGGGCCATCAAGGCCAGTAGTTGTTGAACAGGTGGCAGCTGTAGAATCTGGGCCAACAGGGCCAGCTGAGGATCTGTCAGGGCCAACCGGGCCAGTGGTTACTGAGGCTGATTGTAAGGCCCTCGAATTTTGTTGTATTACTTTATTACGTGTAAATAATTCATGCTTGTGTATGCATAGATGTACATATCTACTTATGTATTAACTAGTTATACTTATGTGTGCATGTGTATAATTAGTTGTAAATAATGTATGAATTGCATGGTGGTAGTGTGTACATGATAGTATATATATGGCATGTATATATATGTATAAGTTAAGTAAGGTTTCTGCATGTTTTAAGTTCTGGCCGAAGGGCCAAATTGGCATCAACATGGATGGACGTCAATGATGAGTCAGCGTCCACCTCGATGGACGCTAATACTTAAGTCAACGGCCATGGATGTTGACGTTAATATCTCTGACCTGCATGCGTTGCAGACCCCGAAATTCTGGGGGCAAGCAAGCCCAGCCATTGGGGAGATGTCCCCAACGGCTATCAGGCCTTCCCATCACCCCTCCAGGATATCTCAAACCCATTCTCCTATAAACCAAACCCCTTCTGCACCAGAAGAGCTCTCTTGACTCTTTGAAGAGAGGAGAGAAACCCTAGTTCTGGACTGAAGGAAAACTGAAGTTTGCATGCTTTGATCTGGCAATTTGGAGCTCATCCGGCGACCTACAACAACTGGAAGCTAGCTGGAGCCTAGAGGAAGGCTTCCCCGACTCCAACCTGCTGTGGAGATCGACCAAGAACCCGAAGGAGTGGTGTTTTGGAGGATTCTTGGGACTGCCCAAGGAGAGCTTCATCAACCTCTTTGATCCCTTTGAAGATTTATTTAGAGGCAAGTAACCCATACATTTCGTCCATGTATGAGTCTAGTAGGGTTTTTCTATTTTTATGAGATTTTATCGTGTCCTGGATCCCCAAAATCCTCTTGTTTTTGGAGCTCGGGTATGTGTTTTTGTTCAGACCTGAATTTGACGGCAAGTTCTCTTGCCGTTAAGATCTTCAGTTGGCGGCATGCGACAATGCCGTTAAGCTCCGTTAACGGCCAGACTATGCCGTTAAGTTTTTCAGGACAGAACAGTGAGCTGTTCTCCCTTCTATATGATTAATTTCCGAATTGTTTTCACATGAGGATATAATGTAATCGTATATGTTATGTAAAATAGACAATGTGATGTGTGTGGAATTTTCTGTGCTTTTTGGTGAATGGCATGAATTGTTAAACTTATTGAAATACATGTTTGGAAAATGGATTATGCATGTTCACCTACTGTCTACATGATCCCTGAGAAATGGAATGCCCTAAATTTTTCTAAACCGTGTGTATGCGTATCAGTCCATGCCCTGCAATTTTGAGAATTTTTCCATGATTGTGGGATTTACTGTAATTTCTGTTTTGGAAATAGAAGACATGCGTAGGATTTGTAAAGTTTACAGTAAATTGTGTGTTGTGCAATAAATCTCGGGAAAATTCCTCTGATGATGTGTATGTTAGGTTCAGGGCTGTGAATTGTCAAACTGGATATTCATGTTATGTTCCATGATAAATTGAATTATGAATGGCATGAAACTGAATGTTTTAATTTCTGTAAATGTAATATGACTCATAAAAATTTGGAAAATTGTATGTGAGGTCACAAACCTGCAATTAGTGTGTGGTTAAAATTTCATGATGTTTGGATAATTTTAAAGGGTATTATGAAATTCCCATGTGAAAATATGTGATAAATGCATGCTATCATGAATATGATTTGATGATGTGTTTGCCAACCTGATTAATGTGAGCTACTGAATGTTTGATTTCTGTCAATAGTAGTATCATGATTAGGAAAACAGAGCCATGTGCATAAGTGAGAAAATGTAAAGACATGTGTAATATGTGTGTTAAAATCGGAATGTGTAATGTGCAAGACTGTGCCATGTGTGACACTGCTTCCATAGAGGGCCGTGGAACCGTACCATGGAAAAGTCCCCATGGGAAGGTTCAATGTGTTAAGATCCTAAGGGCATTAGGATAAAATCCTGGAGGTGGACAAGTACCACTGGTTAAGGTGGAGAATTGTTCTTCCGATTTGCGCTGTCCAAGAGTCGTCACTGTATTGCCTAGGTGACGTCTATGTGTATGTGTTATGTGATGTGTCCTTCTAATGGTGGTTTGGACTATGTGTCACGACACTAAATTGTGAAATGTGAATGTGACTATGTGTAAATTGTGTAGTGTGAATATGTGTAAATGTGCAATGTGTAAAAAAGAGAACTATGTGAATGAGTGATTGTGCAAACATGTGAAACCAATAAGTTAGATTGTGAAATTGTGATCCATGATACATTAATGTGAAATTATGTTACAACAGCAACCTAGTTGTGTTTATAAGAATGTTTTATATGTGTAAAAATGCGTAGAATCCATTCTACGAACAATTCTTGCTTATGTGTAAACGTTTCCATGTTGTAGTTTAATCGAGAATGTAGCTCTCATGTGATAGGATGTGAATTGCCAAATCCATGTCAAAACAGAAACCTTAAAGTGTATAAAATGATAATGTGCATGTGTAAGAATGTGTAGAAACCATGATAGAAATGTTTCTTTTTATGCATGCAAGAATCCCATGTTTGGTTGCTTCCATGTTATAGCCTCATGTGAAATGTAGCTTTCATGTGATTACATGAGTAGAAAGCATGTGATAGTATATTTATTTTGGAATGACTTAAATCATGTACCTTGTGTTTTAAAGTTTGTAGAATTATCATGATAGGTTGTCTTTATCAATGTCCAAGCATGCTATATGTTTTGCTTTGCAAATTGGAAATGAAAACCTACTGTGATATATGCATGTATGAGGTGTGTGGTGTTATTTGCTGAGTCTTTTAGACTCATTCCTTGCTTCAGCGTACAGGTTTAGTTGGTGACCCTACATCGTTAGAGGAGACCGTGGAGAGTGACTCCGAGCGTGGCGAGTAGCCTGGTGGAGTCGTCATCGTGACATTTTGCTTTCATTGTATGTAATTGAGGCATTGTAATGAAACTATTATGTAATTGTGGACAAGCTATGTAATCTGATTTTTAGCACTTTATTTACGTGGACTTTAGTTATCTTTAAATTGTCATTTGAATCATGTATGTTAAATGCGGATGATGAAATGAAGACAAGTAGTTCTTTTGTTTCCGCTACTTTGTATTTATTTTATGAGTATCTCAATCGTATATTATTGTTTGGGTAAATGTCCCACTGTGATGACGTTCATTATATCGACGTGGATTGGTATAATCATACCGGTATAAAGAGGGTCGTCCCAGAGGTTGGTATCAGAGCAACCGGTTGAGATTGCACATGAATATATATAAGTCATCATCCCCATTACATGCTAAGTCTACATAGGAATGTCCACATGTGTAGAAATCATTAATAATGAGTGGAAAATAGATAAGAAAATGGTTAGGAAATAAATTAATGTAGCTCTAATGGTGGCTGAAATTTATTGCAGCCATGGCTTCGAGAGGTAGGCGTGGCGGAGCGCCGGCCCGTGAGGACGAGCCGAGACGTGAGGAGCGGGCGGAGCAGCAGGCCCCGGCACCGCAGGGTCCTGTACTTCCCCCACCGCCGCCTGTGGATTATGGAGTGTTCATGCAAGGTCTGGTACAAGTCATGCAGACGCAGGCCCACACCCAGGCTGCACTCCAGGCTCAGTTGGAGGCTGAGGTTAGCATAATCAATCAAGGTGTAGTCTGTTTATTTAATTGTATGATGTTATGTTGAATGTGTATTGCTTGTTGTTTGATGTAACAGGCTCAAGTTCCAGCTCAGGACCATGGTGGACCCTCCATCATGGAAAGATTCAAGAGGATGCTGCCACCCTCTTTTAAGGGGGAGAGCGATCCATTACTAGCTGAGAGTTGGATGAGGGAGATTGAAAAGATCTTCCGAGCTATTAGGTGTGCGGATGAGGATAAGGTTACTTTAGCCACCTATATACTTCATATATGTGTTAGTTTTGTATGTTTGTATGTTCTGTTAAGTTAGATTTGTTTAGATGGTGCTTATGAACGGTGTACTGCAGGAAAGAGCTGATGTATGGTGGGCTTCATTACTGCATACACGGTTTGAGGACGGCGCGGTTGATGTTGCTTGGGACGAGTTCGTGAGGCTCTTTTGGGCCAAGTTCGTCCCCAAGCATATTCAAGATCGGATGGAGCAGGAGTTCCTCTCTTTGACTCAAGGCTCCATGACCGTGCTAGAGTATGAGGCAAGGTTTGCAGAACTATCTAAGTATGCACCTCACGTTGTGGCTGATGAGTGCAGAAAGGCGAAGAAGTTTGTGATGGGACTCAAACCATCACTAAGGACGAGGTTAGTGGCGTTCGACCATCGCACTTTGGACAAGGCCCTTAGCGCTGCCTGTAGGCAGGAGGGTGAGATGGAGCAATACCTTGAAGAGAAGAAGGCTTCGCAGAAGAGGCCTGCAGCTATGTTCCAGCGGCAGGACAAGAAGAAAGCGGTGTACCAGACACAACATCGATCAGTAGCAGTCGGCAGTACTCAGGTACCTTCCGTACGTTCCCCTGGTGTGTAGAAAGAGAGTCCCCATTGTGGGAAGACACATGGTGGTTCCGAGTGTTGGATGATTGCGGGAAAGTGCTTGAAGTGCAGAAGCAGCGACCACAAGATCAAGGATTGTCCGAGACTTCAGCAGGGAGTTCAGCGTGGAGCGTCAGCCCCAGCAGCGGTAGCAGCAGCAGTGCCAGCTACAAGAAGACCAGGAAGGCCTCGAGCCCCAGCTCGAGTGTTTGCTCTAGCACGCGAGGACGCCGAGCAGGCGGAGCATGTCACCGAAGGTACGATTCTTCTCCTAGGTGTGCACGCTCGGGTTTTGTTTGACACGGGTGCCACTCACTCGTTCATTTTCGAGCAGTTTGTTAGGCAGTTAGCCCTAGAGTCAGGCATAGAGTCTGAGGATTTAGAGGTCCCTTTGTCTGTGCACACCCCTGTGGGTACGGTATTGACTAGGAAGTGCATTCCGTCGTTACCTGTGTGCATTGAGGATAGAATCCTAGAAGGGTGTTTCTTCTTGCTAAAGATGGACTATGATGCTATTCTTAGTCTGGATTGGCTAGAGGAGCACTATGCATTAGTAGATTGTCGTGGAAAGAGGATTGTTTTCCGCATTCCTGGTGAGGATGAGTTCTCTCATCCCTTGCCAAGGAACTTGGCGGGAAAGTTGGTCATCTCTGCCATGAAGGTGATGCGCATGGTAAACAAGGGTTGTGATGCTTTTCTTGCCAGCGTAGTGGTAGTACCCGAGGCTGGTGAGTCACCTACTCTTGCAGAGAACGAGGTAGTGCAGGATTTTCCAAACGTTTTTCCTGATGATTTGTCTGGATTGCCACCGGATAGAGAGATAGAGTTTACCATAGAGTTGCTTCCGGGCACCTCTCCTATCTCGAAGGCTCCATATTGAATGGCACCCGTGGAGTTAGCTGAGTTGAGGAGGCAGTTGCAAGAGTTGCTAGATAAGGGATTTATTCGCCCTAGTGTTTCCCCTTGGGGCGCACCTGTATTATTTGTCAAGAAGAAAGACAGGTCACTTAGGTTATGCATTGACTATAGAAAGCTGAACCTAGTGACTGTGAAGAATAGGTATCCCTTACCTCGTATTGATGATTTGTTTGACCAGTTGCAAGATGCATCAGTCTTTTCTAAGATTGATTTGCGATCTGGTTATCATCAGTTGAGGATTCGGAGTGAGGATGTGTCCAAGACGGCATTCAGATCCCGTTACGGACATTATGAGTTTTGGTTCTCATGAACAGGGTGTTTAGGCCGTATCTAGATAGCTTTGTTGTAATGTTTATTGATGATGTGCTAGTCTACTCTCCGGACGAGGCCACACACCGTCAGCATTTGAGGGTAGTATTAGAGGTTCTCGGTGAGCACAAGCTGTATGCTAAGTTCAGCAAGTGCGATTTCTGGATGCGCGAGGTTCATTTCCTCGGGCATGTTATCTCCAGTGCTGGTGTTGCAGTTGATCCAGCAAAGGTCTAGGCAGTTATGGATTGGGAGACCCCCAAGACCCCTTCGGAGATTCATAGTTTTCTGGGATTAGCTGGTTACTATCGGCGATTCATTGAGGGATTTTCATCCATCGCCGCCCCATTGACTCAGCTCACCAGAAAGGGAGTGAAGTTTGTCTGGTTCGAGAAGTGTGAGAGTAGTTTTCACTTGTTGAAGACTAAGCTCACGTCAGCTCTGGTGTTAGTCTTGCCGAGCGGTGTAGAGGGTTTTGCTATCTACATGGATGCGTCTCGGATTGGCTTAGGCTGTGTGCTAATGCAGCAAGGAAGGGTAGTGGCTTATGCTTCTCGTCAGTTGAAGGAGCATGAGAAGAACTATCCGACTCATGATTTGGAGCTCGCACCAGTGGTTCATGCACTAATGATCTGGAGGCACTATCTTTATGGTGTCAAATTTGAGGTGTTTACCGACCACAAGAGCTTGAAGTATCTTTTCTCCCAAAAGGAATTAAACCTGAGGCAGAGAAGATGGATTGAGTTCTTGAAGGACTATGACTTCGACCTTCAGTATCACCCTGGGAAGGCGAATGTCGTAGCGGATGCTCTGAGCAGGAAGAGACCATCTCTCCAGTAGGACTGGAAGATGTTGGAGGATGCGGCTTGCACGTTGACTGAGTTAGAGCCATTGTTATGCCAAGCTTTTGTAGCTCAGTTATCCCTTAGGTCCTCGGTTTTGGATGAGGTGATCCAGCAACAGAAAGCCGACCCTTGACTCTTAGAGTTAGTGGGCAAGGCAGGCATTGCTCGTGATGAGGACGGTGTGATTAGGTTTCATCACCGTGTGTGTGTCCCTGATTTGGTAGATGTCCGTGAGCATGTGTTAGCGGAGGCTCACAGGTCGAGATTCTCTATTCATCTGGGTAACACTAAGATGTACCAGGATTTGAAGAGGTCCTTTTGGTGGTCCGGCATGAAGAGGGATGTGGCAGATTATGTATCCCGGTGTTTAGTATGCCAGCAAGTGAAGGCTGAGCGACAGAGACCATCCAGCCTTATGCAAAGGATGGAGATCCCAATATGGAAGTGGGAAGCTGTCACGATGGACTTTGTTTCGGGTTTGCCTCGATCTAGAAGGGGCAATGACTCGATTTGGGTAGTTGTAGATAGATTCTCGAAGACTGTGCATTTCTTGCCTATGAAGAAGAGGCAGTCGGTTGAGAGTTTAGCTAGATTGTATGTTAGTAGTGTGGTTAGATTGCATGGTGTGCCGAAGTCGATCATTTTGGATCGAGATCCGAGATTTACTTCGAGGTTGTGGAAAGGTCTTCAGGATGCGTTAGGTTCGGAGCTGAAGCTCAGTTCGGAATTTCATCCCCAGACAGATGGACAGTCCGTGAGGACTATCCAGACGCTCGAGGATATGTTGAGAGCGTGTGTACTGGATTGGAAGGATGATTGGGAGCGTCATCTACCTCTAGTGGAGTTCGCATACAACAACAACTTTCATGCGAGTATTGGTATGGCTCCATTTGAGGCGTTGTATGGAAGGCCTTGCAGATCTCCCTTATGTTGGGAGGAGACCGGTGATAGGCAGCTGATAGGTCCGGAGTTAGTTCAGGAGACTTCGGATAAGGTCCAGCTTATAGGGAAGAGGCTTGTTGCGGCGCAGGATAGGCAGAAGAGCTACGCCGACAATAGGAGGAAGGATTTGGAGTTTGAGGTGGGTGAACATGTCTTCTTGAAGATATCACCTACTCGTGGTGTTGTCAGGTTTGGAAGGCATAGTAAGCTGAGCCCTAGATTCATTGGCCCATATGAGATTCTCAGATGATTGGCAGCGTGGCATATAAGCTAGCTTTAGCTAGTGTTCATCCTGTTTTCCACGTTTCTATGCTCAGTATGTCCGAGATCCATCAGCCAGATTTGTCGTATGTGGAGCAACCAGTAGCTATTCTTGACCGGAAGGTTCAGCATCTCCGGAACAAGGGTATTGCGTCGGTGAAAGTTCTGTGGTGGAACTTCTCGCGAAAGAAGGCTACTTGGGAGCTTGAGGATGCGATGAAGAAGAAGTATCCCCGTTTGTTTGAGTACTTTTGTTTAAACTTCGAGGACGAAGTTTCTTTAAGGGGGAGAGGGTGTAAGGCCCTCGAATTTTGTTGTATTACTTTATTACGTGTAAATAATTCATGCTTGTGTATGCATAGATGTACATATCTACGTACGTATTAACTAGTTATACTTATGTGTGCATGTATATAATTAGTTGTAAATAGTATATGAATTGCATGGTGGTAGTGTGTACATGATAGTGTATATATGGCATGTATATATATGTATAAGTTAAGCATGGTTTCTGCATGTTTTAAGTTCTGGCCGAAGGGCCAAATTGGCGTCAATATGGATGGACGTCCATGATGAGTCAGCGTCCACCTCGATGGACGCTAATACTTAAGTCAACGGCCATGGATGTGGACGTAAATATCTCTGACCTGCATGCATTGCAGACCCCGAAATTCCAGGGGCAAGCAAGCCCAGCCATTGGGGAGATGTCCCCAATGGCTATCAGGCCATCCCATCACCCCTCCGGGATATCTCAAACCCATTCTCCTATAAACCAAACCCCTTCTGCACCAGAAGAGCTCTCTTGACTCTTTGAAGAGAGGAGAGAAACCCTAGCTCTGGACTGAAGGAAACCTGAAGTTTGCATGCTTTGATCCGGAAATTTGGAGCTCATCCGGCGACCTACAGCAACTGGAAGCTAGTTGGAGCCTAGAGGAAGGCTTCCCCGACTCCAACTTGCTGTGGAGATCGACCAAGAACCCGAAGGAGTGGTGTTTTGGAGGCTTCTTGGGACTGCCCAAGGAGAGCTTCATCAACCTCTTTGATCCCTTTGAAGATTTATTTAGAGGCAAGTAACCCATACATTTCGTCCATGTATGTGTCTAGTAAGGTTTTTCTATTTTTATGAGATTTTATCGTGTCCTGGATCCCCCAAATCCTCTTGTTCTTGGAGCTCGGGTCTGTGTTTTTGTTTAGACCTGAACTTGACGGAAAGTTCTCTTGCCGTTAAGATCTTCAGTTGGCGGCATGCGATAATGCCGTTAAGCTCTGTTAATGGCCAGACTATGTCGTTAAGTTTTTCAGGACAGAACAGTGAGCTGTTCTCCCTTCTATATGATTAATTTC
Source organism: Colocasia esculenta (assembly GCA_014218235.1). Lineage (NCBI taxonomy): Eukaryota > Viridiplantae > Streptophyta > Magnoliopsida > Alismatales > Araceae > Colocasia > Colocasia esculenta. The sequence goes on along the minus strand of CM024754.1, from coordinate 72,087,856 downwards.
CGAAGTGTTTTCGCATGAGGATATAATGTAATCATATATGTTATGTAAAATAGACAATGTGATGTGTGTGGAATTTTCTGTGCTTTTTGGTGAATGGCATGAATTGTTAAACTTATTGAAATACATGTTTGGAAAATGGATTATGCATGTTCACCTACTGTCTATATGATCCCTGAGGAATGGAATGCCCTAAAATTTTCTAAACCGTGTGTATGCGTATCAGTCCATGCCCTGCAATTTTGAGAATTTTTCCATGATTGTGGGATTTACTATAATTTCTGTTTTGGAAATAGAAGACATGAGTAGGATTTGTAAAGTTTACAGTAAATTGTGTGTTGTGCAATAAATCTGGGGAAAATTCCTGTGATGATGTATATGTTAGGTTCAAGGCTGTGAACTGTCAAACTAGATATTCATGTTATGTTCCATGATAAATTGAATTATGAATGGCATGAAACTGAATGTTTTAATTTCTGTAAATGTAATATGACTCAGAAAAATCTGGAAAATTGGATGTGAGGTCATGAACTTGCAATTAGTGTGCGGTTAAAATTTCCTAATGTTTGGATAACTGTAAAGGGTATTATGAAATTCTCATGTGAAAACATGTAATAAATGCATGCTATCATGAATATGATTTGATGATGTGTTTGCCAACCTGATTAATGTGAGCTACTGAATGTTTGATTTCTGTCAACAGTAGTATCATGATTAGGAAAACAGAGCCATGTGTATAAATGAGAAAATGTAAAGACATGTGTAATATGTGTGTTAAAATCAGAATGTGTAATGTGTAAGACTGTGCCATGTGTGACACTGCTTCCATAGAGGGCCACGGAACCGTACCATGGAAAAGTCCCCATGGGAAGGCTCAATGTGTTAAGATCCTAAGGGCATTAGGATGAAATCCTGGAGGTGGACAAGTACCACTGGTTAGGGTGGAGACTTGTTCTCCCGGTCTGCGCAGTCCAAGAGTCGTCACTGTATTGCCTAGGTGACGTCTATGTGTATGTGTTATGTGATGTGTCCTTCTAATGGTGGTTTGGACTATGTGTCACGACACTAAATTGTGAAATGTGAATGTGACTATGTGTAAATTGTGTAGTGTGAATATGTGTAAATGTGCAATGTGTAAAAAAGAGAACTATGTGAATGAGTGATTGTGCAAACATGTGAAACCAATAAGTTAGATTGTGAAATTGTGATCCATGATACATTAATGTGAAATTATGTTACAACAACAACCTAGTTGTGTTTATAAGAATGTTTTATATGTGTAAAAATGCGTAGAATCCATGCTAGGAACAATTCTTGCTTATGTGTAAACGTTTCCATGTTGTAGTTTAATCGAGAATGTAGCTCTCATGTGATAGGATGTGAATTGCCAAATCCATGTCAAAACAGCAACCTTAAAGTGTATAAAATGATAATGTGCATGTGTAAGAATGTGTAGAAACCATGATAGAAATGTTTCTTTTTATGCATGCAAGAATCCCATGTTTGGTTGCTTCCATGTTATAGCCTCATTTGAAATGTAGTTTTCATGTGATTACATGAGTAGAAAGCATGTGATAGGATATTTATTTTGGAATGGCTTAAATCATGTACCATGTGTTTTAAAGTTTGTAGAATTATCATGATAGGTTGTCTTTATCAATGTCCAAGCATGTTATATGTTTTGCTTTGCAAATTGGAAATGAAAAACCTACTGTGATATATGCATGTATGAGGTGTGTAGTGTTATTTGCTGAGTCTTTTAGACTCATTCCTTGCTTCGGCGTACAGGTTTAGTTGGTGACCCTACATCGTTAGAGGAGACCGTGGAGAGTGACTCCGAGCGTGGCGAGTAGCCTGGTGGAGTCATCATCGTGACATTTTGCTTTCATTGTATGTAATTGAGGCATTGTAATGAAACTATTATGTAATTGTGGACAAGCTATGTAATCTGATTTTTAGAACTTTATTTATGTGGACTTTAGTTATCTTTAAATTGTCATTTGAATCATGTATGTTAAATGTGGATGATGAAATGAAGACAAGTAGTTCTTTTGTTTCCGCTACTCTGTATTTATATTTATGAGCATCTCAATCGTATGTTATTGTTTGGGTAAATGTCCCACTGTGATGACGTTCATTATAACGACGTGGATTGGTATAATAGTACCGGTAAAAAGAGGGTCATCGCTGATCATGTCAGGGTAGAAGAAGAAGCTATAGCTCCTGAGCCCCCAGCTCCTTCTCCCATTTAGACACCAGCCCCTCCTTCTACACCTTCATCCTCCATAGCACCACCAGCTCCTGCATCTTTCAAACAACCACTACCCAGAACCATCTCTTCTCCTACTCCATTTCCTTCACAATCCTCTTCATCCCCTGTCTCTACCACTCACATTCCTCCTCCTCCTCCTTTCTTTGAAGCTCCTCCAGCCTCCTCATTAGCTGGAGCCTCCTCATCCTCTGGTCCATCCTCTTCTGAACCAACTGTTATACCTCCCTTCACTTCTCATTCCTTTCTTCATCCCTCTACTCTTCCCTCCTTCATTACTATTATTCCGGAGAGTGCTCATATTGATGCCCCCTATCTTAGGGACATCAAGGATGAGTTTGAAGAAGTTATTCTCCGATCTGTATTGCAGGTTGGAACTCATGTTCATAGGACATGCTCTTCTAGCCCTGCTCCTAAGAAAAGAAAAATAACCTCCACTTCCTCTATCTCTTCTGATCCTTGTTATCCACCCCTATGGTTTTCTCTAATAGTGGACAACAAAAATAAACCACTCTATAGAGAATTCCTTCAGAAAGTTATTTTTTGCTACCATCATAAACCTTCCTCATCTCAACCTTACCGATCATCTTAATGTCATTTTGCCTTATACTTCTCTCTCTAAGTCCGAAAAATCAAAAATCTTTTCTCTTGCCGAAGCCAAAACTGAAGAGCAGTGGGCTCGGAGTCATAAAGCTTTATGCAATAAGTTTCTTCTTGCCCGATCAGCCAGGTTCCCTCCCCGGGATCATTCTTTGACTTTATCAGAGTGGTTCCATATCCTTCACAAGGACACTTGGGTTCCTTTCATTCAGAAGGAAATCAAAATGATCAGGCACTATCAGATGTTCAATAACTATAGATATCTTAATCATCTTCTGAGGTTCAGCTTGGTCAGTTCAAGCAGGCTATTAGAGATCTTGGGTCAGTTGAAGCTCACACTGAAGCTATCCAGGTTGACTTTGCCACCCTCCAGTTGCCTAATACTATTCTTCTTCCCCCACTTCATTCTCTGGTCATGGACTCAGCTGTTGGCTTAAATATTTTTGAGCGTTTTTCCAGAGTCATGGGAAGAATCAAAGTGCAGAAGGGTCATCTGGTTGCCTTTCACAGATTTTTGTTTAGAGAGTATCACCAGGGCCATGTCAATGCTGATTTCCTCGCCCCTCTCTTGTTTGAGTGTGAAAGACTATCTCCTTCAGATTGGGCCAGATTCTATCCCCTGTCTGCTCAGCAACTTACTGATCTGAATGTCTCTCAAGCCAGGGAAAATAAACCTCCAGTTTCAGCTGCTGAATTTCTAGACATGAACTCCATTCACCTTGTTAATGATCCCTTTCAGTCATGGGTTGAAAGATACAAGATCTACGTAGCCATGCACCTAGAACTGAAGCAGAAGCAACTCTTCTACCCAGTCTCTATTGATCAGTTTCTCTCTTGTGCCTGTTTTGGAAAAGTCAGTTTGTATAAACATTCCTTTGACTGAAATCTCTATGCTAACTTCTTGGAGGATCAACGGATTCTTCATCATCAGAGAATGGCTCCCACCATGGGACCTTCTTATTCTGTTGCTTGTGGAGTATTTCGTCTTTATTTTGAAGAGCAGGAATCTAAGGCTTGGGAAATCATTTCCCATTATGCCTCTCTTTTGTCTTCTGCCTTCTACCTCTCTGTACCTCCTCTAGAGTAATTCAATATACTCTCCTTTTCTTTGTCTCATAGTATATTTTTTTGCTTAATACCAAAAAGGGGGAGAAATACAGTACTTCTAAAATACATCTCTCATGATATATTATTCCACAATTTATTTAGATTTATTTCAGAACATCTATGGTTAATGCTATGTTTTGTCATCACCAAAAAGGGGGAGATTGATGATCAAATTATACCCAATGTATTTTAAATAAAGTACATATCTATTTTGGTGATTAACAAAACTATGATAAAGTTTACTCTAACATAATTTCTATGAGATTTTAGCATAGGAAATAAATCAAGGAAATACAAGCAAAATCAGTAAGTATTTATCATCCTGTAGCATTTACAGTTCAAAGCATGAAATATTCCGAGTACACATCGACTTTCTAGTTGTTGCAACGATTTCCTCAGAATCATAAAAATTTCCTCATCCACATCGATTTTTGGTTCTATAACGATTTCATAAGTCATCGCTATTCTATTGAAGTCTATTTCATAACGATTTGCTCTCATAATGATTCGTTAAGTGAGCATAACGACTTTGACATCATAATGATTCAATAAGTCAACAGAGCTACTTTGTGCCTTAGCGATTTGATGATCACATCGATTTCGATCTCAAACGATTTGCTAAGTGATCGCATCGATTTCCATCTCATAAGGATTTGATAAGTGTGTGCATCGATTTCGATCTCATAACGATTTGATCGTCGCATTGTTTTCTTAAGTGAGAACAACGATTTGCTCTCACATCGATTTGATCTTTTATAACGATTCGATAAGTTACACAACGACTTGGTCACTGTAACGATTCAATAAGTTACAACAACAACTTGGTCGCCGTAACGATTCGATACAGAAAACAACGATTTGCTCACTACATCGACTCGATAAGTGAAACGACGACTTGCTCATAACGATTTGGTTATAACGATTTGCTAATAACAATTTTCTCATAACAATTTGGTTATAATGATTTGCTTATAATGATTTGCTCATAACGATTTGGTTATAACGATTTACTTATAACGATTTGTTCATAACGATTTGGTTATAACGATTTGCTCATAACGATTTGCTCATAACAATTTGCTTATAGTATTATAACGATTTGGTCGTAACGACTTGCTCATAACGATTTGGTTATGAATGCATAACGATTTATGTGTACATCGAATTGTTTCCGAATGAGCAATGATTCACATGAACAATGACACATTCACAACGATTCTATAAGTCATGTTCATATCGACTTCATGAGCTATAACGACTTGATAATTTAAATGGGTTGAAAGTCAAAGTCTTCGCACATATCTCTATGACATCCATGCATTTATTATGACTAAACATATCACTGCAATGCATGCGTAGATATCTTCCACTCTCTTTCTTATACTGGAGACATCCTTTTAGAAGAAGCAAAATGGCATTTCTATTTTTATGTATATTTCGTCTAATGTTGACTGACAACAAGAGACAACATAGCTATCTGTGTTTTAGCATTTAATGTGTGCAGATCTCTGACAAGCACATCTCAATACAACGTTGGACAAATGGAAGAGAAAAGGACATCGAGGAAGATCTTCTCTTTGCATGGTACGTAAAGATCTGTTGAAGACCATACAGTCTAACGTACACCAGTACTTAGAGACAATGGTTACTTCAACATTCAATTTTCAAATAGAAAACATATATAGAAGACTATTGCTCCAGAACAATAGAGTGCTTACAACAATCTTTTGCAAACCTTCTGCGAGCATCTAGAAGAGAGAAGCTTCACTCTTTTTGCTTTGTCTAGCTCTTAGCTCTCTGCATTCTTGGTGTTAACCTTGAGAGCTTTTGTGTACTGAGAGTGCTCCTCATTGTTGAACCTTTCCTCTCAGTCTTAGCTTCAGATTGAGCGTTGTTCTTTAAGCTTGATCTAGGGGCTTGTCTTTCTGAACACATTCTTATGCTTGTTTCCCCTTCGTGTTGAAGGAAGACCTGGGGATTCTAGGGTGTTTGTTTCCCTTCGTGTTGAAGGAAGACCTGGTGGGATCCAGGGTGTTGTATTTCCTCTTCGGGTTGTGAAGAGAAGATAGCTGCGGCTGGGTGTGTAAGTGTCCTTGAGGGGGACTGCACCCTTGGGTAGTGAATCTTGAGTTGTTACTTAGGGACTGAACGTAGGACTCCTGTGGAAAGGAGGTCCGAACCAGGATAAAATCTTGTGTAGTGTGATTGCTTGCTTTGTGTTTGTTGCTTACTTTTCACTAATGCTAACAATCATCAAAGTGCTTGTTGTGTGAACGTTTTTGTGAACATGTTTTAGATAATCAAATTTTAAAGAATCCCATTCACCCCCCCTATGGGCCTGCTAGTTGGGCAACACATCCTGCCTGGCTGCAACTCAACTGTAAAATCCACCTCTTTATGTGGAGCTAACCCCTCCAACTCCTCTGGAAACACATATGCAAATTCTCTAACCACCGGTACCATATCAATAGACTTACTAGACTCTACTAGACTAACTGAGGCATGGTCTGCTACACACCCCGCATTAATCAACCTTCTAGCCCTAAGTGCATAAATAATAAACTTAGGAGTGTAGAAGGGCATACCTTGAAACTCAAACACTGCTCCACCAGGCCAACAAAATCTGACTTTCTTCTTTCTACAATCCACTAATGCCCCATAGGCTTCCAACCAATCCATCCCCAAAATCACATCATAATCCTTCAATGAAAGTGCATACAGTCTTGCAGGCATCTGATTCCCATGAATTACTATTGAAACCTCATCTAAGAAATAAGCATAAAACCTCCTCAGGTTCATCTCCACCTCCTCCCCAATCTCTCCTGTTTGCCATTTTTGAACCTGCACAAATATCATTCCAACCACACAACATACAACAAATCAATACAAAAACCAGGGTCAACCACCAGCAATGGGCTAAAGTAGAGAACATGCTATCTAAATTTTCGATTCCTTTATATTCACACGGACATACTCTAATACCAACTGTAGCGGTCCTCATTGTTCAAACCTGTTAACTTAATAACGAGCTTGACCTGACTCCACCTCCCACGAACGAGCCGTAGCCTCTCAAGGGATACCATTCATAAGTCGTAGAAATATAAAGGAAATTGCTCAAATATATATATAAGATTTCCAACTCACAAATATTTACATGAAATATACATAGCCATTTTCTCAACTGTAGCCAGACATAAGTACAACAACGACCTGGGCATACCCCAAGGTGTACAAAGAAAGAAGATTACACTGCTGGTGGTGCAGACCCAACTCCGCTACGGTGCGGCTCCAAACTAGAAGAGAGGCGAGAAGTCTCCTGCTCTCCCTCACCTGGAAGACTGGAAGAAGTAGGGGTGAGCCTCACGAGTCATAGGCTTAATAGGGAAACTCCCCCCAAAATCCGTACAATTCAAACTCACCAAGTACAAAAGCAGGAAGCTACACTAGGCATTTTATAGGAATAGCTACACATGATACTAAAGCTGTAAATAACAATTATCTCAAGATATTAATAGAAATCAACCTTTAATAAGTAAACGGCAAACCTCGTCCAAGTGTACGTGCTAAAGTAGAAAACACCACACTCGGCTCATGAAGATCGGTTCGCGACACCAGCAACTAACCCGGACAAACCACATAGGATTACCTCTCAGCCTCGCAGCCACGGACGAAAGGTCCAGCTACCACTCCACCACAACAAACCAAAGAACTGTGGAGACCAACCAACACCACTCCTGCACACCACACTGCCACAGGCCCACGCCTGGCACCTTTAGGGACTCCGGCTCGAGCTCCCTAAAGTGAGGCACTGGAAAACAGGACTAGCTGGGGCCTACTACATCTATTGGTGTCTGTAACCCCCAACCACGAGCGCGCTACAAGCGATAGAACACAAACTCTCACAAGTCGCTGTCCTACTGTAGTCTTTCCCTCAACCGGATGTACAACTCTACACAAGAGTGAGAGTGTCCAGGAAGACGACATATACCTTGACGGTACACAAGTATCGAGACAAGCCCCGAACACTAACGTGCTTGTCTCACACAAAACCTGGGGCTCCCAACTGAAGAGGTAACCACGGTAGGCATCGTACTACTCACCATGCACATACAAACCACATGAACACCACTCAAACCACGTGAACAACACGTTCCTCAAACTCCACAAGTGTCGTTGCACCACTTACCGTTGCCTTATACAACAAATATTGATAATCCGATAATCACATAATCATACATAAGCCTAGTGTCCTCGAAATCCTTATCGCGACGGGGTCCACTGTCGCCTTTAGAACGCGACGCCTTGATACGACATGTTCTAAAGAAGAACGTGACGGGTTGGGCTGTCGCGTTCTGAATGCGACAGTCAGGTCCGTCGCCTTCACAGACAGTGACCTAAATCCGGGATTCCATCTTCGGAAACCCCACGCAAACCATGCTATCTACCATGAAACCCATATATTCAAGATCTAAACATTACACTAGCATGGTATCCACTATCTATAGCATGTAAAACAAGCTAAACATGCTAAACATGCAATCTACAACGAGAAACAGGGCAGAATCTCCCTACCTTCGCGAGGAACACGAAGAACGGCGATACCCCGGCATTTCCCCCGCTCCGTAGCACATCCTCGCGGTGAGAGCATGCCGAAAACGACTCCAAAATGACAGATCACCCAAAATCCTCCGCAAAAACTCCTTCCTGGCCGAGCAGAGCTTCCTGAGCTCTGTTCGGCCAACCTAATGTAATAAGCAACTCAGAGTTATGAACGCGACACACCCTGCCGTCACGACAAGAACGCGACGCAAGAGACCGTCGCCTTCACACTACTGACGCCAGCGGGTCGCCTAGTGCACCGCCACATGGAGGACATGCAGACAAAGACTCGAATCGGCGGTAACAAGAATGCGACACCCTGGACTGTCGCGTTAAGAACGCGATGTCCAGCCCTGTCGTGTTCACAAACAGTGAACCGATGGGTGCTTTGGGCCCATCCTATCAACCCACAAAGCCCCACAACCTGCGTAAACACCTGAAACTCAAGCCACAAGCCACACTCTGGCCTCCACAACCATTAAACCATGATCCTAACGGTCAATACGCTACACTTCGTATCCTGCAACGGTTAGAAAGCCGACACCCCGTCTAAAACAAGGCGAGGAGGTTGGAAAGCTTTGCTTTTAACATCTATAGCCGACCAAGTAGTGGGGAAGGGCCAACCACTCGGATGCTAGATAAAGCAGTAACTCCTCTTCCAGGCATGATGGCATTCGACTGAGAAGTTGTCGGCCTTGGCGAGCAACGAAGTATAGCCAGTCGCCAAAGGCCCTAACAGTAAAATAGTGGAAGAAAAGATGGGTGGTCGGTTCTACTTTGGATAGGGCACAAATAGCTAGGAAGCTGACAACCGACCGCCAAGAATTTGGGGCCAATTGCGAAGGAGCGGCCCCCATAAGGAGTAGGAGATGGAGAATGAAAGGATGTAAAGGAAATAAGAGGCCAGCCAGGACGACCTCGGTATATAGATAGAATCCATTTTCCATGGAATGGTGGGCTTGGTATTCTTGCTGGTTATGATCATGGAGCCAGGAGGGAAAATTAGGCCAAGATGCTCCATGACCCAACTCAGGGACTCGCCGGTAATCTCCGACACAGCGTCCCCAACCGTCTCAGCCTAGAGTCATGACACAGCGTGAGCGGAAGGTCTCCTGGGCTCATATGTTCTGAGACTAACTATAGGCTCGAACGACTCCACGAGAGTCGCCCTCACCTCTGAACGGCTCAAAGATTGAGCAGAGGAGGAGTCCTTGGAAGAAGAACCCTTCGACGAAGAGGACTCAGAAGAACTAGAAGAGGAGCTCATCACTTACCTTATAAGTAAGCGATTGGGGGTAGATCAGAGAGAAACTTGTCGGCAAACAAGAGGTCAGCTCGTCGCTCTGACCACTTTTCAGCTAGGACTCCTTGCTCGACGACTCGCGTGCGATTGCAAGGGTGGTCTTTCGGGGTAGGACTGCAATATTTATAGATCTTGAAGGTCCTAACTAATCCAACGGTTGGGTTTCTTCACCTGGATCAAGCGCTAGGACACTGCCACGTGGCAGGCCTTGAGTGGCTGCCAGGAGGAGACAGAGATTCTCATCCGACTCTCTGACAGGACATTCTTCCAGGGAGCGCTAGCAATGAGACGTCACCTGCTGCCAGGCACGGTAGGTGAGGTACCATGATTATAGAGAGTTTGATGCCGCAGGCTGCACGGCGCCGCCAACACCGATCGAGGCGATGTCTGGTATGGTCTTCCAGGGCTACATGACGCTAAACTCTTTAAGTCACATGATGAGAAACATTTTTCATTGTGAGTAGTGTTGCGACTCTAGATTCACCTTGGTTGATCTAAGTCAACCAAGATAAATATAGGGGGCCATTGACACACCATAATCCCACCGAGAGGTTTCTTCCCAAGGACTTCATCATTCTTCCAAGGCCGATGTGGTGAATGACTGACCAACATCTTGGTGGACAACGTAGCATATTGGTCGGCCTTGAAAATTGAACAATTACACTCGATCAGAGTCCAATCGACGGTTATAACTGTCAACTCTGTAACAGATCCGTGCTATACGCATGCTAGGACCCCAGCGTTATTGGCCTACAACTCCCTAGTAACCGACGCCATAAAGCCCATGATTTGATCGTGGGCCAGTTATGGCAACAAATGAGGCGATGATTTTGGCAACCATTGTGCCAATTCCGAGTCACTTGAGGTCTCCATAAGTGATTCTCTCCCTATAAAAAGGGCGGACATTCCACAGAGGAAGGTAAGCTTCTCTTCTCCAATCATACCAGCACCCACCACTTTCTTCGTACTGACTTGGGTGTCAGAGTGTTTTCCCACCGAGACACTCTCGGTGGTTTTACAAGTAGGAGGTGGCGACATCACGACTTCCTTGCTCTCGATGCCGACAACTTTCCTAGGGAAATCTCGGTCTTGACCGACACAGGATCAAAACAGCAATAGAACATATCTGGCATTTTTTAGAAATGTCGAAATAGGAAAATGATTTTTCATATTTAAAGGCAAAAATTAGGTTATTATTTGCAAAAACACTAAATATTTATGCATAGAAATTAAACGGGATTAACATACCCTAAATCATACTTCCAATAGTCTAACAAATTAAAATATAGAGTTTTCCTATTTTTATAAGATGCATAGAACGGGAGTCAAAGTTATCAAGTGTTCTCATGCTTTTTCGTATAAACGAAAATTCAACTAATTAATCTAGGATTACCCAAACACATCGTGATGATTAACAAGTCAAGACAGAATGAAAATAACTCAAAAACCATCACAGAATCTCATAAAACTATCACATATGGCGAAACTATAAATTTCTGAACAAAATGAACTTGACGTCAATATACGTCGTCGTCAACCTTAGTAGACGTCAACATGGTTGCTATCAACCGGAGTAAATGTCAACATCCTGGTGGTTAACTTCCCAGACTGCACAAAGTACAGACCGAGGGCAAGAAAACTATGGAAAACAACATCGAAATAATTTTATAAAAATCTAAGAAATTAGGAAAATCTTAAGGGACAAGTCCACAGAGAGAAACTCTAAGTTACTTGCCTCAATAAAAATCTACAACATGGGAATTTAGCCAATAAAGCCCTCTTTCGCACCCAAAGAGGTGTCCTCCAAGCACGATCAAATCCTTTGTCTTGAGCACGATCCAACCACGATCTCCTTATACAAAGCCTTCCTCTCAGGTCGTGGAAATATTCTTTTCACATCAACGACCTCGAACATGTAGCAACAGGGCAGATCTACCTCGAAGAAACCCTCTATCTCTGTAGCAACTTGGATTTTTTAAAAAATAAAAATTTAATAATAATAAAAATAAAAGCAATTAGAAAATCAAATAAAAGATAATTAAAAAAACCCATTAAATGAAAAGAAGTAATGGGCTTTGTTAAATGGACCCATTAGAAATTTGTGGGCCAAAATAGGAATTTTTAAAAGGGGAATAATAGAAAAATACCCTAAATTCGTAACTTAATTATTACCTAAATAGAAAAGAGGTATTTAATGCATTAAATAGGAAGTTTGAGTTAAATTTGGATTCCTAAACCTACTCTAGTTGCTTGGCCACGAATTTTGCTCCCATCCTAACCCAATTAGAAGTTCTCAAGCTTGGAAAGGGTGAGAGAAATAGGAAATCCTGAAATTAAATAGTAATTAGAGTTCTATTAGGAAATAGAAACCAAAGAGACATAAATACCCTCCTAATCCCCCATGGCCGGCCCTTGCTCATTGCCAAGGGTTTCAGGACGTGGAGAGGAGGCCAAGGAAGAGGAGAATTCGTGGGGAGAAGAACTTCTCAAAGCTCTCAACCCTGTTCTTCAAGTTCTAACCCTAGAAGAGGAAAACAATCAAAGGTAGGCATTCTCACGAGCAAAACTAAATCAATTTTGTCTATAGGTTGATCTAAACCTTAGGATTCAAAGCCCTCTTATCTCATATTTTTCCATCGAGCAAATATTTTGTTCTTAATTTTTGATGTTCTGTAAACACCATGACCCCGAACCCTCTTTTAATTCTTGATCTCCATGTATACTAAACCCCATGCTATGAAATTTTTATGGCAAATACTGATGATAGTTAGGCTTATTTTGCACCTGAAAGCCGTAATTTTCATCCATCCTATCTTGCGAATTAAATCGTTGATCCCAACTATGTACTGTTTCATGTTCATCATGAATGCCCATGATTAAAGCATGTCTAAACCCTGTCTGTTTTCAAATTCCAAATTACTCTAGGTACCCATGTGAGTCTAAATCAATTTGCAACTAGTTTCATGATTTTTAATCGACTATACAATTAGTTATGATTTTCTGAACGACCCTGTGTCAAAAGATAGAAAATTGGCTCGCAATTCGAGGCACTGTCCTTTTCCCACCGGACTCAGACGTAGGTCCTGAGAACGCGATGGCCCGATAGGCCACGTTCTTAGGGCTGGTCGCGACAGCACCACCCATCGCATTCTGAATGCGACAGGGTCTGTCGTCGCGTTCTGGCCGCCTGAGCGGACATGTCTGTCGCGTTCTGTACAAGACCCCGTCGCGATCTCTTCTGACCCTATCGCAACCCTTACAAGGGTCTGTCGCGATCTCAGGTTTTTGTATGTAAATCCATAATTGGTGATATTCTATCTATCCATAGTGCATATGCTTTCTGTTAACAAAAACCAACGCAGTAAATAAAACTGATATAAGTCATCATGGTTTAATTGCTTAAAAGACATACACTTGATCATGTCATATCTATGATTTCTTGTCACATGTGCACACACTTTGAACCATCCAAATATGGCTTAACTTGGAGTGAAATTTTCTTATAATACATCTGGTAAATTATGTAATCATGTAATTACATTGCACTATTTTAAATATACTTGTCTACGTTTTTCTTGCGATGTTTTGGTAATACCGTTATTGACGCTCCACTATTCTAGAAATCCTCTAGAACGTTGAGCACTTGGTTCTCTATACACTCTCTCTTGACTTGGATGAACTCTCTATCAGATATTCCTTCTGCCGGACTAGTGAATCCTTGTTCAAGGCCTCCGTAAGTCTCCTCTGTCCATGGATTCCCATATGGTCGACGAGCTGGTTGTACCCTAACACCTATGATACCCTTTAGAGATCAATGTGATCCAAACGGCTATTAGAAGTTCGCTCTTATCTTGAATCACGCCAGACCTCTGGACCTATGCTTAACATGGCCAGTGGAAGGGTAGTGAATTCCACTTGACTGCCAACACTGTATGCGCGTGTTGTGCAATTGTTACTATCGTCTGTTTACTCGACGTATTACGTGCAATGTCCACTAGCTCTCATCTATACTCTACTCGCTCATCTATTCACGTTCACTCTACTATCTCGTCTATTCATCTAGTACTCTCATCTATTTCTTGGTACTCTATATTGGCCATTGACTGATTGTCTAATGATAAACAATATAACCAATGCCTGGCAATATATAAAGGGCCCGATTTGGTCCTGGGATGTGTGCCTGAAAGTTCTAGTGCCCATGGGAGTTAAATGATCAGAGTGTTTGGCATTACACTCGAGTGCTATCTATCTCGACTATCTAAATGACAATCAAAAGTGTTATGTTCTCTCGTTGTCTAGTGACAAAAGTGCTATACTATACCCGTCGTGCTATTGCTATACATTGTGCTATGGCCATCTTGCTATTTGTGCTATACTCGACACTTGTGCTATACTTAGAAAGCTTGTGCTATTTCCATCATGCGCTATCCTGCTATCTTTTACTTGACTCTCTCGCTCTATCATTAGTTACTATGCCTTTTAATACATTAATCATTTAAAGCCTGCTTGACTATTGAGATTTAAGTCCTACTGGGCGTTATCGCTCACCCTGCGGTATTTGTCGTTGTGTTCTCAGGTGTGATCGAGGATGACACATACACCCAAGAGGACGGGAATGACCAGGAGTGAAGTCAAGAGTACCCTAGTGTCTTAGTGTTATGTTAGAGTGTTAGTTTAGTCTTTTACTTTTATTTCAATGTAATTGGGACCTATAGAATGGCTTTGATATTAGTGGTTGTAACTAGACATTTGAAAAGTTATTAATGAGAAGAATTTGCTTTAGTATTTATTCATTGCTCAATGGTTTGATGTCTAGTACTCGCTCTGTACCCGTTTACTTGCAACTGCCTCACGTTCCGATATTCCGCGTCGGGACGTGACAGTTTTGTGGTATCAGAGCCTAGGTTATTCTTAAGTATAGGATGATCTAGGTTGACCTGCCTCGACTAGAGTCAATTATCCTACCTATTGTAATCACGAGGATTGTGTCCCCCCTCAACACGCGAACATGTACTAAATCAAATAGCATGGAAACATGGATGTGATCGCCACCTAGGTAATTGCCTAAATAAAAGAAAATGGCGTGGGCTAACTACTCTAGGAAAAGGAGAGAGAACAGGGACAGACCTGGTGTCGCGGCAGTGCTACCTACTATGACGACGCTAATAACGCGTCGGTTGGCCTTGACGCGTCTCTGTGTCACGTTCTCTTCTGTGCGGGAGATGATGAGTAGGACCTTCTTCCCGTCCTCCAGCCAGCTAGAGGACGAGAGCTCCTCGTGGGATCTCACTTGGGTGCCTGCCAAAACAAAAGTAAACAAGAAAAGCCCCATTAGAACAAGTTAAGCGTAGTATCTATTTCAAAATTGAAAAGAAAAGAGAAAGCATGGTGGGAACGAACCTGGGGGTGGTTTTTAAACCCCTTGGGTATGTGGAAAACGTGGGAATGGGAAAGGATGCAACCTATCTAGAAATAAAATAAAATGCATGAAGAAATAGAGGAAAAAGGGAGGAGAGAGGAATGAGCCCCATTAGGGCGACTCCCTGGCGTGGATGTCGTCCCAAATGTCATGCAATAGCTTCTGGAAAAGGTAGGAGTCACTGTCCTCACGCTCCACGCTCCATGGATGATGAAATAGAAAGCTTTTGTGAGGTAGAATGTGAGGGAAAGAGAGGAAATGGGAGAGCTTCGAGTCTAAGTATAGGTCCGTGGAAAATTCGGCAGCCCTCTGGGGTAAAAATGGGCGGTCTCCCGTCAATGAAGAGGGG
This sequence comes from Colocasia esculenta, assembly GCA_014218235.1. Lineage (NCBI taxonomy): Eukaryota > Viridiplantae > Streptophyta > Magnoliopsida > Alismatales > Araceae > Colocasia > Colocasia esculenta. Next base: position 72,072,213 of record CM024754.1, on the reverse strand, counting down.
GCTTTGCTAATATAGATTTTAGAGAGAGAATATCCCCTTAAAATGATTACTAATCCACATGAGAGATAAATCCCATTAAAATTCGTGTGGGAGAGTCCAAGGGAGCTCCAAGAGAGTCCCCAAGCCTCAAACCTCGCCCCAAGGGGCTGAGATATTGCTTGGAGATAGGGATAAAGCCATAGGAGGATAAATAGGAGGTGGTTGCGGAGGCCAACGTGCGCAGCTGCTGTCGCGACGTATCGTAGGGCCGCGACATGCTAACGGGACGGGACGGGACGTCGCGACAGTATGCCCACGTGCATGAATATGCATGGGCTGTCGCAGTGGCCCGTGGCGTCGCGACACTGAGACGCGGCGCTAAGATACGACGCGTCAAGGAAGTCAATTATCTGCGAATTATCAGCCAATTATATGAAAGGATAAGAGTTATTTAGGTCCAAGGACTTTCTCGAAATGATAATGGGTGGGATTTCAAGACAATTTGAGTCGTTAATGGGCTCAAAACAAGGCTAATGATGAGCTCAAGGTGAGTGACCAACTAGGGGCTCACTAAGATAGCAAGAAATATAGTTCAACTTATTAGTCAGAATCGGGTGTCTACAGATTGCCCCTCCTTGGCTTCCACTTTGCAAGAAAACGAAGCGAAAGTGTAGTGGAGGTGTCACGAAGTGATGGTGGAACGGAAATGATGCGGAGTGGACTGAAAAGTGGGAGCTAAGGTAGAGAGACACCCGGTCTAACTATCAAGCAATTGGAATCTTCGTGAAAGCCCCGAGTTAGCTGCTCGAGCAAAATGCAAAGAAAAGCACAAGTTCGGACGAGAAGGAGAAAAGAAGAGGACGATCAACCCCTCGATTGAGAGGTACCCTAGCCGATTGGCCTGCAGGTTTCATTTTGGAGGGACATGTGCGTGCCAGGCAGGTAACTCATGACTCTGTCCTGGGAGCGGTTCGCAACCAAAACGGATCAAAGGAATAGGATGAAAATTTGATAGAGAATCCAGACAGGGAAATTCTTGTCAAATTGGCGGGAACAACTCACTCGGAGGCAAACCTTTCGATTCAGAGTGGAATAAGATTTCTTGTTTGAAATATGAAGGATGATTGGGCACTCAACAAGAGCTCGTCAATAGTCAGGAATGAGTCAGGAAAGCTCAAAGTCCTACATGATGCATGCTGGGCTAAAATAAAAGAAATCATAAAAACAAATGCAAAGAAAAGGAGAAAATAGAAAATATCAAGGATAATATTGTTAAGTCCAATAAGAACGGGTCAAGAGACTACCGACAACCACAGTGCAAGCCTGAATCCATCGTCCCCGAACTTACCAACTCAACGGCCTATCCAATGATTACAATGTGCACCTAGATTATCACAGTTTTGGTAAAGGGGAACTCAAATCCAGAGCACATTGAGAACCAGCCGGTCCTTGAAACGATATAATAGGTATAATACTATATAGTAATGTATGGAGTAAGGAAATAAATACTTACCTAACTTACCTGTGACGACCTCCTTTTTTATGATTTTCTGATCTTCAGAATTTTTTTGTTGTTTTTGTTTTTTTTTTTGACAATAAACAGACATAATAAGCACAAAAAATGACAATATATACATAAACATAATCAAACAAACTAATATACTAAGCACAAACATGGAAACATCACAACAGATAGAGAGGCGACGCCTTAAGAGACCGTGACATAGTCGCGGCGCCCCGCCATGTCGCGACCTTGTCGCGTCATATCGTGGCATCGCGAGTTGAACCGAGCCCTGAAAACGCAAAAGACTTAAGTTTATCTCTATCCTAATACTTCTAGATTACCACTAGGACTCCTAAACCTATCCTAATGTTATCCCATCACCTAGTGCAGCAGCAAACCCCCTAGAGTTCTATAAATAGGTGGTTTGGGGTGCTAATCCGTAGCTCTCCCCCTGCTTCCTCTCTTCTTCAATTTTCTCTCTCTTGCATCCATGAAGAGGTCACTTTCTGCCTTCCAAGAGGAGATCCCCCCTTACTCCGGTCCCAAAGAAGGTAGGGAGTCCTATGCCAAGCTCCAACAGCTCTCCTCGATCCCGGGGCTGTAGACACCCGTTTTCGGCCTATAAGTTGAGCACATTTCTTGTCCATATCATTGATGTCCCAAATTGATCATCATTTTGGAGTCCTTCTTTGGCCCATCATGAGCCCATTCACCCTCAATCTCAAGTCCATTCTCAAGCCCATGGCCAAGATCCACTTGAAACATCAAAACTGTGCAATTCGCCCAATCTTCTGAATATGCCTTCACTTTGAGAGCTCATAACTTCCTCATTTCTAATTCAAATTTAACATATCATACTATCATTTTGTAGTCCTCTGAGTCTAGAATCCAACGCAACAAACGGCTCGTCAATCTGATGTCTGTGCAGAGAGTTATGGCCCTTTCATGGGACCTACACGGATTGTCTTATAGTCGCGACCTGGTGCATGGACGCGACAAGAACGCGGCCCCACGACCGCGACGCGGCAGCGCCTGCACGTAAACACGTTTTACACGTGATTTTCGGCCTCTTTCCGCCATCCTAGAGCCTATCTAAAGTCTCTTTGAGTTGGATTACGACCCAAACCTCCTATTCTCATCCCTAGGAAGCCCCAATCCTACATCCAAACTCTAGATAGACTCTCCTTCTTCTCTCTCTCTTTCTCTCTCATATCGCCTCCAGACAGCAGGACTTGCACGTCTTGGAGATCGAAACAGGTGAGATCACTTCGAGTGTCTTCATCAAAGTTGCTCCCCACATAGCCCTCTTCAACCTCGAAATGGAATCACATTGATTGGTGGCTTGTTGGAAAAGTACAGCAGATTGATCTTCACTTCTCTCTCATATCGAGATCTGCACATGCGGGATTATCGTCTCTTCCACAGCCCAAACCAGGCCAGATCTCTTCAAGATGTCTTGATGAAAGTTGTTCACGACAACCTCTCTCGACCTCCAACATGAATCACATCAAACGGGGCAGTATCTATTTAGTTTTAATTTTACTTCTTTTCCACATTTACACATGTATGCATGAGTTAGGATTCTCCTTCTCCTCTTCCATGATTTCTCCCCATGCATATTCCTCCCCATGTTTTCCTACCCAAGGGTTTAAAAACCACCCCTAGGTCTATCCCTCCATACTCGACATCTTTCTTTCATTTAAGAATAGCTACTACACTTAACATAGTCTGACAGATTTTATTTCATGTTTTCGTTGTTTTGGCAGGCACCCAAGCGAAGATCCATGAGCGGCTCTCATCCTCCGGCCAGCTGGAGGGCGGGAAGGAGGTCCCATCCATCATCTCCCGCACAGAAGAGAACGCGACAGTGTAGGGCGACGCGACAAGAGACACGTCAGCTAGGGGTGACGCGATATCAACACTGTTGCGGCAACCATGACTGTCGCGACATAAGGTACACCCCCGTTCTCTTTCATTTTCCTAGAGTAGTTAGCCCAGACATTTCTCTTCTCATTAGGCAACTATCTAGGTGGCGATCACATCCTATTTATCATGCTATCATATTTGATATTCATGTCTGTGTTGAGGGGGGTACAATCCCTGTGATTACACCTTTTGGCGATCACGGTGGGACCTTCAGTGCTACCCTGGTAGATTGAGTTTGCCTGCTTGCCATGTTTCCTTCCTTGTTTGTCTTCTTAGGCCCTGTTAGTCTTTGTCCCTTTGTTTTTTTTTTTTTGCGTTTGGCTCTCTGCCAGTGTCACGGCGTATCGCGGGACGCGATCATATCGCGTCGTCAGAGGCGGACGCAACACTAGGTCTGTATATTTCTTCTTCTATCTAACTTATCCTACCTCTATGAGTTCATGTGTGCCTATTCTGCTACTCCACCATGTTGCCATTTGTGAATGCTAGAGTCCTGCTAGGGTTCGGGTTTTCCTTTTCTTTCTTTTGTAAGTTTTCGAGTTCTGTCGCAGCGGGTCTTGAGGACGCTACCAGGTCGCGCCGTGGATGAGCGTCGTGTCTACAGGTACACTTTGTGTTATTGCTTTGATCCATGTGTCGGTTTCTCGGTGCTTCATGACCTCTACTAGATTGATCTTGTGATTTCATGCTCATATCATATGCTAGGTTAGTCTGTATGCTTTGTATTTGTGACTGACTGCTATTTTTGGGGCTCTGTTCATATCGCGGCAGACTGCTCTGTCGCGATAGGGTCGCGGTGTATCTGGCCGCCTACGACCTCTGCTCGAGACCCTGTTGGTCACCCTGCTTGATCATTCTTGTTACTTGTGCATACATTTTTGGGCACTTAGGCCCTTGCATACACTATTGATCCCATTGTCTAGGTTCCCCCTTGGTTGAGTGAGCCCTCTCACCTACGAGCACTCGTAGGTGACTCGGGCGCCTCCGAGGACCTCCATTAGTCCTCGTGACCGTACGCACGTTGCGGTTCACCGGGCCGGTTGTACCCGTGTTGCCCCTAGTTCGAGCCATCTCCCGTGTGAGTTGTGTATCCCCCTTAGTATCACCGGAGTACTTGAGTTCATACCCATTAGGGTCTTCTTTAGCGAGTGTATTTCAATTAAATCAATCCATTAAAAGGCTAAGTGATAAACCTAAAATCCTAACGCTTATCATGTTAACTTGGGTGTTTGCTTGAGAACTCCCTTCTCGTCCCTTTCTTGTGTGATTGTAACTGTTGTGTGTACCCTTATTTGTATCTTAGTGTATCCTTTTATTTCCCCATTTCTCATCCTCTCATGGCTCCTTTCCACTTCATCTATCCCCAACCTCTCCTCCTCATGTAGACCCCTTGTCTCATGAGTCTATTCCAAATTCGGCCCAGTCCAAGGCCCATTGGGCCGATGAGGGTGCCCATTCCCGATCTATTCCGTCACCATCTTCTTCCAATGAGGCTGCTGAATTGGAGTGCCTCCTGCTTGAAATGGGCCCGGACCAGGCCCGCGAATTGTTGGCCACTTTTGCTCTACGGTCTTCTTCCAAGACGGGCCCAACAGGCCCACATTATCCTGCTCATTCTAGACCCACCCACATTGTCACTCCTGGATCGGGCCATCCTTTTGTTCAACCCACATCATCACAACCGGCCCATTATACTCAATCTGGTCCGGACCTTGACTCTCGACTCCGCTCGCCTTCCTAGGCTGGCCCTCGCTATTCACAATCTACCTCGGCTCAAGACTTCCAATCCAAGTTCGAGTCCATGAAGCGAGAGCTTAGACACCTGCGGAGGCAACTAAATCCCAAACCCTCCTTCAATGATACACTTCCTGATTTTCATGGTCTCCGGATCCCTCCACTTTCTCAGCTCCTGTTTATCGCAAATATAGTGGAGCCGGAGATCCTTACATCCATCTGAATGAGTTCCTCTATGACTCGGTGTCCTACCAACATGATCGCCGCTTATTGGCTTACCTTTTTAGGCGGTCGTTGGATGGACCGCTTTTAGAGTGGTTTATTCCTTGCCTCCTGATGAAGTTGAGAATTTTGAAGTTGTCAAGGTCAGGTTCATACAACAATATCAAGATTGGGCCAGGCCCAGGTATTCAATGGCTGATTTGGTAGCTGAGCAGATGAAGCCTGGCGAGGAATTTGCAACTTATGCTGACCGGTGGCGTCAAATGTCCACGCATGCCCAAATGCACATCCCGGAAGAGGAGAAGATCAAGCTTATCATTGCTAATGCAACACCCATGTACCGCCACATCCTGGCTATGAACGACATCACATCCATGCAATAGTTATATAGTCATGCTCGCTTTATCAAAACACAACTCATTGACTCCCCCATGCCATCCTTGTTTGAGGCCCAACAACCCAGTTGAACATTTCAAGGGCCCACCTATGAGGGAGTCCAAACCCATGTCCAAGTTGATACCATCCACCACCCCATGTCTACCCACTTCGCTAACCACTATACACCTCCACCTCCATATACCCAACTCGCTCCACCTCCAGAAGAACAACCACCTCGCCCGTGCCACCGCACCACACCATCCACTACTCATCTAACCCAACATCCACTTGGCCCAAAGCGAGCCCGTTATCATCCGTTGCCTGAGTCCCTTCTGATGTCTTCACGGCCCTGATGTCATCAATGCATTGCAACTCCCTCCAGAAAGCCAAGTTGGGACATGACAGTGGACCAATCTGAATATTGCCCGTATCATCGCCATCCGGGGCATACAGTCGCGAACTGCTGTGAATTCCGGGATGTGATCTATGATCTAGAGCACAAGATAAATTGGGCCGAAATGCATAGACTCATCCTACATTGTCAAGACAAGAGCAAAGCACAGGGCCAGGGGCAGCAGCCCTCTCCACCACAGGCAGCGGAACAGCCGCCCAAGCAACCGACAGCACAGTCAAGACAGCGAGCGCAAGCATCAAGGCAGTCGTCATCTCCACCAGTTCAAGGCCGACGACACATCTTTACTTATCCTCCAAGTGCACCACCCGCTCTGTCACAACCTCAACAACCCCCTCCGCCAACCCTTGCTCAGGCTATCACCACCACACCTACCGCATCGCACCCTGATGACAAGCTGTTAGCTTGACCCATTGTGTCAGTGCGCTGTCAGTCATCTCCACCAACGCCGCAAACCAGTAATCCCTCCACTCCTGCCAACCCTCCATCTTTACCCCTCGCCATCATCTCCACCCCACTACCACTTGCACCTGAGCAAGCCATTACCACCATCACACACCAAGCTCGAGCAAGCTCCACTCACCTTTGAGCCAGAGCAAGAGTTTCCTACTCCCAAGAGTAAGGCTGCTTCAGCCTCTGAGTTGGAGGAAGAGCTCTCCGCACGAGCCTATCCTTGCCATCATCCAATCACCTCACATCAAGCCCTCCACATCCGACGAACCCACCATAGCCACCATACATCCCATCACCACATCCCAATGGAGCGGGTGTGCATCACCAGCAGCATGCCTTGAAATTACTTCCCCTATGCAAGATGGAACGAAGTAAAGGTAGCCCAGTTCCGGTCATGTGTTTCGACCCTTACAACTACATCAGTCGCATGCCGGTCTGTGTCTTATCTCAGGGACATTGGGAAGGATGAGCCTTTATCTCCTCAGAAGAACACTGTCAAAAAGAGTTCCCAGGCCCTAGTGCCAGCCAGGTCCAAAGCGGGGACGGTAGCCATTACGTTGCTTATTGGAAATGCTACCATTAATGCCATCATCACTCCTCGCTCAGTTATTTTGCATATGGCTGGTCAAGAGAAGGGGTTCTCTACAAACGTCGTGCTATCTCACGCGGCTGCTAAGGCCATCATGAATCAGCTATCACTCAATGGGCAAGAAGTCACACTGCCCGAAGCATCCAAAGCCCTCCTTGCCATGTTTCAACCTGACCAGGGGCACATTGCTATGTCACCAAGAACACTCAAGGTTTTTCCAAGAGTCCTTTGAAATTTGCCTCAGCCTGTCAGTCAGTTGGCCGTGCTAGTGCCACCCATCACACTCCCAGAAGCCTCCCCTCTTCAACTGTCAAGGAGTTGGTCTTCATGCAGATTGTCAGGCCAAGATGCCAAGTCTCAAGCTTATGGTGCCGGCATCAAGTTCCATGGGTCTGCACTATCTACTTGTCAAAGGATCATTCTTAATGAAGATGCCAATTTACGGCGTTCCCCCATGGGTATCTATAAAGGTTGGATATGCAAATGATAGCCAAGGGGCAAGTGCGCACACGACAGTCATGACGACTATAATTGATGAGAGAGCTGTGTGGCTGCAGAGAAGAGCGAGGCCATCTGCTGCCTGGTCCCGCTATTTAAGAAGACATGTCAAGATGAAACCGTCGTATCTGTTTGTGAGAGAAAAGAAGTTGTGGTGTCACAAGAAGAAATCTGCCAAGAAGCAAAGGAGGTTGAGATCAAGATTGAAATTCTTCAAGAAAAATATCAATCTCCCTATCTTGTCATCACCTGACCTTGATCTTTCAATACTACTCATTTTGGTCAATCTGGTTCCCAGAGGAGGTGCCCAATCTCCCAATTCTGGACTGGTGCCACATTATTCCCCTCCTACTCCTTTAGGGTCTTTGGACCCTCACTTATCTTTTCCTCCTGAGCCACCCGATCACCTTCAGGGTTCTTAGGCTCTCTCTCCATATCCACCTGGGTCACATGATTTTCTTCCTAATTCTCAGGGTTCCCCTTTTCCTCTTCCACTAGAGCCTCCTGATTATAGGTCAAGCCCGCACTCTCCAGGGGCATCTGATTCCCCTCCTTCCACTTCCCCTTCTGATCCTCCAGATCCTCCACCCTCCATTCTACAGTTCCTTCTTCTAACCCCTCCTGATCTCGGGTCCGACCCGATTCCTCCCTCACTACCTATTCGGGGTCCCGACCCTTTCTCTCACTATTCCCGAGAGGTTTCAGTCCTCACTAACATTCTTCTCCTCCTTGTAAATATTTGTTGGAGGGTTTTATCCTACTCTCATGTAGAGTCTTGTCTCCCTCTTATTTGTAATTGAGTTGACTCCAATTCTTGCCATCCTACCTTTTCCTACAAATGAGCTAATTAAAATCAACCAAAATCAAAGTTCAAAGACTAATGCAGGTCGTTCTTTCAATAAAGGGGTCGCATTGTGCACCAAAATAACCATGTAAATATTTGTTTCAACACCAAGAGCATCAAAGAGAGTCATCTCAGTTCACAACAAGAGTGGTCAAGTCAGTCTTAGGTTTATTTTACTTCTGTAGCACTCAGGCTAGAGATTGCTCCGCGCTAGGGAACCAACGTTCATTCTCTATCATTAAAGGTCACCTTAAGAAAGGATCATCACACACTCACATGGCAACCTTGGTCGGTTCCTCTAGTAAACACCGTTGCTACTCAGGCCATACTTAGGAGGTGCAAAAGCTGTTCTCTTCTTTACTCGGTTAAAGTGTAAAGGCAAAAGGACTATTTAGGTGAGGCGACCGACCTAAGCACACCTTGATGAGAGGAAATCTCAAATAGGGACGGTCAATTAAGCCTACAAAAGAAAAGCAAAATAAAAGTGACAAGAAGAACAAATGAAAGAAAATCAAGGAATAGGGGCATGGCAAAGAGTGGCAGTACAGTTCCCCGCGGGACGCCCTTAAGCCTGGTCGTACGCATGCCCCAAGCAAGAAATAGGCAAGAAAAAAATAAATAAATAAAGTGACCAAAAGTCCCTCCTCAACAGATTGAACTTCTAAGAGGTATGCCGTGGAAGGAAGCTAAGCCTAACTTGTCCTTTAAAGCTTGCACTAGACTAATCCCCAAACTTTCTTCTCTTTCTCTCTAAAAGGCTGGGTCGTCTCCCGGGTATGGCCTTTGTAGTGGCATCACAAGCTAGGGGCAACCATCTATAGGACGCCACCATTTTAATACACATCTGATCTTTTGGTGGTCTTTAATGAAAGGTGAATGAATGGGGACCCCTTGCTAGTATTTTGATCTTGCTTTAGTGCTGTAGTAGCAAGGGTGAGTGCCTTCCGTCTCATGTGTCTTTTTTAGGAAGGGCTAACGTCGGCTAGGCATTATTTCCAAAAATCCCCCAAAAAATCAAATATTGTAAAATCCCAAAAAACAAATATTGCCAAAATTCCAAAAAAATCAAATATTGCCAAAATCCAAAAAATCAAATATTGCCAAAAAATCCAAAAATCAAAAATTTCAAAAAATCCAAAAAAAATTTGATATTGCCAAAAATATATAAAAAAATCATATAATTTCAAAACTCCAAAAAAAATAGATGCTTTCAAACTAAAAATAACAAAAATGAGCAAATCTAATCATACATGCTAAGTGTGCAGGTACATTGGCTCCCAAGCATTGATCGCTCAGATCTCCACATTTCTTCATTACTTTTGTCTGAGTCTTGCTCACATCATCTTTACGATCTGTCTCTCTTCCTCAGTTCACCAATGATTGAATTTCAAACTCATTATCCACCAAGTCCTTCCCAAGTCCCATACATATCCTCATCCCAATGGCTCCATGAGAGGACTCTCTATGTGTGAACCTGAATGTTCTTCAGTGCTTTGTTTCAATCATGCGGATGACTGAGTTGTTTATGCTTGTTGTTGTTAGCTTGTTTAGTGCTTTGTTTATTGCTTCATTTACACAAAAAAAAATCAAAAAAAGCAAAACCCAAAAAATGGCGAGTTCTGTGCTCCATAGGTAAGTTCAGGTAAGTATCCCTATCCCTTCTCCCTTGCATTACTATATGGTACTTATGCTACTATATTATCTCAAGGACCGGCTGGTTTTCAATGTGTTTTGGGATTTGAGTTCCCCTTTACCAAAAACAGTGATGATCTAAGTGCACATTGCTAATCGCTGGATAGGTCGTTGAGTTAAAGAAGTTTGGGAACGATGGATTCAGGCCTACACTGCGGTTGCAGGTAGTCTCTTGACTCGTTCTTATTTGGCTTAACAATATTATCCTTGAGTATTTTCTATTTTCCCTTTCTTTGCATATTGATTTGATGATTTCTTTTTTATTTTAGCCCAGCATGCATCATGTAAGACTTTGAGCTTCATGCCTCATGATTTGTCAAAGGTTGCTTCCTTGGTGATGGTCAATCATGCTTAAGTTTCTTGAACAAGAAATCATATTCCACTCACAATTTGAAGGTCTTCTTTGAGCTAGTCACTTGGTCGAGTTGGCCAGTATGACTTCTGTCTGGAATTTACTCCCTCCATTCATCCAAATCAACTTAAATATTCCCCCTGATCCGTCTTGGTTGCGAACCGCTCCCAGGCCTTGAGTCATCGTGACCCGCCTGGCACGCATGTCCTCCCAAGATGAAACCTGTAGGCAATCGGCTAGGGTAACTCTTAATCAAGAGGTTGATCATCCATCTTTTGCTTTCATTTTTTGTCGTTCTAGACAGGAGCCGTCCGTGCTCGCCCTCCTTGTGGTTTGTTTAGAGTCTTCTAGAGAATTTCTATCGCTTATTGGTTGTGACGGGTGTCTCTTTACTTTGATGCCCACTTTTCAGTCCACTCTTCATATCTTGCTCCATTCCATTTCATTGCACTTCGCTCTCTTTCCGCTTCGCTCCCTTGCAAAGCGGGCATCAAGGAGGGGCAATCTGTAGACACCCGTTTTCGGCCTATAAGTTGAGCACATTTCTTGTCCATATCATTGATGTCCCAAATTGATAATCACTTTGGAGTCCTTCTTGGCCCATCATGAGCCCATTCACCCTCAATCTCAAGTCCATTCTCAAGCCCATGGCCAAGATCCACTTGAAACATCAAAACTGTGCAATCTACCCAATCTTCTGAATATGCCTTCACTTTGAGAGCTCATACCTTCCTCATTTCTAATCCAAATTTGGCATATCATACTATCATTTTGTAGCCCTCTGAGTCTAAAATCCAACGCAATAAACGGCTCATCAATCCGATATCTATGCAAGAGTTATGGCCCGTTTCGTGGGACCTACGCGGACTGTCTTATAGTCGCGACCTGGTGCATGGACGCGACAAGAACGCGGCCCCACGACCCGACGCGACAGCGCCATGCATGTAAACACGTTTTTACGTGATTTTCGGCCTCTCTCTCCATCCTAGAGCCTATCTAAAGTCACTTTGAGTTGGATTACGACCCAAACCTCCTATCCTCATCCCTAGGAAGCCCCCAAGCCCATCCAAACTCTAGATAGACTCTAGAATACCCCCACAACTTGGACTCTCTCTCTAACTCGGGATTGACTCTATCTCTATCTAAATCACATCCTAGGACTCTCTAGGGGATAGAGGAAGTCTACCACTACGAGGAGAGTCCCTGGAGGCTCTGCTCACGAGGTCCCATCGTCCCCAACGCAGAGGAGAAGCTATTCTTCCTATTTTCCTTCTTTCTCTCTCCTCTTTCTCTCTCATATCACCTCTAGGACCAGCAGGACTTGCATGTCTTGTGGAGATCGAACCAGGTGAGATCTCTTCGAGGTGTCTTCATCAACGTTGCTCCCCATAGAGCCCTCTTCAACCTCGAAGTGGAATCACGTTGATTGGTGGCTTGTGTGAAAAGTTACAGCAAATTGATCTTCACTTTCTCTCTCATATCGAGATCTGCACATGCGGGATTATCGTCTCTTCCACAGCCCAAACCAGGCCAGATCTCTTCAAGATGTCTTGATGAAAGTTGTTCACGACAACCTCCTCTCCAACCTCCAACTAGAATCACATCAAACGGGGCAGTATCTGTTTAGTTTTAATTTTTACTTTCTTTCCACGTTTTACACACTTATGCATGAGTTAGGATTCGTCCTTCTCCTCTTCCATGATTTTCCCCATGCATATTCCTCCCCATGTTTTCCTACTACCCAAGGGGTTTAAAAACCACCCCCAGGTCCGTTCCCTCCATGCTCCACATCTTTCTTTCATTTAAGAATAGCTACTACACTTAACATAGTCTGACAAGGGTTTTATTTCTTGTTTTCGTGTGTTTGGCAGGCACCAAGCGAAGATCCACGAGCGGCTCTCATCCTCCGGCCGGCTGGAGGACGGGAAGGACACACTTATGCATGAGTTAGGATTCGTCCTTTCTCCTCTTCCATGATTTCTCCCCATGCATATTCCTCCCCATGTTTTCCTACTACCCAAGGGGTTTAAAAACCACCCCCAGGTCCGTTCCCTCCATGCTCCACATCTTTCTTTCATTTAAGAATAGCTACTACACTTAACATAGTCTGACAGGGTTTTATTTTCTTGTTTTCGTGTTTTGTTGGGCAGGCACCCAAGCGAAGATCCACGAGCGGCTCTCATCCTCCGGCCGCCTGGAGGACGGGAAGGAGGTCCCATCCATCATCTCCTGCACAGAAGAGAATGCGACGGTGTAGGGCGACACGACAAGAGACGCGTCAGCTAGGGGTGACGCGATATCAACACTGTCGCGCAACCATGACACCGCTACCGCGACATAAGGTACACCCCCGTTCTCTCCCTCCTTTTCCTAGAGTAGTTAGCCCAGACATTTCTCTTCTCATTAGCAACTATCTAGGTGGCGATCACATCTATTTATTATGCTATCATTTGATATTCATGTCTGTGTTGAGGGGGGTACAATCCCTGTGATTACAGGGGCACATATGCATGCGCCCGGAGCTCCAAGTAAGTGCTCTTTCTTCTTTTAAATTTTGAAATTTTGCTCTGTTTTGTTCTGTTTTGCTCTTCTTCTTCCTCCCCGTTCTTAGACTCTCTCTTCTTCATCTCTTTAGATTCTACCTGGCCAAATGAGGTTCTCCAAAGTGCCATGGTTATCTCCCATGATCAAGCTTCTTCCGCCTGCATCTATCCGGCATTTGAAAGAGTGGGGGTTATCACAAGTTTGTGCACATGTGGGATAGCATTACGGTGCTGGTGGAATTGTGTCATCCGCAAACCCATACCTTCATCTTCCCCAAATTCGAGGTGACCATCCTGCTGGAGGAGCTGGAGATTATGCTCAGCCTCCCGAAGTACAAGCGCGGTGAAGAGTATGCTCTCTCCCATACCGTGGCGCCTATCAACGCGTGGGGAATCATGGGTGAGATCACCGCGAGGAAGACGGATCTGAGTAGCATGACAAGTAGGTCCTTCATCCACCTCCTTCCAATTGCTCATGGGTCATTTCCCAGTGCAAACGCCGAACCGAGAATCACCTTGCCATTGCTAAAGCGACCACCATCTGCATCTGCGGCATCATTCTTTTCCCGACCAAGGATGGAGCTATCTCCTTCGCCAATCTGAGCATTATTGACTCCATCTCGGAAGGTATGAGCGTTGGCCAAGCAGTTCTGGGTTTTCTATATGTCGGACTATCTTCTGCAGCCACCGGGGGCCCTTTCTGTGGCTCCGTCATCGCCCTCGAGCTCTGGATGGGCATGCATATAAACTTTCGGGTGATGTCCAACCTAGCTACGGAGTGCAAGACAATGCTCCATCATCCACTGGCATATGTGGGCGGGCCTCTCCACATGACGACCCAGGCCTGGTGCAAGACGGCCCATGTGAAGGGACTGAAGGCATGGTGGGACTATTTCAAGCAAATGACCGTGGCGGCGTTCGATATACGCCGGCGCTTTTTGCATAACCGGATGATCCATGTAGCCCAGCACCTCGGGCTAGCACTCCGCCTTCTGGGCAACGAAGCACTCGTCAACTACAACCCAGATCGATGCTATCTGCAATGTGGGGCGGCACGCACTGTGGTTCCGCAACTTTCGCACTACTCGGCTATTCAAAAGTGGAAGATGGACGATGAACAGGACAAGAGACACATGCGAAGCACCATGGTACACTGGGAAGGGTGTGCGACGAGTTCCGTCCAAGCGGAAGTGGAAGAAGAAGATGAAGATATGATCAGAGAGTACGCGGAGGCACTGAAGAAGCTCCAACCAACTGCCGCGGAAGCTTGAGGATAGGTGGACTGATGTAGGGAAGATGTTAGATGACAATTAGGGAAGAAATTTGCATTTAATTGAATGTAGGGAGAAATTGGAACATGTATTGATTGATTTGAAATGAATAAACATGAGTTTTACCCTTTTTGCAGAAAGGCTCTATTTGTGACGTGACAAGAAGGGGCGTCGCCTTGAGGTCGCGTCAAGGCAGTGTGTCACGATATTGTCGCGACATTTAGGGCAGCGCGACTTAACGCGATGGCCCGCTGCGTCGCGTCTAAAATCGACCGTTCAAAACGCAAGAGGACTTCCATCTTCCCCCTTTCCTTGCTTTCAAACCAACCGGCCCTTAGCAAAAACCCCCTTTTCTTCAAATCTCCCCGATTCTACTCTCCACAGACGTAGATATGGAGGTGGAGGAAGAGGCGGAAGGCCCCGCCGTGAACGTGGAGGAGGCAAGGAAGAAGCAGGAAAAAGCGATGAAATCGGTAAGTGATCCGACCCTAAACCGTGTATGAATGGTTGGGAGGGGTAGATGAAGCCCCCAGAGGGTGATTTGTAGGGCGTGAAGTCTATGGGAAAGAGGATCGGACAAGGGAGGCTCCGGCCGGTCCGCTCCTGAAAACGCGATGGTCAGATCCGCCGCGACACCAGTAGTCACGGCGGCACAGGGTGTCGCAACCATGTCGCGATAGAGTGGGTTGACGTGGCATTATCGCGGCCTCGGAAGGCGACGCGATAAGGTCGCGCCGCACCGCCCCATCGCGACCTCTATGGGGGTCGCGACTCAAACCGAACACCTAAATTCTTAACTGCTTATCAACCCTTTTGTGTATGCAGGGCGAGATGAGGGCCCGGGTGTCTTGGACCTTAGTTCTAGCTGTCTTCTTAGCATTTCCCCCCTTCCAGAGAGAGAGACTGGAGGAGATGGGTTTCGGGGTGATCTTGGGGATGGAGAGAATGAGGCCGGACCCCGCGCTCACTCAGGCTCTGCGGAGCAGGTGGGATATGGAGGCGACCGCCTTCGCATTCCCATGGGGACATATGATCCCCAGCCTCGAGGACGTGAGCCGGATCACGGGTATCAGGGTGTATGGGAAGCCTGTGAGCTGGTTTACCTACCCTTGCTATCAGGAACTAGCTGAGCGACTCCTAGGGCTGCCTGTAGATCGTGGGTCTTCCCTAGTTCCCAGGGTAGCACTACAGGAGAGTCTGTGGCTGTTCGAGGTGGGGAAGAAAGCAGATGAGCACTTCCAGCAGTTGATCCGAGTTAGCCGGAGGGAGCTTGAGGGCGAGCCGGGGGCGGAAGCGGACCTGGACTTGCGTTGCTTCCTCATCCTCTTTCTTGGTAGACTTTTGTTTGCCACGAGGGGCGATGCAGTCCATTGCCGCTTCCTACCTCTCCTGGAGGACTTGACCGAGGTGGGGAACTACGCCTGGGGAGCCGTTCCTGGCGCACCAGTTCGACAGCCTGGGCACCTCCGAGCGGCACACTTCGACGAGCGGCTTCTTCCCTTTCCTTCAGGTACACTTCTTCTCTCTAACCTTAAGTTAAAACTGCATTTTGCTTTAAACTGTGATCTAATCCTCTTCTCATTTTGCCGGGCCTCGTGCCCATTGCACGCCGGTGGGATTCGCGCCGAGACACTCGCAACCTCGGCGATCAGCTAGCGCGCCTCCAGAGGGCCATTGACAGCTATCCACACTTGGATGTAAGTGCTCTAACCTTTCTCTTCATGAATTAAATGCTTGATTTAGATGCTTGGTGACTGATCGTGCTTTGGTGTACAGGTGGTGTGGCAGCCGTACCTGGGGGAGAGCGATGAGGGACAGCCCTGGTTGGTGCAGGCCCGCCCCTACTTCGGTAGGTCGGTGTGGGTGCATGCACTCAACCTCGTGCTACCTCTGCATCTGTTCCTGTGCCAGTGATCACTCGGGCTTCGGTAGAGTGCAGTGGAGTTCCCTACTCGTGACCGGTTCCGCAGACCCGGTCGGAGCTTCCGGGGACTCCATGACATGACCGACTGGCGTGAGCGGGCAAAGGAGTAGATCCAAAACTGGGAGCGCCGAGGCAAGGCCGTCAAGTCCAGTGCGACCACCGACGATGAGTACCCCTAGGCATACGCCTTGAAGTACGGAGGAAAGGTATATAAGAGCGCCCGACACCAGGTAAAACCCCTAAACCAAAGCTCTTTGAATTTGACTTTATGTAATTGAGCTAATGATTTGGACATGAATTGCAGGTGGACGTGGCCGGTGAGATTGCATCACTCCGGGCCCTGCTTTACTCGGTGATGCAGGACCCTGAGGTGGCGCAAAAGGAGGCAGAGCAGCTGGTAAGTACTTACTCAGACTTCGATACTTAACCACTTTCAAATTTGATTTGAGAATTTAACATGTGTTTTCATGTGCAACAGAGGGAGTTGGAGAGGGTGAGGAGCACCAAAGAAGCTGGTGCCTCCTCTTCGAGGGCAGCAGAGAGCTCCCAGTCAGACCTGGAGGAACGACTGGAGGCGGCAGTTATACGGGCTGAAGAGGCACAGGCTGATCTGGCCGAGCGGGTGAGTATAGCAGTGACTTTTATTTTGAATAATATTTAATTATGGCTTTTGACTCAAATACTTTCCTGCAGGAGACAGTGCTGCGGACCGCCACCGACCGGGCTACCCAGCTATAGGGGCAGGTAGACTCGGTGGTGGGAGAGAGGGACCACTGCGCATCCGGGCGGAGGCAGCTGAGGCGCAGGTAGCTGAGGCGACGAGGGAGCTGACGACACTGTGTGTGCGGGGGTCGCCAGTGGACCAGGAGGAGCTCACTCGGCTATGCGCCGACCTACAGGTGCAGCAGACCCCAGCGCGGAGACTTCAGGAGATAGTGACGACTATAGGCCGTTCACACAGCAGGAGCAGGAGCGGGGCGAGCGCCAGCAGAGCGACCGGTGCCTCAGTGGGTCAGTACCTGGCAGGTTCCTCCAGCCGTCGGAGGAACGAGGAGGAGAGGCGCCGCCGGGGTGAGGCGAGTGCTCAGAGTGCCGGGGGTGGTGGTGAGATGCTACCGCCACCAGATAGGCAGGAGGGATCAGGAGAGAGTAGCGGTGAACAGTGAGGAGATTGTGAGCCACCTCCCCTTTTATCTTTTGTACATATTGATCATCTCTTAGTGAAACTTTTATTTTATGTCAATATTTATGAAATGAGTGGTTTGCAATTGAAATGAGTGTGAGATGAGATTCAAACACGGGAGAGAGAGAGAGATAGAGAGTACTAAGTACAACGCTGCGTGTCCCTTAGAATTACCTGTCCCTGCACACTTAGCAAAACATGTTAGATATGCTCTTTGGCTCAGCCCCTTGCGCTTAAATAAATATGAATCTGATTTCGTAATTGTCAAGGGGCGGAGCCTTATTAAATAGGCGGAAAAGAAAGTAAAACAATGCATGCTAAAGGAAAGCGGTATGTACACACATTCTTTTTTATTTTTAAAGATTTTTAGTTTTTTTTTTGGATTTTGGAAATTTTCTGATTCCTTTTTTTATTTTTGAGATTTTTTTATTTTTTTGGATTTTTGAGATTTCTGATTTTTTTTATTTTTGAGATTTTGTAAATTTTTTGGATTTTGAGATTTCTATTTTTTTTGGATTTTTGAGATTTCTGTTTTTTTTTTTTGGATTTTTGGAGATTTTCTGATTTTTTTTGGATTTTTTTTAGACTTTCTGATAATGACATCTCTTGCTCTTGAGTGTTTAGCCAGGGACCTCACTCCCGTCTCATATTTGCCAAATAACATCTATGTGTAGTGTGCATTTATCTTTGGCTTACTAAGGTTTCTTGATCCTTGAATATTAATGTTCCAACACAGACCAGGTGTAGGAGTTCTTTGGTCATTTTAGGAAGAACAGGAAGATTAGAGATGAGACAAGACTTGATCTTGGGGTCGGGGTTACTGGCTTGTAAGACTCGCAATGGGTATGTTACATGTGGAATTCATCTGTTGTCTAAGGACTTTAAGGCCATTGCTCTCTTTTAATTGGGACATGCGTACGACCGGACTCAAGAGCATCCCGCGGGGAACTATACTGCCACTCTTTGTCATGCCCCTATTTTCTTATCATTTCTCCTTCATTATTTCATTATTTCTTTCGCCTTTCTTTTGAATTGACCGTCCCTCTTTGAGACTCCATACACATGATTTATACCGTTTACCTGTCTACAAGCTAGCTTCCTCTTGCCCCTGGACCTTGTCCGAGTAAGAAGAGAACTGACCTCGGGTTCCCTACACTAGGGCTAAGCATGAACACCATACACAAAGGGGAATTGACCTTAGGTCGCCGTGTTGTGTGTGTAGTTGGACATAAAAATTATTTACCACCAAGAGGGGGAGTGAGACACATGGCCAACGACATTCTTCTGCAAATTGGTGTTGTTATCAAAATTGTTTATTAGGGGTAGAATCTTTTAAGGTACAACCCATTCCATGGGTGAGAGAGCTCCTCACCATCAGCATTAACTAGCCTATATGCGTTCCCGGGGTACACCTCCTTAACAACGTATGGCCCTTCCCAGTTTGCTGACAATTTGGACCTTGGACCTCCAGGTTTTATGAAAATTCGCTTCAACACCATGTCTCCTTCTTGGAATTTGTGCTCAATTACTTTCTTTTGAAAAGATCTTGTGAGTCTATTTTGATATGAAAGTACATGATCGGCCGCGGCTAAGCGTCGTTCGTCTAAGAGTTCTAACTATGTAAGCAACGCCTCCCGATGTTCGTCGGGATTAAGTTCTTTGTCTAGCTGAACTCTTAGCGAAGGAATGAGGATCTCATGTGGACATACCGCTTCCATCCCATATGTAAGTGAGAACGGAGTTTGCCCAGTGGGCGTGCGGACGGAGGTGCGGTAGGCCCACAGAGCCTCGACCAATTTCTCTGGCCAATCAGCAAATTTATTAGACTCGCAAGTTTTCTTTAGAAGTTTCAAAAGTGTTTTATTTGTGGCTTCGGCCTGGCCGTTGCCCTGTGGATAATACGGAGACGAATGATGCAAGGAAATGTTGAATTTCTTACATAGGTCTTGAAGCTCTTGAGATATGAACTGGGGTCCATTGTCGGTGACGAGGCTGCTTGGCACTCCGAACCGCGCGATGATGTTCCTCATGATAAATCTGCACACGGTTGAACCTTTGATTTCTACGAATGCTTCAGCTTCGGCTCACTTGGTGAAGTACTCAGTAACAGTGAGAATGAAAGATTTTTGTTTTATCTGAGCATTAGGATCACAAAGAGGCCCGATGATATCAAAGGCCCACATGGAAAAAGGCCAAGGGGAAGATAGCGGATGTAAGGAGGAAGACGGAGCATGGATCTTATCGGCATGGATCTGGCATTTGATGCACCTACGAACGTAGGTGGCACAGTCTTCTTCTAAGGTCGGCCAGTAGTAGCCTTGCCTAAGAATCTTCTTAGCCAACATTTGGCTATTCATATGCCCCCCGCATTCACTGGAATGGGATCCTTCCACTACCTTCCAAGCTTCTTCGTCCGACAAACACCGGAGGAGCATTTTGTTTAGAGCGCGTCTGTAAAGCACTTCACCAATAAGGATATACCTTAACGTCGCTCTACGGATGGCTCGCTTGTCCTCTGCTTCAGCTTCTTATGGGAAGGTACCATCCCTGCAATACTACTCAATTTTGTGGTACCACGGCCTTTCTTCCTCCATCATTTCTCCTAGCTCCACAAGCATTAACTCCTTTGCTTCTTTTCTCTCTGCCTTCAAAACTAGAGAGCTCCTAAGGTTAATGAACCAAGGATCCTGAGTGGAGGGAGCCTCTAACCTTTGAATAGTGATTGTCTCAGCGCTGCGGCTGAGAGGGAAGGAGAGAGAGGAGGCCAAGGATGCCAGGGCATCGGCCAGGATATTCTGAGAGTGAGGAGTATGAATGTAGATAAGCTTGCGGAATTGCTTGGCTAGGAGCGTGACCAGATCTTGATAAGGCTTAAGTTTAGGGTCACGAGTGCGGTAAGTAGAAAGGACTTGCCGAAGAACGAGTTGAGAGTCTCCTATGATCTTGAGATGACGCGCGCCTAAGAGATAGGCAAGCTTAAGACCGGCAAGGAGAGCTTCATACTCGGAGATATTGTTGGTGGCATAGAACTAGAGTTGGTAGGCTGGAGGAATGGTGATCCCTTCTGGGGTGAGCAAAACAGCACCTATGTCCCGTCCCCTAGAATTGAGAGCTCCATCGAAGTGGAGCGACCATAAGGGATCGCGAGAGATGAGTGACAGGTTTTCATCGGGGAATTCCTCTTGAACCGTGTCACTATGAGGAAGAGGAAGGTGAGCAAGGTGCTCAGCAATGGCATACCCTTTTATAGCTTTCTGAACTATAAAGGTGATATCGAATTGAGAGAGGAAACTTTGCCAGCGTGCCAATCTTTCGGCGAGGACTGGCTTCTCCAGGAGATACCTAATAGGGTCCATTCTAGAAATTAAACTCACTTTATGGGCTAGGATGTAGTGCTTCAATTTCTGCACCACCCAAACTAGCGCTGCACATGTTTTCTCCACTGTAGTAAGTTTGAGCTCGGAAGGATTAAAGAGCCTAGATAGGTAATATACTGCCCTTTCTTTGCCAGATTCATCATGTTGAGCAAGGACAGCTCCTAGGGAGTCCTCAATGGTCGACAGATATAGGATTAAGGGTTTCCCAGGGACAGGCGCCTGCAGCACGGGTGGATTCATAAGGTAACTCTTGAGCTCATCAAAGGCCTCTTGGCACTTGGTGTTCCATTCAAACTTGACCCCTCCTTTCAACAGTTCATAGAAGGGACGACATCTTTAGGAGTGCTGAGATAAGAATCTCCTTATGAACTGTAGCCGACCAATCAAACCTCGAAGCTCAGATATGTTCTTGGGAGGAGGCATTTCATTTATCTCCTTGGCCTTGTGCGGGTCTATTTGAATCCCCCATTTGCTGACTATAAACCCTAGCAATTTGCCTGAAGAAACCCCAAATATGCACTTCTTTGGATTCATCTTCAGCTGATACTCTTGTGCGCGACGAAACACTCTGGCAAGCACGGAGGAGTGTTCTCTTCGGGTCCGAGACTTCACCACAATATCATCCACGTAAACCTCAACATCGATATGTATCATATCGTGGAAGATAGCTAACATTGCCCTTTCATAGGTGGCGCCGACATTCTTTAATCCAAACGGCATGACCACATAGCAATAAGTTCCCCAGGGGGTGGTGAAGGAGGTCTTCTCTTGGTCCTCCGGGGCTAGACGAATCTGATTATAGCCTGAGTACCCTTCCATAAATGATAGAGTTTCAAACCCCGCGGTGTTATCAATCAAGACATCCAAGTGAGGTAACGGGAAATCATCCTTTGGACATGCCCTATTCAAGTCCCGGAAGTCTATGCAAATGCGCACCCTTCCATCTTTCTTCATCACCGGGACTATGTTCGCCACCCACAATTGATAGAGGACTACACGGATGAACTTGGCTTTATGTAGTTTATCAATTTCTTCTTTCATCTTCAAGGCAATGTGGGGGAGGAACCTCCTTAGCTTTTGCTTAACAGCAACTGCCCCTGGCTTTAAAATTAACCTATGTTCTACCAATTCGGGGTCAATGCCGGGCATGTGATCGTAGGACCAGGCAAAGGAATCCTTGAACTCTCTTAACATCTCTATGAGCGCTTCTTCTTCTTCAGGAGGGAGACTGGAAGCTATGGTTAAGAGCCTGGGGTCCTCTTCCGTTCCTACGTTTACCTCTTTAGTGGGTTCATCTACTGCCGAGGTGGGCTCATCAAATCTCCTCATGCCACTTGCATACATTTCGGCAGCATCTTCTATCCGGCAATCATTTTCATCCAATGGGTCATCTTCGGCTAAGATTTCATACACTCCGAATCCATCGTCTAGCCCTTCCTCTTTGTGCAGATCCTCTATGTTTAGAACTACTGCTTCTTAGACGAACTTTTCGACAGCTAGAAGAGTGCCACACCTTTGCACCAAGTCTAACAGATATCTACGGGGTATGCCACTACCCTTCTTTTTCCTAGACGGGGCCGGGGACTTGCTAGATTCTACCCCTGAACCTAGACTAGATTTGATATTTATAGAAGGCTCTGGAGGAGTGTCCAAGGTTTATTGGAACGGAAAGAAAAGGGTGCGGCAGGGCCACGAAGGTCCTCCGATGGGACTGGAGGAGGAGGCAGGCCACCCGAGCTCAGGGTGCCAGCGGTAGAGTTGGGGTGCAAGGGAACAGAAGGCCCCTCACCTAGATCGCCCAAAATGACCATGTCGGTCAACAGGTGAAGGCGCGGCTTGAGCAGAAGGAGGAGAGGCGTGGGGATCGCCGCCTAGGAGAAAGGGGAGTGATGGGGATCGCCGTCGGAGAGAGGAAGGAGTGAGGGGGTGACGGGGATCACTGTCGAAGGAGAGAGTGACGGGGATCACCGTCGAAGCAAAGGGAAGCGCGAAGGTGATGGGGATCGCCGTCGAGGGAGTGAGAGCCGGACAGTAGAGGGTAGAAAATGGGAAGGATGAGTCAAGAAAGAGAAGGAGGACGGGGATCGCCGTCCGATGAAAGGGAAAGGAAGAAGACGGGGATCGCCGTCCGAAGAAAGGGGAAAGGAGAAGACGGGGATCGCCGTCCGAAGAAAGGGGAAAGGAGGAGACGGGGATCGCCGTCCGATGAAAGGGGGAAGACGAATGGAGGTTAGCAAGGAAGAAAAACACACACATTTTTTGATTTTTTTTTAAGGGAAAAAACTATATTACATCAGGAGGCTCCGGTAAAAGGACAGAACCGAGCCATTGAGGAATATAGTGAAGAGGGGTGAAGGGCGGATTAATGCTTCAACAGCGTCGGGGAGAATTGGAGAATGAAGGGAGGAGACAAGGGAATAAAATCAATACTACGGACAAAAATGGATGAGACGAATTGATTGGGAGGTCGGGAAAACCCTGGCCTGAGCTCCCATGTTAAATCGGCTGGATTCATGATCTCAATTTCCTCACCAAATCCAAGCAACTGTCGCTTGGTGGTGGCTGCTGGTGCTGATGGTGCTGTTGCCTGAGACTGTAACATGTCATCCTCGCTAAACAAGCGGTTGACTGCTAAGATGACATCCTCTAGTTCTGATTCCTCTGCCTCAGCTTCTGGTTCATTGAGCAACAGACTGACTACTGAAATCATATCTTCAAGGTCTGATGCTTCCGTATCTGTCTCGGCCTTCTTCTTCTTGCTGGGTCGCTGAGCTTCTAAGGCTTGCTATGCTGACCTCGGTGCCTCTTCTATTGTAGTGTTATATCCAAGCTGCACAGGCCCCCTGACAAAGTGGTCATACAACGTCCAGGTGAGTGGGCCATGGTCTGACTGTGAAGAAGGTGAGAATGCGGCCCATTCCATGTATCCTAGGCCATGTTTTGTAAATTTCTTTGTGCTAGCCACTGTTTTGGTTCTCCCTTGGAGATGAGCACCCAAACCTTTTCCCGTTTGATAGCCGAGCCTGAACATGATATCCCAACCCTTTGCATTCATGGACATATCCTTCTTGACGGCTTCCACTGATGGGGATCCAATTGGACGGTTAGAGGAGAAAGTGTAAGCCCAGGGGTAGTTCACATCGAGCACTGAGATAATGGGCTTATTCGATGGCCAGACTGATGGCAATACTTTCTCAACAGCTTCCACTGTGTGGGTCGTTGCTACACTCTTAACTTTGACTATCCGCCCTTGGAAGGGGAATTTCAAACATTAATATGCCGTGGAAGGTACTGCCCCTAGTGATTCGATCCACGGGTGCCCTAGGATGGCCTTGTAAGTGTGATCGATATTTAACACATAAAACTCAACTATCATGACAAGTGGCCCCAACTCTGCTTGTAAAGTGATAACCTCATGGCAAGCCCGCCGGGAATTGTCATAGGCAGCTATGGTGGTGGGGGTAGGCTGCAATCGACGCTCTGAGATGTTGCAGGCTCTTAGGGTGCTCAGTGGACATACATTGATGGAAGCTCCCGTATCCACTAATGCTGCGTCAATGGCCACTTTATTTATTGTGAGTGTCACACACAAGGGCATTTTCCTGGCTTCAAGGGCAGCTAACTCACCATCATAGAAAGTAATTGTGGGTCCTCTGTTCACAATAGAAAGCACAGAAGGCAGATTGTCGGGGTTCATGTCTTCACTGACCATGACCTTTTGCAAGAAGGCCCTTAGGGCATCTTGATGAGTCTGTGACCTCTTGATCACTTCTAAGATGGAGATTTTGGCGGGAGTTTGATCCAAATGTTTTAGGATGTCATATTGGGTCCCCCGGGACCGGATCTATCTCTTCCATATCTTGCTGCTGTTGAGTGTTGGATTGTTGTGCCGGTTGACCTGGCATAGACACTGATGCATTAGGGTACATCCGATGAAACATCCGCCCGCTCCGCAAGGCAAGGTTATGGTGGAGTGGAGAAGGTGAGGTGTCAAGGATGGAGGGGTTGGCTTGTAATGGTACTGACGTAGGGGATAGAGGGATGTTTCTAGGTGAAGGGATGATGGGTGACATGACGGGGAAGTTGTAGGGTGGTGAGGTGATGGTGGCAACGGTGGGTGTGAAGGAGGGAGGTACAGTGGATGTAGGCGTGGTGGTAGTGGGTGTGACATGGGAAATGACCAAAAGCTAGCCCACTTCGTGTTCGTCGTCAAAGGCCCATTGAGCTTTTGGTGGTGGGTGGTGGATGACTGTGTTAACATGCGCGGGTGGAGGGGGTGGTGGAGTAGGTTGGGGGTTTGGAGCAGGCGGGTGTTGAGGCATGGGGTTGCGGATTATGCCAAGGTCATTTGCCGGCTGCTGCGGCTGTTGCTGGTACTGTTGTTGGAAGGGCTGGAACTGTTGCTGTTGTTGTTGTTGTTGTTGTTGTTGTTGTGGCTGATGTCGCCTCTGCTGTTGTTGCTATTGTCTCTGACCCTGTTGGTCCCTCAATGTCTGGATTAACCTTTTCATTTCTACCCAGTTGATTTGATTCTGCTTATGAAGATCATATATGATGTCTCGGAATTGGAAGCAATCCGACATATTGTGGCCCGGATGGCGATGGTATACACAGTACTTCGTTTGGTCCGCTGCCATATTCCAATTTGGCTTCTCAGGAGGGAGTCTAAGGGCATTCAAGGACATGAGGGCTGCAAAGACATCGACCAAAGACTCGGGCAAAGGAGGATATTGGGCTCTCTTGGGTCCGTTGGGCCTTCTGGGGGCATAGCCGTTCTGAGGTGGAGGGACCTGGGAATATTGGTGCTAGTCTTGTGGAGGGTTCTGATCTTGAGGAAGTTGTTGTCTGTTGTTACTCCATGGCTGTTGAGGTTGCTGAGTGTATGGGTACCTACCCACCGGGCCTTGGGGGTTACTCATAGCACCCACTTGCTCATTGGTTTGGATCCCTTCGATAACTGGGCCTTGAGGCTTCTTGGTGTAACGAGATTTAGGGGTCTCAAACATGGAGTGCATAGGCGAGTCCTTGAGTTGGGTCTGAATGAAACGGGCTCGGCTATATAGTTGGTGCATGGTAGTAATGTCGTTCATGGCTAAGATGGCTCGGTAGGTTGGGGTGGCATTGGAGATTAATAGCTTGACTTTTTCCTCCTCCGACATGGGGCAACGGACCTTAGCAGCCAATGAGCGCCACCAGTCGGCATAGGTTGAGAACTCCTTGTAATCACAGGGATTGTGCTTCCCCTCGACACATTAACAGATATTAAATCTAATGGTATGAAAGTAAGGAATGTGATCGCCACCTAGAGTATTGCCTAAATGAAGAAAATAACATGGGCTAACTACTCTAGGAAAGGGGTGGAAGAGAACAGAGGAATACCTGATGTCGCGGTCGTTATGACGGGCACGGGCAGCTGAGAACGCGTCAGTCTTGGTGGACGCGTTTCTGGTCGCGTCGCCTTCCTTCGTCACGTTCTCTTCTAATGCGGGAGATGGTGAGTGGGACCTCCCCTTCCTCCGGCCGGCCAGAGGATGGGAGCTCCTCATAGAATCTTGTTTGTATGCTTGCTAATCAAAGAGAAACAACAAAGAAAAAGCCCTATTAGAACATGATTAATGTAGCAACTGTTCTAAAAATGAAAGGAAATAAGCCAACATGAAGGGAACGAACCTGGTTTTTAAACCCCTTGGGCTATAGGAAAATGTGGGAATGGGAAGGAATGCAACTTATCTAGAAATAAAATAATATGCATAAGAAAATAGAGGGAAAGGAGAGGGGAAAGGAATGAGCCCCATTAGGGCGACTCCCTGGCTTGATGTTCGTTCCAATGATCGTGCAGAAGCTCTTGGATTGAAGTGGGGGTCGCCCTCCTCACGTTCCATGCTCCATGGATGTGAAATGAGCAAGCTTTTGAGGTGGGAATGTGAGGGAATGAGAGGAAATGAGAGGGCTGCGTGGCTAAGTCCAGATCAGTGGAGAATTTGGCAGCCCTTCGGGGTGAAAATCAGAGCTCCATGTCCTTGAAGAGAAGGCTTCTTTTTATAGAGCTTTTGAGAGAGAATATCTCCTTAAAAATGAGAATTAATTAAAATGGGAGATAAATCCCACCCAAATTCGGATGGAGAGTCCTTAGGAGCCTCAAGGAGAGTCCCTAGGGCCCAAATCCCGCTTAAGGGGTTGAGATATTCCCTAGGGATAAAGATAAACCCATGAGAGGATAAATAGGAGGTGGTTGCAGAGGCCTGCATGCGCAGCTGCTGTCGCAGCGTATCGTAGGGCCACGACATAGAGACGCGACAGGGCGGGGCGTCGTGACAGTATTGCCCTCATGCATGGAAAATGCATGGGCTGTCGCGGCAGCCTAGACTGTCGCGACTCAAAGATGCGGTGCCACGATGTGTTGCGACTAAGAAACCGAATAATCAGGAATTATCAGCTAACCACATGACAAGATAAGAGTTACTGACCCATAAGGACTCTCTCAAAGTGATAATGTGCGGGATTTTAAGGCAATTTAAGTTGCTAATGGGATCAAAACAAGGCTAATGATGGGCTCAAGGTGAGTGACCAATTTGGGGCCCACTAAGATAACAAGAAAAGTGGTTCAACCCATTAGCCAGAACCGGGTGTCTACAGATTGCCCCTCCTTGGCTTCCACTTTGCAAGGAAGCGAAGCGGGAGTGGAGTCGAGGTGTCACGAAGTGACGGCGGAGCGGAAGTGACGCGGAGCGGACTGAAAAGTGGAAGCCAAGGTAAAGAGACACCCGGTCTAACAGATGAGCAATTTTGGAATCTTTGTGTAAGCCCCGAGTTAGCTGCTCGAGCAGGATGCCAGGAAAAGCACAAGTCTGGACGAAAAGGAGAAAGAAAAGGACGATCAACCCCTCGATTGAGAGGTACCCTAGCCGATTGGCCTACAGGTTTCAATTTGGAGGGACATGTGCGTGCCAGGCAGGTAACTCATGACTCTGTCCTGGGAGCGGTTCGCAACCAAAACGGATCAAAGGAAAAGGAAAATTTGGATAGGTAATCCAGATAGGGAAATTCTTGTCACACTGACGGGAACAACTCACTCGGAGGCAAACCTTCCGATTCGGAGTGGAATTGGATTTCTTGTTTAGAAAATGAAGGATGATTGGGCACTCAACAAGGGCTCATCAAAAGTCAGGAATGAGTCAGGAAAGCTCAAAGTCCTACATGATGCATATAGGGCTAAAATAAAAGAAATTATCAAAACGAATGCAAAGAAAAGAGAAAATAGAAAATATATCAAGGATAATATTGCTAAGCCAGATAAGGACGGGTCAAGAGACTACCCACAACCGCAGTGCAGGCCTGAATCCATCGTTCTCGAATTTAAACAACTCAACGGCCTGTCCAACGATTAGCAATGTGCACCTAGATTATCACACTTTTTGGTAAAGGGGAACTCAAATCCCGGAACACATTGAGAACCAGCCGGTCCTTGAAACGATATAATAAATTGAATATCATATAGTAATGTAGGGAATAAGCGATAGAGATATAATACCTGACTTACCTGCAACGACATCTTTTGGTGATTTTCTGGTTTTTATGATTTTTTTGCTTTTTTTCTGCCTCTTTTTTTTTATGGTAATAAACAAACATAATGAGATAACAAACACACAATAATTATAAACAATCCAACAAGCAACACATATACATAGTATAGACATGAAAACAACCCCTCAGGTAGAGAGGCGACACCCTGGGTGACAGCAACATAGTCGCGTCGCAGCGCCCTGTTGCGACCTGGTCGCGTCAGATCGCGGTGTCGCGACTTGGACTGAACCCAGAAAGACCAGGAAACTGGAGTTTATCCTTATCTTAAGACATCTAGACTAATACTAGGACTCCTAAACCTCTTCTAATCTTATCCTAACACCTAGTTTCGGGATTAGAGTGGGATTATACCTCTCTAAAGTCTATAAAAGAAGGGTTTAGGGGGCTAATCCCGCAGCTAACCCTTAGCCTCTCTTCTTTTCAAGTTTCCTTCCCTGTTTTGTAGTCATGAAGAGGAGTTACTTTGCTTTTCAGGAGGACATCCCTCCCTACTCCGGTCCAAAGGCTGCTAGAGAATCTTATGCAGCTCTCCAACAAATCTCCGCCATCCCGGGGCATATTTGCATGCGCCTGGAGCTCCAAGTAAGCGCTCCTTCTTCTCAATTTCGGAACTTCTGAACTTTGATCAGTTTTCCCCTGTTTTTCCTTCTTCTCCTTTTCCGTTCTCAACCTATTTCTTCAACCCCTCCTCAAATCTTACCCGGCCATAGGCTGTTCTCCCGGGTGCCATGGCTAGCGCCCATGCTTGAGCTACTTCCACCTACATCCATCAGTCACTTGAAAGAGTGGGGCTATCCACCGTGCTCGTGTTGGCCAAGAAATACAACAAGATGGTGCACGTGTGGGATAGCATCACGGTGCTAGCGGAGAGGTGGCATCCGCAGACTCACACGTTCGTTTTCCCGACATTTGAAGCCACCGTCCTTCTGGAGGAACTGGAGATCATGCTCGGCCTCCTGCGGTACCACAGGGGCGAGGAGTTGGCAATATCCTATACCGTGGCGCCGATTAACTCCTGGAGCATCCTTGCGGAGATCACGACAAGGAAGACGGATTTGCAGTCTATGACAAGCGGGATGTACGTCCACCTTTCCCTATTGCGCAATGGATCAACTCGCAATGCAAGTGCAAGACGGGCAATTATCGGGCCATCGCCAAAGCGGCTGCGATCTGCATTTGCGGAGTCATCCTCTTCCGTACGACGGACGGGGCTATTTCCTTCGCCAATCTCAGCATTGTTGACTCCATTTTAGAAGGTATGAGCATTGGCCAGGTGGTTTTAGGATTCCTCTACGCCGGTCTATCTTCTGCAGCTATGGGAGGTCCTTTCTTTGGCTCCATTATCGCCCTCGAGCTATGGATGTGTGTTTATATTCAGTTCCGGGCAACGGAGGAGTTAGCCACGGAGTGCAAGACAATGCTCAACCATCCACTGGCTTTCGTTGGCGGACCTCTACACATGAGCACCAAGGCGTGGTGCAAGACGGCGCAACTGAAAGGACGGAAAGCATGGCGTGATTACTTCAAAAGAGACCGTGGCAGAGTTTGACATGCGCCCCCGCTTCAGTGCACCGGGCTCGCCTTATGACTTTTGGGCAATGAAGCACTGGTTACTTACAACCTGAACCGGTGCTACCTCCAATGTGGCGCAGCGCGCACGGTGGTCCCCATCCTCTCGCACTACCCACCTACCCAAGAGAGGAAGAGGGGTGATGAGCAGGACGAGTGCAACGTGCGTAGTGCCGTCGTCCACTGGGAAGGATGTGTGATGGGTGTTCTTCAAGCTGAAGTAGTGGAAGACAAGAACGTAGTTAAAGAGTACCTCAAAGCTTTGAAGAAGGTTCAGCCGACAGTGGGGATCGTTTGAGCATTGATTAGGTTTTATTGTAGGAAAGCCCTCAGATGGTAGTTAGGAAAGGATGTAAGCATTTATTTGATTGTAGGAAGAATTAGGGAATGTAGTGATTTGGATTTAAATGAATAAATAGAATTTCCTGCATTCGCAAATGGGCTCTATTCATGACGCGACAAGTATAAGTGACGCCTTCATAACGCGTCTAGACGGGCGGTCGCGACATGTTCGCGACCTTCCAAGCTGATGCGACATAGAGGCGACAAACCGCCCTGATGCGACTCAAACCGACCGATTCAAAATGCAAACGGCCCTTTCTTTCCCCCTTTCTTACCTTTCAAACATCAAACCCCAAGCTTAGTCTCCCAAACTCCTTAGCATCCCTTTCTCATTGCTTCCTCTTTCTTGCAAATTCTCGCTAAACAAACCCAAAGACTTGATCATAGTCATGGAAGGAAGGAAAGACACTGGCGAGGGCTCATCCCGGAGGAAACGCCAAGCGGAGCGGCGAAGCTCCCGGCGCTGAGCGGAGGCAACCTCGATCGATGAGGAGGTGGCCGACGTTGAGATGGAGGCGGAGGAAGAGGCAGAGGCCCCGGTGATAAACGTGGAAGAGGAAAGGAAGAGGAAAGCCAAAGCGATGAAATCGGTAAGTAAATCGCCCCCAAATCTTTGAATGGATGTGTAGGAGTAGTAGACGGAGCCCCTAGAGGGCCAATGTAGGGCGTGATGCCCAAGGGAAAGAAGATCGGACAAAGAGGGCTCCGGACGGTCCGATCCTGAGAACGCGTCAGCCTAATCTGCCGTGACATAGTGTCGCGGCAATCCTAGGTGCTGCGACCATGTCGTTGCGACGCGACCTTATTGCGGCCTAAGAAGGTGACACGATGAGGTCGCGGTGCACCGCACCGTCGCGACAAGGTCGCGACCTTTATGGGGGGCGCGACTAGAACCGAATCATCAAAACTTGCCTGATTTAACAATACTTTCACGCCTGCAGGGTGAGATGAGGGCCCGAGTGTCCTGGACGCTCGTTTTGGCTGTCTTCCTAGCATTCCCCCGTTTCCAGAGAGATAGGATAGAGGAGATGGGGTTTGGGGAGATATTTAGAATAGAGAGAATGAGGGTGGATTCGGCTCTCACCCAGGCTCTGCGGAGTAGGTGGGATGCGGAGGCGACGGCCTTCGTATTCCCATGGGGACATATGATCCCTAGTCTAGAGGATGTGAGCCGGATCACAGGGCTCAGAGCGTATGGGAAGCCGGTGAGTGGATTCACTTACCCTTGTTATCATGACTTAGCCGGGCGACTGTTAGAGCTTCTTGTAGAGCATAGGTCCTCCTTGGTCCCCAGGGTTGCATTGCAGCGAGTCTGGGGTTATATGAGGCGGGGAAGAGTGCTGGGGAAAGTGAGGATGAGTACCTTGAGCGGATAGTTAGGGTCAGCCGGAGAGAGTTGGCGAGTGAGCCAGGGGCTGAGGTAGACATGGACTTGCGCCGCTTTCTCGTTCTCTTTCTTGGTAGACTTATGTTTGCCACGAGAGGTGACACGGTCCATTGCCACTTCTTGCCTCTGCTGGAGGATCTGAGTGAGGTAGGGGGGTATGCTTGGGGGGCAGCCTTTTTAGCGCACCAGTTCGACAGCCTGGGCGCCTCGGAGCGGCAGACTTCGACGAGCGGGTTCTTCCCCTTTCTTCAGGTACACACCTTAACTTTAACCTTTTGAAATGAATTCTTCCTAAACTTCCATCTAACTTGCTTCTCATCTTGCAGGTCTGGACTTATCTACATCTCCCATCCTTGGGGAGAGGGGATCTCACGCGGCCGGGCCTTGTGCCCATTGCACGCCACTGGGATTCTCACCGAGATTCACGCAATCTCGGGGACCAGCTGGAGCGACTTCAGGAGGCCATTGACAGCTACCCCTACCTGGATGTAAGTGTTCTAACCTTTCCCTTTGATTAACTGCTTGATATCACTTCCCGATGACTGACTAAATCTGTTTTGCAAGTGGTTTGGCAGTCGTACCTGGGGGAGGGTGATGAGGGACAGCCCTGGTTGGTGCAGGCCTACCCCTACTTCGGTAGGTCGGTGTGGTTGCATGCACTCAACCTCGTGCTACCTCTTCACTTGTACCTCAGTCAGCGCTTACTCGGCCTTCTGCAGAGTGTCGTGGAGTTCCCCGTCCGAGACCGGTTTCGCAGACCGGGTCGGAGTTTCTGGGGACTTCACGACACTACCGATTGGCGCGAGTGGGCAAAGGAGCAGATTGATAACTGGGAGCGCCGAGGAAAGGCCGTTAAGTCAGACGCTACCACCGATGATGCGTACCTCTAGGCATATGCCTTGAAGTACGGTGGTAATGTATACAAGAGCGCCCGACACCAGGTAATGACTCTGAAACCACAACCCTGCAAATTTTGATTTTAGAGAACTGGGTTACTGATTTGAAATGTGTTGCAGGTAGATGTAGCTGGCGAGATTGCATCGCTCCAAGCCTTACTTTACTCGGCGGTGCAAGATCGGGAGGCGACACAGAGGCAGACAGCGAAGTTGGTAAGTACTCACCCCATCTTCAGCACTTAATCAAATTTAAGCTAATTTTGGAAACTGACATGTGCTTTTGTGTGCAGTGGAGGGAGTTGGAGAGAGTGAGGAGCACCGGAGCGGGCGGTGCTTCCTCTTCACGAGGTGCAGGGGGCTCCCCATCGCTTTTGGAGGCCTAGCTGGCAGGGGTAGTGCTGAAGGCTGAGGAGGCTCAGAGGCACCTGGAGGAGCGGGTAAGCAAAAATAGCACATCTCAATTGAAAACTAGTTTAACAGCTGATACTGACCAGATTGTTCTTTCGCAGGAGATGGATTTGCGGCTCACCACCGAACACGCGATGGACCTACAGGGGCAGAGGGACCAGCTGCAGGGGCAGAGGGACCAGCTCCAGGGGGAGATCCAGACTACCCGGAGCGAGAGGGATCAGCTGCGCATCTGGGCGGAGGCAGCTGAGGCGCAGGTCGCAGAGGCAACAAAGGAGCACAGGTGCAGGGCCCGCCTGCAGACCAGGCAGAGATGGTGAGATTGCGCACAGAGGTGATGGCGCAGCAGATCAGGATCGATGAGCTCCAGGGCATGGTAAAGACCCTTGGAGAGGCAGCTAGGAGTAGGAGTAGGAGTAGGACTGGCGTTAGTGGGGCGAGTGGCTGCGCCTTTAGACAATATTTAGCGGGTTCCTCCAGTAGGCAGGAACAAGGATGAGAGGCGCCACCGGTGGTGTGGTAGCGCTCAGGGTGATAGGGATGGTGGTGAGATTGCCACCACAGCAGATAGACAGAGGGATCTGGGAGAGTGGTGGTGGACAATAAGGGTTTGTGACCACCTCCCTTCTATCTTTTTGTACATATTGTTCATCTCTTAGTGAAATTTACTTTTTCTCAATTTTTATGGAATGAATGGTTTGCAATTGACACGAGTGTTAGATGAGTTTCAAACACGGGAGATAGATAAGAATACCGTGACGCTGCGTGTCCCTTAGAATTACCTGTCCCTGCACACTTAGTAAAAAACAGTCAAAATCCTCTTTGGCTCAGCCCCTTGCGTTAATAAAAATAAAATGTGCTTTATAATTGTCAAGGCGGGCTGAGCCTTATTAAATAGGGGAAAAGAAAAAAATAAACATGCATGCTAAAATACAAGAGCGTATGTGCATACACACTATTCTTTTTGATTTTTAATTTTTTTGATTTTTTTTAGATTTTTGAGATTTCTAATTTTTTAGATTTTGCGATTTCTAATTTTTTTGAATTTTTGAGATTTCTATTTTTTTGGATTTTTTTTTGAAATTTTTATTTTTGATTTTCTTGAAAAAAAAATTCTTGAAGTTTTTTGATTTTTTGGATTTTTGAGATTTTGGATTTTTTTTGGACTTTCTTGAAGTTTTTGATTTTTTTGGTTTTTGATTTCTGATTTTTTTTTTATTTTTGAAATTTCTGATAACACACTTCTTGCTCTTCTTTTGAGTAATTAGCCATGGTCTCATCCCCATCTCTCGTTTGGTGAATAACATCTATGTGCGGCGTGCATTTATCCTTGGCTTACTAAGGCTTCTTGTCCCTTGAATATTGATGTTCCAACACAGACCAGGTGTGGGGGTCCTTTGGTCTTTTAGGGAGAATTAGAGATTATAATGAGATAAGACTTGGCTTTGATGGTCGGGGTTACTGGCTTGTAAATTTCCAACATGTATGTTACATGTGGAATTCGTCTGTTGTCCAGGGACTTTTAAGGTCATTGCTCTTTTTGAATTGGGGGGCATGCGTACGACTGGGCTCAAGGGCGTCCCGCGGGGAACTGTACTGCCACTCTTTGACATGCCCTATTTCCTTATCATTCTTCTTTCATTATTTTCTCGTTTCTTTTTGCCTTTTGCTTTTCTTTTGAATTGACCGCCCTCTTTGAGACTTCATACACATGGTCAATACCATTGCTTGTCTACAGGCTAGCTTCCCCCTTGCCCCTAGACCTTGTCCGAGTAAGAAGAGAATTGACCTTCGATTCCCTACGCTAGGGCTAAGTGAAAACACCATAGACGGAGGGGAATTGGCCTTAGGTCGCCGTGTTGTGTGCGTGTGGTTGGACATAGAGATCAATTACCACAATGAGGGGGAGTGAGGTACATGGCCAACAACATTCACTTTTGCAAATTGGTGTTGTTATCAACATTAGGGGTAGAATCTTTTAAGATATAGCCCATTCCATGGGTGAGAGAGCTCCTCACCTTCGGCATTAACTAGCCTATACGCATTTCCGGGGTAAACTTCCCTAACGACGTACGACCCTTCCCTGTTTGCTGACAATTTGGACCTCCAGGTTTTAAAAATGCACTTCAAAACTATGTCTCCTTCTTGAAATTTATGCTCAATCACTTTCGTTTGAAAAGACCTTGAGAGTCTGTTTTGATATGCAAGCACATGATCGGCCGCGGCCAGACGCCGTTCGTCTAAGAGTTCTAGTTGTACCAGTAACACCTCCCGATGTTCATTGGGATTGAGTTCCTTGTCTAGCTGGACTCTTAGCGAAGGAATGAGGATCTCGTGTGGACATACCGCTTCCATCCCATAAGTAAGTGAGAACGGAGTTTGCCCGGTGGGCGTGCGGACGGAGGTGCGGTAGGCCCACAGAGCCTCAATTAACTTTTCTTGCCAATCAACGAATTTATTAGACTCACAAGTTTTCTTTAGAATTTTCAAAAGCGTTTTGTTTATGGCTTCGGCCTGGCCGTTGCCCTGCGGATAGTACGGAGACGAATGATGCAAGGAAATGTTGAATTTCTTACATAGGTCCTGAAGCTCTTGAGATATGAACTATGGTCCATTGTCGGTGACAAGACTTCTTGGCACTCCAAACTGTGCGATGATGTTTCTCATGATGAATTTGCACAAGGTTGAACCCTTGATTTCCGTAAATGCTTCATCTTCGGCCCACTTGGTGAGTACTTCATAGTAGTGAGAATGAAAGATTTTTTGTTTTATCTAGCATTAGGATCGCCAAGGGGCCCGATGATATCAAAGGCCCACATGGAGAAGGCCAAGGGGAGGATAGTGTATGTAAGAGAGGAGGGAGCATGGATTTTGTCGGTATATCTGGCATTTGACACACCTACGCACGTAGGTGGCACAGTCTTCTTCTAGGGTCGGCCAGTAGTAGCCCTGCCTAAGAATCTTCTTAGCCAACATCTGACCATTAACATGCCCTCCACATTCACCAGAGTGAGATCCTTCCACTACCTTCCGAGCCTCTTCGTCCGACAAACAATGGAGGAGCATTCCATTTAGAGCGCGTCTGTAAGTACTCCACCATAAGGGTATATCTCAATGCCGCTCTACAGATGACTCACTTATCCTCTGCTCAGCCTCTTCAGGGAAGGTACCATCTCTGCAATACTTCTCAATCTCATGGTACCACGGCCTTTCTTCTACCATCATTTCTCCTAGTTTCTACAAGCAATGACTCCTTCTTCTTTCCTCTCTGCCTTTAAAACTAGAAATCCTGAGGTAACGAACCAAGGATCCTGAGTGGAGGGAGCCTCTAACCTTTGAACGGTGATTGGTCTCAGCGTTGCGGCTGAGAGGAAGGAGAGAGAGGAGGCTAGTGACGCCAAAGCATCAGCCACGATGTCTGAGAACGAGGAGTGTGAATGTAGATGAGTTGACAAAATTGCTTGGCTAGGAGAGTGACCAGATCCTGATAGGGCTTGAGTTTAGGGTCACGGGTGCGGTAAGTAGAAAGGACTTTCCGAAGGACGAGCTGGAGAGTCTCCTACGATCTTGAGATAACACCGCCTAAGAGCTAGCAAGCTTAAGACCGGCAAGGAGAGCCTCATACTCGGAGATATTGTTTGGTGGCATAGAATTGGAGCTGATAGGCTAGGGAATGGTGATCCCTTCCTGGGTGAGCAGAACAGCACCTGCCCCGTCCCCTTAGAATTGAGAGCTCCATCAAAGTGGGCGACCAGAAGGGAATCTTGGGATATAATGATAGGTTTCATCGGGGAATTCCTCTTGAACCGTATCACTATGAGGGAGAGGAAGGTGAGCAAGGTGCTCAGCAATGGCATACCCTTGATAGCTTCTGAACTATGAAGGTGATATCGAATTGGGAGAGGAAACTTTGCCAGCGTGCCAATCTGTCGGCAAGGACTGGCTTTCCAGGAGATACCTAATAGGCTCCAGTCTAGAAATCAAACTCACCTTATGAGCTAGGAAGTAATGCTTCAATTTCTGCACTACCCAAACTAGCGCTGCACATGTTTTTTCTCATTGTAGTGAGTTTGAGCTCGGGAAGGATTGAAGAGCCTAGATAGGTAATAGACTACCCTTTCTTTACCAGATTCATCATGTTGAGCAAGGACAGCTCCTAGGGAGTCCTCAATGGTCGACAGATATAGAATCAAGGGTTTCCTAGGGATGGGCGCCTGAAGCACAGGCAGATTCATAAGGTAACTCTTGAGTTCATCAAATGCCTCTTGGCACTTGGCATTCCAATCAAAAACGACTCCTCCTTTTAACAGTTCATAGAAGGGATGACATCTTTGGGAGTGCTGAGATATGAATCTCCTTATGAACTGAAGTCGACCAATCAAACCTCGAAGCTCGGATATGTTCTTGGGAGGAGGCATTTCATTTATCGCCTTGGCCTTGTGAGGGTCTATTTGAATCCCCCATTTGCTGACTATGAACCCTAGCAATTTTCCTGAGGAAACCCCAAATACGCACTTCTTTGGATTCATCTTCAATTGATACTCTTGTGCGCGACGGAACACTTTGGCTAGGACGGAGGAATGTTCTCTTCGAGTCCAAGACTTCACCACGATGTCATCCACGTAGACCTCAACGTCAATATGAATCATGTCGTGGAAGATAGCTAACATTGCCCTTGATAAGTGGCGCCGGCATTCTTTAGCCAAACGGCATGACCACAAGCATATGTTCCCCAGGGGGTGGTGAGGAGTCTTCTCTTGATCCTCCGGGGCTAGACAGATCTGATTATAGCCCAAATACCCTCCATGAACGATAGAGTTTCGAACCCTACAGTATTATCATTAAGACATCCAAATGAGGTAATGGGAAATCATCTTTTGGACATGCCTTATTCAAGTCCCGGAAGTCTATGCAGATGCGTACCCTTCCGTCTTTCTTCATACCGGGACTAGATTATTTGCCACCCACATTGGTAAAGGACTACACGGATGAACTTGGCTTTGTGTAGTTTGTCAATTTCTTCTTTCATTTTTAGAGCAATGTAGGGGAGAAATCTCCTTAACTTTTTTTACAGCAACTGCCCCTGGCTTTAAAATTAACCTGTGTTCAACCAGTTCAGGGTCAATGCCGGGCATGTCGTCATAGGATCAGGCAAAGGAATCTTTGAACTCCCTTAGCATCTCTATGAGCGCCTCTTCTTCTTATGGAGGGAGACTGGAAGCTATGGTTAAAATCCTGGGATCCTCTTCTGTTCCCACGTTTACCTCTTTGGTGGGCTCGTCGACTGCCGAGGTGGGTTCATCAAATCTCATCATGCCACTCGCATACATCTCGGCAGCATCCTCTATTTCATAATCATTTTCATCCGATGGTCATCTTCAGCTAAGATCTCATACACTCCAAATCCGTCGTCTAGCCCTTCCTCTATGCACAGATCCTCTATGTTTAGAACCACTGCTTCCTGGACGAACTCTTCGACAGCTAGAGAGCGCCGCACCTATGTACCAGGTCTAAGAGTACCTATGGGGTATGCCACTACCCTTCTTCTTCCTAACGGGGACGGGGACTTGCTAGATTCTACCTCTGGACCTAAATTAGATTCGATATTTACAGAGGGTTCTGGAGAAACGT
Source organism: Colocasia esculenta (assembly GCA_014218235.1). Taxonomy (NCBI): domain Eukaryota; kingdom Viridiplantae; phylum Streptophyta; class Magnoliopsida; order Alismatales; family Araceae; genus Colocasia; species Colocasia esculenta. Next base: position 72,033,515 of record CM024754.1, on the reverse strand, counting down.
CCAGAGATTTATTGGAAAGGAAAGAAAGGGTGCGGCAGGGCCACGAAGTCCTCCGATGGGATTGGAGAGGAGGCAGGCCACCCAAGCTCAGGGTGCCGGCAACAAGTTGGGTGTAGGGGAACAGAAGCCCCTCACCCATGTCGCCCAAAACGACCATGTTGGTCGATAGGCGGAAACACAGCTTGAGCAAAAGGAGGAAAGGGCGGGATCGCCGCTAGGAAGAAGGGAGTGACGGGGATCGCCGTCAGACGGGGATCGCCGTCAAGAAGAAGGTGCACAGGGGTGACGGGGATCGCCATCGGGAAGGAGAGAGCGACACAGCAAGAGTTAAACAGTGGGAGGAAGATGTCAGGGGAGAGGAGGTGAACGGGGATCGCCGTCCAAAGAAAAGAAAAGGAAAGACGGGGATCGCCATCCGAGGAAGGAGGAAGGAGAAAGACGGGATCGCCGTCCGAGGAAGGAGGAAAGAGAAGATGGGATCGCCGTCCGAGGAAGGAGGTTGACAAGTATGGAGAAAGCACACACATTTTTTTTTTGATTTTTTTGATTTTATTATTAAGGAAAAGAACTACATTACATGGGAGGCTTCGATAGAAGGACAGAACCGAGCCATTAAGGAAAATGGCGAAGAGGGGTGAAGGGACTAATGCTTCAACAGCGTCGGGGGAGAATTGGAGTGAAGGGAGGAGATAAGGAATGAAATGGAATTTATAAACAAGGATGGACAAAACAAAGTGACTGAGAGGCCGGACAACCCTGGCCAGAGCTCTCTCGTTAACTCGGCTGAACTTATGATTTCATTTCCTCACCAAATCCAAGCAACTGTCGCTTGGTAGTGGCTAGTGATGCTGATGCTGCTGCTGCTTGAGACTGCGGTAGGTCATCCTCACTGAACAAGCGATTGACTGCTGAAATGAGATCTTCTGATTCTGGTTCCTCTGCCTCTACTTCAGGTTCACTGAACAGCAAGCTGACTGCTGAAATCAAATCTTCGAGATCTGATGCTTCTATATCTGTCTCGGCCTTCTTCTTCTTGCCAGGTCGCTGAGCTTCCAATACTTGATATGCTGACATTGGAATTTCTTTCACCATAGTGTTATACCCAGGCTGCATAGGTCCCCTGATAAAGTGATCATACAGTGTCCTCGTAAGAGGCTGTTGATCTGACTGTGAGATGGGTGAGAATGCTGCCCATTCTATGTATCCTAAGCCATGCTTTGTAGACTTCCTTGTTCCGGTGACAGCTTTGACCCTGCCTTGGAGATGAGCACCTAACCCTTTTCTGGTCTGGTAGCCGATTCTGAACATGATATCCCACCCCTTTGCGTTTGTTGATACATCCTTTCTGATAGCTGCTACTGACGGGGACACAATTGGGCGATTGGAAGAAAAGGTATAAGCCCAGGGATAGTTCACATCAAGTATGGAATAACGGGCTTATTGGACGGCCAAGTATAAGCCCAGGGATAGTTCACATCAAGTATGGAGATAACGGGCTTATGGACGGCCAAACTGAGGTAACACTCTCTCAACAGCTTCCACCGTGTGGGTCGTTGTCACACTCTTGACTTTGACTATCATCCCTTGGAAGGGGAACTTCAGACATTGATGGGCACGCCGGGAATTGTCATATGCGCTATGGTGGTGGGGGTAGGCTGCAACTGACGCTCTGAGATGTTGCAAGCTTTAGGGTGCTCAAGGGCATACATTAATGGAAGCCCTGCATCTACTAGCGCTGCATCAATGGCCACCTTGTTTATAGCGAGTGTTTGTTTATAGTGAGTGTTACACACAAAGGCATCTTCCTGGCTTCAGGGGTAGCCAATTCGCCATTCGAAAAGGTGATAGTTGGTCCCCTGATTATGATAGAAAGTCGGAGGGAAGATTATCGGGGTTCATGTCCTCACTGACCATGACCTTTTGCAGGAAGGCCCTTAGGGCATCTTGATGAGTATGTGACCTCTGATCAACTCCAAAATAGAGATCTTGGCGGGGAGTTTGATCCAAATGCTTTAAGATATCATATTGGGTCCCGGGACCGGATCTATCTCTTTTGCATCTGCTTGCTGCGTGAGTGCTGGTTGTTGTATTGGTTGACCTGGCATGGATATGGATGCATTAGGGTACATCGATGGAACATCTGCCGCTCCGCAAGGCGAGATTATGGTGGAGTGGAGGTGGTGAAGTGTCAAGGAGGAGGGGTGGCTAGTAATGGTGCTGGCGTAGGAGATAAAGGGATGTTGGGGGTGAGGGGATAATGGGTGACAAGATGGGGGAGTCATAAAGTGGCGAGTAAATGGTGGCGATAGTAGGTGTGAATGAGGGAGGTATGGTGGATGTAGGTGTAGGGGTAGTGGGTGTGTTGTGGGAAATGACTAGAAGCTGGCCCACCTCGTGCTCATCATCGAAGGCCCATTGAGCTTCTGGTGGTGGGTGGTGGATGACTGGGTTAACATGTGCGGGTGGAGGAGGTGGCGGAGCAGGTTGGGGATTTGGAGCTGCAGGATGTTGTGGCATGGGGTTGCGGATTATGCCAAGGTCATTTGCCGGCTACTGCGGCTACTGCTGTTGTTGCTGTTGGTGGTATTGTTGTGGAAAGGTGGAACTTGTATTGCTATTGCTACTGTTGTTGTTGTTGTTGCTGTTGCGGCTGCTGTCGCCTTTGTTGTTGCTGCTGTTGCCTCTGACCCTGTTGGTCTCTTAAGGTCTGGATCAACCTTCTCATTTCTGCCCAGTCGATTTGGTTCTGCTCATGAAGATCGTATATCATATCCTGAAACTAGAAGCAGTCTGACACGTTGTGGCCCGGATGGCGATGGTAAACACAATACTTTGTTTGGTCCGCTGCCATATTCCAGTTTGGCTTCTCCGGAGGGAGTCTAAGTGCATTGAGGGACATGAGGGCTGCAAAGACATCAGCTAATGACTCGAGTAGAGGTGGATATTGGGCTCTCTTGGGTCCATTGGGCTTTCTAGGGGCAAAGCCATTTTGAGGTGGAGGGACCTGAGAGTATTGGCGCTGGTCTTGGGGAGGATTCTGACCTTGAGGGGGTTGTTGTTTGTTGTTGTTCCATGGCTGCTAATGTTGCTGAGAGTATGGAGACCTACCTACCGGGCCTTGGGGGTTGCTGACTGCACCGACTTGCTCATTGGTTGGGATCCCTCAGTAACTGGGCCTTGAGGCTTCTTGACATAAGGGCTTGGGGTCTCAAACATGGAGTGTATAGGTGAGTCCTTGAGCTGAGTCTGAAGAAACGGGCTCGGCTGTAAAGCTGGTGCATGGTAGAAATGTCATTCATGGCCAATATGGCCCAGTAGGTTGGGGTGGCATTGGAGATTAACAACTTGACCTTCTCCTCTTCCGGCATGGGGCAGCGGACTTTAGAAGCCAATGACTGCCACCGGTCGGCATAAGCTGAGAATTCTTCATCGGGCTTCATTTTCTCAGCTACCAAATATACAAAAGAATATTCGGGTCCAACCTGATCTTGAAATTTCTGCAAGAACCTCTCCTGGACGATCCAGAAATCCTCAGCTTCCTCAAGTGGTAGAGAATAAAACCATTCCAGAGCCAGATCATCTAAGGATTTTCTGAACAAGTACGCCATGAGGTGGCGGTCGTACTTGTGCGGTGCTGACTCATAAATAAAATCCTTCAAATGAACATATGGGTCTCCTACCCCAGAGTATCACCGGTAAATAGGAAGCTCTGACTGGGGTGGTACCCGGAGGTACTGGAATGATGGAAGGGCGATGTCGGCCACCTTCCGAGGGTCAATCTGCCTTCTGAGGTCATGAAGCTCCTTTTTCATGACAACCCACTCCGCAAGGAAGTCGGAGGAGGCTTGGGCATGGTGTGTTGAGACAATGGAGCAGGGTTGCTCGAAAGTGTGGGACCTCTCACGGGCCGGGGAGGCAGGTTCGGCCGTATGGTACATTGAGGTTGGAGGAGATCAGGGTCGGACCTCTCGTGCCAGAAGATAGCTAGGTTCCGAGAAATGGATGGCCCGAGGATGGAGGGGTGTGGGGTTTTCCCCTGAAGAAGAAAGGTGGGGTGCTGAGGCGGCGTGGGCGGAGGAGACCGCCGACTGAGCTGAGTTACGGACAGAGGGAGACATGGGTTGTTTTCCCTTAGTGGTAGCAATGGACTCTCGGACTTGATCCAGAGTTAGATGAGGAAGCAGCTGACTAAATTGAGAATGGGGGTCATCTTCCCTTAGAGGAGAAGGAGGACGGGAGTGACCCCCAATGACAAGAGGAACTTGAATATGCCCTAGGGGTATGGCCGTTGAGGGTTGGGCCACATCCTTGAGGAGTCCAAGGGGTAAGGCATCGTCAGCAAGGACACAGAACTGTTCCATGTCGAACAAAGGGTTATGATAGAGTACAAGGAATGGAGGGGAATGACTCGATCTCCCTAGACAATGACGCATGCACCCCTTAAATGACAGGGGGTGATACTAACAAAACCTAGACCATAATACAATCAAGAAAGACTGAGAAGAGGAGGGATGAATGAAACACTCAAGTTGTCATGATTAATGCGTAAATTTCTTAAGGTTTGAACTCGACCTTTTAGATGAATTGGTTAAGGGTGTGTCACTCGGTCAAATGGACCCTAACAGGTATGAACTCGAGTCCTTCGGCGTCACTAAGGATGGTACACTCACAAACAAGGGTGGCTCGGACTAAAGGGTGCAATGGGTACAACCAGCCCGGTGAGCCGCAACGTGCGTACGGTCACGGGGTCTTACGGTGGTCCTCGGAAGGTGGGCCCGAGTCAGCCTACGAGTGCTCGTAGGTGAGAGGACTCACTCATCCAAGGGGGAACCTGACCAATAGGATGAATAGCGTATGCAAGGGGCCTAAATGCCCGAAATGTATGCAAGAGTGAAGATGAGGAGCGGACAGGGTGACCAAAACAGCTCTCGGGCTAAGTCGCGGCGGTCGTGTACGCCGCAACCTTATCGCGACAGAGCGGACTGCCGCGATACGAACAGACGCCTGAGAACACAGTATGTCACACACACACAGACTCAAACAGACTACCTAAACAAATGATAAGTGTACAAAATCACCAAAACTATACAAAATGGATCATGGAGCACTCAGAAACCGATCCATGGATGAAAGCAGTAACATACAAAGTGTACCTGTAGTTGCGACGCTGAACCCTGACGCGCCACCGTCGCGTCCCCGCGCACTGCCGCGACTAGATCCGAAAAACTTACAATGGAAAGAAAACGAAAAATCCGATCCCTAACAGGATTTTAAGAGACAGAAACACGGACAAGCATGTTAGAGAAACATGATACAGACATGAACGAAACCCACAGGATCAGGAGATATCAAAGGAAACACACACCTGTTATTGCGGTCGCTACAGGCGACGCGATGTGATCGCGTCACCGCGATGCACCGCGACACAAATCGAGCGCCCAGAAAAGGATAAAACGGGGAGCAGCAAACTAACAGGGCACCACAAGAGGAAGTAAAGGGGAAGACATGGTAGGCAAGCAAACTAGATCCACAAGGGTAGCACTGAAGGTCCCACCGTGATCGCCAAAAAGTGTAATCACAGGGATTGTGCTTCCCCTCGACACATTAACAAATATTAAATCTAATGGTATGAAAGTAAGGAATGTGATCGCCACCTAGAGTATTGCCTAAATGAAGAAAATAACACAGGCTAACTACTCTAGGAAAGGGGTGGAAGAGAACAAAGGAATACCTGATGTCGCGGTCGTTATGACGGACGCGGGCAGCTGAGAACACGTCAGTCTTGGTGGATGCGTTTCTGGTCGCGTCGCCTTCCTCCGTCGCGTTCTCTTCTAATGCGGGAGATGGTGAGTGGGACCTCCTTCCCTTCCTCCGGCCGGCCAGAGGATGGGAGCTCCTCGTAGAACCTTGTTTGTATGCCTGCCAATCGAAGAGAAACAACAAAGAAAAAGCCCTATTAGAACATGATTAATGTAGCAACTATTCTAAAAATGAAAGGAAATAAACCAACATGAAGGGAACGAACATGGGGTGGTTTTTAAATCCCTTGGGCTATAGGAAAACGTGGGAATGGGAAGGAATGCAACTTATCTAGAAATAAAATAATATGCCTGAAGAAAATAGAGGGAAAGGAGAGGGGAAAGGAATGAGCCCCATTAGAGCGACTCCCTGGCTTGATGTTCGTTCCAATGATCGATGCAGAAGCTCCTGGATTGAAGTGGGGGTCGCCCTCCTCACGTTCCATGCTCCATGGATGTGAAATGAGCAAGCTTTTGAGGTGGGAATGTGAGGGAATGAGAGGAAATGAGAGGGCTGCGTGGCTAAGTCCAGATCAGTGGAGAATTTGGCAGCCCTTCAGGGTGATAATCACTGTCCTTGAAGAGAAGGCTTCTTTTTATAGATCTTTTGAGAGAGAATATCTCCTTAAAAATGAGAATTAATTAAAATGGGAGATAAATCCCACCCAAATTCGGATGGAGAGTCGTTAGGAGCCTCAAGGAGAGTCCCTAGGGCCCAAATCCCGCTTAAGGGGTTGAGATATTCCCTAGGGATAAAGATAAATCCATGAGAGGATAAATAGGAGGTGGTTGCGGAGGCCTGCATGCGCAGCTACTGTCGCGGCGTATCGTAGGGCCGCGACATGGAGACGCGACAGGGCGGGGCGTCACGACAGTATTGCCCACGTGCATGGAAAATGCATGGGCTGTCGCGGCAACCTAGACCGTCGCGACTCAGAGACGCGGCGCCATGATGCGTAGCGACTAAGAAACCGAATAATCAAGAATTATCAGCTAACCACATGACAAGATAAGAGTTACTGACCCATAAGGACTCTCTCAAAGTGATAATGTGTGGGATTTTAAGGCAATTTAAGTTGCTAATGGGATCAAAACAAGGCTAATGATGGGCTCAAGGTGAGTGACCATTAGGGGCCTACTAAGAAACAGGAAAAGTGGTTCAACCCATTAGCCGGAACCGGGTGTCTACACTCCTCCTCCGGCTTCATCTTTTGGCCACTAGATCAACAAAGGAGTATTCAGATCCAACCCGATCTTGGAACTGCTGTAAGACCTCTCTTGGACAATTTGGAAATCTTCAGCTTCCTCAGGCGGTAGGGAATAAAACATTCTAGGGCCGAACCATCTAAGGATTTTCTGAACAAGTATGCCATGAGGTGGCAGTCATACTTGTGCGGTGCAGACTCATATACAAAATCCTTTAAATGAACATAAGGGTCCCCTACCCCAGAGTATCGCCGATAAACAGGGAGCTCTGACTAGGGTGGAACCCGAAGATACTGGAAAGACGGGAGAGAAATGTCAGTTACCTTCCAAGGGTCAATCTACCTCCTCAGGTCATAAATCTCCTTCTTCATAGTTGCCCACTCCGCAAAGAAATTGGAGGGGGTCTGGACATGGTGTGTAGAGACAAGGGAGCGGGGTTGCTCAAAAGTATGGGACCTCTCACGGGCGAGGGAAGCAGGCTCAGCTGTATAGTATGCTGAAGTTGGAGGGGATCGAGGTCGGACCTCTCGTGCTGGAAGGTAGCTTGGTTCTGAAAAATGGATGGCCAGCGGACAGAGGGGTGTATGGTCTGCCCCTGAGGAAGGGAGGTGTGGTGCTGAAGAAACGTGGGCGGAGGAATCCGCCAGTCGGATTGAATTCTGGACTGAGGGAGATAGAGGTCGCTTCCCCTTGGCAGTGGCCAGAAACTCTCAGCCTTGGTCCGGAGTGAGATGCGGGAGAAGCTAACTGAATTGTGAATGGGGGTCATATCCCCCTGGAGGAGGAGGATGAAATTGACTCCTAATAACGAGAGGAGGTTGGATATGCCCCGGGAGTATGGCCGTGGAGGGTTGGGCCACATCCTCGAGGAGCCCGATGGGCAGGACATCGTCGGCAAGGACCCGGAATTGGTCCATGACGAACAAAGGATTATGATAAAATACAAGGATTGGAGGGGATTGACTCGATCTCCCTAAACAATGACACATGCACCCCCCAAATAATTAGGGGGTGATACTGACAACACCTAGACTCTAACACAGCAAGAAAGACTGAGGGGAGGAGGGATGAACCGAAACACTCAAGCTGTCATGATTAATGCTCAAATTCCTTAAAGTTCAAACTTGACCTTTAGATGAATTGATTAATGGGATATCACTCGGCCAAGTGGACCCTAACAGGTATGGACTCGAGTCCTCCGGTGTAGCTAAGGGTGGCTCGGACTAATGGTGCGACGGGTACAACCGACCCGGTGAACCGCAACGTGCGTACGGTCACGAGGACTTGCGGAGGTCCTCGGAAGGTGGGCCCGAGTCAACCTACAAGTGCTCGTAGGTGAGAGGGCTCACTCAACCAAGGAGGAACCTAAACAATAGGGTGAGTAGTGTATGCAAGGGCCTAAGTGCCCAAAATGTATGCAAGAGTAACGAATGAAGACCAAGCAGGGTGACAAACAAGCTCTTGGGCAGAGTCGCGGCGGCCGGGTACACCGCGACACTATCGCGATAGGGCGTCCTGCCGCGATAAGAACAGAAACCCGAAAACAAAGTAAGTCACAAACACATACTCAAACAGACTACCCTACAGATGATAAAAGCACAAAATCACTAAATTAATACAGCATGGATCAGGAAGCACCCAGAAACCGATTCATGGATGGAAGCATTAACAAACAGAGCGTACCTGTTGACGCGACGCTCCCCCACGATGCGACCTTGTCGCGTCCTTGCGATACGCCGCGACCATTTCCGAAAACTTACCATGAAAATAAATGGAAAAATTCGAACCCTAGCAAGATTCTAGCATCCAAAAACACGAACATACATGGAAGAGAAGCATGGAATAGGCATACATGAACACACCGAAGCAGGATAAGGCAGATAGGAGAAGAAAACACTGACCTACTATCGCGTCCTCGTCAGGCGACGCGATCCTATCGCGTCACCACGATATGCCGCGACACGAATCGAGAGACAAAAAATGCAGGAAACAATGGAACAAAAGACTAACAGGGCCCTAAAAAGACAAACAAGGAAGGAAACATGGCAAGCAGACAATCTCAATCCACGAGGGTAGCACTGAAGGTCCCATCGTGATCGCCAAAAGGTGTAATCACGGGGATTGTGCCCCCCTCAACACGCGAACATGTACTAAATCAAATAGCATGGAAACATGGATGTGATCGCCACCTAGGTAATTGCCTAAATAAAAGAAAATGACGTGGGCTAACTACTCTAGGAAAAGGAGAGAGAATAGGGATGGACCCGGTGTCGCGGTAGTGCTACCTACCGCGACGACGCTGATAATGCGTCTGTTGGCCTTGACGCGTCTCTGTGTCGCATCGCCCTCCGCCGTCGCGTTCTCTTCTGTGCGGGAGATGACGAGTAGGACCTTCTTCCCATCCTCCAGTCGGCTACAGGATGAGAGCTCCTCGTGGGATCTCGCTTGGGTGCCTGCCTAACAAAAGTAAACAAGAAAAGCCCTATTAGAACAAGTTAAGCGTAGTATCTATTTCAAAAATGAAAAGAAAAGAGAAAACATGGTGGGAATGAACCTGGGGGTGGTTTTTAAACCCCTTGGGTATGTGGAAAACGTGGGAATGGGAAAGGATGCAACCTATCTAGAAATAAAATAAAATGCATGAAGAAATAGAGGAAAAGGGGAGGAGAGAGGAATGAGCCCCATTAGGGAGACTCCCTGGTGTGGATGTCGTCCCAAATGTCATGCAATAGCTTCTGGGAAAGGTAGGAGTCGCCGTCCTCACGCTCCACGCTCTATGGATGATGAAATAGCAAGCTTTTGTGAGGTAGAATGTGAGGGAAAGAGAGGAAATGGAAGAGCTCCGAGTCTAAGTACAGGTCAGTGGAAAATTCGACAGCCCTCCGGGGTAAAAATGGGGGGTCTCCCATCCATGAAGAGGGGGGTTTACTTATATAGATTTTAGAGAGAGAATATCCCCTTAAAATGATTAATAATCCACATGAGAGATAAATCCCATTAAAATTTGTGTGGCAGAGTCCAAGGGAGCTCCAAGAGAGTCCCCAAGCCTCAAACCTCGCCCCAAGGGGCTGAGATATTGCATGGAGATAGGGATAAAGCCATAGGAGGATAAATAGGAGGTGGTTGCGGAGGCCAACGTGCGCAGCTGCTGTCTTGACGTATCGTAGGGCCGCGACATGCTAACACGATGGAACGGGACGTCGCGACAGTATGCCCACGTGCATGAATATGCATGGGCTGTCGCGGTGGCCCGTGGCATCGCGACACTGAGACGCGGCGCTAAGATACGATGCGTCAAGGAAGTCAATTATCTGCGAATTATCAGCCAATTATATGAAAGGATAAGAGTTATTTAGGTCCAAGAACTTTCTCGAAATGATAATGGGCGGGATTTCAAGACAATTTGAGTCGTTAATGGGCTCAAAACAAGGCTAATGATGGGCTCAAGGTGAGTGACCAACTAGGGGCTCACTAGGATAGCAAGAAATATAGTTCAATTTATTAGTCAGAATCGAGTGTCTACACCTATGTGAGTTGTGGTTAAGAGCTAAGGGTAATTAGCTAAAATGAACTCACACACACACAAATTAAATTCCACACCAATATCATGACAATAAGTTATTTTGTAGGAACTAAGCAACAAAGATGACTGTTGAACGTGCTCAAATGAGGGGCATGCAACAGACCATCCAAGAATTGACGCGCGCAATTATTCAAGCTACCTAAGGAGGTGGTAATCGTGATGGTGCAGGAGACCTACATCGTAACTTCCAGAGTCTAAACCCACCTAGGTTCAGTGGATCCACGGATCCGGATGAAGCCGAACACTGGCTAAAGGAAACGGAAAGGATCTTCTGTGTTATGCAATGCGCAGCGGGGGATAAGCTGCTACTAGCCACATTTCAACAGGAAAAGGACACCTGCACTTGGTGGGAGTCTGTGGAAGTGACCCGAGCGAATGGCCAGTTCACCTGGGCCGAATTCAAAGAAACTTTCAATTCCAAATACTTCTCCGAGCGTGTGCAAGAAAGGAAGGCTACGGAATTCGCTGCTCTGAAACAGCGGAGCTTGACTATGGCCGAATATGAAGCCTAGTTTTCAAGACTGGCACGCTATGCTGCACACCTAGTGAATACTAAAAGAATGAAGGCTAAGCGCTTTCTCAATGGCCTTAAGCCACAATATATCACTCAACTGGCCCCTCTCGACATCCAGACCTATGCCGAGATGGTGAAGAAGGCCCAACTACTAGAAGATGCTATGGACTTCACCGACCGTATCAAAGGGATGTTCGTGAAGAAGGAAATGACCTAATGGCAATCATCTGCTAAGCCAAACAATGGCAAGAAGCGTCCCTTCAACATCACGGAGGGACCCAGCCAAGAAGGGAAACCTAAAGCTATTGTTCCCAACACTCCAACAAAAAGTAACTGCAAGCACTGTGACAAGCCAGGTCACACCACTGACGGGTACTGGAGGAAAGTCGGCGCATGTCTGCGCTGTGGAAGCCGCAAGCACCACATCCCCGAGTGCCCGCTATTGAAAGAACATGAGAGGCGACCTAATGCGCCTAAGAAACAGGGCCGACTATAAGCCCTGCACAATGAAGAGCCCACTGAGGAAGGTGGCGTGGTAGAAGGTACCCTACAAGTTTTCTCCTTATCAGCTTTTAATTTATTTGATATTGGAGCAACTCATTCATCTATATCTCAACACTTTGCTGATACCCTGACTGCAAAACCTATATCCATGGGTTGTGAGTTCTCTATCGCAACACCACTAGGAGAAAAGGAGAAATTGAACAAATACTTTCCCTCTGCCGATGTAATGATCGGAGACTATAACCTAAAAGCCGACCTAGTGTGTATGTCCATGGAAGGCTATGATGTAATTTTGGGAGCCGACTGGTTGTCCACTTATGGGGCAAGTGTCGATTGTAAGAAAGGAAGGGTGACATTTAGTGACTTTCCTAAATTGGCATTCTCTGGGATTAGACATAAGAGACGGATGTCTCTAATCTTTGCCATAAAAGCCCATAACATGATAAGGAAATGTTGTTGTGCCTTCCTTGCAGCCGTAGTAATTGAAAAGAAGGGTTCTAAGATAGAAGACATCCACATAGTCCAGGATTTCCCCGATGTGTTTCCTGAAGATTTGTCAGGGATTCCCCCAGAACGAGATGTCAACTTCGCCATTGAGTTGATCCCTGGAGCTGCCCCGGTATCACGACAACCGTACCAGATGTCACCTGCCGAGCTAAAGGAATTAAAGACGCAATTGATGGAACTATTAAAGAAGTACTTCCCCATGGGGCGAACCTGTGCTATTCGTCACGAAGAAAGATGGATCGATGAGACTATGCATCGACTATCGTCAACTTAATCAGCTCACCATTAAGAACAAATACCCATTGCCCAAGGTTGATGAACTATTCGACCAAATACCTGGAGGTCAATATTTCTCCAAGATCGATCTTCGATCTGGCTATCACCAAATGAGGATCAAGGATGACGATATCTTCAAAATGGCTTTCAGGAGCAGGTATGGACACTATGAATTTGTCGTTATGCCTTTTGATCTAACCAATGCTCCTGCAGCCTTTATGCAACTCATGAACAGCATATCGGCCATACCTTGACAAGTTCGTGGTCGTCTTCATCGACGACATCTTCATTTATTCAAAGACCAAGGAAGAGTATGAAGAACACCTGAAGATTGCACTGCAAGTCTTGTGAGACAACAAACTGTACGCAAAGCTGAGCAAGTGCGAATTCTGGCTCGAAGAAGTGTCCTTCTTGGGCCATGTAATCTCAAAGGACGACATCTCAGTCGATCCTTCCAAAGTCGAAGTTGTACTCAATTGGGAGAGACCAACCAACGTCACAGAAATCAGAAGCTTCCTAGGATTTGCTGGCTACTACAGGCGGTTCATCAAGGACTTCTCCAAGATCGTCGTTCCTCTCACACGACTGACACGAAAGGAGAGTCCATACTCCTGGAGTAATGAGTGTGAGAAAAGTTTCCAAACTCTTAAAGATTGTCTTACCTCAGCACCTGTTGTCGCTCTGCCAATAGAGGGAGAAGGTTTCTTTGTTTACACCGATGCCTCAGGTATTAGGCTAGTTGTGTATTGATGCAAAAGGAGAAGGTTATTGCTTATTCTTCAAGACAACTAAAGACGCATGATGTTGACTACCCTGTGCATGATCTAGAGTTGGCTGCCGTGGTCTTTGCCTTGAAGATCTGGAGACATTACTTGTATGGTGAGAAATTTACTGTCTACTCAGACCATAAAAGCCTGAAGTACTTATTCTCCCAGAAGGAACTCAACATGAGATAGAGAAGATGGTTAGAATATCTGAAGGATTTTGACTTCAACATCTTTTTTTTTTTTTAAGCAAGAAGGTCCTCAGGGTCAGCAACCAGGAGAGTGCACCCTCTTCCCGGGAATAGAATGAAACCACTCCACCAGTGCGATCAACCTGGGCCTAAAATATATATAAAAGATTGGATCATACAGCAAGAGTAAAGGGGGCAAGCCCTTAATGAACAAAGCGAATGGTAGGAACCCCAGACCGATCCAAAGTGAGGGGGCCTTTACAAGAGCGAGGTAAGGATATAGAGGAAAAGAAAAGGACATTTGTTGCATTAGAACAACCATAATTGGCGAGGGCATCGGCCAACTGATTTGCTTGCCTAAAAGTATGAGAATAATTGATGCAGGACTGATGAAGAAAGCTGTGAGCCTCCCGCCACCAGTGCATGCAATCCCAAGCTGGACTTTTATTACTGCTAAGAGAGGTTATCAGCATAGCAGAGTCCGATCTAACCTCCGTGAGAGGCAGCCCATGATCCATAGCCAGTCTGATACCATCACACAAGCAACGAACTTCTGCAACCAAGCTAGAACCATACCCGTAGAAATGAGGAAAAGCCAGCAACAATTTACCCGTGCTATCCCTGATACAACCTCCTCCCCCACAAAGACCAGGATTTCCTTTACTTGCGCCATCCACATTGAGAACCAGACCCGTAATAGGTGGGATCCATTTGATAAGCTTGAAAGAAATAGGTTTGATATTTGGATAAAGACCAAGGAAGTATACATGCTGCATGTATTGGTCAGGAGAGCCCACCTTGAACATTGTAGAAGCAAGGGAAGTAGACAGCATATAATGGATATTATGAATGACTTTAGATGTCGAAAACCTCTTACCCTCAAAGCGCATGGCACAACGAGCACGCCAAATCTCCCACAGCAAAAGCATAGTAGCATAAAGGGAAATAAACCCATGTGGTGTAGAGGGATTACACTGGCGCATAATATTCCACAGATGGTTGGTGATGTTATCATGACAACTAAGGCGGACATTGATGATAGGAACAGCCCACCGCCAAAGTTTAGAGGCAATATCACTAGATATGAATAAGTGGTTTAAGTCTTCATAGGAAGGGAAACGACAGCAAGAACACCTGGAAACAACTGAGACCCCATGATCAGAGATACGAGAATCCACCGGGATGGCCCGGTATAAGATCCCCCAGTATAGAATAGATGCGCGTTTATAGAAGGCAGGGTGCCAAATTCTCGTGAGGGGCGTTCTTCTCACTCCATGCAGAGCTAACGACCTGTAGGCAGACGAAGTGGAGAAAATGCCATCCGAGGAGGCAGTCCAGACACAAGCATCTGCATGTTGCACAATCTGGACGTCCTTAAGGAAGGTGGACGTGGGCAGGAGCCTGCGAATAGGATGACCGGCGTTCTGAATCACCTCACGAACAGTGGCATGAGGGCCATCATAAGGAGCCGACAAAAGGTCATTAAGACAAGTTTGGCCAAGCCAGACATCCTTAAGGAAATCCATAGAATTACCATCACCAATAATCCACCTAGAATTTTTAATAACATGGTGGTGAGCAACTCTGAACATAGCTCTAGATATACCGTGCGGTATAGAGGAACTGAAAGCATCACCACAACCCACCTTAAATCTGGCTCTGGCATAAGTAGACCACATGGAGGAACCATGATAAATGTTCCAGATTTGTTTACAAGCTAGAGCTAATTGAACATGCCAAAAACTCCTAACCTGCAGACCACCTTCAACGAGGGGCTTATGAATTGTAACCCAGGAGACCCAATGCCTACAATTAACACCATCCAAACCACTCCAAAAGAAATTAGCACAAGCCTTTTCAATATAAGCAATAACATACTTGGGAATAGAGACAGCTGCAGCCGTATAGAGAGGAATGGAATTGAGCACAAAATTGATAAGGGTCGCCCTGCCAGCTTGTGATAAGAACTTAGATTTCCACGCATTCAGCTTGAGGTTAATCTTATCAATCAGATACTTAAAATCTGCCACTCTAGATCTGCCAGGAGTAAGAGGAACACCAAGGTACCGAAGAGCACCAGCATGTTGCTTAAACCCAGAAAGATTGGAAATTTTAAGGCCTAAAGTAGAAGGTGCCTTGCTGGATAAGATAAAGGAACTCTTCTTTACATTAATTTTCTGACCAGAACTTTTCTCATAAACCTTTAAGAAATTCAGTAACTTGTTGATGTTGGAAGTCTGCCCATTAAGAAACACTAGAGTGTCATCAGCAAGGGTAATGCCTTGCTGGATTTTGACTTCAACATCTAATACCATCCAGGCAAGGGTAATGTCGTGGCTGATGCTCTTAGTAGGAAGCCAATGTCATCTGTTTCAAGTCTAGTCCTTGGCAAGATGCAACTACTAGAACAATTCGCAAGGTTAGGCTTAACTATCGAACATAGGGATGATCGAGTCTTGGTTGCCAATATCAAGATTCAATCTGACTTGCTGGAAGAGATTAAAATTCAACAAGATATTGACCCATTCTTAGTTCACATCAAGGAAACCTTAGCCGAAAGACCAGACTTTGCTATGACTGAGGATGAAAGACTGGTGTTCCAAGGGAGGACATGCATCCCCGACAATGAAGAACTGAAGAGGAAGCTAATGGATGAATCTCACAAGACAAAGTACACTATCCACCCTGGATGTACCAAAATGTATCAAGACATGAAAAGAACATTTTGGTGGCTGAACATGAAGAGAGAGGTAGCTGAACATGCCGCACACTGCCTTACTTACCAATAAGTAAAAGTGGAACACATGCACGCTGCTGGTGTACTCAGACCGCTAGATATTCCGGAATGGAAATGGGAAAGCATTGGCATGGACTTCATCATGGGTTTACCCAAGACTCGTGGTGGACTCGACGCCATTTGGGTCATTATCGACTGACTAACCAAATCTGCCCACTTTCTAGCCATAAAGAGTAAGTGGTCGGTAGAAGTACTAGCTGCCTTATATGTTAAAGAGATTGTAAGACTACATGGAGTTCCATCATCCATAGTCTCGGATCGAGATCTGAGATTCACATCTCATTTTTGGAAGGGACTGAAAGGTGCGCTTGGTACTAAGCTCAATTTTAGTACCGCCTTTCATCCACAAACTGATGGGCAAACTCAAAGAACCAACCAAATAGTGGAAAACATGTTGAGAGCTTGCACTATAAACTTACAAGGATATTGGAACGAGCACCTACCCCTTATTGAGTTCACCTATAACAACAGTTACCAGGCGAGTATTAAGATGGCACCGTTCGAAGCACTCAACGGAAGAAATTGTAGATCTCCTGCATGCTAGAATGAGGTGGGAGAACAGCAATGGCTAGGCCCGGACATGGTGTAAAATACAACCCGGGACATTTAGGTGATTAGAGATCGGCTTAAGACTGCTCAGTCCAGACAAAAGAGCTATGCCGACAAAAGAAGGCGAGACTTAGAATTCCAAGTCGGTGATCATGTATTCTTAAAGGTGTCACCTACTCGTGGCATCCAAAGATTTGGTGTGAAAGGAAAGCTCAGTCCTAGATTTATCGGTCCTTTTGAAGTCCTCGAAAGGATTGGTGAGGTTGCATACCGACTGGCGTTGCCACCGGATCTGGCATGTGTACACAATGTGTTCCATGTCTCCATGCTCAGGAAATATGTTTATGATCTTACACACATCATTCGTCACGAGAAGTTGGTGTTAAACAGGGGCATGACCTATGAAGAAAAGCCAGTCAAGATATTAGAACGGAAGGTGCAACAGCTCAGGAACTGTCCCATTCACGTGGTTAAAGTCTTATGGAATAACTGCGGAGTGGAAGAAGCTACATGGGAACCGGAAGAAACCATCCGACAAAACTACCCCGATCTTTTCGGTAAGACATTCCCTCTATTATGATCATATGAATTTTGGGACCAAATTCTTTTTAAGAGGGGGAGGATGTAGCAACTTGGATTTTTCAAAAAATAAAAATTTAATAATAATAAAAATAAAAACAATTAGAAAATCAAATAAAAGAGAATTAAATAAAACCCATTAAATAAAAATAAGTAATGGGCTTTGTTAAATAGACCCATTAGAAATTTGTAGGCCAAAATATGAATTTTTAAAAGGGGAATAATAGAAAAATACCCTAAATTCGTAACTTAATTATTACTTAAATAAAAAAGAGGTATTTAATGCATTAAATAGGAAGTTTGAGTTGGATTTGGATTCCTAAACCTACCCTAGTTGCTTGGCCACGAATTTAGCTCTCATCCTCACCCAATTAGAAGTTCTCAAGCTTGGAAAGGGTGAGAGAAATAGAAAATTCCGAAATTAAATAGTAATTAGAGTCCTATTAGGAAATAGAAACCAAAGAGACATAAATACCCTCCTAAACCCCCATGGCCGGCCCTAGCTCGTTGCCAAGGGTTTCAGGACTTGGAGAGGAGGCCAAAGAAGATGAGAATTCTTGAGGAGAAGAACTTCTCAAAGCTCTTAACCCCGTTCTTCAAGTTGTAGCCCTAGAAGAGAAAAATGATCAAAGGTAGGCATTCTCACGAGCAAAACTAAATCAATTTTGTCTATAGGTTGATCTAAACCTCAGGATTCAAAGCCCTCTTGCCTCATATTTTTCCATTGAGCAAATCTTTTGTTTTTAATTTTTGAAGTTCTGTAAACACCATGACCCCGAACCCTCGTTTTAATTCTTGATCTCCATGTATAATAAACCCCATACTACGAAAGTTTTATGGGAAATACTGATGATAGTTGGGCTCTTTTGCCCCTGAAAGCCCTAATTTTCATCCATCCTATCTTGCGAATTAAATCATTGATCTCAACTATGTACTGTTTCATATTCATCATGAATACCCATGATTAAAGCATGTCTAAACCCAGTCCGCTTTCAAATTCTAAATTACTATAAGTACCCATGTCAGTCTAGATCAATTTGCAACTAGTTTCATGATTTTTCATCGACTATACAATTAGTTATGATTTTCTGAATGACACTGTGTCAAAAGATAGAAAGTTAGCCCACAATCCGAGGCTCTGTCCTTTTCCTGCCGGAGTCAGGTGTAGGTCTTGAGAACACGACGGCCCGATAGGCCGCGTTCTCAGGGCTGGTCGCAACAGCACCACCCGTCGCGTTCTGAACGCGATAGGGTCTGTCGTCGCGTTCTGGCCGCCTGAGCGGACAGGTCTATCGCGTTCTGTACAAGACCCTGTTGTGATCTCTTCTAACCCTGTCGCGACCCTTACAAGGGTCCGTCGCGATCTCAGGTTTTTGTATGAAAACCCATAATTGGTGATATTTTAACTATCTATAGTGCATATACTTCCTGTTAACAATAACCAACGCAGTAAATAAAACTTATATAAGTCATCATGGTTTAATTGCTTAAAAGACATACACTTGATCATGTCATATCTATGATTTCTTGTCACATGTGCACACACTTTGAACCATCCAAATATGGCTTAACTTGGAGTGAAATTTTCTTATAATACATCTGGTAAATTGTGTAATCATGTAATTACATTGCACTATTTTAAATATACTTGTCTACATTTTCTCGCGATGTTTTGGGAATACCGTTATCGATGCTCCACTGTTCTAGAAATCCTCTAGAACGTCAAGCACTTGGTTCTCTATACACTCTCTCTTGACTTGGACAAACTCTCCGTCGGATATTCCTTCTGCCGGACTAGTGAATCCTTGTTCAAGGCCTCCGTAAGTCTCCTCTGTCCATGGATTCCCACATGGTCGACGAGCTGGTTGTACCCTAACACCTATGATACCCTTTAGGGATCAATATGATCCAAACGGCTATTAGAAGTTCGCTCTTATCTTGAATCACGCCGGACCTCTGGACCTGTGCTTAACATGGCCAGTGGAAGGGTAGTGAATTCCACCTGACTGCCAACATCGTATGCGCGTGTTGTGCAACTGTTACTATCGCCTGTTTACTCGACGTGTTACATGCAATGTCCACTAGCTCTCATCTATACTCTACTCGCTCATCTATTCACGTTCACTCTACTATCTCGTCTATTCATCTAGTACTCTCATCTATTTCTTGGTACTCTATATTGGCCATTGACTGATTGTCTAAAGATAAACAATATAACCAATGCCTGGCAATATATAAAGGGCCCGATCTGGTCCTGCGATGTGCGCCCGAAAGTGCTAGTGCCCATGGGAGTTCAATGATCAGAGTGTTTGGCATTACACTCGAGTGCTATCTATTTCGACTATCTAAATGACAATCAAAAGTGCTATGTTCTCTCGTTGTCTAGTGACAAAAGTGCTATACTATACCCGTCATGCTATTGCTGTACTTTGTGCTATTTGTGCTATGGCCATCTTGCTATTTGTGCTATACTCGACACTTGTGCTATACTTAGAAAGCTTGTGCTATTTCCATCATGCGCTATCCTGCTATCTTTTACTTGACTCTCTCGCTCTATCATTAGTTACTCTGCCTTTTAATATATTAATCATTTAAAGCCTGCTTGACTATTGAGATTTAAGTCCTACTGAGCGTTATCGCTCAACCTGCGTTATTTGTCGTTGTGTTCTCAGGTGAGACCGAGGATGACACATACACCCTAGAGGACGGGAACGACCAGGAGTGAAGTTATGAGTACCCTAGTGTCTTAGTGTTATGTTAGAGTGTTAGTTTAGTCTTTTACTTTTATTTCAATGTAATTGGGCCCTATAGAATGGCTCTGATATTAGTGGTTGTAACTAGACATTTGAAAAGTTATTAATGAGAAGAATTTACATTAGTATTTATTCATTGCTCAATGGTTTGATGTCTAGTACCCGCTCTATACCCGTTTACTTGCAACTGCCTCACGTTCCGATATTCCGCGTCGGGATGTGACAGTTTTTTGGTATCAGAGCCTAGGTTATTCTTAAGTATAGGATGATATAGGTTGACCTGCCTCGACTAGAGTCAATTATCCTACCTATGTGAGTTGTGGTTAAGAGCCAAGGGTAATTAGCTAAAATGAACTCACACACACACAAATTAAATTCCACACCAATATCATGACAATAAGTTATTTTGTAGGAACTAAGCAACAAAGATGACTGTTGAACGTGCTCAAATGAGGGGCATGCAACAGACCATCCAAAAACTGATGCGCGCAATTATGCAAGCTACCCAAGGAAGTGGTAATCGTAGTGGTGCAGGCGACCTGCATCGTAACTTCTGGAGTATGAACCCACCTAGGTTTAGTGGATCCACGGATCCAGATGAAGCTGAACACTGGCTAAAGGAAACGGAAAGGATCTTTGTGTTATGCAATGCGCAGCGGAGGATAAGCTGCTACTAGCCACATTTCAACTAGAAAAGGACGCCCGCACTTGGTGGGAGTCTGTGGAAGCGACCCGAGCGAATGGCCAGTTCACCTGGGCCGAATTCAAAGAAGTCTTCAATTCCAAATACTTCTCCGAGCGTGTGCAAGAAAGGAAGGCGGCGGAATTTGCTGCTCTGATATAGCGAAGCTTGACTGTGGCCGAATATGAAGCCCAGTTTTCAAGACTGGCAAGCTATGCTGCACACCTGGTGAATACTGAAAGAATGAAGGCTAAGCGCTTTCTCAATGGCCTTAAGCCACAATATATCACTCAACTGACCCCTCTCGACATTCAAACCTACGTCGAGATGGTGAAGAAGGCCCAACTACAAGAAGATGCTACGGGCTTCACCGACCGTATCAAAGGGAAGTTCGTGAAGAAGGAAATGACCTCAAGGCAATCATCTGCTAAGCCAAACAATGGCAAGAAGCGTCCCTTCAACATCACGGAGGGACCCAGCCAAGAAAGGAAACCTAAAGCTATTGTTCCCAACACTCCAACAAAAAGTAACTGTAAGCACTGTGACAAGCCAGGTCACACCACTGACGAGTGCTGGAGGAAAGCCAGTGCATGTCTGCACTGTGGAAGCTGCAAGCACCGCATCCCCGAGTGCCCTCTATTGAAAGAACATGAGAGGCACCCTAATGCGCCTAAGAAATAGGGCCGTCTACAAGCCCTGCACAATGAAGAGCCCACTGAGGAAGGTGGCGTGGTAGAAGGTACCCTACAAGTTTTCTCCTTATCAGCTTTTGTTTTATTTGATACTGGAGCAACTCATTCATTTATATCTCAACACTTTGCTGATACCCTGACTGCAAAACCTATATCCATGGGCTGTGAGTTCTCTATCACAACACCACTAGGAGAAAAGGAGAAATTGAACAAATACTTTCCCTCTGCCGATGTAATGATCGAAGACCATAACCTAAAAGCCGACCTAGTGTGTATGCCCATGGAAGGCTATGATGTAATTTTGGAAGCCGACTGGTTGTCCACTTATGGGGCAAGTGTTGATTGTAAGAAAGGAAGGGTGACATTTATTGACTTTCCTAAATTGGCATTCTCTGGGATTAGACATAAGAGACGTATGTCTCTAATCTCCGCCATAAAAGCCCATAACATGATAAGGAAAGGTTGTTTTGCCTTCCTTGCGGCCGTAGTAATTGAAAAGAAGGGTTCTAAGATAGAATACATACACATAGTCCAGGATTTCCCTGTTGTGTTTTTTGAAGATTTGCCAGGGATTCCCCTGGAACGAGATGTCAACTTTGCCATTGAGTTGATCCCTGGAGCTGCCCCGGTATCACGACAACCGTACCAGATGTCACCTGCCGAGCTAAAGGAATTGAAGACGCAACTGATGGAACTATTAGAGAAGGGGTTCATCAGACCGAGTACTTCCCCATGGGGAGAACCTGTGCTATTCGTCATGAAGAAAGATGGATCGATGAGACTATGCATCGACTATCGTCAACTTAATCAGCTCACCATCAAGAACAAATACCCATTACCCAGGGTCAATGAACTATTCCACCAAATATCTGGAGGTCAATATTTCTCCAAGATTGATCTTCGATCTGGCTATCACCAAATGAGGATCAAGGATGATGATATCTTCAAAACAGCTTTCAGGAGCAGGTATGGACACTATGAATTCGTTGTTATGCCTTTTGATCTAACCAATGCTCCTGCAGTTTATGCAACTCATAAATAGCATATATCGGCCATACCTTCACAAGTTCGTGGTCGTCTTCATCGACGACATCTTCATTTATTCAAAGACCAAGGAAGAGTATGAAGAACACCTGAAGATTGCACTGCAAGTCTTGTGAGACAACAAACTGTACGCAAAGCTGAGCAAGTGCGAATTCTGGCTCAAAGAAGTGTCCTTCTTGGGCCATGTAATCTCAAAGGACGGCATCTCAGTTGATCCTTCCAAATTCGAAGTTGTACTCAATTGGGAGAGACCAACCAACGTCACAGAAATCAGAAGCTTCCTAGGATTGGCTGGCTACTACAGGCGGTTCATCAAGAACTTCTCCAAGAACGCCGTACCTCTCACACGACTGACACGAAAGGAGAGTCCATACTCCTAGAGTAATGAGTGTGAGAAAAGTTTCCAAACTCTTAAAGATTATCTTACCTCAACACCTATTCTTGCTCTGCCAATAGAGGGAGAAGGTTTCTCTGTCTACACCGATGCCTCAGGTATTGGGCTAGGTTGTGTATTGATGCAAATGGAGAAGGTTATTGCTTATTCTTCAAGACAATTGAAGACGCATGAAGTCGACTACCCTATGCATGATCTAGAGTTGGCTACCGTGGTCTTCGCCTTGAAGATCTGGAGACATTACTTGTATGGTGAGAAATTTACTGTCTACTCAGACCATAAAAGCCTGAAGTACTTACCCGAAACGTCGAACCAAGATAGATAGAAATTGAAATTGTCGTTAAAACACGAAAACATACCCGAAACGCCTACACACAAGTCAATGTCTAGGGGCTAGACGTCTAGAGTTTTGATGCCAACATCATACTGAAGTCATCCCCCTAGACATCACTATTGACATCACACTCTATGATGTCAGCAGGCCTCAAGCATGCTTTGATCGAGTGCGAAAACAACATCGTCTGGTGCTCTGAACGTCGTCCGAACAATCTTCTGAGAACGCGAAGCTACAGAGGCGATGCTAGGCTTTACAGTCTACATGTATCATTCGGTCGAACATCATATGACATACACACCCCTTCGGATGTGGGTGGGTGAAACCTCTCTATTTGAGGGAGTGGGGCTCAAAAGAACCCTATGGGCTAAGAGTTTTCAGATCCCTCTCACCTCCCTCCTCTTTCTCCTCTCCCCTCTTGGCCTCTCTAGAGAGAGAATGAGGAGTGCAAGAGGGTGAGACCCTCTTCCCTTCTATTGCTGCTAATGCTTTTGCTGGTGCTCGGCTACTACTGCTACTGCACCTTGAAGGTGCACAAGGAGTACCTCGACGTGGTGGAGAGTCGCCCTGTCGAGGATGGATCGTCGCCGGTCACCACCATGTGGATATTGCTAGAGAGGTGTTCGAGAGAGGTTCTTCCCTCTGATGGGCCAGGTTCTACACGTCAGGGGATCTATGAACTCCCCTAGGTAAGAATGTCTCACTCTTGAATGGTTTGCATGAGAGTCATGCATCCAGACATCATCTCGATCCAATATTTCTTGTGGGAAATGTGTTTTTGTTTTAAACTTCATTCCACTGTGTATTACATGCTCTTGCACATTTCCCTATAGTGCTATCAGAGTATAGATTCATGCGATGATGTCTAGTTTTGTTTCCATGTGATTTTGAATCAGTTTTTCTCTTTTCTGTCATCGAGTTCTAGTTAACGACCTAATACGTCTCCGTCAAGATATTGATGGTGACATCAATTGACGTCGAATTCTTCATAAGAACTTGGTGTGTTGGTTGTCGTCCAAGCTATTGATGATGGTATTGAACGATGTCGAGTTCATGCTTAACGGTAGTATGGATGTTGTTGGCAGCGGTGTAGGTTGACGCCAAGTTCATACTCAGTCTGCATGTTTCTCTACCCACGACCTGTTCTAAAATCTTGTTCTCTTGTTGCATGGATTGTCTGTGCTGTGCAAGAAAATGCATATTTTGGCATTTCCTCATGGGTCACTTGAGTTTTAGAAACTCATATGCATTTTTTGGTATTTTACTTATTTAAGGGAATGTCTAGTTTGAGAAGGTAGGTGATTATGGAAAATACCAAACATGAGGATCTAAATTTTCAAAAAATTCTATTGCCATTATGTGTATTACAAAACTAGGATTAAAAGTTAATTTGATTCTAGGATTAAGTATTAATTCAAAATTATTATATTAATAGTTAATTTAGTTGTTTATTAATTAAAGTGTTTAATTAATTTCTTTTAGCTTACAAATATGCATGTGATTTGTATAATGTGGGCAGATTATCATGGACAGTTATGTGATGCTTATATGTATGTGAATGGTGATTCTTTGGGGCCTGTGAGCCTTCCCCTCTCTCTCATTAAATCCGTTGTGTACTTCTACCTCCCTCCAATTGTGTATGTAATACCCCAGGTTCATGCTTTGGATTTTGGAAGACTAGCTCCTAGCATGCCTGGTTTAGGCGACGCATTAGTGAAGCGTTAGTAGGGTTTGACGCGTTAGTTTTTGTAAGGCATCTTGGTCCTGCGACGCATTAGTCACCATCATGTTCCTTGTCGCGCCTGGTCAACAGGACGCGTTAATCTTCTCTATGGTCACATGATACCTGTCAGTGTGGCAGGCATGTCAATTCAACATGTATGGTTGTTGCGGCCATCCTCTTGGAAGTGTTGGTGTCACGGTAGGGTGACAAGACACCTTAAATTTGTTAACATGGCATGTCGCTCTGACGCGTCCTGGGTGCAAAGGCTTAAATCCTTGGCCGGTGCTCATTCTTATTCTTCTTCCCTCTCTCGTATCCCTTCTCCGCTTCACTGGGAGATCTCCCCCTCTCCCTCTTTTGGTGTGTTTTGAGCAGAATCGAGGTGTCCCGACATAGTGTGGCTTGCGTGGAGTGAGGAGAAGGTGGCCTTTCACACGGGAAGGGCCCCAACGGGTCAATTACTTCGTTTGTAGGTAGGGATGCTTGTTCCCTTCTCGATCTGAGTGGAACTATAAGGCCCGACATTTTTTATTTCTGGTTGTGCATGATATGTTTGGTGTTTTCTAATTTTTGTAGATTTAAAGTTCCTGATTTGCTTTTTTTTTTCAGTTTCTGGTCGAAGGATATTGATGGCAGTATTAAGTGTCGCCAATATGCTCTTGACAGTAGTGTCAAATGCCGCCAAGTTGAACTTAATGGCAGTCGACTATGTCGTTAACCTTGACTTGACGGTAGTCAATTTAGCTGTCTATTTTTTGTTCTGTCTCCCGTTAGGACTTCATAGAGATAGACTTAAGGGGTCTTATCTTGAATCCTATTTGTAGAAAATGTAACCTTATTAGGTCTCTTACCCCGTGGGTCGGTTAGGCTCTATAAATAGGAGGGTTTAGCCTTTTGTTAGAGATCTTTGGCTAGTTGTGAGTTCTTCCCGAGATGAGAGAGAGGGTTTTTTTTTGGTGAAGTAGATTCATCATCTCCGACCCTGTTCCTATTGTTCCAGGAAAGGGATTCACCTCTTCAACATCAGAAGACTCTTCTATACGAGGGAATCGACCTGAAGAACGTCCGTGGAGAAGGTCTCGTGAAGAGTGCATCTATGGCTTAGTGCGGCTTTGTCAAATTTATTCGTCGTGGGTAGAGAGTTTCTAGGCAAGTAAACTTGGGGTTTAGATCCATGATCTTACTTTGTATATTGTATATTTTTAACAGAATTTTTCCATGCCTTAAACATGAGAATTTTGGTTTCAATTCCTAGATTTCTGTCCTTTCTGCTTCTTCCGAACTTGATGGCAGCATATGTTGTTGCCAAGCTTTCCCGACAACAAGATGGTATGTAGTCAAGTTCTTCTTGATGACACTTTCCTCTATCGTCTACCCTTGCTTAGAGACAATCGATACTGCCGCTAAGTTCTTCTTTCCAGATTTACGAATTATGTCTATTTTATATGTATTTGTGTGTTTAAGTGTAAGATGTGTGTGTGGATAGTCTTTGCGTTGATTTAGGTCGTTTAATGCTACTAGAACTTCATATAATATAATGATGATTTTCATATTTCTGTAGGTTTGTTTTATATTTTTTTTTACAAGGAAAAGTGATTGGGAATTTGTTAGGAAATAAAGATAAATCTTGTGTGCCCTAATCTCGTAGAGTTAAATTTTGATATTTTATACAATTATTCCTATCAGTTAGACTATCATATGGTTCTGATTTGAGGATTTTCTGTGTTAGTTTAATATTTTTTAGGATATAGTATATGTGTGTAATAATAGTTTATAAATCACAGTAATTTGTACTTTCATCAGAAAATTATGAAACTTTTATGGTTCAGTCTACTATTGAAGTTTATATTCTGTCCATTTTCCAGATTTTTTCAAGTACTGTGGATGTTTCTACATTGTCATGTGTTAATTAAGCATTATGTGTTAAATTAAGTTAATCTATGCAATTACAATAATTAGCTACATATTTTTAGTTAGTGAAACTAAGTTTACTATTAATCTAAAACTGTATGATTTATATTTTGTGTTGTACTTGCAAGTATATTAAGTATGGTTTTGTATGTTGCATGATTATTATTAAATACAAAGGATGCTGCCGCCATAGTGGGTTTAGTGGAGTCATACCATGGAAATGTTCCTATGGGAAAGTTCACACTGTCTACTATTTAGTGACCTCGAGGGCAACGGGGCTGAAATCCTAGAGGTGTTCAACACTTGCACTGTTCACTAGTTAGAGTGGAGAGAGCTTCTCCGAATTTTGCACAATAACCAACACTCATCACTATCTACCTAGGTGATTGAGTACTTACTAACTATACTGGCCTTCTAGTGGTAGTTTAGACAATGTGTCTGGCTATTGTTACTGCCTACTATTTACTGTCTACTGCTACTGCTTACTTTATTGCTTATCTCTATTGTCTACTGTTCACTGCTTATTTACTTTTACTCATCGCTACCGTTATTGTCTATTGTTTAGAGTTGGAGTTTTATTTACTATCTCATAATTGTACATGTTATTAGTCTAATACGTTCCATGTTAAAGATTGTTCATTAATGTCTAGTGATTTAATGCTGGGTTTTTTAAGTGTTAAAAGTTACCATGAGAATTGTTAAGTGAGATAATATAGTATTATATATATGTTGGCATGTGAGTGTTATGTGTATATGTGTACCATGTTATTTTAAGGCTTACTATATTGTAGATTGTAGATTGTAGATTTAGATTTCTTATTTGCTTGCTGAGTCTATTGCGTAGACTCATTCTTGTTGACTTTTAGGAGGAGAAAAAAAAATAGCAAGATCTGATGAGGAACTTGAAGAGTAGCTTGTTCAAGACTTATTTAGCTTTAGTTTTGATAATTGGCATTGTACTTGGACATTGGTTATGAGAGGTTATGTTATGTTATGTTCTTTCTTTTCTTGGACTATATAGATTATGATATGTGGATTATAAAGTTGATGGAATAAGAGATGTTCACTTTCCATTGCACATGCTATTTCTATTTGTGTATGTCTCAACCTATTGTTGACCAGGTTGCAAGCCCAAAGGGGGGTGAATGGGTTGCTTCAAAATATACCTACAAATTTTCTTGTTAAAAAATAACTTCAACCAGAAACACTAAACGCATGTGTTAGAGTTAGTGAGTAGCGAAAATAAGATAAAAGTAATCATACAAAATGCACAAAATTTTTTATTTTGGTTCAAACCTCCTATCACCAAGAGTCCTACTTCTAGACCCCAAGAAACTACTTGGGATTTCACTAACCAAGGGTACAGTCTCCCTAAAGGACACTTACACATCCAGCACCTGTTGGCCTTCTCTTCAACCTACGAAGAGGCAATACAACCACCTTCAACAAGGGGAATAAACCATCTACCTACAGTAGGTCTTCTCTTCTTACAGGAAGAGGAGCACTCTTAAAGAAAAGTTGAAGAGATGGCCCCTAGATCAAGCTTATACAACAATGCAGTGCTTGATCTGAGGCACAAACTGAGAGAGAGAAAAATAGACTATGATGCTACTCTCTTAGAGACAACAAGCTCTCAAAAGAAAAGAAAAGATGCTTCAGGAGAGCTTATAAAAGATGCTTCAGGAGAGCTTAGAGTAGATGGACTTGGAGTGAGGGCACACTGCTCTTCTAGAGGTTGTAAAGGCTTTCTTTCTTGGTTCGCTTAGGTATGTTTCACCTTTCACAACCATTGTCTTCTTCTTTATAAACACTTCAGCTATATTTTGATGTGTCCATTGAAGTGTCTGTTGTCTCCTATTCCTTGGTGCTTGTTTCCATGCAGTCGCAGCAAGTCTTACGTTGTAGAGACATGTGACTACGGGAAACCTGCAGACATTTAATGCTAGGAGAGAGATTTTCAGTCAATGAAAAAAGGTGTTATACAGAAATAGATATGTCTATTCTGTCACCATATAAATCATAAGAAGACTCGTTATAAGAATGGCAAACTGTAAAGCACTTTCTGTAAGGGAGCTGTGTCCTGTGACTAAGTAAGCCACAGACGGATATGTTTTTTTTCTGTTCATACGTAAAGTATTAGAAGACTTATCATGAAGTTAGTAGTCAAAAAGTCATACTGTAAGAGGATATACCAAAGAGGATATGCTCATACTATCATCATTTAAAGCTACAGAGGATATATCATGAAAATCGAAAACTTTAGATGATGATGTGCATGGGAACTGTATCCGTTGACAGACCATACATATGAAGATAACCTTGAGCAGTTTTATCGTAAGAAGGATATGTAATAGATAGAGGGAAATTTGAAATGCGCATCTTCTAAAAATAATTTGAAAAATATTACGCGCCAAGATTTGATCATTACACAGATATAATTAAATTTCAATCATAATCAGTATGATTACTGTAAAGAGACTTGTTTTGATAAAGAAGATCAAGGTATTGACAACAATATATCTGAAATGGAAATGCATGCTAATCGGTGTTTAAGTCACAGTCGATGTTCAAGGAGTAATCGATGTTAAAGCTTTTCAGCAATCAATGTGAGACTTCGACTTTAGAGAAGTCGCAGTGAGACTTCGACTGATGACCTTTGTTCATCAATCGACACCAAACTTTGATTGTCCAAGAGTCAGAGTCAACATGATATAGATGTATATGTTGTGTACTTAAAAACTTTTTAGCAAACAGAAGAACATATGCGCCATCCAAACATAGTGTTTATAAAATATATTCTTCTGTGATATTATAATAGTGCATTTGAAGATTATTTATGCAGATGGTTATGATGATCAGTCTTTCTCCATATAATTTGTTATTTATTATATGTATTTTTGGTGATTAACAAAACCCTAAAAATTATTGACTAACATCATTTTCTGAAGTTTATCAACAGGTCTCAAATTAAACAAACTCAGTAAGTTAACTACACTCACTGTAATTTGAAGTTCATTGCATATGATCTGTCTAAGTATACATTGACTTCCATTAAAAGCTCGCAACGATTACTGTTTTACTGGTACATCGATTTCAGAAAGAACATTGATTTCACTTAAGTATCGACCTTATATCTAAAACATCGATTTTGGTTCTACATCGACTTCATAGCTAGAACATCGATTTCACTTAAGTTTCGACTTTATATCTAAAACATCGATTTTGGTTCTACATCGACTTCATAGCTAAAACATCGATTTCAGAATGAACATCGATTTCACTTAAGTATCGACTTTATATCTAAAACATCGATTTCGAGTCAAACATCGATTTCAGTTCTACATCGACTTCATATTAGAACATCGATTTCGGGTCAAACATCGATTTCGCTTCTACAACGACTTCATTTAAACATCGATTTTGATAGAACATCAATTTCATGTAGAACATCGACTTCACTTAAAACATCAATTTTGGTTCTACATCAATTTCATATAGAACAACGATTTCGTTTCAAACATTGATTTCAAATGAACAATGATTTTGTTCAACAACGATTTCATTTGAACATCGATTTCAGTGCAACAACGACTTCATCTAGAACATCAATTTCATCTGAACACCGACTTCAGATAAACAACGATTTTGTATAGAACATCGATTTCATGGATTATGTTCACATCGACTACATGTCAACATGGATTACATTTTCACATGGATTATGGTTAGAACTCAACATCGATTTCATATTTACATCGACTCATATAGCACACAGACTGTCTCTAAACATCAACTCTCTTTTATATCAATTATGTTTTACACAGTTGTTGAATATTTCTATTATAATCATTCTAGATAATTTTGAATATATTTCATTCTTTGTAACTTTCAATATATTCAAATCTCTATAGATTTCAAGTCTTCCCGCGAACCATGTTGTCTCCTGTATACTCAAACATTTATGTGTGTGGTACTATATCTATGCACGATACATCTTCTGTTTACCATACTCATGTCACATAAAGTAAAGCTTTTTAGGATGTCAGAATGGAATTTCCTTTCTAGTATATCTTCATAAAAGCACGACTAGCAACGTTGACTAACAATTTAGACAAAGATAAGTTATCTATGCTTCAGCATTTATTGTATACAGGATTTCGGTAGGAACACACGCTACAATGTTGGACCTGTCAATCTGACAGAAGCAAGAAGAGATTCAGACAATCCGCCTCTATGTATGTGTCTATCCTAGCATTTAATGGCTGCAGGTTCTCTTGCTCCATACATCGGACCAGACACTCCAACGTGCATGAAGATGTGAGACAACGGATACTTCAATGGTTCAAATCTTTCAAAGAAGATAAATAGAAGACTGGTGACTCCATGTAGAACAACTTTTGAACAGCTTGAATACCTTAGTCACCTTGAAGAAAAAGAAAGAAGAGCTTGCTCCTCCATTCGAATCAATCTTCAGCTCTAGCTCTCCATAGCAACCTATTCCAGTCTTTGAGAGCTTGTGTAGATCTGAGAGACCCTCATTCTGTGTAAACCTTTATCTCTTAGATTCAGCCTCAGATCAAGCAATCTCTATAAGCTTGGTCTAGGGGCCATCCACTCTTTACCCATTTTTCTTGAGTGTTCCTCTTCGTGTGTGAAGAGTAGACCTACTGTGGAGTGAGTGTTGTTCCCTTTAGTAAGAAGGAAGACATGTTGCAACAGGTGGTATTGTGCCTCTTCATGTAGAGAAGAGAAGGCCAGCTGGGGCTGGATGTGTAAGTGTCCTTAAGGGGGACTGTACCCTTGTTTAGTGAAATCTCAAGTTGTTGCTTGGGGAGTGGATGTAGGACTCCTTGTGACAGGAGATCTGAACTAGGATAAAATCCTTGTTGTTTGTATGCGTGTGATTTTATTGTGTCTTTATTGTATACTAACTCTAACCATCGAACTTAGTGTCTTATGTCAAAGCATTTTATTTACAGGAATATTCTAAAAGAAATTTTTAGCAATCTATTCACCCCCCCTCTGGGCTTGCAACCTAGTCAACATGTGGTATTAGAGCCAAGTCTCTTCGCATAAATAGATCTCACGATCTGAAGAGCAAAGATAAATGGCAGCCCAAGGTCATGCAGAAGGACAATCCGTCAATAGACCTCCTCTATTCGGTGGTGATGACTATCACTACTGGAAGATGAGGATGGAGTTCTTTCTTCAAGGACTTGATTTCCAACTATGGACAATAATCGAAGAAGGAGATCTCAAAGTAACCAATGCCAAAGACAAATGGACAGATGAAGATAAGAAGAAACTGTCCCAAAACAGCAAAACAAAGAGTATACTGTGTTATTCACAGAGCAAGAAAGAGTTCAACAGGATATCAACATGTAAGTTAGCCAAAGAGATGTGGAATAAGTTGAGGCTCACTCATGAAGAAACTGACAAGGTAAAAGAAACAAGAATTGATATATTGGTTGCTCAATATGAGAGGTTCTAAATGCAATTAGGAGAATCCATCTCCCAAATGTACAGTCGATTTAAAAAAATTACAAATGGTTTAGCTGGGCTAGGAAAAACATATGAAACACGAGATATGGTAAGAAAAATATTGAGATCCCTGCCAACTTCATGGACTCCTAAGGTAATTGCCATAGAAGAAGCTAATGATCTCAGGAGAATGTCCCTCGAAAAACTCATTGGGTCTTTAATGGCTCATGAGATAAACTTGGAAAGGCTGGGAGAATCCTCCAACAAGAAGAAGTACAACAATGCCCTCAAAGCTATGGAAAATACTTCTAAAGATGAATCAGAAAGTGAAAAGAGTGATGAGAACAGTGAAGATGAAAAATCTTATCTCTCCAGATGACTGCAACGCATTCTAGCTAAGAAGAAATATCTGTCAGGAAGAAGGTATTTCAAGAAAGGTAGAGAATTCAAGAAATCTGAAGGCAAAGAAGTCAAAAGAACTGAACCCATATGCTATGAATGTAGGAAGCCTAGACACCTCAAGGCTGAGTGTCCAAAACTGAAGAAGACTGAATTCAAGAAAAAGGATAACATGAAGAAATTTAAGAAATACAAGAAGAAAGCCATGGCTGCTGCCTGGAACAATGAGAGTGACTCAGACAGTGAGTCGAGCTCTAGTGAAGAAGAAGAAGAAAAGGCCAATTTGGCATTTATGGCAAATGTCGACAATAAGGTAACCTCAGACTCTTCTTTTACATCATGCAATGAATCTGATTCTGATAGCCTAGAAGATGCTTTTAATGAATTATACAGTAAATATAAAGACGTTTGTAAACAATGAAAGTTAGTTAACAAAAATTATGCATGTCTCGAAATAACCAACTCAAATTTAAAATTAGAAACTGAACAACTAGAAAAATATATT
The DNA here is from genome assembly GCA_014218235.1 of Colocasia esculenta. Taxonomy (NCBI): domain Eukaryota; kingdom Viridiplantae; phylum Streptophyta; class Magnoliopsida; order Alismatales; family Araceae; genus Colocasia; species Colocasia esculenta. The sequence goes on along the minus strand of CM024754.1, from coordinate 72,000,329 downwards.
TCTAAGTAAAAAGAAGAAATGAACTACTATGTGAAGATGTAAAAACTAAAAATGAAAAGATATCAAATATAGAAAGTCAGGAAACCATAAGTAAATTTAAAATGAAATTAACACACTAACAAAAGATAATGAATATTTGACAGCCACAATTGAGAAATTTACAAATGGAAGATCCTCCTTATTATTAAAAGGAGCAAGATGATCAGGAAAGAAAAAGTATAGAATCGGATATACTCCACCAGATAATGAAGAAATAGTTATTCACCCTAAAATATATCCAATGCCAAAATTTGTAGCTGAACAAAATCCTAATTATAAATTAAACACTAATAAAAATAATAAAGCAAATAAAACAGTAAATAATATTTCATGTTGCACTCATTGTAACAAACTAGGTCATACTAAAATTACCTGTACAACCAAACATCTAAAATGGATTCCGAAAAGGAACTGTGTAGATGCTAACCAATTAGGGCCCAAAAGAACTTGGGTACCTAAATTTCATTAATTTATTGCAGGAAAGGCTTAGAGCATCAAAATGGTACCTGGTCAGCAGGTGCTCAAGGCACATGACCGGCAACAAAAGGTTATTTTCATCCATCAAAGATGAAGAAGGAAGTCACTTATGGAGATAATGGTAAAGGATCAGTGATCGGTTGTGGATCAATTGGAAGTAAAGACAAGATTCTGATAGAAGATGTTCTCTGCATCAAAGAACTCAAGCACAACCTAATCAGCATCAGTCAACTATGCGACAAGGGTCATCAGATCAAATTTCAGGAATTTAATTGCCTAATCATTAAGGATGGAACAACCATTTTTGAAGCCTATAGAGAGAAATATATGTATGTATTACATCTAGAAGAGTTGAAGAATCAAGATATTTTTCTGGCAACAAGCAAAGAACAGAATGCTGAACTTTGGCACAGAAGATTAGGACATTGCAGCTTGGAAGGAATCAGAAAACTCATCAAATATGATCTAGTGGAAGGTCTACCGAAGATGAATTCAAAACTAGACAATATCTGTGAACCATGTGCAAAAGGAAAGCATGCAAAATCCTCCTTCAAATCCAAGACAATGGTCACCACCTCCAAACCACTAGAACTGCTTCATATGGACTTGTTTGGACCTATGAGAACAACTAGTTTGGGAGGAAAGAATTTCGGATTTGTTATAGTTGATGACTATTCCAGATTTACATGGGTATCATTTCTTGAGCACAAAGATGACACTTTTGATAGCTTTGTGAAGTTCAGTAAATTAGTTCAGAAAGATAAGAAGTTCAATATCATAAGTATTCGATCAGATCATGGAGGAGAGTTTTAGAATGACAGGTTTGCAAAATTCTGTGATGATATGGGAATAGAACACAATTTCTCAGCACCAAGAACACCACAGCAAAATGGAGTAGCTGAGAGGAAGAATAGAATACTTTTGGATATGGCAAGAACAATGTTATATGAGTATAATCTTCCAACATATTTCTGGGCTGAAGCTATCAATACAGCTTGCTACATAATTAATAGAGTCATGATCAGACCCATTCTGAAGAAGACTGCATATGAACTGTACAAGCAACAGAAGCCCATGATCAGACATCTTAGAACATTTGGTTGCCCATGCTTCATTCACAACATTGGTAAGAGAGATATTGGTAAGTTGGATCCTAAATCAGATGAAGGTATTTTTATGTGGTATACTTCTAAACCCAAAGGATATATAGTTTTAACAAAAGAAGTTTATTAATTGAACAAACTGTACATGTTATTTTTGATGAGTCTAACCCTTCTTTAAGAAAGGAAATTGCTAGTGATGATGAAGATACAGAAAACCTTTCCAAGAAACTGAAGGAAACAACCATCAAAGATGATGAAGATCCACCCTTGGAAGATCTGCAACAAAAGGATATCATCCATGATGATCTTCCAAAGGAATGGAGATACAAAAAGGATCACCCAAAAGATAACATCATTGGAGATCCATCAGTTGGGGTAAGATGTAGGAACCTGGAAAATTTTAATACTTAAAAAAAATCCAAAATAATAATTTCTTTAAAACGAAATAATAGAAACATATGTATCACTATCATATGTGCAAGAATACATCAAAAAAATTTCTTAAAAATGATAAATCAACCCCAAACATTATTTCTACGTGTTCCATGAAGAAATTCATGGAACGGAAAATCCGACTGGCCAAGTGTACGTTGCAATGTGATGAATTATCAAAATTAGGAAACTAAGGGTCTGTTTGATAACACTTATTGTATGTCTAATATCTGAAGTGGTCAGATATTAAAATTTTAGACTGTTTAATAAATCATCTTAATACATGTCTGAAAAGTTGTCTTCTATCTTAAATCACCTCTTAAAAAAAAGTGGGGTTGGGCCACTTTTTTTTGTTCAGATCGGGATTCGCGAGGGCACCTCCTGCGGCTCCTCCGTCATCCTCGCGAAGGAGATCCCTGGCGCTGCTCCTCCGTCGACATCCTCGCGAGGGAGATCCCCGACGGATTCCTCCGCTGCTCCTACGTCGGGTGCTGCTCCTCCGTCGACATCCTCGCGAGGGAGATCCCCGGCGGGTTCCTCCGTTGCTCCTCCGTCGGGCGCTGCTCCTCCGTCGACATCCTCGCGAGAGAGATCCCGAGGTTGGCTGTTCAGATTTTACTGGTCAGTTGTCTTTTTCCTCTAGGCGCCTGAAGTCTTCCCCCGTTGTGCAGAAGCCACCGCAACCCCCTTCCCCTCCTTTCTCGAACCCCTCTCACTCTCTCGCAGCAAATCTGTGCGATCGGCTCTCTCTCTCTCTCTCTCGTCTGGATTATTGCCCTCCCACCAAAGCTTAGAGATTCTACAGCTGGTTCTATTCTCTCCTGTCTCTGGGCCTCGCTGTGCTTCTATTCCACCACCGGAGTCCGGTTTCCATTTTCGCGGGAGACATGGCGGAAGGGCTGCCGAGCAGCATCAATGATATCACCGTCAAGGTATTCCCTCCCTCCCATGTCTGGCTCCAGTTCTCTGTGATTACGGGGGCACTTTGATCGGGGCATTTGATGTCCTTTTCGTATGATCTTTCGCCGTTGGGTTGTGGTTTCGGCTTCCGAGTTGGATACCTTTGGTTGGTCGTTTCCAAGATCCTGTCTTGTCGATGGGGTCTAAAGTTACAAATCAGTTGTAGTTTCCGAAAGAACAGGAGTGGGCAAGTTTTTCAAGGGGGTTGTCTTCTTTATATTCTTTTGATTTAGGGGCCTGGGCTTATAATATTGGATAGAATAAATTAGCTATGGCCTGATATAAGTGAGAATTAATCTGGAACACATTCTGAATCAAGTGACTCAACAAGAAGAAATGCTAAGGTGCCATTAATTGTCTATTCAGAGCACCCAATTACAAGAGAAAAGTCCACCACTAGAATAAACAAAAGAAACTCTAAACACCATGCTAATGGAGGACGGGAACACTTACTTCTGCTAAAGCCATTAGCATAAACGCTGAACTTCTGTGTTTTTCCTTACTAGCTTTGTGGTCTGTGTATTTAAATTTTGATCTATGGAAATTGTTTGTAGGCCCATCAATATTGGAACCTCACTGTGCCAGGAATTCTGTAGGGACATCAGCATACACAATTAACTCATGTATACAAAGGAAAGTAGATATATTCTACTCAAATTGACCACTATTTATATGAATTTACTTAAGGATTAACATAATCCCGGCCACTCCTTTTGCAATGTTCTAGTCTTTAGTTCCTGAAATTTGGACAGTTTGAGGTTGGATAGTTGTGAAAACTCTCATTACAAACATGAACTTTCTATCTGAATTTTAGTTGATTATTTGCTTATTTTTTTGGTGGGGGGGGGGGGGGTGGTGTTGGAACTTTCATACTATAGTACATGTTCCAAGATTGTAACTGGATTGGACCTCTTCTCCATTGGAAAGAAAGTATTTTTGTTCAGTGTCCTCTAAAACTGCATAGCTAAAGATTTACATGTGTTCGGGAGTTTGATTTCAAACAGAAGCAACGTGATCTGAAGTCTATAGCCTTCTTCAGTTTGTCTGAAATTCAATTTAAAATCTCTTCTGATGTTGGTGAATTAATGCAACTTTTTGACACTGTGACATGGGTCTGTGTCATAAATCATGAGGTCAGGACCATTTGCATCTCTTGGCCATGACTATATGTGATTTTCTCATGCCTCTTATTTCGTCTTAGAAGTATCAATAATGTAATCAAAATTGCCAGTCATGTGTATAAGGTCCTCCTGTCCTCGGGGTATGTCTAATCTTCCTTCTGCTTATCAGGATTTTCTTTGTTTGATTTACTCTTTTTGATGTTGTTTCCGTTGTTCATATAGGACCCCACTTTAATCCATTGAATAAACCACATGGCGCTCCCAGTGATGGTGAAAGGCATGCAGGTGACTTGGGAAACATAATTGCTGACCAAAATGGTGAGCATAGTTCAATGACACCCTATGCTATGCACATATTTCTTTGAATTTTTTGACATCACAGACCAAAATTTAGCTGGATTTACTGTAGTGGAGTTTATGCTTGTTTTAGGAGTTGCTGAAATATGTCTTAAGGATTTATAGGTACTGCAATTATGTTCCTCTTACATTGGAGGAAAAAATATTCTTTTCTTAAGAATTTGAAATTCTTAGTACCATTTCAAAAATTTCCTTTTGTTTGTAGATTCCTCTGAGTGGCCCCAACTCAATATTGGGCAGAGCAGTTGTGGTGCATGCTGACCCTGATGACTTGGGAAGAGGTATTCTGTTTTTTTAATGGTATTATTGTTGTTAGTATATAGTCTTTTTTAAGGAACCTAGGATCTAATTCATGTTATTGAATTGGATTCATACAGTGGTATCCCAATACATGCTTCATATATTTCCATTATACAATTAACCTTTGGGAAACGCTGGAATGACCAATTGGTGGGGTAGATGTCAAATAAGAAATTGCAAACACCCCACCCCCTTCCATAAAAAAAAAAGGATGTTAAATAAGAAGCTGAGCCCCATCCCCACCACCACCCATGTCTGCAGTCAGCAACGCAGAGCAGAATGCCTGCTTTAGATGGATCCCAAGCCCTCACCCACCACCAAAGAGCCAGAGCTCTTTTACTCCCCAACTTGGTCTTTCCCTTCCCTTTTCTGACATAAGAATTTTAAAGGATTGCAGAATTTCCCAGGCATTGGAGGCATGCAAAAACCGTAGTCCATTAATGTTTGTCTCACAATCCTGCATCTTGTTTTCATCTCAGTATGTAGTTGTTTTAATTGAAGCATAGGGTGGACCTTGGCGATCTGTCTTCCTTTAGGAGCAATGTAGCAAATAAAGATGGGGAAAATAAATTAACCATTAATTATGGAGTATATGGGAAATGGGAAGGAGGGGATTAGGGGATTAGGGGAGGATCATTTTGGTCTGTGATTTTTTTGGGTCCAACATTCTCCTATCTTGTGGCCAAAGCGTCTCTCTTTAAGCATCAGTTTGAGGCATCTTGGACATGTATCCCTTGTTTTCGGCCATATAAACATGTCGTAGAGGAGGTGGAGGTGCTAGTGCCACAGAGGTATCAAATAAACCATTTGGCTAGTGCCACAAAGGTATCAAATAAACCATTAAGATAGCAAGAATGGCTGCACCTTCCCACCAGGTATCAAATAGAGAAGCTGCATGTGTTCAATAACTTGGAAAGTAAAATTTTCCTCTTTGGGTCATGTCTCTTACGGTTTATTATCCATGTCTTAGAACTAATTGTTCAATCCCCTCTAACACACTTCAATAATGTCTTAGAACTAATCAATCAATTCTATCAAACACAATTCGTTGGTGCCTGCAGGGTGTGGGAATGCTACTTGAGGGAATATTTGGAGCAGCAGTTGGTTCGGCTGCATCATGTCTTAAAAATTTGATAATAATAATACTGCCTTTTTTCAATTATCGTTCATGCATCTTCTTTTGTTCAATCCCTCGATTGATTTGTCCATCTTTTATCAATTGTTTTGATTGAATCTTGTTTTTCATGTATTTGGATGTGATCTTTTGATATTAAAGAAACATAGTGATTGTTATGAGGTATTGAAAATGATATACAATTTTATGTACATCTCCGGAGATGGAGCATCTGTCTAGAAATTAGGATAGGTGGCATTTGATAACCCCGATATCATATATCTTTTAGAGATTGCAAAGGAAATCGTAAAAGAGAAGGATATGTTCCAAGACATTGCTCCAGAGGGATGAAAAGTATTGACTATTTTTTCTCTGCATTTGTTTTTTATGATAGCATGCATACTAATTTTCTTCATCCTTTTTTGGCAGTATCTTTTGCATTTTCTGGTCTATTACATGATTACTGGAACCATCTAGATGCCTGCAATGCTTCCTCAAAATCATCTTTAGGAAGTCACCATCAATTTAGAAGACTGAAAATTCTGTGTTCTCCATCAGCAGTGTTGCATGTAATGTTATGTCGTTTCTTCTTTGACCAATTTCCTTTGTTTACGATGTGCAGGTTGAATCTTGGTTAAGGGCGAGATGAGTCATATGTCAAGCAGTTATCTGAAAACTTTTATTGGAGCGATAAAAGAAAATGGCAACATAATGATCAATGGAGCTATGCAACATCCAGACTGTACTTTTACTTTTTAAAAAGTTTTTTTTTATTTGGAGCTATGCAATTATCCCCCTTGAACTAGAACATTTCAGTCAACTGCACCAACATGGATGATTCAACTCGATCATATTAATAGATTTGTTTGTATGTATCGATTGGATGTCGCAACATTTGGCTTCTTTCTGCTCTAAAAGTTTCCTTTGCTGGTGAATTTTTAAATTTTTTGTATGTCTGATAGTGATGAGTAGTTATAGGTTTTCAAAGAAATTTAAAGGACATATGCGCCTATTAAGCTTGAGTAGTTACAGGTTTTCAAATAAATTTATAGGTATCTGCTTAACGAGGTTTTATGTATGTCTGATAGTGATGAGTAGTTACAGGTTTTCAAATAAATTTAAAGGACATATATAAATACCATACTCCTTTAACTTTAGTAAATATGGAATAAAAATCACAAATTTAAGGATATTTTTAAGTATGTAGGGGTGTTTATGTAATATATAAAAGTTAGGGACTTATATGTAATTATAAGATAGTTGAGAGATGTATATATAAAATTATGAGAAATAAAAAATAAATTTAGACATATTCTTAAACATATAAGGATATTTATGTGAAATAATATGTTAATTCAGATCAAAATTAAGTTGGTTATCAAACAACTCTTAATAGAAGTCTAATATATTTTAAGTACTTATTAAATTACAGATTTAGACAATAGATAGCAAATTAGACTTTAGACATTTTAATTAAGTGTTATCAAACGCCACCTAAGTCGGAAAACCGTTAACACGGAAAGATAACGCGCCCACAAATTAAATGAACATGTCGGAGAGACTTCCAACATCATGTGATGATTAACCATTATCGAGTTTGGACCAATGGACCTCTCATAGCCCATGAATAAATTCAAATAAGAAAATGCAATAAAATTCATAACTCTATTATTCCCTAATTAAAAAGGGAAAACCTATAAGATAACTTTCAATAAATAATGGGCTTGGTTAAATGGATCCATTAGAAATTAGTGGGCCAAAATAAGGATTTTAAAAAGAAGAATAATGGGAAAATACCCTAAATTCGCAACTTAAATATTACTTAAATAGAAAAGAGGCATTTAATGCATTAAATAAGTAATTTGGGTTGGAATTGGATTCCTAAACCTACCCTAGTTGCTTGGCCACGAATTTAGCTCCCTTCCCAACCCAAATAGAAGTTCTAATACTTAGAAAGGGAAGAGGAAATAGGAAATTCGGAATTAAATAGGAGTTAGAGTCCTATTAGGAAATAGAAAGCAAAGAAGCATAAATACTCTCTTAATCGCCCCAAGGCTGGCCCTAGCTCATTCCTGGGACTTGCTGGAGGTGGAGAAGAAGCCAAGGAGAGGAGGAATTCGTGGGGAAAAGGCTTCATCAAGCTTTATCCTGAGTTCTTCAAGTTCTAGCCCTAGAAGAGTAAAATGACTAAAGGTAGGCATTCTCACGAGCAAAACTCAATTAAATCCATATGTAGATTGTTCCATACATCAGGAACAAAAGCTCTCTTGTTTCACTCTTTTTCATCGAGCCAATCTTTTGATCTCTATTTTTGAAATTCTGAAAATATGATGAACCCGACCCTTCTTCTTTATTCTTGATCTCCATGTATACTCAACCTCGTGCTCTCAAATTTTAACTAGAGTTACTGATGGATGTTAGGCATCTTTTGCCCCTAAAAGCCCTAATTTTTATCCATCCTTTGTCACGAATTAAATCTTGCATGATTTTGACTATGTACTGTTGCAGTTTAACCCTGACTTGTGTTACAAGTTCCATACCTCTTTGTGGAGTCATTTTTAGACCAAGTGTTCAACAGAGAACTTGTTATCTCATGAGTCTACTATCATTGGGCACTATTTTCCCCAATTTTTGTTGATCGTACTAAGAGTATTAGCCCTAACATTAACACTGTGTCAGATTCACGCAGTCAGTCACAATACGTTTTATTACCTAGTCAAACGACCTTTGTTTCTCAATTATTTGCTACTATACAAATATTGGAAGTAATATAACTAACAAAGGTGGTTTCACTCGATTTGGATCACCCTAGCATTTTTTTTTATTTTTCAAACCCACAGATGTCTAACCTAATCCAAGTCTGAGCTAGAAATAGGTAGAAAAAGCAACCCAAACGTCATTTTTAGGTAGCGACAGGTCGACACGTCGCTACCATAATGCGACAACATCATGGTCGCGACCCATACTAAAAATCAGGCCATTTCGTGGTCGTTTTCAGAAGGCGACAAGTTCATGGTCGCGTTCACTTTCAGAAGGCGACAGGCAATGCGTCGCATTCTGCCTGTGTCCGCTTAATCGGCCATAACTTTTTTTATAGACCTTGGATTAAGGAGCAGTTTTCTTTGCTGGATTTCTCATTAAAAGGGCTTCAATTTGGTATATTCATGTGTGAGATTTTAATGAAAAATGAATGAGTTATGACCTTAGGAAGTGAAGGGATGGGATTGCATTTGCCTTCTAAAAGGCATACATCTTGGTTTCCGTCGTTTTGTGTCGTTCCTTGCATGTGTGAGTTTGATCTCTTCTAAGAAGGTTCTAGAAAGTCTTAACATGCATTTATCAACCCATATCAAAGTTAAAACATGTTTACATAATTTTTAATTGATTTTAAGTTCATGATCATGCTCTCTACTTGCCGATTATCCACTTCTTGCCTTGTTATCAAACTTGCTAAAAACACATGTTATAAAATGGAGTCATATTTAATGATTTAAAATGTAATAACACGACATCTTTCTATCTATGATTTCTCTCGCACGTTCACACACTTGAACCATCCAATTATGGCTTGACTTGGCACAAAATATCTCATAATATATCTGGTTAATTTATTGCAATAATGTACATTAAATTACTCTATTTTAAATGAACTTGTCTTCGTTTCTCGCGTTGTTTGGGAATATCGTTATCGACGCTCCACTGTTCTAGAATTCCTCTAGAATGTCGGGCACTTGTTTCTATATACACACTTTCCTTGACTTGGACGAACTCTCCGTCGGATATTCCTTCTGCCGGACTAGTGAATCCTTGTTCAAGACCTCCATAAGTCTCCTCTGTCCATGGATTCCCACATGGTCGACGAGCCGGTTGTACCCTAACACCTATGATACCCTTTAGGGATCGACAAGATCCAAACAGCCTTAGTTTGCTCTCGTTCTTACCTTGATTTCACGCCGGACCTCTGGACCTATACATAACATGGCCAGCGGAAAGATAGTGTATTCCACCTGACTGCCAACACCAAGTGCGCGTGTTGTGCAACTGTTACTATCATTCCTTACTCGACATTTCACGTGCAATGACCATAAGATCTCATCTATACTCTACTCGCTCATCTATACACGTTCACTCTACTATCTCGTCTATTCATCTCGTACTCTCTTGGTACCTTTGAGCTGTGTGGCTCCTACTATTTTGTATTGTTCTCACTGTCTAGCGCTATAATGGGTCTTGTGACTCTACTGACAAGAATGCATATTGTTCAGGGCACGGAGAGTGTCTGAGGGGCTCCAATCTAGTTCTGGGGGCAGAGAGCCACCAGAAAATACCTGCAGGGGCTATTGACGGTGTTCTGCATTGCACCGGTTCTGACTATACGGTATTGGCTAGACATCTAACTATTATCCTTTTAGTCTAAGGAGTTCAGACGTACTGTGATATTACTGTGCCATCACAAACTATTATACTATTAGTCTGAAGAGTTCAGACATATTGTGCGATTATTGTGCTATCGCAGACTGTTACTGAACGGCTACTGTCCTAGAAGTGACTATTGTCGTATTCTACTAGTGCACCGATGTGCAACCATACACGCTATCTCGTTACACGGTATCTTGTCATACGCTCTACTTGCTCTACTTGATACTTGCTATCTTGAGTTATTGCGTACTATCGTGACTTAATCGCATTCAAAGTGCTCTACTCTCTCGTTGTCTAATGACAATAAAAGTGATATACTCTTTCGGCTATCTATGGATAACCAAAGTGCCATTACTATTTCGATTGACAAAAGTTAATCAAAAGTGCTATATTATCTCGATTGATGAAAATCAATCAAAGTGCAATTTACTCTTTACATGACCAACTACTATCTCTCCTTGCTATACCTGTCACTTGCTATTGCTTGCCATTGTCGCTATATGTTGTTGCGTTGTTATCATTTCTATCGTGACTTGACTTTAATCATCGTGCTATACTTGATTCATCTGCTATCTAAACCATGTTACTTGTGCTATTACTTTCTCAACTTTACATGACTCGCTCTATCATTAGTTACTCTTCCATTTAATGCATTAATTATTTAAAGCCTGCTTGATCCTGAGATTTAAGTCCTACTGGGCATTATTGCTCACCCTTCGTTATTTGTTATTGTGTCTTAGGTAAGTCGGACAATGACGTTACACACACCAATGGGACAGCTGTAAGGCCCTCTAATTTCCGTCGCATTATTTGCATTTATGCGTGTATGTTTGTATTTGTGTATGTATGTACATGTTTACGTACGCATTAATTAGTATAATTACGTGTACATGTGTTTATATTAAACATAAATAATGTATGTATTGCATGATGATAGTATGGATACAATACCGTATACATATTGCATGTATATATGCATGGTATGCATGGTTTTCTGCATAATTTAAAGTTCTGGCCGAAGGCCACCTTGGCGTCAAGCCCAGGCCATTTAGCTGGTGTCAGCGTCCAGACCTAGACGCCAACACTCATCCCGGCGTCCAGCGATATGGACGCCAATTTTTCTGACCTGCATGCGTTGCAAAGCCAAAAAATCCGGGAGCAAGGTATGGCCACCATTGGGGGATGTCCCCCAACGGCTCTCAGGTTGTCAAATCGGTATGGTGAGTGGGTGAGGGGCTCTCCTTAGGTCTGAACCCGAATTTGGTCTCTCCCACTCCTCACTTCACCTTGCAAGAGGAGAAATAGAGGAAGGAAAACCCTAGGAGCAAGTCTGAGAGAAAACCCATTTTGCCACCCAAAAATCCACATCCCTGGACCTTGATCCGGCGTCCCCCTGCTGCAAGGAGGTTGCTGGACCAAAGAAGAAGGCTTCCCCGACATCCCCTCGGCGTGGAGATCATCCTGGAGCCCGGAGGAGAGATCATTTGGAGGAGGTTCTGCAACTTTTTGGAACTGCCCAAGGAGGTCTTCACTGAGCCATAAATCCCTTGGAGGAATTTTAGAAAGGCAAGTGACCTATCCCTGATGTTCCCTTATGAGTCTAGGTTGGTTTTGTGATTTTTATGGATTTTTCCTCGAGTCCTAGAACCTCCTATTCACCCAAGATTCAGAGCTCGGGTCTGTGTTTCTGCACAGACCTGGTTCGACGGCAAGGTCCCTTGACGCTTGTGATGAGCTTGGCGTCCATCGACCATGCCGCTGACCCTGAGTCAGCGGCCAGAGACCGCCGCCAAGTTCTTCTGGACAGAACAGTGAGCTGTTCTGTCCTTCTTATGCATTAATTTTGGTATGTTTTACGTGATGAGGATATATGGTAAACCTTATACTCTATGTATATTGTGCATTGTGGTGTGTGGATGAATGTGGTGTGTGTTGGTGGATGTGGGAAATGGTGTTCCTTAAACTTGTGAGCATGAATTGTTGATTTTACAAATTTAGTTTTCCTGATTAGAATGTGTATGAATGCCTTGGTTTTGGTCTGATCATGAAGATTAGTGGGTCAGCATATGTGTTTGCAAATTTTGGTAATTTATCCATGCTTGTGTAATTTGTAAATAAGCTCGGTTCGATGAAATAGAAGCATGCAATAATGATTTGTAGTGTTCAATCCATAGATGTGTGAATTAGGGAAATTGTGTATTCTCAGTTCATGAATATGTTAATAGCTTATGTTTAAACATCAAGTGGCTAATTTGCAAAATGTGTTAGACCCATGTTAACTTAAGTTGTTAATAACATGCTAATTAGGTGTTTTATTTTCTGTAAATTCTAATTAGCTCTGAAAAATCTGAAAAATTGAGGGTATCATCTTGAACCCGAAAACAGCATGTGGTTAAAACTTCAGGTCATTTGGATTAGTAAATAAAAAGTTATGTGTTTTCTTGTGAAATGTGATAATTCGTGCATATGATCGTAATGTGATTAGATTTTGTTTAAACCCAGCATGATTAGTGTGTTTAGTGTGTATTAAACCTTGAAATTTTGTAGTACCATGTTAGGAAAAACAGAGGTATTCATGTGAGTGAGAAAGTGAATGAGATGAAGTGTTATGTGTAAAACCAAGTGTAAAACGGTAAATATGTAAATGTGTAACTGTGCCAATGTGACACTGCTTCCGTAGAGGGCAGTGGAGCTGTATCAGGGAAAAGTCCCCCTGAGAAAGTTCATTGTGTTAAGTGACCCTAAGGGCATTAGGGGGAAATCCTGGAGGTGGACAAGTACCACTGGTTAGGGTGGAGACTTGTTCTCCCGGTCTGCGCAGTCCAAGAGTCGCCATTGGAATGCCTAGATGGTGTCTATGTGTAATGTGATGTGTATATGTCCTTCTTTGGTGGTTTGGACTATGTGTCACGGCACCTAAAAATGTGTAAAGTGTAATGTGAAATGTGTATGTGACCATGTGTAAATGTGTATGTGTAAAGTGAACCATGTGAAAGAGAAAACTTGTGCAAATAAAAATGTGAAACTAAAGATGTGGAAATGTGTTATTGAAACCTATGTGATACAAATCTGAAACCATGTGAATTCAGTAAATTCATGTTATTATCATTATGTTTAATGTGCAAGGATGCTTAGAATCCATGTTAGGGATAATTAGTGAACACGGGCAAAGATAGCATGAATGGTTGTTGATGTGACATGTTTTATGCATTATTGTAGCTCTCATGCATAGGTTTTCAGCCATGAAACTATATGAAATCAGCAACCTAAAGCATGTGAAAAGGTTCATGTATGTGTTTAAGAATGTGTAAAATCCATTCTAGTTGTGTTTCCCTTCCATGTATGTAAAAGTTCATGTTGATAGCTCTCATGTTGTGATTCCTTAAAGATTAAAGTTTCATGAGTAAATTGAATAGAGACCATGTGATAGGTGAAGTTTATTTTAGAAATCTGAAAGCATGAGTTATGTATAAAATTGTAGAACTTTCATGATAGGTTGACAACTTGAAATGACTAACATGCTATGTGTGGCTAATTGTAATGTGCATGTAGAAACCACTAGGACTTATAAGTGTATATCATGAGTAGTGTTGCTTGCTGAGTCCTTGGACTCACTCCTTGCTTCGGCGTACAGGTATAGTTGGTGACACAGTACCTTTGAAGGAGGCAGCAGAGACGGATTCCGAGCGTGGAGACTAGCTAGTTTGGAGTTCTTGAGATTTGTGTACTTCATAGTATGTACTTGAAACATTGTATTAGAATTATTATGAAAGGAATGTATTATGTGGACATTTTGTAATACTATTTCAGCAATCTAAATTATGTGAGCTCTTAGTTCCTTATTGTTAATTGCGAAAATTCATGTATGGTTAATGTGGATGATGAATGAATGGAGATAGTTCTCTTTTACTTCCGCTACTCTATTGTATATTCGCGTGTATCTCAGCTGTATGTATCGTTTGGGTAAATGTCCCACTGTGGCAGCACTCGCTATACTGACGCGGGTCGGTATGACCGTACCGGTGTATCGAGGGCCGTCACAGCCGGAAGTGCAGGAACTAAGTGCCACACATGGCAAAGTGCTACGCTATGGGAGCCACCTCCTGAAGCCATAATGGCGCAAAGTGCTACATAGTGGGAGCCACCTCTTGAGCCTGTGGGGGCCACCTCTAGAATCCTGCCTGCCTGGGGTTTGATTGTGTGCTATATGTGAGCAGCGACGAGGACGTCGCTTATATAAGAGGGGTAGATTGTAACACCCCATATAAGAATATGTTAAATGGACTAACTCAGTAGACTACTAACAACCCGGACTAGTCATTTTCAGAGCTCGAGCAGGAAAAGAACTCTGAAGTTAAGTGTGCTCAGTTGGGAGTAGTCCCAGGATGGGTGACCTTCCTGGGAAGTCTACCAACTGGCACGGTTGTTGGGCCAGTTTGCTGGTTGGGTCGTCACAAATGGTATCAGAGCCTTACCCAGCCGGAAGTGCAGGAACTAAGTGCCACACAGGGCAAAGTGCTACGCTATGGGAGCCACCTCCTGAAGCCATAATGGCGCAAAGTGCTACATAGTGGGAGCCACCTCTTGAGCCTGTGGGGGCCACCTCTAGAATCCTGCCTGCCTGGGGTTTGATTGTGTGCTATATGTGAGCAGCGACGATGACGTCGCTTATATAAGAGGGGTAGATTGTAACACCCCATATAAGAATATGTTAAATGGACTAAATCAGTAGACTACCAACAATACGGACTAGTCATTTTCAGAGCTCGAGCAGGAAAAGAACTCTGAAGTTAAGCGTGCTCAGTTGGGAGTAGTCCCAGGATGGGTGACCTTCCTGGGAAGTCTACCAACTGGCACGGTTGTTGGGCCAGTTTGCTGGTTGGGTCGTCATAACAGGACCCGAGTGATGAGTGACCCGGAGTCAAGTCATGAAGTTGCCCTAGTACAATGGTGTCTAATAGTTATTGCTTCAATTTCTTTTCAATGTAATGATGTAATTGAGCCCTAGGTATTGGCTCTGAATTAGTGGTTGTAATGGTATTAGTGATTTTATAATGAAATGAAGAATTTATTTCAATTATTGTTCGTTAGATGCTCTGATGTTTGTGTCTGTATGTGCAATATACGTTACCATACTCATTGTTCACGTTCTCCTCCGATTTATTTCGCTGCTAAATTGGAGGGGCGTGATAGTTGGTATCAGAGCCTAGGATGTCCTTATTAGGATATTTTAAATCTAGGGATGTTCTAGGTGAACTGCCATAACCGTGTCTAAGTCAACCACCATACCTATGTGAGAGATTGGGTAAAGCTTGGGGTTATGCTAGGAGTTTAACTATATGTATAAGTACTCTAAGTTTAAGAAGGAAATTAATAAGTATTATTGCTCGCAGGAACTAGAGGAGATGGTTGGCGAGCAGGCACCAATGCACGAATTACAACAGACCGTACAGGGGTTAACTCAAGCCCTTAACAACATAATTCAGCAGGAGCAAGAAATGGGGCAGGAGACTTATATGGGAACTTTCAACGAATAAATCCCCCTAGGTTTATTGGAACTCCGGATCCCGATGAAGCTGAAAATTGGGTGAAGGCAATGGAATGGATCTTTAGGGTTATGCAATGTTCAAAATAGGAGAAAGTCCTTCTGGCAACCTTCCAGTTGGACCGCAATGCTAGAACCTGGTGGGAAGCTGCCAATCGACAATTACCCAACATCAACATAGAGTGGGATAAATTTTTAGAACTCTTCAACACCAAATATTTTTCCGAGAGGATTC
Source organism: Colocasia esculenta (assembly GCA_014218235.1). NCBI lineage: Eukaryota > Viridiplantae > Streptophyta > Magnoliopsida > Alismatales > Araceae > Colocasia > Colocasia esculenta. The sequence continues at coordinate 71,984,227 of CM024754.1, read as the reverse complement.
GTGAGAAGAAGGCAAATGAATTCGCTAATTTAAAACAACGAATGATGTCTGTAGTAGAATATGAAGTGCAATTTGAAAGACTAGCACAGTATGCACCACATTTAGTGAGTACAGAAAAGATGAAGACAAAGAGATTCTTAGAAGGGTTGAGACCTATGTTCTGGGAAAAATTGGCTCCACTAGACATTGAAGTATATTCAGTCATGGTATTAAGAGCTCAATTAGTAGAAGACACCATGGAACTTCTTGAAAAGATTCATAAGAAGAAGGTGTTGAAAAGGCAACGTGCTACTCATTCCAATGATAATAAAGAAAGAAATACCATAGATAGCAAGAGAATGAAAGGGGAAGTGAAGCAGAAGGAATTCTGTAAATTTTGTAAGAAACCAGGGCATCAGATTGATAACTGTTGGAAGAAATTGGGCAGATGCTTGCGATGTGGAAGTCAACAACATCGAGTCATCGATTGTCCAACAAAGAAGTACCAAACTCCACGCCAAGGATGATTACAAGCCTTCGTAGATAGGAATCATGCCAATGAAGGCGGACAAGGTACCATCACTAAACCCTTACATTGTTTTCATATTATTTTCGCGATAGCAAAGCCCTAAGTGGGGGAGGTGATGGAATGAAATATCCATAGTAAATTGGTAGTCGTATCATATCATATGAATTTGGGGACTAAATTCTTTTAAGTGGGGGAGGACGTAGCAACCCGAAAAAATTTAATACTTAAAAAAATCCGAAATAATAATTTCTTTAAAATGAAATAATAGAAACATACGTATCACTATCATATGTGCAAGAATACATCAAAAAATTTTCTTAAAAATGATAAATCAACCCCATACATTATTTCTACGTGTTCCATAAAGAAATTCATGCAACGGAAAATCGGACTAGCCAAGTGTACGTTGCAATGTGATGAATTATCCAAATTAGGAAACTAAGTCGAAAAACCGTTAACACGGAAAGATAACGCGCCCACAAATTAAATGAACATGTCGTAGAGACTTCCAACATCATGTGATGATTAACCATTATCAAGTTTGGACCAATGGACCTCTCATAGCCCATGAATAAATTCAAATAATAAAATGCAATAAAATTCATAACTCTATTATTCCCTAATTAAAAAGGAAAAACCTATAAGATAAATTCCAATAAATAATGGGCTTGGTAAAATGGACCCATTAGAAATTAGTGGGCCAAAATAAGGATTTTAAAAAGAAGAATAATGGGAAAATACCCTAAATTCGCAACTTAAATATTACTTAAATAGAAAAGAGGCATTTAATGCATTAAATAAGCAATTTGGGTTGGAATTGGATTCCTAAACCTACCCTAGTTGCTTGGCCACGAATTTAGCTCCCTTCCCAACCCAAATAGAAGTTCTAATACTTAGAAAGGGAAGAGGAAATAGGAAATTCGGAATTAAATAGGAGTTAGAGTCCTATTAGGAAATAGAAAGAAAAGAAGCATAAATACTCTCTTAATCACCCAAGGCTGGCCCTAGCTCGTTGCTGGGACTTGCTGGAGGTGGAGAAGAAGCCAAGGAGAGGAGGAATTCGTAGGGAAAAGGCTTCATCAAGCTTTATCCTGAGTTCTTCAAGTTCTAGCCCTAGAAGAGTAAAATGACTAAAGGTAGGCATTCTCACGAGGAAAACTCAATTCAATCCATCTGTAGATTGTTCCATACATCAGGAACAAAAATCCTCTTGTTTCACTCTTTTTCATCAAGCCAATCTTTTGATCTCTATTTTTGAAATTCTGTAAATATGATGAACCCGACCCTTCTTCTTTATTCTTGATCTCCATGTATACTCAACCTCGTGCTCTCAAATTTTAACTAGAGTTACTGATGGATGTTAGGCATCTTTTCCCCCCTAAAAGTCCTAATTTTTATCCATCCTTTGTCACGAATTAAATCTTGCATGATTTCGACAATGTACTGTTGCAGTTTAACCTTGACTTGTGTTACAAGTTCCATACCTCTTTGTGGAGTCGTTTTTAGACCAAGTGTTCAACAGAGAACTTGTTACCTCATGAGTCTACTGTCATTTGGCACTATTTTCCCCAATTTTTGTTGATCGTACTAAGAGTATTAGCCCGAACATTAACACTGTGTCAGATTCACATAGTCAGTCACAATACATTTTATTACCTAGCCAAAAGACCTTTGTTTTCAATTATTTGCTACTGTACAAAGTATTGGAAGTAATCTAACTAACAAAGGTGGTTTCACTTGATTTGGATTATCCTAGCATTTGTTTTGATTTTTCAAACCCACAGCTGTCTAACCCAATCCAAGTCGGAGTTGGAAATAGGGAGAAAACGCAACCCAAACGTCATTTTTAGGTAGCGACAGGTCGACACGTCGCTACCATAACGCGACAACATCATGGTCGCGACCCATACCAAAAATCAGGCCGTTTCATGGTCGTTTTCAGAAGGCGACAAGTTCATGGTTGCGTTCACTTTCAGAAGGCGACAGGCAATGCATCGCGTTCTGCCTGTGTCTGCTTAATCGGCCATAACCTTTTTTATAGACCTCGGATTGACGATCCGTTTTCTTTGCTGGATTCCTCATTAAAAGGGCTTCAATTTGGTATATTCATGTGTGAGATGTGAATGAAAAATCAATGAGTTATGACCTTAGGAAGTGAAAGGATGGGATTGCATTTGCCTTCTAAACGGCATGCATCTTGGTTTCCGTCATTTTGCGTCGTTCCTTGCATGTGTGAGTTTGATATCTTCTAAGAAGGTTCTAGAAAGTCTTAACATGCATTTATCAACCCATATCAAAGTTAAAACATGTTTACATAATTTTTAATTGATTTTAAGTTCATGATCATGCTCTCTACTTGCCGATTATCCACTTCTTGCCTTGTTATCAAACTTTCTAAAAACACATGTTATAAAATGGAGTCATATTTAATGATTTAAAATGTAATAACACGACATCTTTCTATCTATGATTTCTCTCACACGTTCACACACTTGAACCATTCAATTATGGCTTGACTTGGCACAAAATATCTCATAATGTATCTGGTTAATTTATTGCAATAATGTACATTAAATTGCTCTATTTTAAATGAACTTGTCTTCGTTTCTCGGGTTGTTTGGGAATACCGTTACCGATGCTCCACTGTTTTAGAATTCCTCTAGAACGTCGGGCACTTGTTTCTATATACACACTTTCCTTGACTTGGACGAACTCTCCGTCGGATATTCCTTCTGCCGGACTAGTGAATCCTTGTTCAAGACCTCCGTAAGTCTCATCTGTCCATGGATTCCCACATGGTCGACGAGCCGGTTGTACCCTAACACCTATGATACCCTTTAGGGATCGACAAGATCCAAACAGCCTTAGTTTGCTCTCATTCTTACCTTAATTTTACGGCGGACCTCTGGACCTGTACATAACATGGCCAGCGGAAAGGTAGTGTATTCCACCTGACTGCCAACACCAAGTGCGCGTGTTGTGCAACTGTTACTATCGTTCTTTACTCGACATTTAACATGCAATGACCATAAGATCTCATCTATACTCTACTCTCTCATCTATACACGTTCACTCTACTATCTCGTCTATTCATCTCGTACTCTCTTGGTACCTTTGAGCTGTGTGGCTCCTACTGTTTTGTATTGTTCTGACTGTCTAGCGCTATAATGGGTCTTGTGACTCTACTGACAAGAATGCATACTGTTCAGGGCACGAAGAGTGTTCGAGGGGCTCCAATCTAGTCCTTGGGGCAGAGAGCCACCCGAAAATACCTCAGGGGCTATTGACGGTGTTCTGCATTGCACCGGTTTTGACTATACTGTATTGGCTAGACATCTGACTATTATCCTTTTAGTCTGAGGAGTTCAGACGTACTGTGATATTACTGTGCTATCACAAACTGTTATACTATTAGTTTGAAGAGTTCAGACATATTGTGCGATTACTGTGCTATCACAGACTGTTACTGAACAGTTACTGTCCTAGAAGTGACAATAACCGTATTCTACTAGTGCACCGATGTGCAACCATACACGCTATCTCGTTACACGCTATCTCGTTACACGGTATCTTGTCATACGCTCTACTTGCTCTACTTGATACTTGCTATCTTGAGTTATTGCGTACTATCGTGACTTAATCGCATTCAAAGTGCTCTACTCTCTCGTTGTCTAATGACAATAAAAGTGCTATACTCTCTCGGCTATCTACGGATAACCAAAGTGCCATTACTATTTCGATTGACAAAAGTTAATCAAAAGTGCTATACTATCTCGATTGATGAAAATCAATCAAAGTGCAATTTACTCTTTACTTGACCAACTACTATCTCTCCTTGCTATACCTGTCGCTTGCTATTGCTTGCCATTGTCGCTACATGTTGTTGCGTTGTTATCGTTTCTATCGTGACTTGACTTTAATCATCGTGCTATACTTGATTCATCTGCTATCTAAACCATGTTACTTGTGCTATTACTTTCTCAACTTTACATGACTCGCTCTATCATTAGTTACTCTGCCATTTAATGTATTAATTATTTAAAGCCTGCTTGATCCTGAGATTTAAGTCCTACTGGGCGTTATCGCTCACCATTCGTTATTTGTTATTGTGTCTCAGGTAAGTCAGACAATGATGTTACACACACCAATGGGACTGGACCCGAGTGATGAGTGACCCGGAGTCAAGTCATGAAGTTGCCCTAGTACAATGGAGTCTAATAGTTATTGCTTTAGATTTCTTTTCAATGTAATGATGTCATTGAGCCCTAGGTATTGGCTCCGAATTAGTGGTTGTAATAGTATTAGTGATTTTATAATGAAATGAAGAATTTATTTCAATTATTGTTCGTTAGATGCTCCGATGTTTGCGTCTGTATGCGCAATACATGTTACCATACTCATTGCTCACGTTCTCCTCTGATTTATTCCACCGCTAAATTGGAGGGGCGTGACATAAGAACTAGTAGTAATATCATTCCTTGTGATTACTTAGCATTTGTCTCACAAATAGAGCCTAAGACAGTCAATGAAGCAATGTCTGATGAATCTTGGTTTTTAGCCATGCAAGATGAACTTAATCAGTTTAAGAGAAATCAGATCTGGTCCCTTGTTCCTAGACCATCAGATCATCCTGTAATTGGCACCAAATGAGTGTTCAAGAACAAATTGGATGAAGCTGGTGTTATCACTAGAAATAAGGCTAGACTGGTTGCTCAAGGCTATTCCCAAGAGGAAGGCATAGATTTCGATGAAATCTATGCACCAGTTCCTAGACTAGAGGCTATTCGAATATTGCTTACCTATGCATTTGCACTAGATTTAAAACTTTTTCAAATGGATGTGAAATCATCTTTTTTGAATGGCTTTATAAAGGAGGATGTTTATATAGAACAACCTCCTGGTTTTGATGATTCCAAATTTCCAAACCATGTTTTCAAACTGCATAAAGCTTTGTATGGTTTAAAACAAGCACCTAGAGCCTGGTATGAAAGACTTAGTGCATTTTTATTAGATCATGGTTTTATTAGAGGTCAAGTAGATAGTACTCTCTTTATTAAATCTAATGCAAAAAATATATTAATTGTACAAATCTTGTAGATGACATTATCTTCAGATCTACTGATGAATCTCTATGAAAGTATTTTGAAAAGCTAATGTAGGGAGAATTTGAAATGAGCATGATGGGAGAACTCAACTACTTCCTTGGACTACAAATCAAGTAAAGCAATGAAGGAACTCATATCAGTCAGGTAAAATACACCAAGGAACTGTTGAAGAAGTTTGGTTTTGAAAATGCCAAACCACTGTCCACTCCCATGAGTACATCAATCAGGTTAGACAATGATCCGAAAGGTAAGAAAGTTGATCAGAAACTTTATAGAGGTATGATTGGCTTACTGCTCTATTTAACAGCTAGTAGACCTGATATCTTATTTAGTGTATGCATGTATGCAAGATATCAATCTGATCCTAAGGAATCTCATCTAATATATGTTAAAAGAATCTTTAGATATCTAGCTCTTACTCATAACTTAGGCCTATGGTATCCTAAAACTTGTGAAACTAGTTTAATTGGATACTCGGATGTTGACTATGCTGGATGCAAAGTAGATAGAAAAAGCACCAGTGGTTGTTGTCAATTTCTTACAGGATGCTTGATCTCCGGGTCTTCAAAGAAACAAAACTCAGTAGCTCTATCAACAGCTGAAGCTAAGTATGTAGCTGCTGGAAGCTGTTGCACTCAACTCTTATGGATCGAACAATAGCTTGAAGACTATGGACTACATATCAAGACCATTCCATTGCTATGTGACAACACTAGTGCAATAAATCTCACAAAAAATCTAGTGCAGCACTCAATGATGAAACATATTGAGGTTAGATATCATTTTATTCGAGATCATACAGCAAATGGTAATATTAGTATTTTATTTGTAGATACACAAAATCAGTTAGCAGACATCTTTACAAAAGCCTTACCTGAAGAGAGCTTTACGTCTCTTAGACGGGAACTAGGCATGTGCAATTTGTAACAGACTTATTTGTATACAATTGGAATAAAATAATTTATTTTAGAATAAAACTTATCCTTCCCCGCTTAATTTAAGTAAATCCATTATCTTTTGCGTTATCATCACCTATTTCGTTGTTTTCCGCATTAACTGCTCCGCCATTTCAAAAGTTACCTTATGTCCTTCCATTACGATGGAAATCCTTCCCTCACCGATTCTCTCTTTCTCTCTCATCTCTTTCGACTCGAAGGTCTGCAAAAACCCTCATCAACTCCAGAATTCTTCTTCCCTGCTCTCGAAGGTTTTGACTTTTCCCACTCAAATTTCCTAAGGGGTCTTGTTCTTCTTCCTCCCACGATCCTCCAGAACCCTTCCTTGAAAACTTCCATGGCCACTTCTGGGAGTTCTGGCAATGTGGGTGGCTACAACGCCGCCTTCCTCATAGCAGAAGAACTTGAGAGATATCAAGCAGTGAAGATCAAGATCTGTGGAAACAAGGCTATTGATTTAGATGATTAGGAGAAGCATGGTATGCACAGTGTGATTGAAGCCCTTCAGAGGTTGAAATGGACGGGGATATGTACGGTTTCTGAACTGAGCTACCCGCATCTGGCCAAGGCGTTCTATACCTGTTTGAAATCAGAAGAAGATGGATCTCTTACTTCCCTGGTCAAAGGTAAATCTATTCACATCACTCATGACCTATTGGAGAGGCTGTTTGGAGTTTCAATAGTAGGGCACAGTTTAGTAGACTCTGTAGACATTGACACTAAGGGCCTCGGGATCATTGGAACATAATACAAGTTAAAGGATGGGAAAATAGATATAAATTAGTTCAATGCATTCAATAGAATACTACACTTCATTGTCTGTCATATTCTGGTACCTCGGAGTGCTACTTTCTCTTCCTGCACAAAAGGAGATGCAGATGTGATGTTTTGGGCCATTCAGAAGCAGGATATAAATATAGCACAGATCATAGTTGAACGGATGAAGTCTGCTACTGAAGTTATCTGGGATAAGAAGAATAAATTGGTAGTATCCCTTCCTTATGCTCACTTACTTACCAGAATATTCAGACACTTTGAGATTGGTTTGGAAGGAGAAATGATGGAGAAGATGGGCTAGCCTATTCGCACCAGAAATCTGAAGAAGAGTGCTTTTTCATTGGTTGAGAATGTTTGGACAAAGACATCTATGGCTGAAGGAGAAGCCATCATTAGAGAAGCCTCTACTACTGAAGTTCAAGAAGATGAGGCTGTTGTAAGAGAGGATGAGCCTACTGTCATAGTAAGGAGGATTGAAGACATAGAACCTAAATTCATTGAGCCCTTTGGGCAATCATCTGAAGATGTGATCCCTCCTCCAATTCTTTCTCCTCCTGTTATTGAAGAGTCTGTTGCTATGGAAAGTGTTGCTCACATTGAGGGGGAGCATGCAGATGCACATATGGAAGAAACTCCTAGTGTTCCTGTAGTAGAAGTTGGTATTGAAGAGAGCCATGAAGAAAAAATTCCTAAGGTTATGGCACCAGGCCAGTTTGCAGATGCGTATAAGGAAGATGCTCCTGCTCAGAGGGAGCCTACTGCTCAGGGGGAGCCTACTGCTCAGGGGGAGCCTACTGCTAGTGCTCCTGAAGATCAATTCCAAGACGGTTTAGTTGAAGATACTTCTGAGGATGATGAGCCAGCTGCCGGCTCTGGAGGAAAAGGAAAAGGTACTGCCAGAGGTATTCCCATGCTCACAAGAAGGGCACACAACAAATCCAGGAAGAAGAAGATCCATATTCATCTGGAACTAGTCATAGCTCGGCTGAATGCTCAAGGAGAGATTTTGTGCTCTCTACAGTTTGATGTGACTTCTATTTTTCTCAGCTAGAGCACTGAAGCTAAAGAAATTGGTGCAATAAAGTCTGAGCTCCATGTAATGAGAACTGAACTGGGTAGTTTGAAAGATTTGGTGACTGACCTTGCAAAATTTGTGAGGGAGCACTTATTAGCTCCAGCCCCTCATATTCCATCTGTATCAGTACCAGAAGATGTTGCTGGGCCATTAGGGCCTTCTCAACCAAATCATTCAGTGCCAGCTGAGCCAGTTTCTGGGCCATCAGGGCCACTAGTAGACGTTATCGAGCCATCAGGGCCATTTGCAGAGAAAGCAGGGCCATCAGGGCCCTCTGTAGAGGAATTAGGGCCATCTGTAGTTGAAGACGTTGAAGTTGGGCCATCAGGGCCTTCAGAACAAGTGGAATCAGTAGCTGGGCCATCCATGCCTCAAGTGATTGTAGAGGCAGTTGTTGCGCCCCCAGGACCCTCTGATCCTCCCATTCATTAGACTCCAGCCCCTTCCTCACCACCTATCTCTTTCACTGCCCCACCTGCTCCTAAACCTTCCAAGAAACCCCTTCCCAAAAATATTTCTTCTCCTACCCCTTTTCCTACTGAATCCTCTTCCTCACCTGCTCCTTCATCTCCCATTCCTCCTCCAACTTCTGAGGCACCTCCTGCCTCTTCTTCTAGTCCCTCTTCTATTGGTCCCTCCTCTGTTGGACCATCTACTCAACCGCCTCCCACTTCATCTTTCACCTCTCTTCATTCACCTACTCTACCATCTTTCATCACTCCCATTCTTGAGGGTGCTAGTATCATTTACCATACTATGCAAGATATCAAAGATGAGTTTGAAGAGGCCATCCTCCGCACAGTTCTTTCTGTCTCTGCCCATATTTACAGGACTAATTCTCAGCCTTCTCCCAGTCCTGCCTCTAGGAAAAGGAAAGTCTCTAAAGAGCTTGTTTTTCCTTCCTCTCAAGCTCTCTTTCCTCCTCTGTGGTACTCTCTTTCTGTTGTCCACAGAAGAAAGTCCCTATATTCTGAATATCTTCAAAAATGTACATTTGCTACCACCTTTGGCCTCCCTTACCTAAATCTCTCTGAACATCTAAATCTCATTCTTCCTATCTCTCTTATACCTAAGCCTGACCAATCCAAAATCTTGTCTTCAGCTGAGTCCAAGACTGAGGATCAGTGGGCCAAGGCTAATAAAGCTCTCTACAAGAAGTTTGAGGTTGTCAGGGCCAACACATTTCCACCCTTAGACCATCCTCTCACTCTGTCTGAGTGGTTTGCCTGTCAGCACAGATCCACTTGTGGTCCTTTCATTCAGAAGGAGATCAAACTGGTTAGGCAGTTCCAGATGTATCAAGACTACTGCTTTGTCAATCGCCTTCCAGAAGTTCAGCTTGACCAGTTCAGAGCAGCTATTACACTTCTCCATACAGAAAATCCAGTAAATGTCCCTTTTTAGGTTGATTTTGCCACCTTGAAGATGCATGCTTTCACCTTTCTCCCTCAATGCACTTTCTACTCATAAACTCTGATATGTCTCCTATTATCTTTAAGAGGTTTGCCAGAGTTAAGGCTAGGATTTTTGTTCAGAACAGAGCTCCTCATGCCTTTCATTGATTCCTATTCATAGAATATCATAGGGGTAATATCAAGTCTTCTGTCTTAGCTCCACTGCTAGCAGAATCTGTAGGATCGAATGGGTGGATGGATCAGATCTAGAAGGGGGGGTTGAATAGATCTAACACCAATTAATGCGGAAGCTCAAGCAATTTAAAAAATGCTTCGAATCAGAGATCAATTCACCCAAACAATTTACTAATCTGAAGTGTGATTAGTGTGTGTGAGCAAATCGATTAGTAGTGTGAACGAAATCCCTATGCATGCATCTAGCGTAATACAAAGTCAAACCACAATTCAAACCATTGCACAGAGGATTTTCAGGTGGTTTGGAAATCACCTCCAGTGACTCCTACGTCCACCCCTCACATAGTGAGGCCACACTACTCAAAACCTTGAGTACAACACACACTGGAGCACGACGACTCCAAACACCCTTGAGCACGACGGCTCAACACACAACCTTAAGTTCAACGACTCACAAACTGAGCGCGACGGCTCAAACAACAACCGGAGCACGACGACTCCAAATTGAGCACGACGGCTCAAATCACACCGTGAGTGCGACGACTCACAAACCAGAGCTCGACTGCTCCCAAAACACAAGCTAGATCAAAGACAACAGAAATCAAATCCTCTAGCAATGATCTAATTCAAGACAAATTCGTACACAGAAATTTGTGCAGAACTTCGTGCACAAATCTCATAGACGAAATAAAGAAGAACAAACTCTGAAGTGAGAAATGGATGTAGAATGAGTGTTCTTCGATGAAGAGGCCTTGTAGATGCTTTAATTGAGGAGCCTTGATGGAAATCAATGGAGATTATCCTCAATTGGCGATGCTCTGCTTTGATGGCATATGAAATGCCAGAAATCCTTCTTCTCCTACGCCTCTTCAGTTGGATCTGCTCCCTTGCTTAGCACAACAAGCTTCTCTACAGAGATTCCCCTTGATTCCCACGTCCTTCCTCTTGAAAGGATGGCCTGCAACTTCTGGAGATGGAGCAAGATCTGGAAAGCCCCCTTTGGCCGCCAAAAAGCTTCTTCTGCAAGTGTATGGGCTCTCTTGCCTTTGGGGTACAAGGAACATGGGTATTTATAGCCCCATATGTCCATAAAGTGCCTTGGGGTGCATGGGCATGGAAACCTAGGTCAAATCCCCTAATTCCCAAGCAGCCACGTGTCCAGAGAAATTCACGTTTTTGAGTTTCAGCCAGAGTGTGTAGACACCACCATGGAGTGTGTCGACACACTGTTCCAATTCTACAAAACTGGTCTTCTGGGAACTGGGTCTAGTGTCGACACACTCACTGGCTGTATCGACACACTGTCCCAGTCTGGCAACTGGGTCTTCTAGTGTGACGAACCTCATTATACCGGTACGGTTATACCAACCCACGTTGGTATAGTGAATGTTATCACAGTGGGGCATTTACCCAAACAATAACATACGATTGAGATGCTCATAAATATAAATACAGAGTAGCGGAAGCAAAAGAACTACTTGTCTTCATTTCATCATCCACATTTAACATACATGATTCAAATGACAATTTAAAGATAACTAAAGTCCACGTAAATAAAGTGCTAAAAATCAAATTATATAGCTTGTCCACAATTACATAATAGTTTCATTACAATGCCTCAATTACATACAATGAAAGCAAAATGTCACGATGACGAGTCCACCAGGCTACTCGCCACGCTCGGAGTCACTCTCCATGGTCTCCTCTAACGATGTAGGGTCACCAACTAAACCTGTACGCCGAAGCAAGGAATGAGTCTAAAAGACTCAGCAAATAACACCACACACCTCATACATGCATATATCACAGTAGGTTTTTCATTCCAATTTACAAAGCAAAACATATAGCATGCTTGGACATTGATAAAAGACAACATATCATGATAATTCTACAAAATTTAAAACACATGGTACATGATTTAAGCCATTCCAAAATAAATATCCTATCACATGCTTTCTACTCATTCAATCACACGAAAGCTATATTTCAAATCAAGCTACAGCATGGAAGCAACCACACATGGGATTCTTGCCTACATAAAAGGAAACATTCCTATCATGGTTTCTACACATTCTTGCACATGCAATTTATCATTTCAAACACATTAAGGTTACTGTTTTGACATACTTTAGCAATTCACATCCTATTGCATGAGAGCTACAATTCCAATTAATCACAACACGATAGCAATTAAACATGGAATTGTTCACACATATGCAAGAAATGCTCCTAGCATGGATTCTACGCATTTTTACACACATAAAACATTCTTATAAACACCTTTAGGTTGCTGTTATAACATAATTTCACATTAACATATCATGGACCATAATTTCACAATTTAACATAATGGTTTCACATGTTTACACAATTACTCATTCACATAGTTCTCTTTTTACACATTGCACATTTACACATATTCACACTACACAATTTACACAATCACATTCACATTTCACAATTCACATTCACATTTCACAATTTAGTGCCGTGACACATAGTCCAAACCACCATTAGAAGGACACATCACATAACACATACACATAGACGTCACCTAGGCAATACAGTGACGACTCTTGGACTGCGCAGACCGAGAGAACAAGTCTCCACCCTAACCAGTGGTACTTGTCCACCTCTAGGATTTCATCCTAATGCCTTTAGGATCTTAACACATTGAACCTTCCCATGGGGACTTTTCCATGGTACGGTTCCACGGCCCTCTATGGAAGCAGTGTCACACATGGCACAGTCTTACACATTACACATTCCGATTTTAACACACATATTACACATGTCTTTACATTCTCTCACTTATACACATGGCTCTGTTTTCCTAATCATGATACTAATGTTGACAGAAATCAAACATTCAGTAGCTCACATTAATCAGGTTGGCAAACACATCATCAAATCATATTCATGATAGCATGCATTTATCACATATTTTCACATGGGAATTTCATAATACCCTTTACAGTTATCCAAATATCATGAAATTTTAACCATACACTAATTGAAGGTTCATGACCTCACATACAAATTTCTAGATTTTTCTGATTCATATTACATTTACAGAAATTAAAACATTCAGTTTCATGCCATTCATAGTTCAGTTTATCATGGAACATAACATGAATATCCAGTTTGACAGTTCACAACCCTGAACCTAACATACCCATCATCACAGGAATTTTCCCCGGATTTATTGCACAACACACAATTTACTGTAAACTTTACAAATCCTACGCATGTCTTCTATCTCCAAAACAGAAATTATAGTAAATCCCACAATCATGGAAAAATTCTCAAAAATGCAGGGCATGGACTGATACGTATATACACGGTTTAGAAAATTTTAGGGCATTCTATTCCTTAGGGATCATGTAGACAGTAGGTGAACATGCATAATCCATTTTCCAAACATGTATTTCAATAAGTCTAACAATTCATGCCATCCACCGAAAAGCACAGAAAATTCCACACACATCACGTTGTCTATTTTACATAACATATACGATTACATTATATCCTCATGCGAAAACACTTCGGAAATTAACCATATAGAAGGGAGAACAGCTCACTGTTCTATCCTGAAAAACTTAACGGCACAGTCTGGCCGTTAACGGAGCTTAACGGCATTGTCGCATGCCGCCAACTGAAGATCTTAACAGCAAGAGAACTTTCCGTCAAGTTCTGGTCTGAACAAAAACACAGACCCGAGCTCCAAGAATAAGAGAATTTGGGGGATCCAGGACACGATAAAATCTCATAAAAATAGTAAAACCCTACTAGACTCATACATGGACGAAATGTATGGTTTACTTGCCTCTAAATAAATCATCAAAGGGATCAAAGAGGTTGATGAAGCTCTCCTTGGGCAGTCCCAAGAAGCCTCCAAAACACCACTCCTTTGGGTTCTTGGTCGATCTCCACAGTAGGTTGGAGTTGGGGAAGCCTTCCTCTAGGCTCCAGCTAGCTTCCAGTTGCTGTAGGTCGCCGGATGAGCTCCAAATTACCGGATCAAAGCATGTAAACTTCTGGTTTTCTCACAGCTAGAGCTAGGGTTTCCTCTCCTCTTGCAAAAGAGCCAAGAGAGGTCTTCCTGGTTGCAAAGGGGTTTGGTTTATAGGAGAAGGGGTTTGGGATATCCAGAAGGGGTGATGGGATGGCCTGATAGTTGTTGGGGACATCTCCCCAATGGCTGGGCTTGCTTGCCCCCGGAATTTCGGGGTCTGCAATGCATGCAGGTCAGAGATATTAACGTCCACATCCATGGCCGTTGACTTAAGTATTAGAGTCAAACGATGTTGACGTTGACTATAATGGACGTCCACCATGTTGACGCCAAATGGGCCCTTCGGCCAGAACTTAAAACATGCAGAAAATCCATGCATATTCTATATACTTACATGCAATATGTATACTATCACGTACACCCTACCACCATGCAATTCAAGCAATATTTATAATCTATTTATACACATGCTCACATAAGCATAACTAATATATACGTACGTAGATATGTACATCTATGCATACACAAGCATGAATTATTTACACGTAATGAAGTAATACAATCGAGGGCCTTACACCCTCTCCCCCTTAAAGAAACTTCGTCCTCGAAGTTTAAACAAAACTACTCAAACAAACGGGGATACTTCTTCTTCATCGCATCCTCATGCTCCCAAGTAGCCTCCTCTCGCGAGAAGTTTCGCCATAGAACTTTCACCGACGCAATACCCTTGTTCCAGAGATGCTGAACCTTCCGGTCAAGAATAGCTACTGGTTGCTCCACATACGACAAATCTGGCTGAATCTCCACTGGCTCATGACTAATCACATGAGATGGATCTCAGACATACTTCCTGAGCATAGAAACGTGGAAAACAAGATGAACACTAGCTAAAGCTGGGGGTAAAGCTAGCTCTTATGCCACGCTGCCCAATCGTCTGAGAATCTCATACGGGCCAATGAATCTAGGGCTCAGCTTACTATGCCTGCCAAACTTGACGACACCACGAGTAGGTGATATCTTCAAGAAGTCATGATCACCCACCTCGAACTCAAGATCCTTCCTCCTGTTGTCGGCGTAGCTCTTCTGCCTATCCTGCGCTGCAACAAGCCTCTTCCTGATAAGCTGGACCTTATCCGAAGTCTCCTGAACTAACTCCGGACCGATCAGCTGCTTATCACCGGTCTCCTCCCAACATAAAGGAGATCTGTAAGGCCTTCCATACAACGCCTCAAATGGAGCCATACCAATACTCGCATGAAAGCTGTTGTTGTATGCGAACTCCACTAGAGGTAGATGACGCTCCCAATTATCCTTCCAATCCAGTACACATGCTCTCAACATATCCTCGAGCATCTGGATAGTCCTCTCGGACTGTCCATCTATCTGGGGATGAAACGCCGAACTGAGCTTCAGCTCTGAACCTAACGCATCCTGAAGACCTTCACAACCTCAAAGTAAATCTCGGATCTCGATCCGAAATGATCGACTACGGCACACCATGCAATCTAACCACACTACTAACATACAATCTATCTAAACTCTCAACCGACTGCTTCTTCTTCATAGGTAAGAAATGCGCAGTCTTCGAGAATCTATCTACAACTACCCAAATCAAGTCATTGCCCCTTCTAGATCGAGGCAAACCCGAAACAAAGTCCATAGTGACAGCTTCCCACTTCCATACTGGGATCTCCATCCTTTGCATGAGGCCGATGGTCGCTGTTGCTCGGCCTTCACTTACAGTCCCCCTAAGGACGCTACAACACCTAGCTCAGCTGGTCTTCCTTCACACCCAAAGGGAACAACACCCTGGATACCACACCAGGTCTTCCTTCACAACCAAAGGGAACAACACCCTGGATACCACCAGGTCTTCCTTCACAACCGAAGGGAACAACACCCTGGATACCACCAGGTCTTCCTTCACAACTGAAGGGAACAACACAAAGAGAGTGAATGAAAATCAAGCCCCTAGATAAAGCTTTTGATAAGCAAGGATCTGAAGCAACTAGAACTGAGAGCAAAGAGATTTTAAACAAGGCACACTCTCAGAACTATACAGGCTCTCTCAAGATGTTCACAAACTAGTGGAGAGCAAAAGAGCAAAAGCTAAGTGGAATGAATGTTCTTGGCTCTGGACTTTCTTTAGAAGAATTTGAATGCTTGAATGCGCGATCTATATTCTTCTGTTCTTCTGACTTGAATTTATATCTTCAATTTGAAATGTAGACGTTGAAGTGTCCGTTGTCTCTCTTTTGAGTAGTCGTTAGACTGAATGACATTTGGAGTCTTGGAAGCTTCCAGTCAACAGTCTTTTGATTACTTGAGCACACAAAGAGATAGATCTTCAGAAATATCCGTTGGCTTCTATTTGTTTAACGTTGTACCATGAAGCTAGATCAGAGGTCTGCACAAATGTCAAACTCAAATAGCAGACAGCTAAGCTGTCTCTGATGTCAGTCAACGTTAGTAGAAATAGACATGGAAATAGTAATGCCAAATAGCTTAAGTCTAAAGGACGTTATCAGAGTAGGCACGATAAAGGATGATATGGTCTGCATGCATGCAGAGATATGTTCAGATCTCATAAATGTAAAAGCGTCAGAGAGATGTCTACATGGACTTTGACTAGTCAACACTTTTAAGATAAATAAGATATCAAGATATGAAATCGATGACTATATGACTTATGAAATCGTTATGAGTCATAGCAAATCGTTATGTGACAGAAGATATATCATGAACACTTAATGAATCGTTGCACAAAGTAAATTGATGTGTTTCTGAAGAAATCGATGTGAAATAATTAAACAAATCATTATACAAAGCAAGTCGTTGTGAATTCTAAAGAAATCGTTATGAATACTTATCAAGTCATTATGAACTCTAAAGAAATCGTTATGGTAACATGAAGTCGTTACAATAAGTAAGTCATTGCGAATTCTAAAGAAGTCGTTACGGTAACTTATGAAATCGTTGCGACAGGCAAGTCGTTACGGGTTCTAAAGAAATCGTTACGGTAACTTATAGAGTCGTTGTGACGAGCAAGTCGTTACGGTCTCTAAAGAAATCATTACGGTAACTTATAGAGTCGTTGTGACAAGCAAGTCATTACGGGATCTAAAGAAATTGTTACGGTAACTTATAGAGTCGTTGTGACGAGCAAGTCGTTACGGGCTCTAAAGAAATCGTTGTGACAACTTATAGAGTCGTTGCGACAGGCAAGTCGTTACGGACTCTAAAGAAATCGTTACGGTAACTTATAGACTCGTTACGACAGGCAAGTCGTTACGGGCTCTAAAGAAATCGTTGCGACAACTTATAGAGTCGTTGCAACAGGCAAGTCGTTACGGGCTTTAAAGAAATCGTTACGGTAACTTATAAAGTCGTTGTGACATCGACTTGATTGAAATAACATGACTTTTCAGTCTTGTAAGGAAATCGTTGCGATCACTTATAGAATCGTTACGACATCGATTTGTTTGAAACAACATGATTTTTCAGCCAGAAAGGAAATCGTTATGATAATTCTATTGAAATCGATATGCTTATAAGGAAATCGTTATGGCCTTCAATAGAAGTCGATATGGACTTAGAGAAACATCATGTTGAAAAGATTAAGGCTTCAGAGAAGTAATGCATACCTTTATTGGCTTGTTTGACCTTGGTATTTTTCCTGTGCTTAAGACTTATGAAATATTCATTAGATATAATTGATAAACTTTTGTTTGGTTTTTTTAATCATCAAAATATATATGTAATTAATTAGAATTACATGGGGACAGACTGGTCATCAATCTCCCCCTTTTTGGTGATGACAAAATTGAACAGTAAGTATGTCTGAAAAAAAATGCGTATAGATGTTTCAGACATTAAGTTTTTTCTCCCCCTTTTTGTCATTAAGCAAAAAGACAATCTTCGACAAAGAAAGAAGAGAGAAAGAGAACAGGAGTATACAAAGAAGGGCATTTCATTAATTTGTGGAGGTACAGGTAAATAGAAGGCAGGAGACAGAAGAGAGGCAAAATGGGAGATGGTTTCCCATGCCTGTGCTTCCTGCTCTTCAAAAAGGGTTTTGAAGACTCCAAAGGATACAGAGTAGGAGGGTCCCATGGTGGAAGCCATCCTTTTGAGATGAAGATCTAGGTGTTGATAGAGAAGGTCATCATATACATTCTTGTCCATGTTCATCTTGAGAAATCGACGAGTCCCAAAGCTGGCACAGGTGAGGAATTGGTCCATGGTGACAGGATAATGGTTGTGGTTATCTCTGAGAGCTTTGTGCATAGCCACATACACTTTGTATCTTTCCTCCCAGACCTTGAAGGGGTCATCAACAAGATGAATGGAGTTCATATCTAGGAAAGTAGCTGGAGAAATGGCTGGTTTGCCTTCTCTGGCCTGAACTTCATTTATTTCAAATAGTTGCTGAGCTGACAGGGGGTAGAACTTGGACCATTCAGAGGAGGTCAGCCTTTCACATTTAGACAGAATAGGGGCTAGCACTTCAGCACTTACATGCCCCTGGTGATATTCCCTAAACAGGAATCTAGAAAAAGCAACCAGGCAGCCTTTCTGAACTTTAATTCTGCCCATTACTCTGGCAAAATGCTCAAAGATGATGGATCCTACAGAGGACTCCATAACTAGAAAGTGAATTTGAGGAAGGACTATCTCTTCAGGTACTTGGAGGGTAGCAAAATCTACCTGAACATCTGAAGTTTGAGAGATATCCGGAGTTAGAGCTGAAATGGCCCTTTTGAACTAACTGAGCTGAACCTCTGGAAGTCTATGAATATATCTGTAGTTGTTGAATAGCATGAGGTGCCTGATCATTTTGATTTCCTTTTGAATATAGGGTGCCCAAAGTTCCCTATGATAGATCCTGAACCACTCTGATAGGGTCAGGGAGTGGTCCCTTGGAGGGAATCTAGCAGATTTGGCAAGAATGAATTTCTTTAGGAGATCCTTGTGACCTTTGCCCCACTGCTCTTCAGATTTGGAGTGGGCAAGAGAGAATATTTGGATTTTTCGGATTTGGAAAGAGAAGTGTAGGGTAGAATAGTGTGCAAATGATCTGTGAGATCAAGAAATGGAAGGTTAATGATGGTTGCAAAAACAACCTTTGAGAGATATTCTCTGTACAGTGAGGGATGTTTGTTATCCACTGTGTGAGAAAACCACAAAGGTGGGTATTTGGGTTCAGAGGAGAGGGAGGAAGTAGAAGTAAGCTTCCTCTTCTTGGGGGCAGGACTAGAAGGGTCTGCCCTATGAGCATGTTCCCCAACCTTCAACACAGACCTGAGGATCCCTTCCTCAAACTCATCCTTTATTTGTTCCATAAAGGGAGAGTTAAGTTGGGCTCTTTTAGGTATGATAGTGATGAAAGAGGGTGGAGGAGTAGGATGAAGAAAAGAGTGGGAAGTAGTAGGAAGGTCATCAATTGGTCCAAGGGAGGGACCAAAGGAGGAGGAGGATGCTCCAGCTGAGGATGGTGGAGGGGCCTCAAGTATAGGAGAAGGAGAAGGAATGGAAGTAGAGGAGGTAGGAGATGAGGTGGACTGAAATGGTGTAGGAGAAGAAATGGGTCTAGATTGGGGCTTTTTGAATGTTTGAGGAGCAGGAGGTGCTGTAGGAGCTGAGGGTGGAGTTGGAGGAATAGGTGTGTGAGAGGGAGAGGAGGGAGCTGGGGGCTTAGGTGCCAAGAACTCATCTACCTCTATCTGCACAGACTCACTCTCCAATGGCCCTGATGGCCCTGACCCTTGCTCAGATGGCCCGGTTGGCCCTTCAACTTGATCAGCTGGCCCTGTTGGCCCTACCTCTTTTGGTGCTGTTGCTGCTTCTGGTGCTGCTGCTGTTGGTACTGCTGCTGCTTCTGGTGCTGCTGCTGCTTCTGGAGGAGGAGGAGCTTGAACTCCAACTGCCTTGATAATATCTGAGAGCATGCCTTTCATGCTGCTTATCTCCTTATTAAACCATTTCATAGCATTTCTGATTTGACTCAATTCTTTGTTGGCTGAAGCTTGGCTCAAGAATATAGAGTTTACATCTGACTGGAGAGTACATAAGAGCTCACCTTGCACATTCAGCCTTTCAATCACTGGTTTCAAATTTATGACAATTTTCTGCTTGACCTGCCTCTCAAAAGGTGTATCAGCCAGGAGAGGAACTTCAGAGGCAACTTTTTTTCCTTTCTTCTTGCCTTCTTTTGCTGGAGGAGGTTGATCATCATCTGAGCTTGAAGAGCTTGCAATCTCTCCTTCTCTGTCATCCAAATTTTGAGAATCTCTATGCCTTTTCTCCTGACCATCAACAACTGGAGTTGTTTCTGCTGATCCTTCTTTTGATAGCTCCCCCTCAATGGGAGCATCTTCTTCATTTGATACTTGCTCCCCCTGAATGGGAGCATCTTCCATCACAGAGTCACCTTGAACAGCTAGGTGCTCTACCTCTACTTGAACATCTTCCATTGGTTCATCAATGTGGCCTGATGCCATAGTCTCTTCTGCAACTCTGCCACTGGTTTCTAGAGCACTAGAGGTGAAAGGAATTGAATCAATAATGTCTGAAAGAATGGACGCAACCACAGTTGAGGGTAGTGGGTCCTTAACTGAAATAATATCCTCTGGGAGAATATCCTCAATTCTCCTTTCTGCAAAATTGACAGCTAATTCTTCTGGAAATTCTGAAGCTGGTGTTGATACTCTTTCTTCTTCCACTACAATTTCAGACTGAACTTCTACTAAAGAGGGGCCTGATGATTCTGCTGCTCCAACTACTGGCACTGAAACCGACTCCACTGGCAGTTCTGGAATCATATCCGCTGATCCCATCTCCTGATGAACAACTGAGGTGTCGTCAATGATGGCTTCGCCTTCAGCAACTGAAGCCTTGAACCAAACACCATTTTCCATAGAGAAGCCACTCTTCTTCAGATTCCTGGACCTGATTGCTTGGCCCATTTTCTCTACAACTGCCCCAGAAAGATCAACACCGAAGTGTTTGAAGATCTTGGTAAGTAGGTGGGCATATGGCAGGGACACATTTAACTTACTCTTGGTGCCCCAAATCTGATCTCTGGCAAATTTCATTCTTTCCATCATCACTGCGGCCATATTTATCTCCTTATTTTGAATGGCCCAGTACATCATGTCTGAGTCGGCCTTTGTGCAAGAAGGGAATGTTGCACTTCTGGGAACTAGAATTTGACAGACAATAATATGAAGGAGGCAGTTGAATGCAGATAGTTGATTTATATCCAGCTTGCCATCCCTTAGCTTGAAGCCCGGCCCTACAATTCCCAAACCTTTCACTTGGGCATCCACGGTGTGAACCCCACTAAATCCGGAAGTCTTCACATCAAACAATATCTTCAGCAACTCAGGGTCTATTCTAATCAGGGCTCCCTTTACTGAAGAGACTAGGGACCCATCTTCCTCTGTTCTCATACATACGAAGAAAGCTTTTACCAAGTCCGGATAACTGACCTCTGAAAAGGTGGAGACTCCTGTCCACTGCATCTGATTGATCAACTCTACCACACTGCTCATTCCATTTTTCCTCAGGTTAGCAACATCGACTTCTTTATTTCCACAGAGCTTCGTCTTCACAAAGGTAAACCTCTCCTGCTGCTCAGGAGTGAGAAACTCGGCGTTGTAGCCACCCAAACTGCCACCGATGACTGGTGCGGCCATGGATTCAGGTGGGAAAGTCTCTGGAGGGTTGAAACGGAAGGGGAAGAGAAGGAATCCTCAAGAAATTTTGCGGGAAGGAGGAGGAAGGTTCAAATTTGCAGAGAGTTGAGATATGAGTTGTTAGGGCATCGGCTCATGCGACAGGATGAAAAGGGGAAAAGGTAGACGATGAGATACGAATCGTTCTGCCATTGATTTTATGAATAAATTAATGCGATGTGGAAAGTGAGGCGCCAAAAGGCGGTGGAAAACGACAAAAGGTGTTGACTATTCAAACCGACTTCAATGAGAGAGCGGTTACAAAGAATAATTTGAATTTCTTTTGCTTAATGCCATGGAGGGAAAAAGTACTTAATTCTGAAATTTAATGTGCCATTTGTAAGCAAACTTTTATCACAAATTGCACATGCCTAATTCCCTTCTAAGAGATGTGAATCTCTCTTCAGGTAAGGCTTTTGTGAAAATGTCTGCTAATTGGTCATTTGTATCAATAAAAGATATTTCAATATTTCCATTTGCAACATGATCACGAATAAAATGATATCTAACCTCAATATGTTTGGTCCTTGAGTGCTGAACTAGATTCTTGGTGAGATTAATGGCACTGGTGTTGTCACACAGCAGTGGGATGGATTTGATGTTTAATCCGAAATCTTCAAGTTGTTGCTTTATCCATAAGAGTTGCGTACAACAATTTCCAGTAGCTACGTACTCAGCTTCAGCAGTGGATAGTGCTACTGAATTTTGTTTCTTTGAAGACCAAGATATTAAACATCCTGCAAGAAATTGACAACCACCACTGGAGCTTTTTCTATCTAATTTGCATCCAGCATAGTCAGCATCAGAGTAACCTACTAAGTTAATTTCACAATGTTTTGGATACCATAGACCTAAGTCATGAGATCTTGCTAAATATCTAAATATTCTTTTTACATAAATTAAATGTGATTCTTTAGGATCAGCTTGATATCTAGCACACATGCATACACTAAATAGTATATCTGGTCTACTAGCTGTTAAATAAAGTAGTGAACCAATCATACCTCTGTAGATCTTTTGATCTACTTTCTTACCATCTTTGTCACTGTCCATCCTTGTTGATGTGCTCATTGGTGTTGACAGTGGCTTGGTATTTTTGAATCCAAATTTCTTTAAGAGTTCTTTTGTGTACTTTGCTTGACAGATGTGAGTTCCTTCCTTTCCTTGTTTGATTTGTAATCCAAGGAAGAAATTAAGTTCTCCCATCATGCTCATTTCAAATTCTCCCTGCATCAACTTTTCAAAGTACTTGCAAAGGGATTCATCAGTAGATCCAAAGATAATATCATCTACATAAATTTGGACTAATAGAATGTGTTTGACCTTTGACTTTATGAAAAGAGTACTATCTACTTGACCTCTACTGAAACCATGGTTTAAAAGAAAAGAGCTAAGCCTTTCATACTAGGCTCTAGGTGCCTGTTTTAAACCATATAATGCCTTATGAAGTTTGAAAACATGATTGGAAAATTCTGTGTCATCAAAGCCCGGAGGTTGTTCCACATAAACTTCCTCTTTTAAAACCATTTAAAAATGCGGATTTAACATCCATTTGAAATAATGTCAAGTTCAAAGCAGATGCATATGCAAGTAATATTCTAATGGCCTCAAGTCTAGCTAGGTGCATAGGTTTCATCGAAATCTATGCCTTCCTCTTGAGAATAGCCTTGAGCTACCAATCTGGCCTTGTTTCTTAGGATTGCACCAGTTTCATCCAGTTTATTTCTGAACACCCATTTGGTGCCAATGACTGGATGGTCTGATGGTCTAGGAACAAGTGACCATACTTGGTTTCTCTTGAATTAATTTAATTCATCTTGCATGGCTACTATCCAAGATTCATCAGAGAGAGCTTCATTGACTGTCCTAGACTCTATTTGAGAAACAAAAGCTAGGTAATCACAAAGAATAACATTACCTCTTGTTCTTACCCCTATGGATGGATCACCAATAATATTCTCAAGTGGGTGATCTTTCTTGTGTCTCCATTCCTTTGGAAGGTTTCATTAGTAACTTCTTCTTGTTGCAATTCTTCCAGAGGTGGATCATCCTTGTCCTCAATTGATGTATCTTTTAGTTTCTTGGACAGTTCATCTGCATCATCATTGTCACTATCTACTTCCTTTCTCAAGGAAGGGTTAGTTTCATCAAAAATAATATGTACAGACTGTTCAATCAATAAAGTACGTTTGTTAAATACTCTATAGCCTCTAGGTTTAGAAGAGTACCCCATGAAGATGCCTTCATCTGATTTGGCATCCAACTTACCAATGTCCCTTTTTCCATTGTTGTGAATGAAGCAGAGACATCCAAAGGTTCTGAAATGGCTGATCTTTGGCTTCTTCCCTTTAAACAATTCATATGCAGTCTTTTTTAGGATTGGCCTGATCATCACTCGGTTGACAATATAGCTTGCTGTGTTGACTGCTTCAGCCCAAAAATATCTTGACAGATCATATTCTGAGAGCATAGTTCTTGCCATATCCAATAGGGTTCTGTTCTTCCTCTCAGCAATACCATTTTGCTGTGGTGTCCTTGGTGCTGAGAAATTATGCTCAATTCCCTGATCATCACAGAATCTAGCAAACCTTTCATTTTGAAATTCACCACCATGATCTGATCGAATAGACACAATGCTGAACTTCTGATCTTTCTGCACCTTCTTGCTGAAACTAACAAAGTTTTCAAAAGTGTCATCTTTATGCTCTAGGAATGATACCCATGTATATCTTGAATAGTCATCAACTATGACAAATCCAAAATTCTTTCCTCCAAGACTGGTAGTCCTCATTGGCCCAAATAGATCCATATGAAGGAGCTCTAAGGGTTTTGAGGTGGTCACCACCGTCTTTGACTTGAAGGAGCCTTTGGTGTGCTTTCCCTTAGCACAAGGTTTACATACACCATCCAATTTTGTACTAACCTTAGGTAGACCTTCCACAAGATTCTTCTTCAGCAGTTTTCTCATGCCATCTATGCTGCAATGTCCAAGTCGTCTGTGCCATAGTTCAGTAGATTTTTCTTTACTTGCTGCCAAATAAACATTTTGCTCTTTGAGTTCTTCAAGATAGAGCACATACAAATTCTTTTCTCTATTTTCTTCAAAGATGACTGCTCCATCCTTCACTATGCTGCACTTTGATTCTTGAAACTTGATCTGATGCCCTCTGTCACACAGCTGGCTGATGCTAATGAGATTGTGCTTCAATCCCTTAACTAATAACACATCTTCTATGACTGTTTTTCCTTTGTTATTTACAGCGCCACTGCCTATTACTGTTCCTTTCCCATTATCTCCATAAGTGACTGTTCCTTCTTCAGCTTGGAGATGCGAGAATAACTTCTGGTTACCTGACATGTGTCTTGAGCACCCACTATCTAAGTACCATTTGGATGCTCGAGGGTTAACCTGAAATAAAAACATCAAGCTTTAGGTACCCAAATTCTTTTGGGTCCTGATTGGTTAGTATCATTGATTTTGCCTTTTATTATCCATTTCTTGTGTCTTGTTGGGCATGTAGTTATAATATGTCCTAACTTATTGCAGTGACTACAGCAGGATAACTTAGTTATTTTTTCTATATATTTGAAATCAACTTTGTATGCTATATCTTGTTCAGGTACAAATTTTGGTGTTGGATATGTTTTAGGATAAACTATGGTTTCTTCATTATCTGGGGGTGTATATCCTAATCCATTTTTCTTCTTACATGATCTTCTAGCACCTTTTAATATTAGAGAGTTTTTACCATTAGTAAATTTCTCTAGTGTGCTTGATAGTTTATCATTTTCTTCATTTAAGTTTTTAATTTCTTTTCTTAATTCATCTGTACTTTCCTGTTTTTCCAATTTTATTATTTGTTCATTCTTAGCTTTTAGGTCTTCATATAACAATTCATTTCTTCTTTTAAGTTCAGTTATTTATTTTTCTAATTCTTCATTTTCTGTTTTTAAATCAGAATTAGTGTTTTCTAAATAGGTGTTATTTTTCTTACTTGCTTTTAATAGTTTAGTTACTTCTTTGTACTTATTATACAATTCATTAAATGCTTCCTCTAAGTTATCTGAATCTGAATCATTACATGAGTCGAAGGAGGAGTCAGAGTTTACCTTTTCATCAACATTTGCCATGAAGGCCAAGTTGGCTTCTTCTTTGTCGCTGCATGAGCTTGATTCACTGTCTGAGTCACTATTGTTCTCCCACGCTGCTGCCATTGCCTTCTTCTTATACTTTCTGAACTTCTTGGAGCTCTCTTTCTTTCTGAATTCTGGTTTCTTAAATTTTGGACAATCAGCTTTGATGTGTCCAGGCTTCTTACATTCGTAGCAGATGGTTTCTCCTTTCTTCATTTCTTTACCATTTGATCTTTTCAAGTCCTTGTTTTTCTTAAAGTGCCTTCTGCCGGATTGAAACTTTTTCTTTTTGGCCAAGATCCGTTGCAATTTCCTAGAGAGCATTGCTTCTTCATTTTCACTATCCTCATCGCTTTCACTTTCACTTGAGCTGATTTCTGGTGAGTCTTCTTCTGCTTTCAAGGCATTTGAGTGCTTATTTCTGCTAGATGACTCTCCTAGCCTTTCCATGTTGATCTCATGGGCCATGAGGGACCCGATGAGCTTTTCTACTGACATTCTTTTCAGGTCATTAGCTTCTTCAATAGTTGTGACCTTGGGTGTCCACGATGATGGCAAGGATCTAAGAATTTTCCTTACCATATCTGCAATCTCATATGTCTTCCCTAGACTGGCTAAACCATTGGTGATATCAGTGAATCTGCTAAACATTTGAGTGATTGACTCACCTGACTGCATCTGAAATCATTCATACTGAGTGACAAGAATGTCGATTCTTGTCTCCTTTACTTTGTCTGTACCCTCATAAGTAATCCTGAGCTTTTCCCACATTTCCATCGAGGATTTGCAGGCTAACACTCGGTTGAATTCCTTCTTACTCAAGGCACAGCAAAGGATGCTCTTAGCTTTGCAATTCAAGGAGATTTTCTTCCTGTCATCATCTGTCCATTGAGCTTTCTCATTTGTGACAACCAGGTCACCTTCTTCTACTATTGACCAAATTTGATAGTCGTGGCCTTGTAGAAAGTATTCCATTCTGGTCTTCCAGTAAGGATAATCTTCACCATCGAAGAGAGGGGGTCGGTTGACAGACTGACCTTCAAAGTTACCTTGGGCTGCCATGGATCTTTACTCTTCAGATCGTTGGATCCTTTCTTTGTCGAAGAGACTCGCTCTGATACCACTTGTTGCCCAGTTGACGAGCCCAGAGGGGGGGTGAATGGGTCTTTAAAAATAATCTAGAAGATACCTGTAACTAAAAACATTCACACAAACGTTCTTCGAAGTAGGTTAGTGACAGTTGGTTGAAATAACAAACACACAAAGAAGACAATCACACAACACAAGGTTTATCCTGGTTCGGACCTCCTTTCCTTAGGAGTCCTACGTCCAGTTCCTGAGCAACAACTCAGGATTTCACTAACTAGGGTACAGTCCCCCTAAGGACGCTACAACACTCAGCTCAGCTGGTCTTCCTTCACACCCAAAGGGAACAACACCTTGGATACCACACCAGGTCTTCCTTCACAACCGAAGGGAACAACACCCTGGATACCACCAGGTCCTCCTTCACAACCGAAGGGAACAACACCCTGGATACCACCAGGTCTTCCTTCACAACCGAAGGGAACAACACAAAGAGAGTGAATGAAATTCAAGCCCCTAGATCAAGCTTTTGATAAGCAAGGATCTGAAGCAACTAGAACTGAGATCAAAGAGATTTTAAACAAGGCACACTCTCAGAACTATACAGGCTCTCTACAGATTTTCACAAACTAGTGGAGAGCAAAAGAGTAAAAGCTAAGTGGAATGAATGTTCTTGGCTCTGGACTTTCTTTAGAAGAATTTGAATGCTTGAATGCGCGATCTATATTCTTCTGTTCTTCTGACTTGAATTTATATCTTCAATTTGAAATGTAGACGTTGAAGTGTCCGTTGTCTCTCTTTTGAGTAGTCGTTAGACTGAATGACATCTGGAGTCTTGGAAGCTTCCAGTCAATAGTCTTTTGATTACTTGTGTGACGCCCCTCTTAGACCCAGTACAGTTACACCAACTCACATTGGATCTAATAGAGGTATTACAGTGGAACGAATCCAACAATTACAATACAGGTTGAAATATACACAAATAACTATTCAATTCCAATGATAAATGACCGAATATGGAATTAAACACTTGCAATCAGCATATATTCAAATGAAAAAAATGCATAAAAGATAACAATAGTCCAAGGTTTATTACAAACCAATGATCAGTTGCATAAAGGAAATTACATAAGATCCTCACATACAAGTGCCACTCTAAAACTCTCTAAGACAAGCTAAGTCTCCACGTCCTCACGCTCTGAGTCAGTTTGCACTAACTCCACCGTATCCTCTGGCTCTCCTGAAATGTTAGGCAAGTATGAGTCCACAAGACCTAGCAAATCACATGAAAGATAGTTCAAGATATTAACAGTATATTAGTTTTAAAACATGGTAGTACATTAGCATTCCATTCATTGATATCATATACTTTTCTTACGATAGTTCTAAGTCCATTGGCAATCATTCATTTCATAGTGATTCTAACTATTAAGGAAACAAAACATGTTTCACATATAGCATAGAATTACTTATTCATGGAATCTATTCGATGTTATGTGACCTACAACAATTCTCATGTATCAATTTCTCATTTATGCATGCACTATTCTTTTACACAACTATTTTCATGTAGTAATATTAAAACATTGACATGTAACATGAAATCCTTTGAACAAGTTCATATGTAAGAATGTAAGCATATAACATGTAGTATGTAGCATGTAGAACAGGTAGACATGTAACTTGTAGCATGTAACATGTAGCATGTAGATATGTAACTTGTAGCATGTAGTCATTTCATATAGTTGCCAAGACATAGCCCACACTAAATTAGAGATCAGTAGTCATTTAACATTCACTTATCACCTAGGCAATGCGGTGATGAAGTCATAGTATTTGCGCAAAATCGGGGAAAGTCCTTCCCACCTTAGCCAGTAGAACAAGTCTACCTCTAGGATTTCAATCCGTTGCCCACGGATTCATTTCTTTACATGTAGGTGAACCATTACCATAGGGGCATCTACGGTGTAGTTCCTTGTAGGAATCTCTAAGATAGCAATGTCTTATTGGCATCATTGTTATAATGCATACACTAACATGTATAATAGATAGTGACATTTCATTTCATACTATTTAACATGTGTCAATGCAATATTTCAAAGTACAACACTTTCAGTTCTGAAATCCTATTTACTGTACAACAGATTTCTATCATGATACTAATATTCATTCTTGCATTTTCATGCATTTTTATTCAATTCTATGTGTAATATTGTTCAGAAATTCATAACAGAACGTACACATGTCTGAAAATTCTGAAATTTTAACAAAAATTCGAAATCAGTAATTACAATACACATGCCAAATTTCATAATTTTCTGATTTCTGCAACTATTTTTCATGAAATTAACTCTATTAAATCAACTAACTAACATGGTTTAATATTGAGAAAAGCTCACAATTTTCACATGGAACAGAGATTACTGACATATCATATCTATTGCAGTAATCTAAACATCAATCAACATGCTTTCTTTTAAATCATTATGCTTTATCTTTTACTAACTTAACATTGATCGTTGTCATGTAATTATGCAAGTTCATTAATACATATATGTAACCTGTACATTATAGCAATAGACAGTCCATAATATAACACCCACATGCTCAAATATTTCATGGCTGAAACGCATACATTCATAAATTATACATTTAAACAAGTTCACTCAGATTTCAGGAAATACATGATTCTGACAATCTTGACGTCCATCATACGACGTTTACTATGGTCGACGTCCACAAACGTTGTCGTTAAGTAATTATAGACGGCGGCACGTAGCGCCGTTAACACAAACAGACGGCGGCACATAGCGCCGTTTACATATAGTAAGGACAGAAAATACATATATATTTCGGATGAACTAAACGGCAGTCGATATTGCCGTTTACATTATATAGACGGCAATACCCTGGACGTCTAGTTCTAAGACACAGAAAACACAGAAACCTGCATGCAATAACGACGTTTCTAACCCTTCCCGTAGGTTGTTTACATGCTTTAAAAATACAAAAAAATGTTAAATACATAGTATAACATATCCTAAACTAATCCCCCATGCAACTTGCCTCAATCCCTCCTAATGGAGTGTTGAATCCGAGCTCGAAGAAGCCCGTCTCGCCAGGGAGACAGTTCTTTCCTCGGTCTTCAAGCACTCCGAAACCTCTTCCGATGAAGTTCCTCCGACTGGATGAGCTTTTGGGCACGAAGTCCTATGTATCTCCTCGGTGTAGAAGCCTCCGAACCGCACGAACAAGCACCAGTTCGCTCTGCAAATCCCTTCCTCGGCCCTCTTTCTCTCCTCCAGAACCAAAGCAAAAACCCCCTTTTCTTCCTGCGAGATCTGGTCTTATAAAGACCTCTCAAGCAAAGACCAAACCTAATCCTGACCCTCAGATCTAAACGCATCGGATCAGCCCATTAAAACCTTCCCGAAACGGCCGATCTCTTTAATCTGGAACGGAAAGCTCAAAAACAGGCAAGTCAGGTTAGCGTCAACATAGGTTGCCATCTTCCCCCAATATAAACGTCCATCGTTGATGTCGTTTATAGTCTTGCCCATAATTAAATAATTCAGAAAATATTAAACGTCAATACCTATCGTCGTTAACACCATATAAACGGCATACGATATTGCCGCTTACAAGCCTTAACGTCAAACGATCTTGACGCCTAGTTCTTACACACAACAGCATTCAATTTATGCAGAAATAAACATACAATGAACAGAATACATTCAAGGAAATTCTAGGGTACTACAACTTGAGCACGCAATGAGATAGATCTTCAGAAATATCCGTTGGCTTCTATTTGTTTAACATTGTGCCATGAAGCTAGATCAGAGGTCTGCACACATGTCAAACTCAAATAGCAGACAGCTAAGCTGTCTCTGATGTCAGTCAACATTAGTAGCAATAGACATGGAAATAGTAATGCCAAATAGCTAAAGTCTAAAGGACGTTATCAGAGTAGGCACAATAAAGGATGATATGGTCTGCATGCATGCAGAGATATGTTCAGATCTCATAAATGCAAAAGCGTCAGAGAGATGTCTACGTGGACTTTGACTAGTCAACACTTTTAAGATAAATAAGATATCAAGATATGAAATCAATGACTATATGACTTATGAAATCATTATGAGTCATAGCAAATCGTTATGTGACAGAAGATATATCATGAACACTTAATGAATCGTTGCACAAAGTAAATTGATGTGTTTCTGAAGAAATCGATAAGAAATAATTAAACAAATCATTATACAAAGCAAGTCGTTGTGAATTCTAAAGAAATCGTTATGAATACTTATCAAGTCGTTATGAACTCTAAAGAAATCGTTATGGTAACATGAAGTCGTTACAATAAGCAAGTCGTTGCGAGTTCTAAAGAAGTCGTTACGGTAACTTATGAAATCGTTGCGACAGGCAAGTCGTTACGGGTTCTAAAGAAATCATTACGGTAACTTATAGAGTCGTTGTGACGAGCAAGTCGTTACGGGCTCTAAAGAAATCGTTACGGTAACTTATAGAGTCGTTGTGACGAGCAAGTCGTTACGGGCTCTAAAGAAATTGTTACGGTAACTTATAGAGTCGTTGTGACGAGCAAGTCATTACGGGATCTAAAGAAATCGTTGTGACAACTTATAGAGTCGTTGCGACAGGCAAGTCGTTACGGACTCTAAAGAAATCGTTACGGTAACTTATAGAGTCGTTGCGACAGGCAAGTCGTTACGGGCTCTAAAGAAATCGTTGCGACAACTTATAGAGTCGTTGCGACAGGAAAGTCGTTACGGGCTCTAAAGAAATCGTTACGGTAACTTATAAAGTCGTCGTGACATC
This sequence comes from Colocasia esculenta, assembly GCA_014218235.1. Classification (NCBI taxonomy): domain Eukaryota; kingdom Viridiplantae; phylum Streptophyta; class Magnoliopsida; order Alismatales; family Araceae; genus Colocasia; species Colocasia esculenta. The sequence goes on along the minus strand of CM024754.1, from coordinate 71,952,410 downwards.
GACTTGATTGAAATAACATGACTTTTCAGTCTTGTAAGGAAATCGTTGCGATCAATTATAGAATCGTTACGGCATCGATTTGTTTGAAACAACATGATTTTTCAGCCAGAAAGGAAATCGTTATGATAATTCTATTGAAATCGATATGCTTATAAGGAAATCGTTATGGCCTTCAATAGAAGTCGATATGGACTTAGAGAAACATCATGTTGAAAGATTAAGGCTTCAGAGAAGTAATGCATACCTTTATTGGCTTGTTTGACCTGGTATTTTTCCTGTGCTTAAGACTTATGAAATATTCATTAGATATAATTGATAAACTTTTGTTTGGTTTTGTTAATCATCAAAATATATATGTAATTAATTAGAATTGCATGGGGATAGACTGGTCATCATGCCCTCCCAGGATGATACTGAAGGTCGAAGTCATAGTCCTTCAAGAACTCAATCCATCTTCTCTGCCTTAGGTTTAATTCCTTTTGGGAGAAAAGATACTTCAAGCTCTGTGGTCGGTAAACACCTCAAATCTAACACCATAAAGATAGTGCCTCCAGATCTTTAGTGCATGAACCACTGCTGCAAGCTCCAAATCATGAGTCGGATAGTTCTTCTCATGCTCCTCAACTGACGAGAAGCATAAGCCACTACCCTTCCTTGCTGCATTAGCACACAGCCTAAGCCAATCCGAGACGCATCGTGTAGATAGTTAAACCCTCTACACCGCTCGGAAAGACTAACACTGGAGCTGACGTGAGCTTAGTCTTCAACAATTGAAAACTACTCTCACACTTCTCGGACCAGACAAACTTCACTCCCTTCTGGTGAGCTGAGTCAATGGGGCGGCGATGGATGAAAATCCCTCAATGAATCGCCGATAGTAACCAGCCAAACAAGAAAACTACGAATCTCCGAAGGGGTCTTGGGAATCTCCCAATCCATAACTGCCTGGACCTTTGCTGGGTCAACTACTACCAGCACCGGAGATAACATGCCCGAGGAAATGAACCTCGCGCAACCAGAAATCGCACTTTCTGAACTTAGCATACAGCTTGTGCTCACGGAGAACCTCTAATACTACCCTCAAATACTAACGGTGTGTGGCCTCGTCCGGAGAGTAGACCAGCACATCATCAATAAACACTACAACAAAGCTATCTAGATACGGCCTAAAACACCCGGTTCATGAGATCCATGAACGCTGCCGGGGCGTTGGTCAATCCGAAAGGAAGGACCAAAACTCATAATGTCCATAACGGGATCTGAATGCCGTCTTGGACACATCTCACTCCGAATCCTCAACTGATGATAACCAGATCGCAATCAATCTTAGAAAGACTGATGCATCTTGCAACTGGTCAAACAAATCATCAATACGAGGTAAGGGATACCTGTTCTTCACTGTCACTTGGTTTAGCTTCCTATAATCGATGCATAACCTAAGTGACCCGTCTTTCTTCTTACGAATAATACAGGTGCGCCCAAGGGGAAACACTAGGGTGAATAAATCCCTTATCTAGCAACTCTTGCAACTGCCTCCTTAACTCGGCTAACTCCGCAGGTGCCATCCGATATGGAGCCTTCGAGATAGGAGAGGTACTCGGAAGCAACTCTATGGTAAACTCTATCTCTCTATCTGGTGGCAATCTAGACAAATCATCGGGAAAAATGTCTGGAAAATCCTGCACGACCTTAATCTCTGCAAGAGAGGTGACTCATCAGCCTCAGGTACTAACACCATGCTGGAAAGAAAAGCGTCACAACCCTTGTTTACCATGCGCATCGCCTTCATGGCAGAGATGACTAACTTTCCCGCCAAGTTCCTTGGCAAGGGATGAGAGAACTCGTCCTCACTAGGAATGCGGAAAACAATCCTCTTCCCACGGAAATCTACTAACGCATAGTGCTCCTCTAGCCAATCTAGACCAAGAATAGCATCATAGTATTTCATCCTTAGCAAGAAGAAACACCCATCTAAAACCCTATCCTCAATGCACATAGGTAACGACGGAATGTACTTCTTAGTCGATATCGTACCCGCAGGGTGTGCAAAGACAAAGGGACTTCTAGATCCTCAGATCTATGCCTGACTCTAAGCTAATGCCTAGCGAACCGCTCGGAAATGAACGAGTGAGTGGCAACGTATCAAACAAACCCGAGCGTGCACACCTAGAAGTAAAACCGACCTTCGGTGACATGCTCCGCCTGCTCGGCGTCCCTGCGCGTGCTAAAGCAAACACTCGAGCTTGGGCTCGAGGCCTTCCTGGTCTTCCTGTAGCTGGCGCTGCTGCTGATACGCTACTAGGGCTGGCGCTCAGCGCTGGACTCCCTGCTGAAGTCTCGGACAATCCTTGATCTTGTGGTCGCTACTCGCACTCAAGCACTTTCGCACAATCCAACATCGGAACCACCATGTGGTCTTCCCACAATGGGGACACTCTTTCTTCAAACCAGGGAACGTACAGAAGGGACTATGCATGCTGGTGTTACTGGAAGCTGCGGTGCTAGTACCATTGCTTTCTTCTTGCTGCCGCTGGAACGTAGCTGAGGTCTTTTACGAAGCCTTCGCTCTTCAAGGTATGTCCATCTCACCTCCTGCATACAGGCAGCGCTAAGGGCTGTCCAAAGTGGTGATGGTCGAACGCCATAGCCTCGTCATCAGTGATGGTTTGGAGTCCCCATCACAAACTTCTTCGCATATTTCTCGCTCATCAGCCACAAAACGTGAGGTGCATATTAGATAGTTCTGCAAACATTGCCTCATACTCTAGCCACGGTCATGGAGCCCTGAGCAAAGAGAGGAAATCGCTCCATCCAATCTTGAATATGTCGGAGGACGAACTTGGCCCGAAGAGCCTCACGAACGCGTCCAAGCAACATCAACCGCGCCGTCCTCAAACCGTGTACATTAGAAGAAGCCCACCATTACATCAGCTCTTCCTGCAGTACACGTTCATAAGCACATTAAAACAAATCTAACTTAATAGAACATACAAAACATCCAAAACTAAACCCATACCTGAAGCATATAGGTGGCTAAAGTAACCTTTCCTCATACGCACAAACTCATAGCCGGAGATCATTTCAATCTCCTCATCCAATCTAGCTAGTATGGATCGCTCTCCCCCTTAAAGAGGGGGGCAGCAGCCTCTTGATCTTTCCATGAGGAAAGGGGACACCATGGTCCTGAGCTGAACTTGAGCCTGAACATCTGTGACGGCCCTCATTATACCGGTACGGTTATACCAACCCACGTCGGTATAGCGAGTGCTGCCAGCCACAGTGGGACATTTACCCAACGATACAAACAGCTGAGATACACGCGAATATATATAACAGAGTAGCGGAAGTAAAAGAGAACTATCTCCATTCATTCATCATCCACATTAAACATACATGCAGTTTACAAATTTCAAAAAGGAACTAAAATTCACATGATTTAAATTGCTGAAATAGAGATACAAATGTCCACATATTACATTCTTTAATGATAATTCTAATACAATGTTCAAGTACATACTAAGAAGTACACAATCACAAGATCTCAAAAACTGGCTAGTCTCCACGCTCGGAGTCCGTCTCCGCTGCCTCCTCCGAGGGTACTGTGTCACCAACTATACCTGTACGCCGAAGCAAGGAGTGAGTCCAGGGACTCAGCAAGTAACACTATGCATGATATACACGTACAAGTCCTAGTGGTTTCTACACGCACATTACACTTTACAACACATAGCATGCTAGTCCATTTAAGTTTTCAACCTATCATGAAGGTTCTACAATTTATACATAACGCATGCTTTCAGATTTCAAAATTAACATTCACCTATCACATGGTCTCTATTCAATTCACTCATGAGACTTTAATCAAAACGTGAGAGCTATTGACATGAACAATTTACATACATGAACGGGGAACATAATTAGCATGGATTCCACATGTTCTTAAGTACATACATAACTTTTTATCATGCTTTAGGTTGCTGTTTCACATGGTTCAATGACTATAAACCTACACATGAAAGCTACAACGTTGCTTAAACATAACACATGAACAATCCATCATGCCATTTTACTCACATACTCATTTGTTGTTCCTAACATGGATTCTAAACACTTTTGCACACACAAACATGAGAATAATAACATGCATTTCTGAATTCACTTGGTTTCAGATTTAGTTTCACATGGTTTCTATAACACATTTACATATCTAAGATTTCACATTTTTCTTTACACTAGTTCCTCTTTCACATGGTTCACTTTACACATACACATTCACATATCACTTACACATTTACACATGGTCACATACACTTTACACATTACACTTTACACATATTTTAGTGCCGTGACACATAGTCCAAACCACAAAGAAGGACACAACACATCACATCACATAGACGCCATCTAGGCAATACAATGGCGACTCTTGGACTGCGCAGACCGGGAGAACAAGTCTCCACCCTAACCAGTGGTACTTGTCCACCTCCAGGATTTCCCCTAATGCCCTTAGGGTCACTTAACACAATGAACTTTCTCAGGGGGACTTTTTCCTGATACGGCTCCACTGCCTTCTCGGAAGCAGTATCACATTGGCACAGTTTACACTTTTACACATTTACCGTTTTACACATGGTTTTACACTTGACACTCTTCATCACATTTACACTTCTTACTCACATGAACACCTCTGTTTTCCTAACATGGTACTACAGAGTTTTCAAGATTCAACACATAGTAAACACACCAATCATGCTGGGTTTAAACAAAATCTAATCACATTTCGATCATATGTACGAATTATTCACATTTCACATGAAAACACATAACTTTTATTTACTGTTCCAATTGACCTGAAATTTTAACCACATGCTGTTTTCGGGTTCCAAATCATACCCTCAATTTTTCAGATTTTTCTGAGCTAAATAGGATTTACAGAAAATCAAACACCTAATTAGCATATTATTCACAATTTAAGCTAACATGGGAATTTACACATTTGCAATTTACCACTTGCTGTTTGCACAGAAAACAACTATGCATGAAATTAGAGTACAAACATTTCCTAATTCATACATCTATGGATTTACCACGAATCATTTTACATACTTCATTTTATCGAACCGAAACTATTCACAAATTGCACAATCATGGATAAGTTTCCTAAATTTGCAAACACACATGCTGACCCACAATCTTCATGATTAGACCGAAATCAAGGCATTCACATTAATCTAGTCATGGAACATGGGTTTGCAAAATTATCTACAAGTCATGCTCACAAGTTTAAAGACACGATTTTTCCACATTCACCATCAAACACACACCACAATGACAACCTACGTAGCGTATAGGAATACCATATATCCTCATCACGGAAATCATAACGAATTAACGTATAAGAGGGACAGAACAGCTCACTGTTCTGTCCTGAAGAACTAGACGGCGGTCTCTGGCCGCTGACTCAGAGTCAGCGGCATGGTCGATGGACGCCAAGGATGAACTGGGCGTCCAGGGACCTTGCCGTTTACTCAGGTCTGTGCAGAAACACAGACCCGAGCTCTGAAATTTGGGTGAAATGGAGGGTCTAGGACTCGAGAAAATTTCATAAAAATCATAAAAACCTCCTAGACTCATACGGGGACACCATAGATAGGTCACTTGCCTCTCTAAAAACTCCAAGAGATTTATGGCTCGAAGAAGACCTCCTTGGGCAGTTCCAAGAAGTTGCAGAAGTGCCTCCAAGATTGCCTTCCTCCGGAGCTCCTGGTTGATCTCCACGCCGAGGGGATGATGGGGAGGCCTTCCCTATGCTTCAGCTTCCTCCTTGATGCAGAAGATCTTCAAATGAACCTCCAAGGGGTCGGATTGGGGGTTCAAAAATGGGGTTTTCTCACAGCTCACCTAGGGTTTTCTTCCTCTTCTCTCCTCTTGCAAGGGTGAAGGGAAGAATGGGGAGAGCCATTTCGGGTTCAGACCTAAAGAGGGTCTTTCTCCCACTCACTAGGGTGATGGGACACCCTCAGAGCCGTTGGGGGACATCCCCAATGGTTGCCATGCCTTGCTTCAGAAGACAGCAGCTCTGCTGCGCATGCAGGCCAGAGAAGTCGACGTCCAGATCGCTAGACGCGGAATTAGGGTGGCGTCCAGGGCTGGACGCTAACACCACCTCAACGGCCTGGGGATTGACGCCAAAAGGGCCTTCGGCCAGAACCCTAATTTATGCAGAAAACCATGCATACCAAGCTTCTATACATGCAATAAGTACATGGTATTATATTCACACTATCATCATGCAATACATACATTATTTACGTTTAATATAAACACATGTACACGTAATATACTATTTTAATATCTACGTAAATACGTACATACATACTCAACACAATATACACACATAAATACGAAAAATACGACGGAAAATTCGAGGGTCTTACACCCTCTCCCCCTAAAGAAAACTTCGTCCTCGAAGTTAGAACGACACTACTCAAACAAAAGGGGATACTTCTCTTCATCGCATCCTCAAGTTCCCACGTAGCCTCCTCACGTGAGAAGTTCCGCCATAGAACTTTCACCGACGCGATACTCTTGTTCCGGAGATGCTGAACCTTCCGGTCAAGAATGGCTACTGGTTGCTCGACATACGAAAGATCTGGCTGGATCTCCACTGGCTCATGACTAATCACATGAGACGGATCTCGGACATACTTCCTGAGCATAGATACGTGGAATACCGGGTGAACGCTAGCCAAAGCTGGGGGTAAAGCTAGCTCGTACGCCACGTTGCCCAAACGTCTGAGAATCTCATATGGGCCAATGAACCTAGGGCTTAGCTTGCTATGCCTGCCAAATCTGACAACTCCACGAGTAGGCGATATCTTCAAGAAGACATGATCGCCAACCTCGAACTCAAATCCTTTCTCCTGTTGTCGGCATAACTCTTCTGCTGCCTATCCTGTGCCGCAACAAGCCTTTTGATAAGCTGAATCTTATCCGAAGTTTCCTGAACCAACTCCGGTCCGATCAACTGCCTATCACCAGTCTCCTCCCAACATAAAGGAGATCTGCAGGGCCTACCATACAACGCCTCGAATGGAGCCATTCCAATACTAGCATGAAAGCTGTTGTTGTATGCGAACTCCACAAGAGGTAAATGACGCTCCCAATCATCCTTCCAATCCAGAACACACGCTCTCAACATGTCCTCGAGCGTCTGGATAGTCCTCTCGGACTGTCCATCGGTCTGGGGATGAAACGCCGAACTGAGCTTAAGCTCCGAACCTAACGCATCCTGAAGACCCTTCCACAATCTCGAAGTAAATCTCGGATCTCGATCCGAAATGATCGACTTCGGCACACCATGCAATCTAACGATACCGCTAACATACAATCTAGCTAAGCTCTCTACTGACTGCTTCTTCTTCATAGGCAAGAAATGAGCAGTCTTCGAGAATCTATCTACAACTACCCAAATCGAGTCATTGCCCCTTCTAGATCGAGGCAAACCCGATACGAAATCCATAGTGACAGCTTCCCACTTCCATACGGGGATATCCATCCTCTGCATAAGGCCGGATGGTCGCTGCCGCTCGGCTTTCACCTGCTGACATACTAGACATCTAGACACATAATCCGCAACATCCTTCTTCATGCCGGACCACCAAAATGATCTCTTCAGGTCTTGATACATCTTAGTGTTACCCGGATGAATAGAGAATCGCGATCTATGAGCCTCCGCTAACACATGCTCACGGACATCTACTACATCGGGGACACAAACACGGTGCTGAAATCTAATCACACCGTCCTCATCACGAGCAATGCCCGCCTTACCCACTAACTCTAACAATCTAGGATCGGCTTTCTGCTGCTCAATCACCTCATCCAAGACTGAGGATCTAAGGGATAGCTGAGCTACAAAAGCCTGACACAACGATGGCTCTAACTCGGTCATAGAGCACGCTGCATCCTCCAACATCTTCCAATCCTGCTGGAGCGAAGACCTCTTCCTACTAAGAGCATCCGCTACGACGTTCGCCTTTCCAGGATGATACTGAAGGTCGAAGTCATAGTCCTTCAAGAACTCAATCCATCTTCTCTGCCTCAGGTTTAATTCCTTTTGGGAGAAAAGATACCTCAAGCTCTTGTGGTCGGTAAACACCTCAAATCTGACACCATAAAGATAGTGCCTCCAGATCTTTAGTGCATGAACCACAGCTGCTAGCTCTAAATCATGAGTCGGATAGTTCCTCTCATGCTCCTTCAACTGACGAGAAGCATAAGCTACTACCCTCTCTTGCTGCATGAGCACACAGCCTAAACCAATCTGAGATGCATCCGTATAAATGGCAAAGCCTTCTAGACCACTGGGCAATACCAATACCGGAGCAGAAGTAAGCTTAGCCTTCAATAGCTGAAAGCTGCGCTCACATGCCTCAGACCATACGAACTTCTCACCCTTTCTGGTCAGCTTTGTCATAGGGGCGGCGATGGATGAGAAACCCTCAATGAATCGCCGATAGTAACCAGCTAACCCAAGGAAACTACGAATCTCCGAAGGAGTCTTGGGAACATCCCAATCCATAACTGCCTGGATCTTTGCTGGATCAACAGCTACACCAGCGCCGGAGATAACATGCCCGAGAAAGTGAACTCGCGCAACCAGAACTCGCACTTGCTGTACTTGCATACAGTTTGTGCTCACGGAGAACCTCTAAGACTAACCTCAAATGCTGACGATGTGTGGCCTCATCCGGAGAATAGACCAACACGTCATCAATAAACACAACAACAAAGCTATCTAAATACGGACTAAACACCCGGTTCATGAGATCCATGAACGCTGCAGGGGCGTTGGTCAATCCGAAAGGAAGAACCAAAAACTCATAATGTCCATAACGGGTTCTAAATGCCGTCTTGGACACATCCTCACTCCTAATCTTCAACTGATGATAACCAGATCGCAAGTCAATCTTGGAAAAGACTGATGCCTCTCGCAACTGGTCAAACAGATCATCAATCCGAGGTAAGGGATACCTGTCTTCACAGTCACCTGGTTTAGCTTCTATAATCAATGCACAAACGAAGTGACCCGTCTTTCTTCTTGACGAATAATACAGGTGCGCCCAAGGGGAAACACTGGGGCGAATAAATCCCTTATCGAGCAATTCTTGCAATTGCTTCCTCAACTCGGCTAATTCTGCAGGGGCCATCCGATATGGGGCCTTCGAGATAGGAGAGGTGCCTGGAAGCAACTCTATAGTGAACTCTATCTCCCTATCCGGTGGCAATCCAGACAAGTCATCGGGAAAGACATCTGGAAAGTCCTGCACCACATCGATCTCTGCAAGAGTCAGTGACGAACCAGCATCGGGTACTAGCATAACGCTGGCAAGAAATGCGTCACAACCCTTGTTCACCATGCGCATCGCCTTCATGGCAGAGATGACTAACTTTCCCGCTAAGTTCTTGGCAAGGGATGAGAGAACTCGTCACCAGGAATGCGGAAAACAATCTTCTTCTACGACAATCCACTAACGCATAGTGCTCCTCTAGCCAATCCAGACCAAGAATACAATCATAGTCCTTCATCTTTAGCAAGAAGAAACACCCATCTAGGAACCTATCCTCAATGCACACAGGTAACGACGGAATGCACTTCCTAGTCGATACCGTACCCGCAGGGGTGTGCACAGACAAGGGAACCTCTAACTCCTCAGACTCTATGCCTGACTCTAGGGCTAACTGCCTAGCGAACCGCTCGGAAATGAACGAGTGAGTAGCACCCGTATCAAAACAAAACCCGAGCGTGCACACCGAAAAGTAAAACTGTACCTTCGGTGACATGCTCCGCCTGCTCGGCGTCCTCACGAGCTAACGCAAACACTCGAGCTGGGGCTCGAGGCCTTCCTGGTCGTCCTGTAGCTGGCGCGGCTGCCGCTACTGCTGGTACTGGCGCTCCTCGCTGAGCTTCCTGCTGAAGTCTGGGCAATCCTTGATCTTGTGGTCGCTGCTCCCACACTTTAGGCATCTACCCGCTACTAACCAACACTCCGAACCTCCATGGGTCTTCCCACAATGGGGACACTCCTTCTTCGCACCGGGGGAACGTACAGAGGGTACCTGATAGTTGCTGACTGCCACTTGTTTCTGCGGTGTCTGGTACACCGTTCCTCTTGTCTTGCCGCTGGAATGTCGCTGCCGGCCTCTTCTGCGAAGCCTTCTTCTCCTCTAGATACTGCTCCATTTCTCCCTCCTGTCTGCAGGCTGCGCTGAGGGCCTCGTCTAGCGTGCGGTGGTCGAACGCCACGAGCCTCGTCCTCAGTGATGGTTTGAGACCCATCACGAACTTCTTGGTCTTCCTGCGCTCATCCTCTACTATGTGCGGTGCATATTTAGAGAGTTCAGAAAACCTTGCCTCGTATTCTAGGACGGTCATCGATCCTTGCGTCAGGGAAAGGAATTCTTGCTCCATCTTGTCCTGGATGTGCTCTGGGACGAACTTGGCTCGGAAGAGCCTCACGAACGCGTCCCACGCCACATCTACTGCTCCGTCCTCGAAGCGCGTACGCAGTAGGGAGGACCACCATACATCAGCTCTCTCCTGCACACACCTTCATAAGCTCTAACTAACAAATAACAACCAACATTCAAGCATAAACTAAAGCATACCTGTAGCATGTAGGTGGCTAAGGTCACCTTGTCCTCGTCAGGACACCTGATAGCTCGGAAGATTTTCTCGATCTCCCTCATCCAGCTTTCTGCCAAAAGCGGATCACTCTCCCCTTAAAAGAGGGTGGGGTCATCCTCTTGAATCGCTCCATGATGGAAGGTCCACCATGGTCCTGAGCTGGGGCCTGAGCCTGCTACATTAAACAACAAGCAATATACAATAAACACAATATATACAATTCAAATAGCAGACTACTTAGTTGTTTTATTATTTACCTGGGCCTCCAACTGGGCCTGGAGTGCTGCCTGAGTGTGTGCCTGGGTCTGCATGGCTTGCACCAGACCTTGCATGAACACTCCATAATCCACTGGCGGTGGTGGGGGAAGCACAGGACCCTGTGGGGCCGGGGCCTGCTGCTCCGCCCGCTCCTCACGCCTCTGCTCGTCGTCGCGAGCTGGCGCACCTCCAACGTCCACGGGAAGCCATGGCTGTAATAAAATTTCAGCCACATTAGAGCTAGGTTACTAAGTTTTCTAACCATTTTCTTATCTATTTTTCACTTCTTATTAGTGTTTCTACACATGTGGACATACTTAGCATGCAATGGGGATGATGACTTAGTTATATTCATGTGTAATCTCAACCGGTCGCTCTGATACCAATCTCTGTGACGGCCCTCATTATACCGGTACGGTTATACCAACCCACGTCGGTATAGCGAGTGCTGCCAGCCACAGTGGGACATTTACCCAACGATACAAACAGCTGAGATACACGCGAATATATATAACAGAGTAGCGGAAGTAAAAGAGAACTATCTCCATTCATTCATCATCCACATTAAACATACATGCAGTTACAATTTGCAAAAAGGAACTAAAATTCACATGATTTAAATTGCTGAAATAGAAATACAAAATGTCCACATATTACATTCTTTTAATGATAATTCTAATACAATGTCAAGTACATACTAAGAAGTACACAATCACAAGGATCTCAAAAAACTGGCTAGTCTCCACGCTCGGAGTCCGTCTCCGCTGCCTCCTCCGAGGGTACTGTGTCACCAACTATACCTGTACGCCGAAGCAAGGAGTGAGTCCAGGGACTCAGCAAGTAACACTATGCATGATATACACGTACAAGTCCTAGTGGTTTCTACACGCACATTACACTTTACACACATAGCATGCTAGTCCATTTAAGTTTTCAACCTATCATGAAGGTTCTACAATTTTATACATAACGCATGCTTTCAGATTTCAAAAATAACATTCACCTATCACATGGTCTATTCAATTCACTCATGAGACTTTAATCAAAAGTGAGAGCTATTGACATGAACAATTTACATACATGAACGGGGAACATAATTAGCATGGATTCCACATGTTCTTAAGTACATACATAACTTTTTATCATGCTTTAGGTTGCTGGTTTCACATGGGTCAATGACTATAAACCTACACATGAAAGCTACAACGTTGCTTAAACATAACACATGAACAATCCATCATGCCATTTTACTCACATACTCATTTGTTGTTCCTAACATGGATTCTAAACACTTTTGCACACACAACATGAGAATAATAACATGCATTTCTGAATTCACTTGGTTTCAGATTTAGTTTCACATGGTTTCTATAACACATTTACATATCTAAGATTTCACATTTTTCTTTACACTAGTTTCCTCTTTCACATGGTTCACTTTACACATACACATTCACATATCACTTACACATTTACACATGGTCACATACACTTTACACATTACACTTTACACTATTTTAGTGCCGTGACACATAGTCCAAACCACCAAAGAAGGACACAACACATCACATCACATCACATAGACGCCATCTAGGCAATACAATGGCGACTCTTGGACTGCGCAGACGGGAGAACAAGTCTCCACCCTAACCAGTGGTACTTGTCCACCTCCAGGATTTCCCCCTAATGCCCTTAGGGTCACTTAACACAATGAACTTTCTCAGGGGGACTTTCCCTGATACGGCTCCACTGCCTTCTCGGAAGCAGTATCACATTGGCACAGTTTACACTTTTACACATTTACCGTTTTACACATGGTTTTACACTTGACACTCTTCATCACATTTATTTCTTACTCACATGAACACCTCTGTTTTTCCTAACATGGTACTACAGAGTTTTCAAGATTCAACACATAGTAAACACACCAATCATGCTGGGTTTAAACAAAATCAAATCACATTTCGATCATATGTACGAATTATTCACATTTCACATGAAAACACATAACTTTTATTTACTGTTCCAATTGACCTGAAATTTTAACCACATGCTGTTTTCGGGTTCCAAATCATACCTCAATTTTTCAGATTTTTCTGAGTAAATAGGATTTACAGAAAATCAAACACCTAATTAGCATATTATTCACAATTTAAGCTAACATGGGTTACACACATTTGAAATTACCACTTGCTGTTTTGCAAAGAAAACACAAATGCATGAATTAGAGTAAAAAATTTCCTAATTCATACATCTACAAATTTATTACCACGAATCATTTTTACATACTTTATTTATCGAACCGAAACTATTCACAAATTGCACAATCATGGATAAGTTTCCAATTTGCAAACACACATGCTGACCCACAATCTTCATGATTAGACCGAAATCAAGGCATTCACATTAATCTAGTCATGGAACATGGGTTTGCAAAATTATCTACAAGTCATGCTCACAAGTTTAAAGACACGATTTCCACATTCCATCACACCACACCACAATGACAACCTACGTAGCGTATAGGAATACCATATATCTCATCATCACGGAAATCATAACGAAATTAACGTATAGAGGGACAGAACAGCTCACTGTTCTGTCCTGAGAACTAGACGGCGGTCTCTGGCCGCTGACTCAGAGTCAGCGGCATGGTCGATGGACGCAAGGAAGAACTGGGCGTCCAGGGACCTTGCCGTTTACTCAGGTCTGTGCAGAAACACAGACCCGAGCTCTGAAATTTGGGTGAAATGGAGGGTCTAGGACTCGAGAAAATTCATAAAAATCATAAAAACCTCCTAGACTCATACGGGGACACCATAGATAGGTTACTTGCCTCTCAAAATCCTCCAAGAGATTTATGGCTCGAAGAAGACCTCCTTGGGCAGTTCCAAGAAGTTGCAGAAGTGCCTCCAAGATTGCCTTCCTCCGAGCTCCTGGTTGATCTCCACGCCGAGGGGATGATGGGGAGGCCTTCCCCTTGCTTCAGCTTCCTCCTTGATGCAGAAGATCTCAAATGAACCTCAAGGGGTCGGATTTGGGGGTTCAAAAATGGGTTTTTCTCACAGCTCTAGGGTTTTTTCCTCTTCTCTCCTCTTGCAAGGGTGAAGGAAAGAATGGGGAGAGCCATTTCGGGTTCAGACCTAAAGAGGGTCTTTCTCCACTCATAGGGTGATGGGACACCCTCAGAGCCGTTGGGGGACATCCCCCAATGGTTGCCATGCCTTGCTTCAGAAGACAGCAGCTCTGCTGCGCATGCAGGCCAGAGAAGTCGACGTCCAGATCGCTAACGCCGGAATTAGGGTTGGCGTCCAGGGCTGGACGCTAACACCACCTCAACGGCCTGGGGATTGACGCCAAAGGGCCTTCGGCCAGAACCCTAATTTATGCAGAAAACCATGCATACCAAGCTTCTATACATGCAATAAGTACATGGTATTATATTCACACTATCATCATGCAATACATACACTATTTACGTTTAATATAAACACATGTACACGTAATTATACTATTTTAATATCTACGTAAATACGTACATACATACTCAACACAATATACACACATAAATACGAAAAATCCTTGGGCAGTTCCAAGAAGTTGCAGAAGTGCCTCCAAGATTGCCTTCCTCCGAGCTCCTGGTTGATCTCCACGCCGAGGGGATGATGGGGAGGCCTTCCCCTATGCTTCAGCTTCCTCCTTGATGCAGAAGATCTCAAACGAACCTCCAAGGGGTCGGATTGGGGGTTCAAAATGGGTTTTTCTCACAGCTCACCTAGGGTTTTTCTTCCTCACTCTCTCCTCTTGCAAGGGTGAAGGGAAAGAATGGGGAGAGCCATTTCGGGTTCAGACCTAAAGAGGGTCTTTCTCCCACTCACTAGGGTGATGGGACACCCTCAGAGCCGTTGGGGGACATCCCCCAATGGTTGCCATGCCTTGCTTCAGAAGACAGCAGCTCTGCTGCGCATGCAGGCCAGAGAAGTCGACGTCCAGATCGCTAGACGCCGGAATTAGGGTTGGCGTCCAGGGCTGGACGCTAACACCACCTCAACGGCCTGGGGATTGACGCCAAAGGGCCTTCGGCCAGAACCCTAATTTATGCAGAAAACCATGCATACCAAGCTTCTATACATGCAATAAGTACATGGTATTATATTCACACTATCATCATGCAATACACACACTATTTACGTTTAATATAAACACATGCACGTAATTATGCTATTTTAATATCTACGTAAATACGTACATACATACTCAAACAATATACACACATAAATACGAAAAAATTCGAGGGTCTTACAACATCCAACAACAATACTACACATTCAACATACATCATACAATTAAATAAAATAAGACTACACCTTGATTGATTATGCTAACCTGAGCCTCCAACTGAGCCTGGAGTGCATCTGGGTGTGGGCCTACGCCTGCATGGCCTGCACCAAACCTTGCATGAACACTCCAAATCACAGGTGGCGGTGGGGGAAGTACAGGACCCTGCGGTGCCGGGCCTGCTGCTCCTCCTACTCATCACGTCTCGGCTCGTCCTCATGGGCCGGCGCTCCGCCACGCCTACCTCTCGAAGCCATGGCTGCAATAAATTTCAGCCACCATTAGAGCTATGTTAATTTATTTCCTAACCATTTTCTTATCTATTTTCCACTCACTATTAATGATTTCTACACATGTGGACATTCCTGTAGACTTAGCATGTAATGGGATGATGACTTAGTATATATTCATGTGCAATCTCAACCGGTCGCTCTGATACCAATCTCTGTGACGACCCTCATTATACCGGTACGGTTATACCAACCCACGTCGGTATAATGAACGTTATCACAGTGGGGCATTTACCCAAACAATAACATACGATTGAGATGCTCATAAGTATAAATACAGAGTAGCGGAAGTAAAAGAACTACTTGTCTTCATTTCATCATCCACATTTAACATACATGATTCAAATGACAATTTAAAGATAACTGAAGTCCACGTAAATAAAGTGCTAAAAATCAAATTACATAGCTTGTCCACAATTACATAATAGTTTCATTACAATGCCTCAATTACATACAATGAAAGCAAAATGTCACGATGACGACTCCACCAGGCTACTCGCCACGCTCGGAGTCACTCTCCACGGTCTCCTCTAATGATGTAGGGTCACCAACTAAACCTGTACGCCGAAGCAAGGAATGAGTCTATAAGACTCAGCAAATAACACCACACACCTCATACATGCATATATCACAGTAGGTTTTTCATTCAATTTACAAAGCAAAACATATAGCATGCTTGGACATTGATAAAAGACAACCTATCATGATAATTCTACAAAATTTAAAACACATGGTACATGATTTAAGCCATTCCAAAATAAATATCCTATCACATGCTTTCTACTCATTCAATCACATGAAAGCTATATTTCAAATCAAGCTACACATGGAAGCAACCACACATGGGATTCTTGCCTACATAAAAGGAAACATTCCTATCATGGTTTCTACACATTCTTGCACATGCAATTTATCATTTCATACACATTAAGGTTGTTGTTTGACATACTTTAGCAATTCACATCCTATTGCATGAGAGCTACAATTCCAATTAATTACAACACGATAGCAATTAAACATGGAATTGTTCACACATATGCAAGAAATGCTCCTAGCATGGATTCTACGCATTTTTACACACATAAAACATTCTTATAAACACCTTTAGGTTGCTGTTATAACATTTCACATTAACATATCATGGACCACAATTTCACAATTTAACATAATGGTTTCACATGTTTACACAATTACTCATTCACATAGTTCTCTTTTTACACATTGCACATTTACACATATTCACACTACACAATTTACACATAATCACATTCACATTTCACAATTCACATTCACATTTCACAATTCACATTCACATTTCACAATTTAGTGCCGTGACACATAGTCTAAACCACCATTAGAAGGACACATCACATAACACATACACATAGACGTCACCTAGGCAATACAGTGACAACTCTTGGACTGTGCAGACCGGGAGAACAAGTCTCCACCCTAACCAGTGGTACTTGTCCACCTCCAGGATTTCATCCTAATGCCCTTAGGATCTTAACACATTGAACCTTCCCATGGGGACTTTTCCATGGTATGGTTCCACGGCCCTCTATGGAAGCAGTGTCACACATGGCACAGTCTTACACATTACACATTCTGATTTTAACACACATATTACACATGTCTTTACATTCTCTCACTTATACACATGGCTCTATTTTCCTAATCATGATACTAATGTTGACAGAAATCAAACATTCAGTAGCTCACATTAATCAGGTTGGCAAACACATCATCAAATCATATTCATGATAGCATGCATTTATCACATATTTTCACATGGAAATTTCATAATACCCTTTACAGTTATCCAAATATCATAAAATTTTAACCACACACTAATTTCATGTTCATGACCTCACATACAAATTTCCAGATTTTTCTGAGTTATATTACATTTACAGAAATTAAAACATTCAGTTTCATGCCATTCATATAGTTCAGTTTATCATGGAACATAACATGAATATCCAGTTTGACAATTCACAGCCCTGAACCTAACATACCCATCATCATAGGAATTTTCCCCATATTTATTGCACAACACACAAGTTACTGTAAACTTTACAAATCATACGCATGTCTTCTATGTCCAAAACAGAAATTACAGTAAATCCCACAATCATGGAAAAATTCTCAAAATTGCAGGGCATGGACTGATACGTATATACACGGTTTAGAAAAATTTAGGGCATTCCATTCCTCGGGGATCATGTAGACAGTAGGTGAACATGCATAATCCATTTTCCAAACATGTATTTCAATAAGTCTAACAATTCATGCCATTCACTGAAAAGCACAAAAAATTCCACATATATCACATTGTCTATTTTACATAACATATACGATTACATTATATCCTCATGCGAAAACACTTCGGAAATTAATCATATAGAAGGGAGAACAGCTCACTGTTTTGTCCTGAAAAACGTAACGGCACAGTTTGGCCGTTAACGGAGCTTAACTGCATTGTCGCATGCCGCAAACTAAAGATCTTAATGGCAAGAGAACTTGCCGTCAAGTTTAGGTCTGAACAAAAACACAGACCCGAGCTCCAAGAACAAGAGAATTTGGGGGATCCAGGACACGATAAAATCTCATAAAAATAGTAAAACCCTACTAGACTCATACATGGACGAAATGTATGGGTTACTTGCCTCTAAATAAATCTTCAAAGAGATCAAAGAGGTTGATGAAGCTCTCCTTGGGCAGTCCCAAGAAGCCTCCAAAACACCACTCCTTCGGGTTCTTGATCGATCTCCACAGCAGGTTGGAGTCGGGGAAGCCTTCCTCTAGGCTCCAGCTAGCTTTCAGTTGTTGTAGGTCACCGGATGAGCTCCAAATTGCCGGATCAAAGCATGTAAACTTCAGGTTTTCTCACAACTAGAGTTAGGGTTTCCTCTCCTCTTGCAAAAGAGCCAAGAGAGGTCTTCCTGGTTGCAAAGGGGTTTGGTTTATAGGAGAAGGGGCTTGGGATATCCCGGAGGGGTGATGGGATGGCCTGATAGCCATTGGGGACATCTCCCCAATGGCTGGGCTTGCTTGCCCCTGGAATTTCGGGGTCTGCAACGCATGCAGGTCAGAGATATTAATGTCCACTTCCATGGCCGTTGACTTAAGTATTAGAGTCGAACGATGTTGACGTTGACTATAATGGACGTCCACCATGTTGACGCCAAATGGGCCTTTCGGCCAGAACTTAAAACATGCAGAAAATCCATGCATATTCTATATACTTACATGCAATATGTATACTATCACGTACACCCTACCACCATGCAATTCAAGCAGTATTTATAATCTATTTATACACATGCTCACATAAGCATAACTAGTTAATACGTACGTAGATATGTACATCTATGCATACACAAGCATGAATTATTTACACGTAATAAAGTAATACAACAAAATTCGAGGGCCTTACATCTGGAATCTGGGACTAGTGTCGACACTGCCTGGGACTGTGTCGACACACTTGACCCTATCTTCATGAAAAACCTTCAGGGACTCTGACCTAGTGTCGACACCATCAATGGGTGTGTCGACACTACCATGACAAAATCTGTATACACCTGCAAATTTAACACATAAATCATAAGTACAATGTATTATCATTAAAATATGAGATATTAAACATCAAAAACATGTTGTCTAAGCATTATTGTGATATGTATAAAATGTATAATATGTTCAACATGTCATCATCAAAATCATAATATGTCATCATTAAAATCAAAATATGTCATCATCAAAATCAAAGTATGAGTGATGTTCATTTGTCATCATTAAAATACAACTTTAGGAAATTCCAAAACACACTCAACCCAACAATCTCCCCCTTTTTGAAGATGACAAAACATATGCACAGTCTCCCAATAACCTGACTCCCTTGACTGCAATAACTCCCCTTGACCATATACACCCTTTGAACTTTCTCCCAATAAAGAACTTTCTCCCCCTAGAAACTTTTAATTTCTCCTCCTTTAAGGAACTTTCTCTCCCTTTTTGACAGCATCAAAAAGTTAGACAAGAGAGAGAAACAAAGATTGTAGGAGATCAAGAAATGAAATGTAGGAAATGAATGGTCAGAAGTAATCAAAATAAGTGAGGCAAAGTGATATTGTCAAATGAGAGAAATGATTGTATTTTTGGTATTGTGCCACAAAGTTTAATCACAAAGACACACTCAACACAAGGTATAGCAAAAATATAATGATCTGAATGTAGTTAAAATAATGATGCAAATGTGAAGTAAAGTGACCTATATGAATGAGCAGAAATATTTAACAAGGATGTTAGGAGCTTTAAGTTTAACACAATGTAAACTAATAGGTCTAAACTCAGTATACATGAACTTTATGAAGGTCTTAAGTTTTTTCATCCTGTCAATTTGATTTTCTTTCATTTTTTAACTGGGAAAGAATACAAGAATAAATTAGTTAAATCTCACTTTTCAGTGCAAGAGATCACATTGATCAGATGCAAGATCTCCTGATTACTCAGTGGTTTAACTTTCATTATCTTATCCAGAGTTAAAAAACTTTTGATTTCCACTTTTTGACGCGAAACATATCACTTTTTAGGTGAAATGGCCCGGTTACTCAGTGGTTCAAGAATTTGCATTGCTCTGTTTGTATCTTTCCAGATTGTTGATCATTTTCTTTTGATGTTTTGCAGGAATATGTTTGCTTTGACCAGACAAGTCATGACTATGAATTTAGAGAAATTATTCTTAACATGTGGTAAAAATGAAGCTTAAACATGCACATGTTAAATAGTAAAGCCACTCATGTGCCTACAAGTGTTTTGCAAGTCATTTTAAAGACATTCAGTATTAAGATTGCTTAACCTTGAAATGATACTGAATCTTTGAAATTAAACTAAATGCACAATGAGTTTAGTTTCAATGTTTTAATTCTCTCATAAGAAAATAGCACAAGGACTCAAAAATTCTGATGACTTTGGGGTTCAAAATAGACAAGTAAGTTCAAGAGATATGACAATGACTCCCCCTTTTATGTATCTCCCCCTTACAAGGTGAACATGAAGATTATTGAAGAAATAGGAATGGAATCAAGTGAAAACAGAATGAACGTGGATGTTTTATTTGAAAGACAAGGACTCCCCCTCAACAATTGCATACAAGACTCTTGATACTTGGCGGAGACATATACTCACGCATAGTGAAAGTGTCCAGACAAGCCTGACTTGTCTTTCTTCAAATCACCATTTGATATACCAAGAATGCCAATGCAATGTGAGAGTGAGGAATTCATTTGCAGAAACATTTGTCAACAAACTGAATGGGAGTTGATGATAAATCAGATATGAAAGAATATTTCTTCAGCATTTCACTCAAAGATTCTTTTGACTCACTTCCCCATAAGATATGCATGATATGAAATGATCATTTAAGCAATTCAGATATGTTCATTCAAAGTAGTTTGCACAGAAAGAATATAAACATGATCAAGCATGCATTAACAGGCAATTTATTGAAGGAGAAAAATTTCAAAGACTTAAAATAAAGTTTTTGAGATTTTCATTTTTCTTGATGACCTTTTATGCAGGAAAAAACTATTGATACTTGGCGGAGAGTTTTTCTCACGCATGATGAGAGTTTCCAGACAAGCCTAACTTGTCCTTTCACATTTCACCATTTGATATACCACATGGTCACTGCAAAAAGGTCAATTATTCTTTAGTTTTAGCATGAAATTCATTGCCTTTTCAAGAACATTTTTTGCACTTTTTCAAATTTACTCCCCCTTAATATGTGCATGGAATGAAAAAGCTAGCAAGCAATTTACACATGATTATGAACACAATTAGCTTTAAGCATAACATGACTTTTGGTACTTGGCGGAGTATTTTACTCACGCATAATGATAGCTTCCAAACAAGCATAACTTATTTTTCCACATGTCATCATTTGATATACCAAAAAAGTCAAAGCAGTTGATATGTACACAGAATCATGGGCACAGTTAAGCAAGTATGATAATACAAGCATGATTCCAATTGTTATGACACAAGGTTATTGTTGGGAGTAGCATCAGAACATATTTTTTATTGTTCAGATACAAAATCAAACATCATTTCAATTCAGACAATTCAAATTTGAAATGATAAAGAAGTTTTACCTGAATGGACTTCAATTGCTTTTCAAAGATTTTACCTGTGTTCTCCAATCATTTCTTGCCTTGTACAGCCAATATCTTGAATCCATTTACAATGTATGGCTGCAAGACTCCTCAGCTTGTTGATCAAGCTGGTTTTAGGACCCACACTTGCTTGGGTCCTGCAATGAAATCAATGTTAGAGTGCAATAAAGATTTTTGAATCCAAAATGATTTTATTTTTGGTATAGATGCATTTCTTTCATTGACAGAACTATGAGCAGAATTAGTTCCAAATTTTCTTTTTGCCTTGCTCAATGTATCTATGTTTTCATGAAGTGTTCAATTTATATTCACGTGGAGTTTCTGAGCATTTTCAACAAAATCATGATTCTTAGTTACATGTGAATGATGTGAAAATTTTTGCAAGTAATTCAAGCTAAAATCATCATAGAAGAAATGAAATAAACAAGCTATCATGTTTTAATGACAACCATTTATTATTGTTTTTTTATTTTTAAAATTAATGACTCTTACACAAGGAAGATCATTGGTACTTGGCAGAGGTTATTCCTCACACATAATGATAGTTTCCAAACAAGCATGACTTGTCCTTCCACAGTTCACCATTTGATATACCAATTGATCTTTGCATAAGAGTCCCAATTGATTTCAGTTTTTATTTAGCAGAGAATCTCTCAGAAGTATTTATCTGGTGAGATTTTCATTTTCTTTCATTCTTTTCACTTACTTTCCTTGTAGCCTTTGTCATGAAGCCTTCATTTTGAGATTGACTACAAGGATCTCTGCATCCAGCATTCAAGCAGCACATTTTAGAACTCAAACTTGTTTGGGTCCTAAAGATCTTCCATAAATTTGCAACAATGATTTTTGAATCCAAAAGGATTTAATATTGGATGCATTTTTCTGAAGACTAGAAACACTGGAATCTTGGTTTCTAATCTTAGAGCTATTGGTATAGAATGCACCACTGACATACTGAACATTTTGTTTTCTATTTTTCAGATTTTTATCATTGAGATTTTTAACATGGAATTCGGAAGAGATCTTTTATGCAACAGTTCCTTTTTCATGTACATAGAATTTCTGAGTGTTTTCAGCATGAACATGATCTTTATTCTTATGTATATTAACATGAAACATGGGAACATGCACAAGATTATCAATTCTATGCCAACATTCCCTAGAAGTATGCCCAAATTTATGACAAGTGAAGCACTGGACTGATTTGACATATGTTGATCTCTATTCCAGCAAAATTTGGCTAAATGACCAGGTTTATTACAATTAAAGCAAATGAGATCATTTCTTACCTGGTACTTACTTTGGCATGTATGCATTTGCTGGAATCTCCTTTTCATGTGAGGAGGCTTACCATGAAGAGAAGGAGGTACCTTTTGGTGGCTCTTGGCATGATGTGAATTTGAAACTTGCCTTAGAGCTTTTTGAACTGATGGAGGAAGTAGATGAATCTTCTTAACAGTAGCATTCTTCTTTTTCTCTGTCTGTTTCTGAACAAGAACTTTCACAAGTTTTTCATTAGAATTAACAGAGTTCTTGTTCGCAGCAGCTTTAACAAATGTTAATTTTGTTTTATTTTAATTTTTCTTATCTCTCACAGAGGCAAGACTTATGTATTTAGTATTTTTCAATTCATGTTGAAGCTTCTGTTTTTCAGCTTTTAATGCAACAACTTCTTTTTCTGAAATTTGAAGTTTATCTAGCATGACATCCAAACCATTTTTCATCTTGTTCTTTTCATTTTCAAATTGAGCAATTTGTTTTTCCAAATCAGCAATTTTATTACTCAAATTGCTACAATCATTGTCCAATGGTTTGTCATGCAACAAACATTCAATCTTCCTTTTTAGATGACTATTTTCTTCAACAAGTTGTTTGCATCTTTCATTTATTTGATGATCATGAGACATGTTAGAAATCTGTTTGTTTAATTGATCATTGTCAAATTTGAAATTTTCATTGAGATCAATCAATTTTTCATTTTCATCTTTCAAATTAAGATTTTCGAATTCCAACTGATCATGATCTTCTTTTAACTTGGACAACTTGTTTTCACAAATTTTGATTTTATCTTTCAGACTTTCTTCTTCAGAATTCAGTTTCTGAACTTCAATTTTTAAATTCTCAATTTCTTCTGAAAGATCTTTATCATTGTTCTGGAACAATTCAAGTGTGTTTTTCAAATTTTCACTTTCCTTATGGCAATGTTTTAAAGTCTTTTTCAAATCTTTATTCTTAGTGTTCAGCTTTGCATTAAGATTTTGCATCTTTTCACAGAATTTAATCAATTCAACATAAGACATGCTTTCATCTGCATCAGAATCAGAATTAGAATACATAAATGGATCTGGAATTGATTTACCTGACCTTGTAGACCCATTTGAATTCTTGTGTTCTGAAGAGGATGCAGAATGCTCTGAGCTCATGGAATGTGCTGTTAGAGCCAAAGTCTTTTGAATTGTTGATTTTCTGGATTCATTGAAGCTCTTCTTCGCCATTAAGTGCTTGTGAATTTCTTTTGCTCCTTTTCATTGTGAATCCTTTCCATCACTACTGTTGGCCATAAAGCATAACTCCTCATTTGCTGAACTTAAAGAGTTCTCTTCTTCATCCTCACTTTGGTCTTCATCCGACCAAGTTGCAATCATGGCTTTTGGCTTCTTCAATTTGTTGTTCTTCTTGTATTTGTCCTTTTTGATCTCAAGACACTCACCCTTCATGTGTCCTATCTTGTTGTACCTGTAGCAAACAATATCTTCATCAGTTTTTTGATTTCTGCTAGCATTAAAATTTGAAGAAGAAGCATTCCTTTTACTAGAAGAATATTTTTTTCTTTCCATTGAATTTTCCTCTTCTTGATTTTAAAATTTTTCTAAATTGTCTAGTCATGATGGCAAGTTCATCCTCATTAGACTCAGACTCATCAGAACTTGATTTTTCTTGATTTTTCTCTTTGTTTCTTGATGAAGCCTTAAGTGCTACTGGTTTAGCCTTAAGCATTTGTTCTTCACTTCTCTTCAGATTTATTTCATAAGTCATTAAAGATCCTATGAGTTCATCCAAAGAGATTTTGGATAAATCCTTAGAATCTTCAATTACTGTAGCCTTTGTGTGCCAATTGGATGATAGAGAGCGCAAGATTTTTCTTACCAAATCAGCATCGGTGTAGTCCTTACCTAGAGCCTTCAGTCCATTTACAATAATCATGAACCTAGCAAACATTTCAGAAATTGATTCATCATATTTCATCATGAATAATTCATATTCAGAAACAAGAATATTTGCTTTGGTTTCTTTAACTTGGGATGTTCCCTCATAAAGTAACTCAAGCTTATCCCACATCTCCTTAGCAGATTTACACATGGAGATTCTTGAGTACTCTTTTGGGTGGACTGCACATTGAACCATGTTCATGGCACTGTAGTTTAGGGTGGCCCTCCTAATTTGTTCCCTTGTCCAGGTTTCCTCTTCTCCCTGGTTCTCATAAGGACCTACCTCAACTACCCTCCAAATCTCATAGTTCTAGGCTCTAAGGAAGACTTGCATGTGATTCTTCCAATAAGAATAGTCAGTCCCATTGAAGAAGGGTGGCCTATTGATGGAATGGCCTTCAGCAATAAAACCTTGAGAATCCATCAATTAAAATAAGATAATGAAAGGGCAAGCAAACAATTCAAGTAATTAACACAGAGATCAAATAGAAACAATCAAATCAGATCAGAAACAAATATTAACCCGCTCTAATACCAATTGTAGGATCGAATGGATGGATGGATCAGATCTAGAAGGGGGGTTGAATAGATCTGACACCAATTAATGCGGAAGCTCAAGCAATTTAAAAAATGCTTCGAATCAGAGATCAATTCACCCAAACAATTTACTGATCTGATGTGTGATTAGTGTGTGTGAGCAAATCGATTAGTAGTGTGAACGAAATCCCTATGCATGCATCTAGCATAATACAAAGTCAAACCACAATTCAAACCATTGCACAGAGGATTTTTAGGTGGTTCGGAAATCACCTCCAGTGACTCCTACGTCCACCCCTCACACAGTGAGGCTACACTACTCAAAACCTTGAGTACAACACATACTGGAGCACGATGACTCCAAACACCCTTGAGCACGACTGCTCAACACACAACCTTGAGTTCAACGACTCACAAACTGAGTGTGACGGCTCAAACAACAACCGGAGCACGACGACTCCAAATTGAGCATGACGGCTCAAACCACACCGTGAGTGCGACGACTCACAAACCAGAGCTCGACGGCTCCCAAAACACAAGCTAGATCAAAGACAACAGAAATCAGATCCTCTAGCAATGATCTGATTCAAGACAAATTCGTACACAGAAATTTGTGTAGAACTTCATGCATAAATCTCATAGACGAAATAAAGAAGAACAAACTCTGAAGTGAGAAATGGATGTAGAATGAGTGTTCTTCGATGAAGAGGCCTTGCAGACGCTTCAATTGAGGAGCCTTGATGGAAATCGATGGAGATTCTCCTCAATTGGCGATGCTCTGCTTTGATGGCATCTGAAATGCCAAAAATCCTTCTTCTCCTGCGCCTCTTCAGTTGGATCTGCTCCCTTGCCTAGCACAACAAGCTTCTCTCCAGAGATTCCCCTTGATTCCTACGTCCTCCCTCTTGAAAGGATGGCCTGTAACTTCTGGAGATGGAGTAAGATCTGGAAAGCCCCCTTTGGCCGCCAAAAAGCTTCTTCTACAAGTGTATGGGCTCTCTTGCCTTTGGGGTACAAGGAACATGGGTATTTATAGCCCCATATGTCCATAAAGTGCCTTGGGTGCATGGGCACATAAACCTAGGTCAAATCCCCTAATTCCCAAGCATCCACGTGTCCAGAGAAATTCACGTTTTTGAGTTTCAGCCAGAGTGTGTCGACACCACCATGGAGTGTGTCGACACACTGTCCCAATTCTGCAAAATTGGTATTCTGGGAACTGGGTCTAGTGTCGACACACTTACTGGCTGTGTCGACACACTGTCCCAGTCTGGCAACTGGGTCTTCTGGAATCTGGGACTAGTGTCGACACTGCCTGGGACTGTGTCGACACACTTGACCCTGTCTTCATGAAAAACCTTCAGGGACTCTGACCCAGTGTCGACACCATCAATGGGTGTGTCAACACTACCATGACAAAATCTGTATACAGCTGCAAATTTGACACATAAATCATAAGTACAATGTATTATCATTAAATATGAGATATTAAACATCAAAAACATGTTGTCTAAGCATTATTGTGATATGTATAAAATGTATAACATGTTCAACATGTGATCATCAAAATCACAATATGTCACCATTAAAATCAAAATATGTCATCATCAAAATCAAAGTATGAGTGATGTTCATTGGTCATCATTAAAATACAACTTTAGGAAATTCCAAAACACACTCAACCCAACAGAATATGAGAGATTCCTCAACTCTGAGTGGTGTAAAGTCTATCATGAGGCAGCCCTCTAGCTCAATCAAATTAATTCCCCCTTAGCTCAGTCAAATCAGCCAATTCTTACTCCTACACAGTTCATGGATCTCAACTTTATCAACCTGGTTTCAGATCCTTATTCTATTTGGGTTGAGAGATTCAAGATTTTTGAAGCCTTGAAGAAGGACCTGAAGTCTCACAAGCTTGAATATCCTATCATTATAGACAAGTTTCTTCAGCATGCCAGTTTTGGGACTACTGGACTCTACAAGTCATCTCTTGGTGATCATGAGTACACTAAATTTATTGATGATCAGAGACAGCTTCACATCAAGAGACTCAGTCCAAAGATGGGGCCTTCCTATAATATTAGTTGGGGTGTGTTTAAAAATCCTTTTAAAGAGCAGGAAGTCCAAGCTTGGCAGATTATTACTCGCCATGCTTCCCTTCTATCTCCTGCCTTCTATATTTATGACCCTCACTAATTAATAGAATTTGCATCTTTGGCTCCCATTTATCTTAGTCTCTTTCTTATTTTTTTTTGCTCATTTATTCCTTTTTGCTTAATGACAAAAGGAGGGAGAAAACATTCTGAAATACATACTTTAAATGTTCCAACAAATTTATTTCAGCTCGTTTTTTATATGCAACTCTTTATGTTTTGTCGTCACCAAAAAGGGGGAGATTGATGATCAGTCCATCTCCATATAATTTGTTATTTATTATATGTATTTTTGGTGATTAAAAAAACCCTAAAATTATTGACTAACATCATTTTCTGAAGTTTATCAACAGGTCTCAAATTAAACAAACTCAGTAAGTTATCGACACTCACTGTAATTTGAAGTTCATTGCATATGATCTGTCTAAGTATACATCGACATCCATTAAAAGCACACAACGATTACTATTTTACTGGTACACCGATTTCAGAAAGAACATCGATTTCACTTAAGTATCGACTTTATATCTAAAACATCGATTTTGGTTCTACATCAACTTCATAGCTAAAACATCAATTTCAGAAAGAACATCGATTTAACTTAAGTGTCAACTTTATATCTAAAACATCGATTTTGGTTCTACATCGACTTCATAGCTAAAACATCGATTTTAGAAAGAACATCGATTTCACTTAAGTATCGACTTTATATCTAAAACATCAATTTCGGGTCAAACATCGATTTCAGTTCTACATCGACTTCATATTAGAACATCGATTTCGGATCAAACATCAATTTCACTTCTACAACGACTTCATTTAAACATCGATTTCGATAGAATATAAATTTTATGTAGAACATCGACTTCACTTAAAACATCGATTTCGGTTCTACATCGATTTCATATGGAACAACGATTTCTTTTCAAACATTGATTTCACCTGAACAACGATTTCGTTGAACAACGATTTCATTTGAACATCGATTTCATTACAACAACGACTTCATCTAGAACATCGATTTCATCTGAACATCGACTTCAGATAAACACTGACTTCAGATAAACAACGATTTTGTACAGAACATTGATTTCATGGATTATGTTCACATCGACTCCATGTCAACATGGATTACATTCTCACATGGATTATGGTTAGAACTCAACATCGATTTCATATTTACATCAACTCGCATAGCACACAGACTGTCTCTAAACATCAACTCTCTTTTATATCAATTATGTCTTAGACAGTTGTTGAATATTTCTATTATAATCATTCTAGATAATTTTGAATATATTTCATTCTTTGTAACTTTCAATATATTCAAATCTCTGTGGATTTCAAGTCTTCCTACGAACCATGTTGTCTCATGTATACTCAAACATTTATGTGTGTGGTACAATATCTCTGCACGATATATCTTCTGTTTACCATACTCATGTCATATAAAGTAAAGCTTTTTAGGATGATAGAATGGAATTTCCTTTCTAGTATATCTTCATAACAATATGACTACTAACGTTGACTGACAGTTTAGACAAAGATAAGTTGTCTATGCTTTAGCATTTATTGTATACAAGATTCCGGTGGGAACACATGCTACAACGTTGGACCTATCAACCTAACAGAAGCAAAAAGATATTCAGACAGTCCGCCTCTATTTATGTTTCTATCCCAGCATTTAATGGCTGCAGGTTCTCTTGCTCCATACATCGGACCAGACACTCCAACATGCATGAAGATATGAGACAACAATACTTCAACGGTTCAAATCTTTCAAAGAAGATAAATAGAAGACTGGTGACTCCATGCAGAACAACTTTTGAACAGCTTGAACACCTTAGTCACCTTGAAGAAAAAGAAAGAAGAGCTTGCTCCTCCATTCGAATCAGTCTTCATCTCTAGCTCTCCATAGCAACTTGTTCCAGTCTTTGAGAGCTTGTGTAGATCTGAGAGACCCTCATTCTGTGTAAACCTTTGTCTCTCAGATTCAGCCTCAGATCAAGCAATCTCTATAAGCTTGGTGTAGGGGCCATCCACTCTTTACCCCCTTTTTTTTAGTGTTCCACTTCGTGTGTGAAGAGTAGACCTACTGTGGAGTGGGTGTTGTTCCCTTTGGTAAGAAGGAAGACATGTTGCATCAGGTGGTATTGTGCCTCTTCGTGTAGAGAAGAGAAGGCCAGCTACGGCTGGATATGTAAGTGTCCTTAAGGGGGACTGTACCCTTGTTTAGTGAAATCCCAAGTTGTAGCTTGGGGACTGGACGTAGGACTCCTTGTGACAGGAGATCTGAACCAGGATAAAATCCTTGTTGTCTGTATGTGTGTGATTTTATTGTTTCTTTATTGTATACTAACTCTAACCATCGAACTTAGTGTCTTCTGTCAAAGTATTTTATTTACAGGAATATTCTAAAAGAAATTTTTAGCAATCCATTCACCCACCCTCTGGGCTTGCAACCTGGTCAACAGGTTATCCACTCATTAATTAAGCAAGCATCTATAAAAATAATTGCACAACAATCGATACCAACTTGGTCATCAATCAGAAGGAGTAAATGTCAATCAATATGAAACTAAGCAACAATTGATTGGTCAAGAATATAATGTAAACGGTCGAAGTGAAGCTTCAGATGGCCAAAATATAACACAATCAGTCGAAGTAAATCTTCGGATATGACAAAGTGTAACTTCGGATATGACGAAGTGAACTTCGTATAAAACAGATCATAACGCTGTCAGTCGAAGTGAAACTTCAGATATGACGAAGTGTAACTTCGTATATGACGAAGTGAAACTTTGTATAAAATAGTTCATAATGTTGTCAATCGAAGTGAAACATCGGATATGATGAAGTGTAACTTCGTATAAAATAGTTCATAAAACTGTGGATAGAAGTGAAACTTTGGATATGACAAAGTTGAGCTTAGACTGATCATGGCCAAAACTTGATGACGAAATGCCAACTTTGGATATGACGAAGTGGACTTAGGATATGACGAAGCTAGCTTCGTATATGATGAAGTAGAGCTTCGACTGATCATAATAAAAAACTTGCATGACTTCAGATGATGAACTTTAAAGCAATAGAAGATGAAACTTCACTTCAATTGAAACTGTGAAAAGATTATCAGTGATGAAACACATGAACTTTGAATAAAATTATGAATGGCAACAAGGACTTACAAGCAATTGAACACCATCTAGTGAACTTAGAAATACTTGGAATACTTACAATGATGATCCTTCAGGAAATTTATTTTCTTTGAGTCTCCTGTTGATAGACTTAACCAAAATGATATTAAGGTAAATATATTTTGATAAGTTTTGTTATCACCAAAATATATAATCATGGAGATAAAGGAGTCAACAATCTCCCTTTTTGGTGATGACAAAACTAACGAAAATCATAATGCTCCAAAAATGATATGATGAGAATCAGAGTATGTATGTATTTCAGAGTATTTCTCCCCCTTTTTGTCAATGACCAAAAAGGAAGGTATATGGAATAAGAATGATGAAACCAAAAAGAAAAGTTGTGGGGAAGGATTTAGGAATTCTCCCTCGTTGTCCATGACTCCCCCTCAGTTCAAGGCTCCCCCTTAGCTCAAACCAATGTGAAGAGAGAAAGAAGTTAAACGTAGGGAACTTGGTAAGGAGTAGACCATGAAAATGACCCATAAAAAAATCAGATTGGTAGTTAAAGATTGGATCAAAATAGAATGAGTAGATGTTGCAATAGGATGATGATAATAGTCAACCTGTATGAAGGATGTGTCAACCTAATGTAAGGAGGTGTCGACAGATAAAGGAGTTGTGTTGACCTGATTAAATAATGTGTCCACGCAAACATGAAGTTCAAGAAGTTTTCAACAATGATTAGGATTCATCCATTCCCAAGGTACTCTAAAAAATTAATGTCTTCAGTTATTGCAAAAATACATCCATTACAAATTACACATGCCCAGCTCTCTTCGGAGAGAAGTGAATCTTTCTTCAGGTAGGGCTTTTGTAAATATGTCTGCCAATTGATTTTTAGTTGCTACGAATGAAATGCTAATATTACTATTTGCTACATGATTTCTAATGAAATGATACTTAACCTCAATATGTTTGGTTCTTGAATGTTGTACTAGATTCTTTGTGAGATTGATTGCATTGGTGTTATCACATAGCAGGGGTATAAATCTGATGTTTAGTCCATAATCCTCCAGTTGTTATTTGATCCACAGTAGTTGAGTGCAGCAACTCCTAGCAGCAACATATTCAGCTTCATTGTTGACAAGGCCACAGTGTTCTGCTTTCTTAAGGAATAGGAGATCAAACACCCTATAAGAAACTGACAAGAACCATTGGTGCTTTTTCTATCCACTTTGCATCCAGCATAATCAGTATCAAACTTATCTAAAAATGATGTCATCAACATAAATTTGCACAATTAAGGTATTTTGATAGCATGAATTAATAAACAATGTGCTATCTACTTTTCCCTTAGTAAAACCATGTTTTAAAGGAAATACACTTAGTCTTTCATACCACGCTCTAGGTGTTTGTTTTAGATCATATAGTTTCTTATGCAATTTGAAAACATGATTAGGATGGTCTATGTCTTCAAAGCCACGAGGTTGTTCAACATAGACTTCCTCTTTTATAAAACTATTTAAAAATACATATTTCACATCCATTTGAAATAATTTTAAATCACATGCAGACGCATATACTAATAAAATCTGAATAGCCTCAAGTCTAGCTACTGTTGTATAGGTTTCATCAAAATCTATGCCCTCCTCTTGGAAATAGGCTTGAGCTACCAGTCTAGCCTTGTTTCTAGTAATGACACCACCTTCATCCATTTTGTTTTTGAACACCCATTTGGTGTCAATAACAGGATTATCTAATGGCCTAGACACAAGGGACCAAACTTAGTTTCTCTTGAACTGAATTAGCTCATCTTGCATGGCTAAAATCCAAGACTCATCAGTCAGTGCCTCATTAATAGTCGTGGGATCAATTTGAGAAACAAATGCTAAATAATCACAGGGAATAATATTACCTCTGGTTTTTACCCCTATATTTGGATCTCCAATGATATTTTCTTTGGGATGATCCTTCTTATATCTCCATTCCCTAGGAAGGTTGTAATACCCCAGATTTTTAAAATAAATAAATAATAAAAACAAAAATAATAAATTAGATATTGGATCGAAAATAGAAGGTAAAGGTAAAATATAACCTGAATAATATTGAATTTGACAATATCCATTAATCTCTAAAGGAGAATCCCCATAAATTAAATTCTATTAAAATAAAGATAAGTAATGGGCCTTATCAAATGGGTCACATGAAAGTTAATGGGCCAAATAGGAGTTTAAAAAGATGGAATAAGAGAATATACCCCAAAATTCGTAACCCAAATGTTACCAAAATTAAAAGGGGGCAAGGAAATCAATTAAATGGTTAATATGCACTCAAGTTGGACTCCTAAACTTACCCCCATTGTCTAGGTACGAAATTGGAACCCCAACCTAACCCAATTAGGACAAACAATGGAAGGAAGGTTGGAGAATACAAGGGAAATTTGGAGTTTTAGAGTAATTAAATTTGTAGTAGGATTTAACAAAGCTAGACGTATAAAAACACCCCAAATCTTTCATGGCCAGCCCTAATGCTCTGCTGAGGAGTTCTTGGACGAAAAGAGGAGGCCACAGGAGGAGGGAAACGTGGGGAATAGAAGCTTGAAGCATCTACACCGTGTTCTTCGCGTTCAGAAAGACATAGGAGTTTACATCCCTCAAAGGTAGGTATTCTCGGGCTAAAGAAGAACCTAACTCATACCATCTTGTAGAGCTACATGTCTAGTTTCATATGCAAGTGATTTGCCTAATTTTCATCATGTATTCATTGAGTTATAAGTGTTTTCCCATCATCGCACAAGTCTATGTCATTTCTTGTTCATGCTAGTTTTCACGCCTAACGAGACCAAATTGATTCGGTCCAAAGACATAGTTCTCTTCTACTTGATGTCCCCTACAAGTTCCATGTTCACTACTTTGTCCCAAGTGCCCTAGATTGAGAGTTATAAGCGTTGCATGAAGATCGCTGCTTGTTTCTTCTATTTTTGGGTTGAGCATTGAATCGCGACCGAGCCAGACGTCACTATTCAACTGACTGGTATCACGTCGGACAGAACCGACACATTTACCTGAAAGGAGACCGCCAATGTCGTCGCATTTTTCTTTCGTACCGTGCATCAAACTGTGTGCCCGTTGACTATTAGAAGACTTCTGAAATGCGACCACCAAGGTCGTCGTGTTTCACCGTTGTTTCCCGCCTCTGGGGAATCACGCCTTTTGAATAGTTAGGGTTTGCATGAACGCGACGGCCCTCATCGTCGCATTTCTGACCGTCTGTTAAACACGACCATCATACCCGTCTCGATTTACCTATATTATTCCAGTAGCGATTATGGTGTTATTAAATGATTATTTAGGGTTGTTAAGCATGTGTATACCCTGTCAAACTGTGCAATGAACAGTAACATTCATGGTATTAAATTTTGATATATGTCACATAATTTCTTTAATTTAAAAGTTATTGTGCACGATCATTTCATGTTCCATGATTTCTTTCACATGCACACACCAAATATATATCCTTGCCATAAAACCATGCAGAAAATACGTGAATAAATTATCTGGTAATTTACTTCAATAAATGCACATTATTCAACCATGATAATAATGACATTGTTTCCGTTTTCTTACGTGGATTTTTTAATACCGTTACCGCTGCTCCACTATTCTAGAATTCCTCTAGAATGTCGAGCAACTCATTTTCTCTACACACTACTCTCTTGACAAGTTGGAACCTCTCTATTGGACATTCCGTTCCAGTAGACAAGGGACCTTTTGTTAAGACTTCCGTAGGACTCCGTACTCTGTGGATTCGCTCATGGAGATCGAGCTGGTTGTACCCTAACACCTATGACACCCATAGGGATCAACATGATCCAAATGGCTTTTAGAAGTTCTCTCTTATCTTGAATCACGCCGGACCTCTGGACTTGTGCATAACATGGCTAGTGGAAGGTTGGTGAATTCCACTTGACTGCCAACACCAATCGCGCGTGTTGTGCAATTATTACTATCGCCCGTTTAATCAACGTTTTATGTGCAATGACCTATCGTTCTCATCTATACTCTACTCGCTCGTCTATTCACACTCTCTCTGCTATCTCGTCTATTCATCCAGTACTCTCATCTATTTCTTAGTATTCTCTATTGGCCATTTGACTGATTGTCTAAGATAACAAACATAACTAATGCCAGACAATATTATAAAGGGCCCGATCTGGTCCTAGGAGGAGCGCCTGAAAAGTGCCATTTACCTGCGGGAGTTTAATGATCAGGATGTTCGACATTACATCCAAGTGCCATACTATCTAGATTAATCAAAGACAATCAAAAGTTCTATATTCTCTTGTTGTCGATTGACAAAACAAAGTGTTATATTCTCTCGTTGTCTATTGACAAACAAAGTGTTATACTCTCTCTCGGCTATCTACGGATAACCAAAGTGCAATACTATTTCGATTGACAAAAGTTAATCAAAGTGCAATTTACTCTCTATATGGCCAACTACACTCTCTCCTTGCTATACGTGTTACTTGCTATTACTTGACAATGAGGTTACTTGCTATTGATTTTCTATTGTTCTCTATCGTGATTTGATTCCTTGTGCTATACTTGATTCAAGTGTTATTTGAACCGTGCTACTCAATTTATTGCTTCATTGACTATACTTGGCTCTCTCTCTATCATTAGTGACTCTACTTTTAATACGTTAATCATGTAAAGCATGCCTACACTATGAGATATAAATCCTACTGGGCATTATCGCTCACCCTACGTTATTTGTCATATGTGTTTTAGGTAAGTCGAACGGTGACGTCATACACATCAAGGGGAATGGACCAGAGTGTTGAGCGACCTGGAGTCAAGTGATGATGTTACCTTAGTACGACGGAGTCTAGTAGTTATTGCATTAGATTTCTTTTCCAATGTAATAATGTCATTGAGCCCTATGTATTGGCTCAGAATTAATGGTTGTAATAGTCTTAGCGAAATTTTAATGAAATGAAGAGTTTATTCCAATTATTGTTCATTAGATGCTCTGATTTACTCAACTGTTCGTACATTTCACACTACTATGTACATTGCTCACGTCTCCCCGATTTATTCCGCTGCTAAATTGGTGGGGCGTGACAAAGGTCCTCATGGATTATATCTTTCTTTTGTAATTCTTCCAAGGGTGGATCTTCATTATCTTTGATAGATACCTTCTGCATTTTCTTGGATAGGTCCTCTGTACCTTTATCATCACTAACAATTTCCTTTTTCAAGAAAGGGTTAGATTCATCAAATATAATATATACAGTTTGTTTAATTAATAGACTTCTTTTATTAAAAACTCTATAACCTTTGGGTTTGGAAGTGTACTAAAAGAAATACCTTCATCGGATTTTGGATTCAGCTTATCAATGTTTGTCTTACCATTGTTGTGATGAAGCAAGGACAGCCAAGTATCCTGAAATGACTGATCTTGGGCTTTTTCTGCTTGAACAATTCATATGTTGCCTTCTTTAATATAGGTCTTATCATAGCTCTATTGATTATGTAGCATGTTGTATTAACTGCCTCTGCCCAAAAATGTCTTGGCAGGTTATATTCAGATAGCATGGTTCTTGCCATATCCAATAATGTTCTATTTTTCCTCTCAGCTACTCCATTTTGTTGAGTTGATCTTGGTGCTAAGAAATTGTGTTCAATTCCTAGAGCATCACAGAATTTTGCAAACCTATCATTCTAAAATTCTCCTCCATGATCTGATCGAAGACTTATAATAGTGAACTTCTTATCTTTCTAAACCAACTTGTTGAACTTAACAAATGCTTCAAATGTGTTATCCTTGTGTTCTAGAAAAGATACCCATATATATCTTGACAAATCATCAACAATAACAAATCCAAAAAATTTTCCACCTAGACTAGTAGTCCTCATAGGTCCAAATAAATCCATGTGGAGTAGTTCTAAAGGCTTAGATGTGGTTCTAGTTGTCTTTGATTTGAAGGACCCTTTGGCATGTTTTCCCTTCGCACATAGTCCACAAAGTTTATCAAATCTTAAGTTAATCGTTGGTAAGCCTTCCGCTAAGTCATGCTTGTGAGCTTTTTGATTCCATCTAGACTGGCATGACCTAATCTCTTGTGCCAAAGTTCTGCATTTTGTTCTTTACTTGCCGCCAAGCATACTCTTGACCTTTCAGATCTTCCATACGTAAAACAAAAAGATTTCTTTTTCTGTAGGCTTCGAAAACTATTATTCCTTCTTTGATGATCAGACACTTGGATTCTTGGAACTTAACTAGATGACCCTTGTCACATAACTAACTTATGCTAATCAAGTTGTGTTTGAGACCTTCGACGTAAAGTACTTCATCTATCAGTGTCTTTCTTTTGCTTCCAACTAATCCACAACCAATTATTGACCATTTTCCATTGTCTTCATATGTCACTGTTCCTTCTTCAGACTTGATTGACTTAAATAATATTTTATAACATGTCATGTGTTTAGAACATCCATTGTCCAAGTACCACTTGGATGCTTTTAGACTTACCTACAAACAAATTAATGAGTTTTAGGTACCCAAATTCTTTTGGCTCCTGAGTGGTTAGTTTCGACAAACAGACTTTTTAGTATCCATTTTAAATGTTTTGATGGACGTGTTCTTTGTATGATCAAGTTTATTACAATGAGTACAATAAGTAATATTATGTAATGTTTTACTTACCTTACTGTGTTTCTCTCCTTTTGTTTTGTAGGTAGGTTTCTTCTTAGCTACACATTTTGGTAGAGGATATTTTTCTGGATATATACTTATTTCTTTATTTTCTAGTGGTTTATAACCAATTCCATATTTCTTCTTACCTGATCTTCTTGCACCTTTTAATATTAATGAAGATCGTCCATTAGTTAATTTTTCGATAGTAGCTTTTAAATATTCGTTGTCTTTTGTTAATATTTCTATTTCCTCTTTTGACTTAATTATAGTTTCTTGGTTTTCTAAACTTAGTATTTTGTCACTTTTAGTTTTTACATCTTCACACAGCAGCTCATTTCTTCGTTATAAGTCTTGTATTTGTTTTTCTAGTTGTTCCATTTCAGATTTTAAATCTGAGTTTGTTATTTCAAGACACGGGAAATTTTTCTTAATGGATTTTAAATGTTTTCATACATCTTTATATTTTTCATATAATTCATTAAAAACAACTTTTAGATTATCATCATCAGAATCTGAAAAATGAATTAAAAGAGGTGTCAGAATTTACCTTATCGTCAAGATTTGCCATAAAAGCAAGATGAGCCATTTCTTGTTGTTGATCATTTGACATTGAGTTTTTATATGAGCTATCTTCATTGCTCCAAGTAGTTGCCATAGCCTTCTTCTTGTATCTCTTGTATTTTCTGGATGGATCTTCCTTCTGATGTTCATTTTTCTTTAGCTTGGGACAGTTTGTTTTCAAGTGCCCGGGCTGCTTGCATTCATAACAAATAGGTTCAGTTTTCTTGACTGTTTTATCCTTTTTGAAATACCTTCTACCTGAGTGATGTTTCTTCTTAGCCAAAATCCTTTGTAGAAGTTTTGATAGAAAAGTTTCTTCTTCACTGTCTGCATTGCTTCTTTCATCTTCTGAGTCACTTTCAAAAGTGTTCTCTACTGCTTTCAGAGCATTGTTACATTTTTTCTTGGTGGAGGATTCTCCTAATCCCTCCATATTTATCTCATGAGCTATTAAAGACCCAATGCGTTTTTCGAGCGAAATAGTTATGAGATCATTTGCTTCTTCTATGGCTGTAACCTTGGGAGTCCACAAAGTTGGTAAGAATCTTAGTATTTTTCTTACCATGTCTCATGTCTCCTACTGTTGGGTTGAGTGTGCTTTGGAATTTTCTAAAGTTGTATTTTAATGATCACGAATAAACATCATTCACACCTTGATTTTGATGATGACATATTGTGGTTTTGATGATGACTTGTGTGATTTTGTACTAAATGGGTTGAACATGTTACATACATCATTTATGTAATAACAATGCTCAAAAAGCATGTTTCAAATACTTTACACCTCATACTTTGATGATAATACATTGTACTAATGTCTTATGTGTTAAATTCTCAGGGATATATAGGTTTTATCATGGTAGGGTCGACACACCCATTAATGGTGTCGACACTGAGTCATATTCCCTGATGCTTTTTTATGAAGACAGGGTCAAGTGTGTCGACACAGTCCATGGTCGTGTCGACACTAGACCCAGCTTCCAGGAGATCCATTTGTCTGACTGGGACAGTGTGTCGACACAGTCAATGGTCGTGTCGACACTAGACCCAGTTTCCGAAAGACCCTTTTTGCGTAAATAGGACAGTGTGTCGACACACTCAGTGGTAGTGTCGACACACTACGTCTGAAATTTCAACTTATGATTTTTCTGGACACGTGGTTGCTTGGGGATCAAGGGAATCTTCCTAGGTTTTTGTGCCCACGCACCCCAAGGCATCTTATGGACATATGGGGCTATAAATACCCCCAATCCTTGTACTCCAAAGGAGAACCTACGAGGGACAACCCACACACTTCTAGAAGAAGCTTTTTTGCAGCAAAAATGGGCTTTGCAGATCTTGCTCCATCTCCAGAAGTTGCAGGCCATCCTTTCAAGAGGAAGGACGTGGGAATCAAGGGAAATCTCTGGAGAGAAGCTTGTTGTGCTAGGCAAGGGAGCAGATCCAACTGAAGAGGCGCAGGAGAAGAAGGACTTCTGGCATTTCAGATGCCATCAAAGCAGAAAGAAGGGGGATCACCTATTGAGGAGAATCTCCATCGATTTCCATCAAGGCTCCTCAATTCAAGTGTCTGCAAGGCCTCTTCATCAAAGAACACTCATTCTACATCCATTTCTCTCACTTTAGAGTTTGTTCTTTCTTATTTCGTCTATGAGATTTATGCATGAAGTTCTGCACAAATTTCTGTGTACGAAACTGTCTTGAATCATATCATTGCTAGAGGATCTGATCTCTTTTGTGTTTGATCTAGCTTTTGTACTGTGAGCCGTCGAGCCCTGGTTTGTGAGTCGTCGCACTCACTGTGTGGTTTGAGCCGTCGTGCTCAATTTGGAGTCGTCGTGCTCCAGTTGTTGTTTGAGCCATCGCGCTCAGTTTGTGAGTCGTTGAACTCAAGGTTGTGTGTTGAGCCATCGTGCTCAAGGTTGTTTGGAGTCGTCGTGCTCCAGTATGTGTTGTACTCAAGGTTTTGAGTAGTGTGGCCTCATTATGTGAGGGGTGGACGTAGGAATCGCTACAGGTGATTTCCGGACCACCAAAAAATCCTCTGTGCAGTGGTTTGAATTGTGGTTTGACTTTGTATTATGCTAGATGCATGCATAGGGATTTCATTCACACTTCTAATTGATTTGCTCACACACACTAATCACACATAATCCACACACACCCACACTTCAGATCAGTAATTTGTTTGTCTGAATTGATCTCTGATTCGAAGTAATTTAGAATTGCTTAAGCTTCCGCATTAATTGGTGTTAGATCTATTCAACCCCCCTTCTAGATCTGATCCATCCACCTATTCGATCCTACAATTGGTATCAGAGCGGGTTAATATATGTTTCTGATCTGAATTGATTGCTTCTATTTGATCTCTGTGTTAATTGCTTGAATTGTTTGCTTGCTCTTTCACTATCTCATTTTAATTGATGGATTCTCGAGGATTTGTAGCTGAGGGTCATTCCATTAATAGACCACCATATTTTGATGGGTCTGATTATTCATACTGGAAAAATCGCATGCAAGTTTTTCTTAGGGCTCAAAACTATGAAATCTGGAGGATAGTTGAAGTGGGTCCTTATGAAAATCAGGGAGATGAGGAGAATTGGACTAGAGAGCAGATTAGGAAAGCTACTCTTAATTACAGTGCCATGAACATGCTTCAGTGTGCAGTCCACCCTAAAGAATATTCAAGAATATCCATGTGTAAATCTGCTAAAGAGATGTGGGATAAACTTGAATTAATGTATGAAGGAACATCTCAAGTTAGGGAAACCAAAGCAAACATACTTGTTTCTGAATATGAATTGTTTATGATGAAATCTGATGAATCAATTTCTGAAATGTTTGCTAGGTTTATGATAACTGTCAATAGACTGAAGGCATTAGGTAAGGAATACACTGATGCTGATCTGGTAAGAAAAATCTTGCGCCCTCTATCATCTGTTTGGCACACAAAGGCTACAGTGATTGAAGATTCTAAGGATTTATCCAAAATTTCTTTGGATGAACTCATAGGATCTTTAATGCCTTATGAAATAAATCTGAAAAGAAGTGAAGAACATTTGCTTAAAGCTAAACCAGTAGCACTTAAAGCTTCATCAAGCAATAAAGAGAAAATTCAAGAAAAATCAAGTTCTGATGAGTCTGAGTCCAATGAGGATGAACTTGCCCTCATGACTAGGCAATTCAGAAAATTTTTAAAATCAAGAAGAAGAAAATTCAATGGAAAGAAAAAATATTCCTCTGGTAAAAGGAATGCTTCTTCTTCAAATTTTAATGCTGGTAGAAATCAAAAAACTGATGAAGATATTATTTGCTACAGGTGCAACAATGCAGGACACATGAAGGATGAGTGTCCTGAGATGAAAAAATGACAAATACAAGAAGAACAACAAATTGAAGAAGCCAAAAGCTATGATGGCAACTTGGTCAGATGAAGACCAAAGTGAGGATGAAGAAGAGAACTCTTCAAGTTCAGCAAATGAGGAGTTATGCTTTATGGCCAACAACAGTGATGGAAAGGATTCATAAAGAAAAGGAGTAAAAGAAATTCACAAGTACTTAATGGCAAAGAAGAGCTTCAATGAATCCAGAAAATCAACAATTCGAAAGACTTTGGCTCTAACAGCACATTCCATGAGCTCAGAGCATTCTTCATCCTCTTCAGAACACAAGAGTTCAAATGGGTCTACAAGGTCAGATAAATCAATTCCAGGTCCATTTATGTATTCTAATTCTGACTCTGATGTAGATGAAGGCATGTCTTATGTTGAATTGATTGAATTCTGTGAAAAGATGCAAAATCTTAATGCAAAGCTGAACACTAAAAATAACGATTTGAAAAAGACTTTAAAACATTGCCACAAAGAGAGTGAAAAATTGAAAAATACACTTGAATTGCTCCAGAACAATGATAAAGATCCTTCACAAGAAAATAAGAATTTGAAAATTGAAGTTTAGAAATTGAATTCTGAAAAAGAAAGTTTGAAAGATAAAATCAAAATTTGTGAAAACAAGTTGTCCAAGTTGAAAGAAAATCATGATCAATTGGAATATGAAAATCTTGATTTGAAATATGAAA
Source organism: Colocasia esculenta (assembly GCA_014218235.1). Taxonomy (NCBI): domain Eukaryota; kingdom Viridiplantae; phylum Streptophyta; class Magnoliopsida; order Alismatales; family Araceae; genus Colocasia; species Colocasia esculenta. The sequence continues at coordinate 71,910,275 of CM024754.1, read as the reverse complement.
ATGAAAAATTGATTGATCTCAATGAAAACTTCAAATTTGATAATGACCAATTGAACAAACAGATTTCTAACATGGCTCATGATCATCAAATAAACGAAAGATGCAAACAACTTGTTGAAGAAAATTGTCACTTAAAGAGAAAGATTGAATGCTTGTTACATGACAAACCATTAGATAATGATTGTAGCAATTTCAGTAATAAAATTACTGATATGTAAAAATAAATTGCTCAATTTGAAAATGAAAAGAACAAGATGAAAAATGGTTTGGATGTCATGCTAAACAAGCTTCAAATTTTAGAAAAAGAAGTTGTTACATTAAAATCTGAAAAACAGAAGCTTCAACATGAATTGAAAAATACTAAATACACAAGTCTTGCTTCTGTGGGAGATAAGAAAAATGAAAATAAAATCAAATTAAAATTTGTTAAAGCTGCTGCGAACAAAAACTCTGCTAATTCTAATGAAAAACTTGTGAAAGTTCTTGTTCAGAAACAGACAGAGAAAAAGAAAAATGCTACTGTCAAGAAGATTCATCTACTTCCTCCATCAGTCCAAAAAGCTCCAAGGCAAGTTCTAAATTCACATCATGCCAAGAGCCACCAAAAAGTACCTCCTTCTCCTCATGATAAGCCTCCTCACATGAAAAGGAGATTCTAGCAAATGCATACATGCCAAGGTAAGTACCAGGTAAGAAATGATCTCATTTGCTTTAATTGTAATAAACCTGGTCATTTAACCAAATTTTGCTGGAATAGAGATCAACATTTCCATCAATATGCCAAATCAGTCCAGTGCTTCACATGTCATAAATTTGGGCATATTTCTAGGGAATGTTGGCATAGAATTGATAATCTTGTGCATGCTCCCATATTTCATATTAATGTACATAAGAATAAAGATCATGTTCATGCTGAAAACACTCAGAAATTCTATGTACATGAAAAAGGAACTGTTGAACAAAAGATCTCTTCTGAATTTCATGCTAAAAATCTCAATGATAAAAATCTGAAAAATAGAAAACAAATTGTTCAGTATGTCAGTGGTGCATTCTATACCAATAACTCTAAGATTAAAAACCAAGATTCTAGTGTTTCTAGTCTTCAGAAAAATGCACCCAATATCAAATCATTTTGGATTCAAAAATCGTTGTTGTAGATTCATGGAAGATCCTTAGGACCCAAACAAGTTTGGGTTCTGAAATGTGCTTCTTGAATGCTGGATGCAGGGATCCTTGTAGTCAATTTCAAGATGAAGGCTTCATGACTAAGACTACAAGGAAAGTAAGTAAAGAGAATGAAAGAAAATGAAAATCTCACAAGGTAAATACTTCTGAGAGATTCCCTGCTAAAAAAAAAATTGAAATCAATGGGGACTCTTATGCAAACATCAATTGGTATATCAAATGGTGAATTGTGGAAGGACAAGTCAGGCTTGTCTGGAAACTAACATTATGTGTGAGGAATAACCTCCGCCAAGTATCAATGATCTTCCTTGTGTAAGAGTCATTAATTAAAAAAAAAAAATGGTTGTGATTGAAACATGACTGCTTGTTTATTTCATTTCCTCCATGATGATTTTTGCTTGAATTACTTGCCAAAGTTTTCACTTCATGCACATGTAACTAAGAATCATGATTTTGTTGAAAATGCTCAGAAAATCCATGTGAATATAAATTGAACATTGGTATCATGAAAAATATAGATGCATTAAACAAAGAATAATTGTGTTATGGAACTAATGTTGCTCATAGTTCCATTAATGACAAAAATGCATCTACACTAAAAAGAAAATTCTCTTGGATTCAAAAAGGTTCATTACTGCAATCTAACTCTTGCTCCATTGTAGGACCCAAGAAGGTAAGGGTCCTAAAGCCAATTTGATCAGCAAGTTGATGAGCCTTGTAGCCATACCATTCCATTTGAAATCAAGACAATGGCTATGCAAGGAAAGAAAAATTGGAAACCACAGGTAAAATCCAAATGAAGACTATTCAGGTAAAACCTCATATCACTTTTAGATTGAACTGCTTAAGTTAAAGAAAATTCTTAAAGTCTTATCTGAACAATGAAGAGTGTGTTTTGATGTTGCTCCCAACAATAACTTTGTTTCTTAATAGTTGGAATCATGTTTGTGTTATCATGCTTGCTTAACTGTGCCCATGATTCTGTGTGCATATCAACTACTTTGACTTTTTGGTATATCAAATGATGATATGTGAAAACAAGTTATGCTTGTTTGGAAGCTATCATTATGCGTGAGTAAAATTCTCCGCCAAGTACCAGAAGTCATGTTATGCTTAAAGCTAATTGTGTGCATAATCATGTGTGAAGTGCTTGCTAGCCTTTTCATTCCATGCATATATTAAGGGGGAGTAAATTTAAAAAAGTGCAAAAATGTTCTTGAAAATGCAATGAATTTTATGCTAAAATTAAAGAATAATTGACCTTTCTGCGGTGACTATGTGGTATATCAAATGGTGAAATGTGAAAGGACAAGTTAGGCTTGTCTGGAAACTCTCATCATGCGTGAGAAAAATTCTCCGCCAAGTATCAATAGTCTTTTCCTACATAAAAGGTCATCAAGAAAAATGAAAATCTCAAAAATTTTATTTTAAGTCTTTGAAACTTTTCTCCTTCAATAAATTGTCTGTTAATGCATGCTTGATCATGTTCATATTCTTTCTGTGCAAACTACTTTGAATGAACATATCTGAATTTCTTAAATGATCATTTTATATCATGCATATCTTATGGGGAAGTGAGTCAAAAGAATCTTTGAGTGAAATGCTGGAGAAATATTCTTTCATATCTGATTTATTAACAACTCCCATTCAGTTTGTTGACAAATGTTCTTGCAAATGAATTCCTCACTCTCACATTGCATTGGCATTCTTGGTATATCAAATGGTGAATTGAAGAAAGACAAGTCAGGCTTATCTGGACACTTTCACTATGCGTGAGTATATGTCTCCGCCAAGTATCAAGAGTCTTGTATGCAATTGTTGAGGGGGAGTCTCTGTCTTTCAATAAAATATTCTTGTTCATTCTATTTTCACTTCATTCCATTCATATTTCTTCAATAATCTTCATGTTCACCTTATGAGGGGGAGGTACATAAAAGGGGGAGTCATTGTCACATTCCTTAACTTTACTTGTCTATCTTGAACCCCAAACTCATCAGAATGTTTGGGTCATTGTGCTATTTTCTTATGAGAGAATTAGACATTGAAACTAAACTCATTGTGCATTCAGTTTAATTTCAAAGATTCATTATCATTTCAAGGTTAAGTAATTTTAATACTGAATGTTTTTAAATGACTTGCAAAACACTTGTAGGCACATGAGTGGCTTTACTATTTAACATGTGCATGTTTAAGCTTCATTTTTACCACATGTTAAGAATATCTTTTCTAAATTCATAGTCATGACTTTTCTGGTCAAAGCAAACATATTCCTGCAAAACATCAAAAGAAAATGATCAACAATCTGGAAAGATACAAACAGAGCAATGCAAATTCTTGAACCACTGAGTAACCGGGTCATTTCACCTAAAAAGTGATTTGTTTCGCGTCAAAAAGTGGAAATCAAAGTTTTCAACTCTATATAAGATAATGAAAGTTAAACCACTGAGTAATCAGGAGGTCTTGCATCTGATCAATGTGATCTCTTGCACTGAAAAGTGAGATTTAACTAATTTATTCTTATATTCTTTCCCAGTTCAAAATGAAAGAAAATCAACTTGACAGGATGGAAAACTTAAGACCTTAATAAAGTTCATGTTTACTGAGTTTAGACCTATTATTCTACATTGTGTTACAATTAAAGCTCCTAACATCCTTGTTAAATATTTCTGCTCACTCATATAGGTCACTTTACTTCACATTTGCATCATTATTTTAACTACATTTAGATCATTATATTTTGCTATACTTTGTGTTGAGTGTGTCTTTGTGATTAAACTTTATTGCACAATACAAAAAATACAATAATTTCTCTCATATGTAAATATCACTTTGCCTCACTTATTTTGATTCTTCCTGCACTTTCCTTTTCACAACTGGAATTCTTCATCTCCTACCATTCTTTGCTTCTTTCTCTTATCTATCTTTTTAATGATGTCAAAAAGGGGGAGAAAGTTCCTTAAAAGGGGGAGAAAGTTCTTAAAAAAAAAAGGAGAAAGTTTCTTATGGGAGAAAATTCAAAAAGGGGAGATTTGAGTCAGGCAATTGGGAGATTGTGCATATGTTTTGTCATCATCAAAAAGGAGGAGATTGTTGGGTTGAGTGTGTTTTGGAATTTTCTAAAGTTGTATTTTAATGATCACCAATAAACATCACTCACACCTTGATTTTGATGATGACATATTGTGGTTTTGATGATGACATATTGTGGTTTTGATGATGACTTGTGTGATTTTGTACTAAATGGGTTGAACATGTTACATACATCATTTATGTAATAACAATGCTCAAAAAGCATGTTTCAAATACTTTACACCTCATACTTTGATGATAATACCTTGTACTAATGTCTTATGTGTTAAATTCTCAGGGATATACAGGTTTTATCATGGTAGTGTCGACACACCCATTGATGGTGTCGACACTAAGTCATAGTCCCTGAAGCTTTTTCATGAAGACAGGGTCAAGTGTGTCGACACAGTCCATGGTCGTGTCGACACTAGACCCAGCTTCCAGGAGATCCATTTGTCTGACTGGGACAGTGTGTCGACACAGATAGTGGTCGTGTCGACACTAGACCCAATTTCCAGAAGACCCTTTTTGCGCAAATGGGACAGTGTGTTGACACACTCCGGCTGAAATTTCAACTTATGATTTTTCTAGACACGTGGCTGCTTGGCGATCAAGAGAATCTTCCTAGGTTTTTGTGCCCACGCACCCAAGGCACCTTATGAACATATGGGGCTATAAATACCCCTAATCCTTGTACTCCAAAGGGGAACCTACAAGGGACAGCCCACACACTTCCAGAAGAAGCTTTTTTTGTAGCAAAAAGGGGCTTTCCAGATCTTGCTCCATCTCCAGAAGTTGCAGGCCATCCTTTCAAGAGGAAGGACGTGGGAATCAAGGGAAATCTTTGGAGAGAAGCTTGCTGTGCTAGGCAAGGGAGCAGATCCAACTGAAGAGGCGCAGGAGAAGAAGGACTTCTGGCATTTCAGATGCCATCAAAGCAGAAAGAAGGGGGATCGCCTATTGAGGAGAATCTCCATCGATTTCCATCAAGGCTCCTCAATTCAAGTGTCTGCAAGGCCTCTTCATCGAAGAACACTCATTCTACATCCATTTCTCTCACTTCAGAGTTTGTTCTTTCTTATTTCGTCTATGAGATTTGTGCATGAAGTTCTGCACAAATTTCTGTGTACGAAACTGTCTTGAATCATATCATTGCTAGAGGATCTGATCTCTTTTGTGTTTGATCTAGCTTTTGTACTGTGAGCCGTTGAGCTCTGGTTTGTGAGTCGTCGCACTCACTGTGTGGTTTGAGCCGTCGTGCTCAATTTGGAGTCGTCGTGCTCCAGTTGTTGTTTGAGCCGTCGCGCTCAGTTTGTGAGTCGTTGAACTCAAGGTTGTGTGTTGAGCCATCGTGCTCAAGGTTGTTTGGAGTCGTCGTGCTCGAGTGTGTGTGTTAATCAAGGTTTTGAGTAGTGTGGCCTCACTGTGTGAAGGGTGGACGTAGGAATCACTGGAGGTGATTTCCGAACCACCTAAAAATCCTTTGTGTAGTGGTTTGAATTGTGGTTTGACTTTGTATTACGCTAGATGCATGCATAGGGATTTCGTTCACACTTCTAATTGATTTTCTCACACACACTAATCACACATAATCCACACAAACCCACACTTCAGATCAGTAATTTGTTTGTCTGAATTGATCTCTAATTCGAAGTAATTTAGAATTGCTTAAGCTTCCGCATTAATTGGTGTTAGATCTATTCAACCCCCCCCCTTCTAGATCTGATCCATCCACCTATTCGATCCTACACCTACCATTTGTGATATCTGTAAAATGACTGTACATCTAGGAGATAGATTCTCCTGAATGTATTTGGAACTTTTCATATTGTGCTACCAATATATCTATTCTTGTTTCTTTTACCTTGTCTGTTTCTTCGTGGGTAAGTTTAAGCTTATCCCACATTTTTTTGGCCAACTTGCATGCAGATATTCTGTTGAATTCCTTCTTGCTTAATGAATAGCATAATATACTTTTGACCTTGCTGTTCTGAGACATGTTTTTCTTGTCATCATTTGTCCAATTCTCTTTGGAGTTAGTGACTGCTAGATCTTCATCTTCTATTATAGTCCATAGTGGATAGTCAAGACCTTAAAGAAAGAACTTCATTTTTATCTTCCAATACTTGTAGTCTTCTCCATCGAACAATGGAGGCCTGTTGACAGACAGACCATCTTTATAACCTTGGGCTGCCATTTATCTTTGCTCTTCAGATCGTGAGATCTACTTGCTTGAAGAGACTTGGCTTTGATATCACTTGTTGACCAAGTTGCAAGCCCAAAGGGGGGTGAATGGATTGCTTCAAAATATATCTACAAATTTTCTTGTTAAAAAATAACTTCAATCAGAAACACTAAATGCATGTGTTAGAGTTAGTGAGCAATGGAAATAAGATAAAAGCAATCACACAAAATGCACAAGGATTTTTATCATGGTTCGAACCTCTTATCACCAGGAGTCCTACCTCCAGTATCCAAGAAACTACTTGGTATTCCACTAACTTAGGGTGCAGCCCCCCTCAAGGGTTGTGCATTTATTTCTTGCAAATGCTTGATTATTGTTTTTACTTATGACAAAATCTTTTAGTTATCTCCTAAATCAAGTGTATTTAATTATACCACACTTTATTTTGTATGAAAATTCATGTGTTAAAGTAAAGGCATACATGTATTATACTATATAATCATTTTAGCGTCGACACATTGTCAATCTACATTATGAAATTTTTTCTAAGTACACAATGTAAACATACACATATATCATACTAACTCCGACTCCCAAGAAGTCGAAGTATACCACTACGACTCCTTAGAAATCAAAGTGGGATATCAATTGTTGAACAACTGGCATTACTCCGACTCTTAAAAAGTCAAAGTCAACTAGCCCTACTCTGACTCTCAAACAGTCGAAGTTAGATACTGATTGTTGAACAAATCGAAGACTCACTACAACTCTTGATAAATCAAAGTCTATTATCGATTGTCTCTAACGATTTCTGATATCCATATATCGATTGATGTTGATTCCACTTCAACTTTAATACAGTTAAAGTCTTTCTTATCATTCATTACTGAAGAAGTACTACGACTCTTCGAAAGTCGAAGTATGATATCATTTGTTGGACTATAGTAGCACTCCGACTCTTTGAAAGTTGAAGTATAATATCAACTTTTGTGATCAACTAAGATGCTCTTTTAAGTATTTGTTGTTATTTTTGTAGAAATGTTAATGTATTATTAGTGTGATTCTTATGAATTATTCAATGAACCACAGATGAACACAAGATGTCTCTATGACATTCTCTTTGCTATATGTACGATATTTTATCCAATGTGCTTTGTACTTCTCTATTCTTTTATTTAATGCTTCATGTCACTTCTAAATATCAGTTTCATAGTTTATCCTTTCATAATGCTACGTGTCTTTCAAAGACATATGTTAGCATACTTCAAAATATCTAGTTTCCAGATTTTCCATGAAAAGTTCCCTTTGCAACTGTACTGCACGCCAAACAGGTGTCCATTCCTCTTGAATGCTCACCTAACCTTGTACTGTTCAAAGGACATACTGTCTATCTAGAACTGATAGATGTCCGTTAGAAACTACATATCCCTTACCTTCTTATATTAGTTTATATCTCTCAAGACTAACCTCGAGACAAGGAAAAGACATGGTATGGTGTTTGCATAAATTCAGGAAAAAATATCTGAAGAAGAACCATGCAGCTACCTCTATAGCCTGAAGTCGTTGAGACTTAAAAGATAGAAGACTAGCTCTCTGATGATCTGATCTCATAAGTCTCCAAGTCTCAAGACCCAACGTTCAAATTCAAACGGCTATTTTCAAACGCTTGCTTTCAAACAGGAAACTAAAAGATGAAGCATATATATATGAAGCTAAAGTTTGAAAGAAACATAACAATAGACAGTGAGACACATGTGAGCATTTACAGCTACACAAAGAGAGAAGTCTTCACACATGGAAAAGGAAAGAGCTCACAAGATTTGAAGAGAGCCAGTTGATTCAAGATTCGACTTCCTGCTCTTTTCCTTTCAAGTGTTCTTGGGTGGCATTCTGCTATTCTAGATTTTTCATCTCAGTCCACCGTCTTTGAGTCAGAAAGAGTTAGAGCTTTCAATCCCATTTGTAATCTCTTTCTGATCTTCTGTGTTTGTTCATTCTTCTGAGCAGACACACTGTGTTCATCTCTGTGTTGTAATCAGCAGGGGGTTTGTTCCCTGTTGTGCCCCTCTGTAAAGGGAAGACATACAGTTGTAGGTGATTGTTATACCCCTCTATGAAGGGAAGACTTGCTTGGGAGCAAGTGGGTTGTAATACCTCTCAGGCTGAGAGAAGGCCAAGTGTTCTTGGCAATTAGTGAAAATCCCAAGGGGTTCTTGGGGACGGGATGTAGGACTCCTGATTGATAGGAGATCCGAACTAGAATAAATCCTTTGTGCACTTGTGTGATTGTTTCTGCCAAGTTCTCACTTGTTTCACACACGCCACACTAAGTACTAACGATACTATTTAGTGTAATTTATTTTCAGATAAATTTTATCTAGGACATCTATAGCCCCATCTTGATCCAACATCAAGGATACTTACACATCCAGCACCCACTGGCCTTCTCTTCAACCCACGAAGAGGCAATACAACCATCTGTAGCAACGGGTCTTCCCTTCAACAAGGGGAATAAATGACATGCCTACAAAAAGTCTCCTCTTCTCATAGGAAGAGGAGCACTCTTAAAGAAGAGTTGAAGAGATGGCCCCTAGACCAAGCTTATACAACAATACATTGCTTGATCTAAGGCACAAATTGAGAGAGAGAGAAGAATAGGCTATGATGCTACACTCTCAGAGACAACAAGCTCTCAAAAGAAAAGAAAAGATGCTTCAGGAGAGCTCAGAGTAGATGGACTTGGAGTGAGGGCACACTGCTCTTCTAGAGGTTGTAAAGGCTTTCTTTCTTAGTTCTCTTCGATATGTTTCGCCTTTCACAGCCATTGTTGTCTTCTTTATAAACACTTCATCTATCTTCATATGTGTCCGTTGAAGTGTCTATTGTCTCTTATTCCTTGGTGCTCATTTCCATGCAGTCGCAGTAAGTCTTACGTTGTAGAGACATGTGACTACCGGAAACCTACAGATAATTAATGCTAGGAGAGAGATCTTTAGTCAATGAAAAAGGGTGTTATACAGAAATAGATATGTCCATTCTATCACCATATAAATCATAAGAAGACTCGTTATAAGAATGACAAACCGTAAAGCACTTTCTGCAAGGGAGATGTGTCCCATGACTAAGTAAGCCACAGATAGATATGTTCTTTTCTGTTCATACGTAAAGTATTAGAAGACTTATCGTGAAGATAGTAGTTAGTCAAAAAGTCATATTGTAAGAAGATATACCAAAGAGGATATGCTCATATTGTCATCATTTTAAGCTACATAGGATATATCATGAAAATAGCAAACTTTAGACAATGATGTGTATGGGAATTGACAGACCATACATATGAAGATAACCTTGAGAAGTTTTATCATAAGAAGGATATGTAACCGATAGAGGGAAAATTAAAATGTGCATCTTTTAAAAATAATTTGAAAATATTACATGCCAAGATTCGATCATAACATAGATATAATTAAATTTCAATCATAATCAGTATGATTATTGTAAAGAGACTTGTTTTGATAAAGATGATCAAGGTATTGACAATAATTTATCTGAAATGGAAATACATGCTAATCGGTGTTTAAGTTACAGTCGATGTTCAAGGAGTAATCGATGTTAAAGCTTACTAGCAATCGATGTGTGACTTGGACTTTAGAGAAGTCGTAGAGACTTTGACTGATGACCTTTGTTCATCAATCGACACCTAACTTTAACTGTCCGAGAGTCGGAGTCAACATGATATATATGTATATGTTGTGTACTTCGAAAAATTTTTAGCAAGCAGAAGAACATATTTGCCATCCAAACATAGTGTTTATAAAATATATTCTTCTATGATATTATTATAGTGCATTTGAAGATTATTTATGTAGAGAGTTATGGACTCATTAATTAAGCAAGCATCTATAAAATAATTGCACAACAATCGATACCAACTTAGTCATCAATTGGAAGGTGTAAATGTCAATCGATATGAAACTGAGCAACAATCGATTGGTCAAGAATATTACTTAAATGGTCGAAGTGAAGCTTCGGATGGCCAAAATATAACACAATCGGTCAAAGTGAAGCTTCGGATATGACGAAGTGTAACTTCGGATATGACGAAGTTAACTTCGGATATGAAAGTGAACTTCGTATAAAACAGATTATAACACTGTCGGTCGAAGTGAAACTTCATATAAAATAGTTCATAACGCTATCGGTCGAAGTGAAACTTCGGATATAACGAAGTGTAACTTCGTATACGTTGAAGTGGAACTTTGTATAAAACAGTTCATAATGCTGTCAGTCGAAGTGAAACTTCGATATGACGAAGTTGAGCTTCGACTGATCACGACTAAAACATACATGATGAAGTGCCAACTTCGGATATGATGAAGTGGACTTTGGATATGACGAAGCTAGCTTTGTATATGACAAAGTAGAGCTTCGAGTGATCACGACTAAAAACATGCATGACTTCGAATGATGAACTTTAAAGCAATAGAAGATGAAACTTGACTTCGATTGAAACTATGAAAAGATTATCAGTGATGAAACACATGAACTTATGGATGACAACAAGGACTTACAAGCAATTGAACACCATCTAATGAACTTAGAAATACTCAGAATACTTACAATGATGATCCTTGAAGTAATTTATTTCTTTTGAGTCTTCTGTTGATAGACTTAACCAAAATGATATTAAGGTAAATATATTCTGATAAGTTTTGTTATCCCCAAAATATATAATCATGGAGATAAAGGAGTCAACACCTATATGACTAATGTTGGGGTCTTCTCCCCCGTAATGATTTGCTCTCATCCGATGTGGGTTGGTATAATCGTATCGGGCGAAAGTGGGTCGTCACTGGATCGGAGTTCCTTTGGCTTTCTAGACATGTTTCCTAGCTTCCCTGTGCTCCCCTCCTTTGTGTGGTGTGTGTGGTGTGTGTGGGTGGCCCCTGGGATCTTTATCCCTGAGTCGGCCTTCTTACTAGTAACGTGTCAACTTTGGGCGACGTATTACCAGTAAACGCGTCTTCTCGGCTTGACACATTATTGTCGTGATAGGCTTGTCCAACACATTCATGTCATGCCGTGGCAGTCGAACACGTTCATGTGGCGGCTTGTTTCTCTGACACATTAACCTTGCCAGCTGGTTTCCCCTTTTTGTAGTTAGGCAAGGCTGGTCGGTGCCTATGTGAACTGAGTTGGGTTCCCCGCTCAGTCCTCGATTGGTGGTTGACATGTTTTCCTATGTTTCTAGGTTCGAGTGTTGGGTGTGGATCTAGGGATGGTTCCACCCCGAGTTCAGCCTTCAGGTGAAGGATGCAGTGGTTCATCGTGCTGCGTCCTCAGCTGGAGGCGGCACCCTCGTTGTCATGCTATTAAGGTGACTCATGGACTATCCTAGCTAGTGGTGATAGTCCTTGGGCTGCCTTCCGACTACCTTTGCAACTGTGTGCCTTTCCTTCTGATTTACCAAGCTTTTGGTTGAGTCGTGTGTGCTTGTGTTGGCTGACGGCCCTCTCAAGAGTCTCGAGAGATGGATCCGTGCATGCCTCATGCTTGCTAGAGTTGTCGAGGGTTACAAGCCAGCTATCTGGCATTCTTTGGTTTGTCAAATTCTCGACACTTAAGGGCTTGTCCTGTTGAGAGGTTATTATTAGTCCCTATGTAAGGACCTCAAATTCTGTGCATATAATATTTATTTATTTCTGTGCATGTAGGTTTGTTTGATGTTTTTTTTATGTTCTGCCTGAAATCCCCGTTTAACGTCAACATCACTTGACGTTAATGGCAGGTTGACGGCAACTTGTGTGTCGTTGACTGTGCAGCCAGAGGATCTAGGCGTCAACATCGATTGACGCCTATTTCCAATTGACGATAGCAAAGTGGCCGTTTACTTCTCCGGCTGTGTTTGGGATTCCAGATCTGAAACGGCCCCATTTTCTCCAGAGATTGTTTAGGAAACCCAATCCCCAACGGTCAGGACTCCTAATGCTAGGTTTACCCTGACTCTATGCCTATATAACCTAGAGATCTCAGTTAGGAGAGGACATTTCTCACCTACGAATTTTTTGTGTTCTGGGGAGAGGAAAAGACAGACCTTTGAGAGGTTTGATCTGGAATTTGGGAGGCTTCTCCGGCAATCTTCTTTGGGGGGAAGGTTCTTCTAGAGGTGAAGGACCTCCCCTGACTCCGGGAGATCATCTGTGCAAGCATGAGGATCGGATTTGGGGCTGAAGGAATCACCTCTTTAGCTTGGCCGAGGAGGGCTTCATCGCCAAATTAGATCTTCTAAAGTTTTTCTAAAGGCAAGTAACTTAGGGGTTTCATCCCTAGACATGTCTGGTAGAGTTTAGGAATTTTTGCAGATTTTTAAATCGTGTCATGGACCCCCAAATTCTATATTTTTCCATGGTCGGCCTACACTTTTCTACAGACAGAAGGTTGCAGACACAGGTTACAGTTGTTAAATAGGGAGTAGTCTGTTTTATTGAATGTATGATTGCTTATGTGTTGCTTGTTGTCTCAGGCTCATGCTCCAGCTCTAGTTCCCCAGGAGCATGGCCATGGTGGTCCATCCATCATGGAGAGGTTTAAGAGGATGGCTCCGCCTTCTTTTAAGGGGGAGAGTCAGCCCCTCTTGGCAGAGAGCTGGATGAGGGAAGTGGAGAAGATTTTCCGGGCTATAAGGTGTGCAGAAGAAGACAAAGTTAGCCTAGCTACTTACATGCTACAGGTACTTAGAGTATATGTACTTGTGTAAGGTTAAGATTTTAGTTTGGATGGTGCTTATGAGTTATGTTTTGCCGAAGAGAGCCAATGTTTGGTGGTCCCCCGTGCTACGTACGAGGTATGAGGACGGTGCCATTGAGGTGACTTGGGCTGAGTTCACGAGGCTATTTCAGGCCAAGTTCATCCCCGAGCACATCCAGGACAAGATGGAGCAGGAGTTCCTATCTCTCACGCAGAGCTCCATGACTGTCTTAGAGTACGAGACCAGGTTTGCCGAGCTTTCTAAATATGCTCCTCATATTGTGGCGGATGAGCGCAGGAAGGCCAAGAAATTTGTGATGGGGCTCAAACCACCACTCAGGTCGAGGCTGGTTGCTTTTGACCACCGTACTTTGAACGAGGCTCTCAGCGCAGCATGCAGGCAGGAGAGTGAGATGGACCAGTATTTGGAGGAGAAGAGGGCAGCTCAGAAGAGGTCAGCACCACCTTTCCAGAGGCAAGACAAGAAGAAGGCAGCGGTGTACCAGTTGCCATAGCGTCCAGTAGCAGCTCCGAGTCAGCAGGCAGTTGTACCACAGACTCCCAGCTTCAGGCCCAGCAACAATAAGGTGTGTCCTCATTATGGTAGGACGCATGGCGGATCCGAGTGTTGGAAGCTTGCAGGGAAGTGTCTGAAGTGTGGCAGCACCGAGCGCTAGATCCGAGATTGCCCCAGACTTCAGCAGTTCGCTCAGAGAGGAGCGCCAGCCTCAGTAGCAGCACCAGTGACAGGGAGACCAGGAAGGCCTCGGGCCCAAGCCTGAGTGTTCTCACTAGCTCGAGAGGATGCAGAGTAGGCCGAGAACGTTATAGAAGGTACGGTTCTAGTCATGGGTGTGCAGGCTCGAGTGTTGTTTGATACGGGTGCTACACACTCGTTTATTTCCGAGTGGTTTGCCAAGCAGTTGGCAGCAGAGTCTGGAGTGGAGGCAGAGGAGTTGGAAGTTCCCTTTTCTGTGCACACACCAGCAGGTACGGTAGCGACCAGGAAGTGAATTCCATCCTTACCTGTGTGCATTGAAGACCGAGGTTTGTTTGGGTGCTTCTACTTGCTCAGGATGAAGGACTATGATGCCATACTTGGTCTGGATTGGCTTGAGGAGCACTATGCCTTGGTGGATTGTAGGGGGAAGAAGATTACATTCCGTATTCCTAGAGAGGATGAGTTCTCACATCTGTTGCCTAGGAATTTAGCGGGAAGGTTTGTGATCTCCGCCATGAAGGCTATGAGGATGGTGAACAAGGGTTGTGACGCTTTTCTTGCCAGCGTGGTCTTGGTCCCAAAGGCCGATCAGTCACCTATCCTTGAGGAGATTGAGGTTGTGCAGGAGTTTCCAGACGTGTTTCCTGATGATTTGTCTGGATTGCCACCAGTAAGGGAGATAGAGTTCACTATAGAGTTGCTTCCCGGCACCTCATCTATCTCTAAGGCTCCCTATCGAATGTCACATGTGGAGTTAGCCGAGCTGAGGAAGCAATTGTAGGATTTGCTCAATAAGGGGTTCATTCACCCTAGTGTGTCACCATGGGGTGTGCATGTGCTGTTCGTAAAGAAGAAAGATGGTTCCCTCAGGTTGTGCATCGACTACAGGAAGCTCAACCAGGTGATAGTGAAGAACAGGTACCCCTTGCCGCGCAAAGATGATTTGTTTGATCAGCTTTAGAATGCATCGGTGTTTTCCAAGATAGATCTGTGGTCCGGTTACCATCAATTGAGGATCAAGGGTGAAGATGTGTCCAAGACTACATTCAGGACCCGTTATAGACACTATGAGTTCCTTATGCTTCAATTTGGTCTGACGAACGCCCCTACAGTGTTCATGGATCTCATGAACAGGGTGTTTAGGCCATATTTGGATAGCTTTATTGTGGTGTTCATAGACGATGTGTTAGTCTATTCCTCTGATGAGGCTACACACCGTGAGCATCTGAGAATTGTTCTGGAGGTTCTCCGAGAGCACAAGCAATATGCTAAGTTCATCATGTGCGAGTTCTGGATGTGCAAGGTTCATTTACTTGGGCATGTGATCTTAGGTGCTAGAGTTGTTGTTGATCCGGCGAAGGTTCAGGTGGTGTTAGAGTGGGAGACTCCGAAGACACCATCCGAGATCAAGAGTTTTCTTGGTTTAGCAGGCTATTACAGATGATTCATTGAAGGCTTTGCCTCTATCGCAGCACCTTTGACTAAGCTAACTAGGAAGGGTGTGAAGTATGTGTGGTCTGAGGATTGCGAGAGCAGTTTCCAATTGTTGAAGACGAGGCTTACATCTGCACCCGTGTTGATCTTGCCCAGTGGTGCAAAGGGTTTTGCTATCTATTCTGATGCTTCTCAGATAGGCCTTGGTTGTGTGTTGATGCAGCATGGTAACGTAGTTGCCTATGCTTCTCGCCAGTTAAAGGAGCATGAGCGTAACTATCTGACCCATGATTTGGAGTTAGCGGCTATGGTTCATACACTGAAGATCTGGAGACACTATCTTTATGGTGTCAAGTTCGAGGTGTTTACTGACCACAAGAGTCTGAGGTATCTTTTCTCTCAAAAGGAGTTGAACCTGCGGCAGAGAAGATGGATAGAGTTCCTTAAGGACCATGACTTCGAGCTTCAGTACCATCCAGGGAAGGCGAATGTCGTGGCAGATGCGCTTAGCAGGAATGTTGAGCAACCATCCCTAAGGAATTTAAGAATTTTCTTAAATTAAAATATCTATTATTTTTGCTATGGCAAAACTCTTTAAAATAAACTTTTTACTCTTTAAAATAAATTTTCTACAAAGATAAAAATTACATATCACAAAAATCATTCAAATACATTTCAGGTCTTTACCTCCATCTTAGAAATTTTTCTAAGTCCACAGACTCTCTCTATGTCCTACTAAATTCGACTGTTCGCTTCGACTATCAAATCTGACTCCTTCAGAATCGAAGTCAAACAAACTTAAAAATTTTCTAAGTCCACAACTTTATACTTGATTCGACTTATATCTCCGACTGATACAGTCGAATGCTTCATATAATCTTTATACCTGATTCGACTGATGACTCCGACTGTTACAATCGATTGCCTTACAACATCTATCTCTTGATTCGACTGACATCTTCGACTACCACAGTCGAATGCTTCAAAGATTAAATCTCAGTAATTCGACTACTGGAGTCGAATTGCCTTGTCTTCTCAGAAGTCGAATTACACTACTGTTTTCTTGTTAAAGTCGAATTGCCTTATTTTCTTAGAAATCGAATTATCTTACTATTTCTTTACTGAAGTCGATTCACTCCTATTTCTTCAGTCGAATTACATGTTTCTTTGGATTTAACTTCAGTAATTATCTCTGTACTTAATAAACTTTCTTCTGATCCATTTTAGTCTTAACATCTAATGCAAATTTATCCTCCAATCTTTTCATGCATCTTTTTGATGAACTTTCAATATCTTATTAAAAGTGTCATTATCATATTATTTTTTTATTATTATCTGTCAGAACAAGTCATATCAGTCTTAAAACATTCATTTGAAACCCTGCGCATAACACTTCTGCTATATTTTAAGAAATACTCCTTGAGTTGTTCAAAACCTTTACTCCGGATTTTGCTGGATTCAGTAGACACTATGCATTTATGAATTCTCAGGCGCATGGCATCTGATAGGACTCACCTACCACTGACAGACCCATACTTCACCTTTTTAGCATATCTGTCTGTCTACTTTTTCTTTCTGAAAGCTTGTGCATACGAGTTTTCCATACCTATTTTCTGTACTTACCTGACTTACCTACCTCAAAGGTATGGTGTTCTGTCTTCCTTCTGTCTTTCCTTTGTAATAGACATTTATTGGAGCACGTTGTTAGCATGTCTCATTCACAGTCTATGATGACAAGAGCTTATCTTCTAGCTGTGAACGACTACTCCTCTTCTGAAGACTTTGGAAAGATGCAAAATCTGAAGAACTTCTGAACAATAAAGCTTATCAAGATCCAAAGGAAACTAGAGCTCTCTCTAAACGGTCAAATTGCAAATGGCCACAAGCCTCAACAGTTACATTTCAAACGGCTATATTCTGAAGTATATAAAAGGAGCTCAAGTTCAAAGAAGGATATATACACATATACACACAGCAATAGGCAACTCAAGAGAAGAGCATTCAAGCTACATTCGAATTCCTTCAACTCTCACAAGCCTTTCTGAAAGCTAAAGTCTGAGAGCTCTTTTTCTTTAGAAGAATTTCTCTGAAGCTCAACTAGTAGTGTTGGGTGGCAATTATAATTGCTTCAGTCCACCCTCTGATTTCAGTTAGGATTTGTATTTCATCTCTAATCTTAGAATCCTTCTGAAGTCTGTGTTTGTGTTCAGACAAACACACAAGTATTTTCATTTCTCTTGTGTAATTTCTGTAGAAGTCTGTTTCTGCATTGCCCCTCCTGTGTAGGGAATGCCTTGTGAAAGGCAGTTGTTGTTCCCCTGGTTAGGGAAGACTTGCTTAGGAGCAAGTGGGTTTGTATTTCCTCTCAAGGGTGAGAGAAGGCCAATTCATTGGCAGATAGTTGAAATCTCAAGTGGTTGGCTTGAGGACTGGATGTAGGACTTCCATGTGGAAGGGCCGAATCAGGATAAATCCCTGTGCATTCATTGTGTGATTGTTTCCGCCTTGTCTACACTTGAATCACACACACCACACTAATCTCTAACAATTTATTTAGTGTTGTGCAATTTCAGAAGCAAATTTTTTTAAAAAGGGAAGAAGTCCTATTCACCCCCCTCTAGGACATTCTTAGTGCCATTTCGATCCAACAAGTGGTATCAGAGCGAGGTCTTCTCAGAAGAATCTAAAAGATTTGAGAAGAAATGGCATTTGAAGCTCACAACTATGAAGGCCAATCAGTTACAAGGCCACTATTCTTTGATGGTGAAGATTACCAATATTGGAAGATGCGGATGGAATGCTTCATCAGAGGTACTGACTTCGACTTATGGCAGATAATAGAACAAGGTGACTTTCAAATCCTTGGAGGATCTTCTTCTGGCGATCTTTCCATTGCAGATAAAAGGAACATGTCTTTAAATTATAAAGCAAAAAAATATCTTTGCTGTGCTTTGTCTAAAAGAGAATTTAACAGACTTTTAGCATGTAAAACAGCTAAAGAAATGTGGGATAAGCTTCAAGTAACCTATGAAGGTACAGATAGAGTTAAACAAACAAGGATAGACATACTTGTATCTCAGTATGAACAATTTAAAATGCTTCCTAATGAGAACATAACTCAAATGTACAACAGATTTTCCAACATAATTGTAGGACTAAGTGCTTTAGGAAAAGTCCTAACAAATGAAGAAACAGTTAGAAAAATATTAAGATCTCTAACTAACGTCTGGACCCCTAAAGTTACAGCCATAAAGGAAGCTCATGACTTAACACAATTATCTATCGATAAATTAATAGGAACCCTTATGGCTCATGAAATTAATATGTAAAGGTTTTAAAATTTCAAATGCCTTGAAGATTGCAGATTCCTCCTCATCTGAAGACTCAAAAGAAAAATCAGATGACAGTGATGATGAGGCTATGCTTTCAAGAAAACTGCAGAGAATTCTTGCAAAGAAGAAGAAGTGTGGCTCAAAAATATTTTTCAAAAAGGATAAAAAGAAAGAGCCAACTTGCTATGAGTGCAATCAGCTAGGACATTACAAATCTGAATGTCCCAAGCTTAAGAAGAAGGATCAAGCAGAAAAATTTGACAAGAAGAAAGGCAAAGAAAAGAAGTTCAGAAAGCTCAAAAAGAAGGCAATGGCTGCAACATGGGACAATGAAGAAGCAACAAGTTCAGAATCATCTAGCTCAGAATCAGAAGAAGAAGAGAAGGCAAATCTAGCCCTCATGACAGGACTAGAACAGGTAAACTCAGAAACCTCATTCACTTCTTGTTCTGAATCCGATTCTGATAGTCTTGAAGATGCTTTTAATGAACTTTATGAAAAATATAAAATAATAGTAAAACAAATGAAAATAGTTAAACTAAATTTACTAAACCAAGAAAAGGCCAACACCTTTCTTAAAAATGAAACAGAAAGGTTAAACAAAAGTTTAAGTGAAACTAAAAGAACTAATGAACTACTATGCGAAGATTTGAAAAATAAAAATAGCAAAATCTTGGAAATTGAATCAAATCTTAAGGAGCTCAAAAATGAAGAAAATTTTTTAGAGGAAAACAATTATCTAAAAGCCACCATAGAAAAAATCTCAAACTGCAAAACCTCCTTATTTGTCAACATAAAAGGTTCTAGAATAGGAAAGAAGAAATATGGATTAGGATACACACCTCCACAAAATGAAGAAAACATTATTCATCCTCAAGTGTATCCAACTCCTAAATTTGTAGCAGAAAAAGAAATTAAAAATACCAAGAAGGTAAATCAGTATGTGTACAAATAAAAACAGAAGTCCAACAATTTTGCATATATGAAGAATGATTTTGATTTATGATGTAGTCACTGTAATCAATTAGGACACACAGTAAGCACATGCACCACTAGACATTTAAGATGGATTCCTAAAACTAACCTTCAAGGACCCAAGAAAATTTGGTTACCAAAAGTTACAACCTGATTTTGTTTGCAGGGTCGGCTGAGGACATCCAAATGGTATTTGGATAGTGGATGCTCAAGGCACATGACAGGAGATAGGAAGTTATTCACAAGTTTTAGAGAAGAAAGTGGTCAAGTCACATATGGTGATAATGAAAAAGGGAAAGTGCTAGGATGTGGAACAGTTGGTACTAAAGAAAAGAACCTACTTGAAGATGTCATGTATGTAGAAGGTCTGAAGCATAATCTGATAAGTATTAGTCAATTATGTGATAAAGGGCATGCAGTAAACTTTCAGAATGATAAGTGTATCATCTGGAAAGATGACAAGATAGTTTTTGAAGCTCAAAGGGTAAAGAACCTGTATACTTTGCAACTAGCAGAATTAAAGGAAGTAAACTTGTGCCTTGCAACCACCAAAAGTGAAGATTCTGAGTTGTGGCATAGAAGACTTGGTCATGCAAGCACCTCAGTTATCAAGAAATTAATAAAGCATGATCTGGTTGAGGGGCTTCCAAGGATGAAACTTAAGAAATCTAGAATCTATTCAGCTTGTGCTAAAGGAAAACAGACCAAGACCTCATTTCAGTCCAAGACAATAGTTACAACTTCCAAGCCTTTGGAATTAATTCACATGGATTTGTTTGGACCTATGAGGACAGTCAGTCTTGGAGGAAAAGTTTATGGCTATGTATTAGTTGATGACTACTCAAGATACACTTGGGTGTCTTTTCTAGAAACCAAATCAGAAGCATTTCAAGCATTTCTGAAGTTCAGTAAGATAGTTCAGAAAAATCAGAAATTTTAGATTACAGGCATCAGATCTAATCATGGAGGAGAATTCAAGAATGAAGAATTCATGAAGTACTGTGAAGAAAATGGAGTTGAGCACAATTTCTCAGCACCAAGAACACCTCAGCAAAATGGAGTAGCAGAAAGAAAGAATAGAACACTGCTGGATATGACCAGAACAATGCTGAATGAGTATAATTTACCAAAATATTTCTAGGCAGAGGCAGTCAATACAGCCTGCTACATCATCAACAGGTGCATGATCAGACCCATTATAAAGAAGACTCCTTATGAACTCTACAATGGAAAGAAGCCCAACATCAGTCATCTTCGACCTTTTGGCTGTAAGTGCTTTATTTTAAATAATGGTAAGGACAATTTAGGAAAATTAGATGCTAAGAGTGATGAAGGTTTCCTATTAGGATATATTTCAAAACCTAGAGGTTATAAGGTATTCAATAGGAAAACATTAACTATAGAACAATCTGTGCATGTCTTATTTGATGAAACTAACCCTTCTATCAAAAGGATAGAAGAAGAAGAAGAATGTGTTGATGATCTTTGCAGGGATTTAGAAAAGACTTCTCTTGAAGAAGAAGGCAAAGATGAAGAAATAGAAGATCCCCCATTGGAAGATCTCCAACAACTCGAAGAACCACAAGAAGGGCTACCTAGAGACTTAAGGTATCACCGGGATCATCCAAGAGAAAACATTATAGGTGATCCTCAAGATAGGGTAAGAACAAGAGGTATGCAGATTCCTTGTGATTTTTCTGCTTTAGTTTCTCAAATAGAGCCTAGGACAATCAATGATGCTCTGGGTGATGAATCTTGGATCCTTACTATGCAAGAGGAACTTAATCAGTTCCAACGCAGTGACGTTTAGACTCTTATACCTAGACCTACTGACCATCAAGTTATTGGAACCAGATGGGTTTTCAGAAACAAGATGGATGAATCAGGGGTGATTACTAGAAATAAGGCCAGACTTGTTGCTCAAGGATATTCCCAAGAGGAAGGCATAGACTTTGATGAAACCTATGCTCCAGTAGCTAGATTAGAGGCAATCAGAATCATATTAGCCTATGCTTGTTCTCTTAATATAAATTTATTCCAAATGGATGTTAAAAGTGCATTTCTAAATGGTTTTATTAAAGAAGAAGTATATGTTGAGCAACCACCTAGTTTTGAAGATACTACTTATCATAATCATGTTTTTCGTTTAAAGAAAGCACTATATGGTCTGAAACAAGCCCCAAGAGCTTGGTATGAAAGACTAAGTGCTTATCTTATATCACATGATTTTATAAGAGGTAGAGTAGATAGCACACTATTTATAAAGAAATTTTCAGAAGGAATCTTAATTGTGCAGATCTATGTTGATGACATTATCTTTGGTTCTACTAATGAATCACTTTGTAAGTTCTTTGAAAATTTGATGCAAAGTGAGTTTGAGATGAGCATGATGGGTGAACTAAATTATTTTCTTGGGTTGCAAATAAAGCAGACCAAGGAAAGAACTCACATTTGTCAAACCAAATACATTTCAGATTTACTTTCTAAGTATGGTTTTGACATGTGTAAGCTATTAGGAACACCCATGAGCTCAGGCATTAAGTTAGATAGTGATCCTCTTGGTAAAAAGGTAGATCAAAAGATCTATAGAGGAATGATAGGATCACTGCTCTACCTTACTGCTAGCAGACCAGATATAATGTTCAGTGTTTGTTTATGTACAAGATTCCAAGCTAATCCAAAAGAATCTCATGTTCATGCTGTTAAAAGAATTTTTAGATATCTTATAAATACCAGTAAATTAGGACTTTGGTATCCCAGATGTTCAGAATTCAAGTTAATTGGATATAGTGATGCTGACTATGCTGGATGCAAAATAGATAGGAAAAGCACTAGTGGTACTTGTCAAATTCTTGCAGGGTGCTTGATATCTTGGTCTTCCAGAAAGCAGAACTCAGTAGCTTTGTCAACCACAGAAGCTGAATACATTGCAGTAGGGAGTTGCTGTACTCAACTCTTGTGGATCAAACATCAACTGGAAGACTATGGTCATCAACTTCAAGAAATTCCAATGCTATGTGACAACACAAGCGCAATAAATTTGACCAAGAATCCTATCCAGCACTCAAGAACCAAGCATATTGAGGTTAGACATCATTTCATCGGGGATCATGTAAGTAATGGCAATATTTTACTTGAATTTGTTTCCACCGAAAACCAACTTGCTGATATCTTTACAAAACCTCTTCCTGAGCATAGATTCACATCAATTAGAAGAGAAATAGGTATGTGTAATCCTGATTAATTTACAAAAGTAAAATGTCATTTGAATTGCATGCTATGATTGTGTTGTATAAACTCTGTGAAAAACACCCTGAAAAAATTCTAAGTCCCAGTCATTCGACTTATGCATTCGAATTATGTTATAATTCTTGCATTCGACTGATGCAGTCGAATACATGATTCGACTTATTATGAAATCATGAAAAGGCACGTATATTTTAAAATTATGTAACTGACACCCTTTTAAAGACGCATCCTTTCATGTCTTAAACGGTCAAATCATTAATCTCATCCGTTCATCCTGAAATCTAGGGGCAGTTATCTTGTCTTTCTTTATAAAAGAAAAAACCGACTCCTTTTGAAGACACCCTTTCGAAATCTGCCTTCGACTTCCTTGTCTTCTTCTGCCCTTTCGCGCCCTCACTGTTCTCCGGCAAAAGACTTCTGAAGGATCCTGAAATCTCCATCCTCTTCGAAGAAAGGTAGGATCTTGGAACTCTCCCTTGCATTTCTATCACTCCTCTACTAGTTCCCTGAGTCCTGTTCATCTCCTTGTCTAGATGGCTTCGTCTAGGGCTCCGGAATCCACCCAGATGACCCCTGATCATCTTGTGAGATTGGCTAAGATTTCTATTTGCCCAGGAAAGGTTGTAGATTTCTCCCGTCTCTCTGGAAGTCTTGCATGGGTAGAGGACACCCTCAATACCATGGGTTGGACCAAGTTGTGCCAGATTTCAGAACCCATTGTAGAGAATGTCGTTACAACATTTTATGTAACCATGGAAATCTCTTCTGCAAGTTCAGTGTTTGGATATGTCAAAAGAACCAAAATATCTATTTCTGAGGATCTATTGGTTGAGATATTGCAGTGTCCAAACTTCGGGCATAAGCTTAATGAAATAATGCCTTTGGAAAAGCAAAAGCTAGGCATCATTGGGAGTTTGGCCTCTATAAGTAAGAAAGGTCTTTCAGTGAATGAGCTGTCAGCGGAAAAAAGATTGATTCATTCTGTGATTTCCAATATTGTAACCCCTAGAGCAGGAACCCAATCTTCTATCACCTCTAGAGATGGAAACTTGCTATTTTGGGCTATTCAGAGGCACAAAGTAAATCTGGCTGGAATTATTTTGGATAGAATGATTGCTGCTTAGAATCTCCAGGAATCCTTTCCCTATGGTCCTTTGCTCTCCTTGATTTTCAAGAGATATTCAATAGAATTGTCAAGAGAAATTTCAGTTGGAATTAAAGAGAAAATAGTGATCACTACCTTGAGAAGGAGTCACTACTCCTTAGTTAACAAAAAGTAAAATCTTTGGATTAAAGACTCAATGCCAGAATGTGATCATGAAGTGTTTGCTGATGAATCTCCTATTCCTCCTGTTCCTCAAGTAGTTCAACCAGTGATAGAGCCTCTAGATCAAGTTAGATTTGAAGTGCCAGTTCAGACTCGGGAGAAAGAAGATCAAATTCATGTTTCCTCCTCTATTTCTGAACCAGATGGTCCTGAGGAAACTATCAATGAAGTGCTAAGAGACATCAGAGGCAAAGGGATTGCATCAGATGACATTCCTACAGAAGTAGAATTTGAAGAGAGAGAGCATCTCTTCTCCCCTTCTCAGTTTGAGACCCGGCCAAGGTCTCAGGGGGAGAGTAGCAATAGTCTTAATTCAATTTTGGATCTGTTGAGCATGCAACAAGAAACTCTGTCAGTTCTTCAAGTGCAGATAGAGTTTGTAGATGCCAAGTTTGATAGCTTGTCAGATGAGGTTAAGCAAATGAAAGATTTGCTGCTTCAGCTAGTGTGACAGCAAGGCACTTCTCAGCCATCAGGGCCCTCAACCTCTCAGCAGCAAGAAGAACCTATTCAGTTTCAAGAGCCTCATGAACCTGAAAAGCCAGCTCCTGGTCAGCAGTTATCAGAAGATCTATTCCAGAAGGTTGAGCAGCAACCTAAGCAGCAGCATGACCAGGAGCGAGAATCTCAAGTTCAAGACCTTGTTGAACCTGCTTCTGATCAATCCAAGGAACTTGAGCAGCAGCAGATTGTGGAGGATCAGCCTCAGCAGCAGCAGAAAGAATTAGAGCAAGAAGCAGACTTGGCTATGACAGTTTTTCAGCCTCAAGTGCAGCATCATCAGCAGTCAGCGGCAATGGCAACAGTAGAGGATTCTCAGCCTAGGCAGGCTTCCCAGATGGATCCTATGGCCAAGAGACCCCTGGAGTCGAATCCTAATTTGCAAACCTTTAAGAGAAAAGTGAAGCGCAGACTGATCAAGAATGGTGATCCAGTCTTCCCTCATCCTCCTAGGCAAACTCATCCTATTACAACTCCATCTACTAAACCCTCAGCACCAACTCATGAGAATCCTTCTCATTCCACTTCTCAGGATCCTCCTCCACTTGCAACCATTCCTATGGATCCTTTTTATCAAGACATCAAATTCTCCATCTATCCCACTAAATATCATTTCAAGCCTCTCAAGGAGACTTCTCTAAACCTCTCCACTCAACCCCCTCATTACTTCTCTTCTCTTCCTACAGCCTCCAAGGCTGATTCTCAGAAAACCCTTCTTCATTTAGCTGAAATACTTCCTAGTATCCAGCTTTCTTCCACCAGTGGACCCAATTTGGGAGACAGTCATTCAAATCTCCTCCCACCTTTTTGGTATGCTTTTGTCAATCACTCTAAACATCACATGAACCTGTTCCGAGAATATCTGGCCACTCGAGCCTTTCTTGAAGTTCATGACATGCCAGGGTTCACCTTTGAACATTGGCTACCTACTCTTCTCAGGTCTACCCAAATATCTATATAAGATCTACAATTCATATCCCAAAAAAGTCATTGCTTAACTCCTAGGGAATTCATTGATCTCTATTCTGATGAAGCTGCCAGATATCAGCAAAATCAGTCCAGAAACCAATTTTTGACTGTCCAACATCACATCTCTTTAAGGTTTCATGACATGTTTGGACTTCTTCTCTGGGACTCTCAGGCCAAATTCAATAGAATGAAAATCTTCAATTTTGAAAGATTCAAGCTTGGTTTGCCTGATGTATCTAAAGGTCAATGGGACAACCTTTTAAGAGGCCAGAGAGAGATAGTTCCTTCAATGCTTGTTGCATTACCTTCTGGTCTGCATCCTCCCCTTGTAGGAATAGTTTCCTACAGAAAAACTTTTGCAGAGACAGTTTTCAATAGATACATCCGGATTGCCACAAGATTCAAAATCAAGTATAAATTGAAGCTGTCCTTTCAGAGATTTGTCCTTCTGCAACTATCCAAGCATCATCATCATCTTTTGGATTTTCAACTTTATTTTGCTGAATCTGAAAGACTTAATCAAGATCAGTGAACAGCCGCATATCCTTCATATCATTCAGATTGTGAAAGGCTGAAACTCTCTCTCCATGACTTTCACTACAAGAGTCTCAAGGATTTGAGGAAGAACATTGGGCATAAATGGGCTCAAAGACTCCTCATCTATTATCAAGCCAAAGATGTTGTTGTTTCCAGTGGACTTCATTGGAATATAACTTCTCATGAGTGTCTCCTGCTTGCTGCCTCCAAGAAATTTGTTGCCATCAAATTCAGAGTCAATAGAGACAAGTATCATACTAGAATGTCCTGGTTTAGGAGGCGCCACATCAAATCACATCAGAAGTTACCCTCCACCAGCTCCTCCTACAACATTGATGCAGCTCTCTTCGACAACTTCTTTGATCAGAATGAACAGAAGCTCTGGGATCTCATTCAACCTTTCCTTGCTCAGATTCCTAGATCTCTTTACTTACCCAGCTCTCTGTCTAAGCCATGAACATCTTTTATTTTGAGAACAATGTAGCTTATAAATAATTTCTGTTATATTTCTGCACTCTTTGTCATCTTGTGCAAATTCTGAATGCAATATTATCTGTTCAATGTCTTGTGATGATTTCCATTATGTTAATGCCACAAAGGGGGAGAGACAGCAGCACAGCATATTCACACTCCTCTTATACTTTTACTGTCAATTTAAATATTTTGGTCATTAACAAAAAGGGAGAGAATTGTTGAGCAACCATCCCTAAGGAATTTAAGAATTTTCTGAAATTAAAATATCTATTATTTTTGCTATGACAAAACTCTTTAAAATAAACTTTTTACTCTTTAAAATAAATTTTCTACAAAGATAAAAATTACATATCACAAAAATCATTCAAATACATTTCAAGTCTTTACCTCCATCTCAGAAATTTTGTCCACAGACTCTCTCTATGTCCTACTAAATTCGACTGTTCACTTCGACTATCAAATTTGACTCCTTCAGAATCGAAGTCAAACAAACATGAAAAAATTTTAAGTCCACAACTTTATACTTGATTCGACTTATATCTCCGACTGATACAGTCGAATGCTTCACATAATCTTTATACCTGATTCGACTGATGACTCCGACTGTTACAGTCGAATGCCTTACAACATCTATCTCTTGATTCGACTGACATCTTCGACTACCACAGTCGAATGCTTCAAAGATTAAATCTCTGTAATTCGACTACTGGAGTCGAATTGCCTTGTCTTCTCAGAAGTCTAATTACACTGTTGTTTTCTTGTTAAAGTCGAATTGCCTTATTTTCTTAGAAATCGAATTATCTTACTATTTCTTTACTGAAGTCGATTCACTCCTATTTCTTCAGTCGAATTACATGTTTCTTTGGATTTAACTTCAGTAATTATCTCTGTACTTAATAAACTTTCTTCTGATCTGTTTTAGTCTTAACATCTAATGCAAATTTATCCTCAAATCTTTTCATGCATCTTTTTGATGAACTTTCAATATCTTATTAAAAGTGTCATTATCATATTATTTTATTATTATTATTATCTGTCAGAACAAGTCATATCAGTCTTAAAACATTCATTTGAAATCCTGCGCATAACACTTCTGCTATATTTTAAGAAATAATCCTTGAGTTGTTCAAAACCTTTACTCTGGATTTTACAGGATTCATTAGACACTATGCATTTACGAATTCTCAGGCGCATGGCATCTGATAGGACTCACCTACCACTGACAGACCCATACTTCACCTTTTTAGCATATCTGTTTGTCTACTTTTTCTTTCTAAAAGCTTGTGCATACGAGGTTTCCATACCTATTTTATGTACTTACCTGACTTACCTACCTCAAAGGTATGGTATTCTCTCTTCCTTCTGTCTTGCCTTTGTAATAGACATTTATTGGAGCACGTTGTTAGCATGTCTCATTCACAGTCTATGATGACAAGAGCTTATCTTCTAGCTGTGAACGACTACTCCTCTTCTGAAGACTTTGGAAAGATGCAAAATCTGAAGAACTTCTGAACAATAAAGCTTATCAAGATCCAAAGGAAACTAGAGCTCTCTCTAAACGGTCAAATTGCAAACGGCCACAAGCCCCAACTGTTACAATTCAAACAGCTATATTTGAAGTATATAAAAGGAGCTCAAGTTCAAAGAAGGATATATACACATATGCACACAGCAATAGGCAACTCAAGAGAAGATCATTCAATCAACATTCGAATTCCTTCAACTCTCACAAGCCTTTCTGAAAGCTAAAGTCTGAGAGCTCTTTTTCTTTAGAAGAATTTCTCTGAAGCTGTCCTAGTAGTGTTGGGTGGCTATTGTAATTGCTTCAGTCCACCCTCTAATTTTAGTTAGGATTTGTATTTCATCTCTGATCTTAGAATCCTTCTGAAGTCTGTGTTTGTGTTTAGACAAACACACGTCTTTTCATTTCTCTTGTGTAATTTCTGCAGAAGTCTGTTTCTGCATTGCCCCTTCTGTGTAGGGAAGGCCTTGTGAAAGGTTGTTGTTCTTCCCCTGGTTAGGGAAGACTTGCTTAGGAGCAAGTGGGTTTGTATTTCCTCTCAAGGGTGAGAGAAGGCCAATTCATTGGCAGATAGTTGAAATCTCAAGTGGTTGGCTTGAGGACTGGATGTAGAACTTCCATGTGGAAGGGCCGAACCAGGATAAATCCATGTGCATTCATTGTGTGATTGTTTCCGCCTTGTCTACACTTGAATCACACACACCACACTAATCTCTAACAATTTATTTAGTGTTGTGCAATTTCAGAAGCAAATTTTTTTAAAAAGGGAAGAAGTCCTATTCACCCCCTCTAGGACATTCTTAGTGCCATTTCGATCCAACAAGGAAGAGGTCCTTACTTCGGCAGAATTGGAAGATGCTTGAGGATGCGGCTTGTGCTATAACCGAATTAGAGCCACAGTTGTGTCAGGCTTTTGTGGCACAGTTGTCTATCCGATCCACGGTGTTGGACGAGGTGATCGAGCAGTAGGGAGCTGACCCCAGGCTTCAACAGATGGTGAGCAAGGCAGGCATTGCTTGAGATGAGGATGGTGTTATCAGATTTCAGCACCGAGTGTGTGTCCCTGATGTTGTGGATGTTCATGAGCGAGTTCCTGCAGAAGCTCACAGGTCGAGATTTTCCATTCATCTAGGCAACACCAAGATGTACTAGGACTTGAAGAGATCCTTCTGGTGGTCTAGCATGAAGAAAGATGTGGCAGAGTTTATGTCCAGGTGTTTGGTGTGCCAGTAGGTCAAGGCCGAGCGTCAGAGACCATTGGGCCTTATGCAGAAGATGGAGATACCTGTATGGAAGTGGGAGGCAATCACCATGGATTTTGTGACGGGTTTGTCCAGATCAGCTAAGGGCAATGACTCGATTTGGGTGATTGTAGACCATTTCTCCAAGACTGCTCATTTCTTGCCCATGAAGAAGAAACAGTCTGTGGAGAGTTTGGCTAGGCTGTATGTTGGCAGTATTGTGAGATTGCATGGTGTGCCGAAGCCTATTACCTCTGATAGAGACCCGCGGTTTACATCGAGGCTGTGGCAGGGTCTTTAGGAGGCTTTGGGTTCTCAGTTGAAGCTTAGTTCGGCGTTTCACCCTCAGACAGATGGCTAGTCCAAGAGGACGATTCAGACGCTCGAGGACATGTTGAGAGCGTGCATGCTTGATTGGAAGGGCGATTGGGAACGTCATCTACCTCTTATGGAGTTCGCCTACAACAACAGTTTTCATGCGAGCATCGGCATGGCTCCGTTCGAGGCTTTGTACGGGTGGCCCTGTAGATCTCCTTTGTGCTGGGAGGAGACGGGTGATAGACAGTTGGATGGTCCGGAGTTGGTGCAGGAGACTTCGGATAAGATTCAGCTTATCAGGCAGAGATTGGTTGCGGCGCAGGATAGGCAGAAGATCTACGCCAACAACAGAAGGAAGGACTTAAAATTTGAGGTTGGCGAGCATATTTTTCTCAAGGTTTCGCCTACCCGAGGCGTGGTCAGGTTTGGCAAGCATAGCAAGTTGAGCCCGACATTCATTGGTCCATTTGAGATTCTCAGGCGGATGGGCAACGTGGCATATGAGCTAGCTTTAGCCCCAGCGCTAGTTAGTGTGCAGCCAATTTTCCACATGTCTATGTTCAGGCGAGATCCGTCACATGTTATCAGTCATGAGCCAGTGGAGATTCAGCCAGACTTGTCTTATGTAGAGCGACCAGTAGCTATCCTTGATCGGAAGGTTCAGCACCTCAGGAACAAGGCTATTACATCCGTGAAGGTGTTATGGAGGAATTTCTCACAAGAGGAGGCTACATGGGAGCTTGAGGAGACCATGAAGAAGCAATATCCCCATTTTTTGGTTAGTATTTTTGTGCTAACTTCGAGGACGAAGTTTTCTTTTAGGGGGAGAGGGTGTAAGGCCCTCAAATTCTATGCATATAATATTTATTTATTTCTATGCATGTATGTTTGTTTGATGTTTTTTTTATGTTCTGCCCAAAATCCCTGTTTAACGTCAACATCACTTGACATTAATGGCAGGTTGACGGAAACTTGTGTGTCGTTGACTGTGCAGCCAGGGGATCTAGAGGTCAACATCGATTGACGCCAATTTCCAGTTGATGGCAGCAAAGTGGTCGTTTACTTCACCGGCTGTGTTTGGGATTCTAGATCTGAAACGGCCCCGTTTTCTCTGGAGATTGTTTAGGAAACCCAATCCCCAATGGTCAGGACTCCTAATGCTAGGTTTACCCCGACTCTATGCCAATATAACCTAGAGATCTCGGTTAGGAGAGGACTTTTCTCACCTAGGGCTTTTTGGGGTCCGGGGAGAGGAAAAGACAGACCTTTGAGAGGCTTGATCCGGCATTGGGGAGGCTTCTCTGGTAATCTTCTTCAGCTAGAAGGTTCTTCTGGAGGTGAAGGAGCTCCCCTGACTCTGGGAGATCATATGTGCAAGCGTGAGGATCGGATTTGGGGCTGAAGGAATCACCTCTTTGGCTTGGCCGAGGAGGGCCTCATCGTCAAATTAGATCTTCTGAAGTTTTTCTAAAGGCAAGTAACTTAGGGGTTTCATCCCTAGACATGTCCCCTAGAGTTTAGGAATTTTTGCAGTTTTTTAAATCATGTCCTAGACCCCCAAATTCTATGTTTTTCCATGGTCGGCCTGCACTTTTTTGCAGACAGGAGGTTGACGGCAACCTTGTTGCCGCCAAGTTCCTGAGTTAACGACAACCGATTGTGCCGTTAACCCACCTTGACGGCAAGACCCTTGCCGCCAAGTTCTTCTGCTTCTTACAGAATTGTGATTTTAATCTCTGTGATATGATTTTCGGATTTCTAGATGTTTGCTAATGCTGTAAAAATTATGGATGTCCAGGTATTATCTTAGGGTCAAACCATGAATTTCTGTCGAATTTTTGATCATGAGTACATTTAATATAATTTCTGTTATGGAGAAATATACATGATTTGATAGAGTTAAAATCGAGATAATTAGATTTGATGCATGAAATTGTTACAGTAAATTTTCATGAGTTTAGGGTTACTGTTTACATGTTTTAAAACTATGAGAACTGACTGTTTACTATCTATCATGTTGAAGTGTAATATCTTGCTAAAATTGCATGTAACATGTATTAAATGTTAAACATAATTATACTGTTACGAAAATTCTGAAAAATTAGCCATATGATATATTCATGCTTAGAGTTTGTAGTTAAAATTTGGGACTGTTTTGATATCCATAGGTATTGTTGCACTTATAAAGAGTATTAAAGCCATGTTAAGCATGTTTGATTTAGAAAATGTATTTTCAATGATTAGCAGCATGTTTAGGCATTGTTATGCATGAATTGACACTGTTAGACAGTCATGTTAGGTTCTATAAACTAAAGTATATGTATTTAAATAATTTGCATGTGAATGGACCAAATAGTGCATGTAAAATGATATTAATCATGTGATTAAGTGAGATAATGTGTTTAATTGAAATATGTGCCGAAATTGACACTATTACCAAAGATGGTTGTGGATCCGTACTATAGAAAAGTCCCTATGGGAAGGCTCAATCTGTATGTGATATCCTATGGGCATCAGGATGAAATTCTGGAGGTGGACAAGTACCACGGGTTAGGGTGGAGAGGGCTTCTCCCGGTTCTGCTCAGTTATCAAGATTCGTCACTATATTGCCTAGGTGATGGGTATGTGTTATGTGATATGTGTGTCCTTCTTTATGGTGGTTCAGACTATGTGTCACGGCAATTAATGTGTAAAGATGTGAAATATGTGTAAATGTGCAATGTGTTCATGTGAAAAAGATGTGCAAATGTGTTACAATGTGAATCAATGTGAAACCATGTGATTTTGATTTAATAATGTTAAAACAGCAAGAAAAATGTGTGATTATGTGATATAAAAGCATGTGAAAAATGATAGATACCATGCTAGGTTTGCTAGTAACTATGTGCTTAATTCCATGTTCAAGTGATGAAAAATGTTGTGAAAGAGTTGTATTTAATGACATGTTTAAGTTAAAGACCATGTGTAGAAAGCATGTTATAGGTTATTCATATGTACTTATATGACGTGAACCATGTAGTAAGATTTCCATTGTTGTTAAATTGGATAGCATGAATGTGATATGTGTAAGGATGTGCCAATGGGTTGCTTGTTGGGTCTTTTTGAAGACTCATACTTGCTTTAACATACAGGTGAGACAGGTGTCCCCGTACTTGAGGAGGACATTGTGAGGAGCGACTCCGAGCGAGAGGAGTAGCGGAGCGTGTGGAGGACGATTTGATAGCTTGTACTTTCCTTTACTAGTATGTGGACAATGGTGATATGTTATGGACTTGTATAATTGTGGACTTTGATTTATTTTCATGCTACTATATAGACCGTGGAATGTGTGAATGATGATGGAATAAGATTATCTTTCATTTTCGCTATACTTTCTTTGTTATTTATGTACATCCCGACCTACTGTGTTGTGTTGGGTACATGTCCCACTGTGACAGTGCACTTTATATCGATGTGGATTGGTATAATCGTACCAGTATAAAGAGGGTCGTTACATCCTGGGACCCCCCGTCCTCGTGAGCCCATTGAGGGAGTATTCTAGGCTATGAGTGTGCTCGAGATTAGTGACTCTAGAGCAAAGGAGAAAACAATGGTTGGACAGCAACGTTGAGTTATTTGTAGAGCTCTCTTGGCTGGGGCAGGGAGTCGTGGTGGTTGTGGAGTTTCTTCCCAACACAGCCCAGACAGTCTGTTCTCCTACTACCTTTCCCCGCATGGTTTCGAAGTCGTGCAGTGGTTGCCATCCGTAGGGCTATAGCTTGGTCAAGCTGTGGTTGTTGTTGTTGTGGTGTTCTCTTGAGGTAGCTCACTGGCCTCACTCTTCTAGGGAGATTGTAGGCAGGAGCTAGCTAGCGAGCGGTGAGTAGCCTATGGGCACTCTCGACTACGAGTGGTGGTGGCGTGGTTGCTATTGTTTTGGCTGTGTTTCTCTTGCGATGTGTTTCCAAACGTAATCCATTGCCCTAGCATGTATGACGGTTGTAGCCTGGCCGTGTCTAGCTTCCGAGGGTGTTGTTGGTTTGGAACCTAGTTGTGGTCCCTATGCTTTTTGTTGTATCGTGGTTTATCTATTGTGTTCTCTCTCTCGCTCTGAGTTGAGCCCCCGGCCCAAAGGGAGGGGGGTGTTGAATGGGTTGTTTAAAGATTTCTGCAACTTAAAAATAAAGCTTAAAACTTATTGTTAGTGTTAGATAATAGCAAAATTAGACACAATCAATCACACACAAATAACACAAGGATTTATCCTGATTCGGCCCTTCCAAATTGAAGTCCTTCGTCCAGCCCCCAAGAACACTTGGGATTTTAGTAACCAAGGGTATAGTCCCCCTTAAGGACACTTCACACCAGTCTAGTTGGTCTTCTCTTCACACCCGAAGAGGAACAACCCCCCAAGTACCTTGTGTCCTCCCTTTTTTCAAGGGGAACAACAATACCCCAAAGCACCTTGAGTCTTCCCTTCTGCAAAGGGAAAATCCACTTGCACAGCAAGTCCTCTCTTCAACCGAAGAGGCACAAACCTGAAACTCAAGGAGATTACAATGGTCCATAGACCAAACCCAAGATGAACAACAAGAGGGACTTGATCTGAGACAAACAATACTCTCTCTTAGAAGAAGTTTGCAGTAAGAACGCAAAGAGAGATAGAGAAAGAAAGGTTGAAGATGATGGCTTCGACGCTCAGCTTTCTTCACACTGGTTGAAAGGTGGCTAGCTTGCTCTTTCAGAGTCGTATGCCTTTATATTCCAGTTCATATAGTGTGAACCTTGGTCTTGTTCTTATATGAACTCCTTGGAAAGATGTCTGTTGAGATTTCCATTGGAGTCTTCAACTTCGGCTTCATGCAAGTTTCCAAAAAGTTGATTGTGTCTAACGTTTTCTTTATGGTTAATATATGAAGGGAGGTGTTAGATAAGAAAGATGTCATACATCAGTCAACGCCCATACCTCATTTGTAGAAGCCCTCATTTTTTGCTGGCATCCAACTATTCTAGGTAAACTTCCTTTTTGTCTAATAGGAAAGAAAGAACTTTCTACACCATGGACAAGGTAAGAATATATTATATTAAATATAACATATTAGAAAGCATGGACTACTGCATTAAAATTCAAGGTTCTCAAATACTTGAGGATATTCCATTTGAACTTTTCAAGCACGCCAAAACAAATATTTGAAAAACACGAGAAGGTGATTGGGAGAGAATGCTGAGAGCCTCGTCCAGTAATTACAATCTTGCCACTCCCTAGCCGTAGTCGCTCTGTTAGGGTTTCTTGGTGTTTCCTGCCGCCTCCGGCACTCCTGGAACCGGTGGACCTGCTGGTGTTGCCCCTGCAAGGCATGTCGCCTGTCCTCCCATGGCGGGAGGAGATGCAGCGCCTCTAGAGAGGCCTCTTGCAGGGTCCTTTCCGTCTGAAAGGGCGGGTTGTTCGGCCGGCGCGGGCGATCTGTCTCCTGGAGGGTGTCCACCCACATTGACTGCATGCAACGTCACCACATCGACTGGGCTCCATCCTTCCTGCATGTTTCCAGTGGTGTGACTCCTCCCGAGGGCCATGAGAATACAAAATCCTCTGCTCAAATTCTAATGAAATCTGTCAAGCCTCCTATTTTACCATTGACGGCTTATGGCCCTGCTTGTACAGACTCCGGAGAACCTGCGGCTTTCTTCACGCTTGAGAAGGTACGGATATCTTGCACTCTGTTTAATTTTGCCATCATAGCAAGAACCCCGCTAGGTCACCCCTCCTTTCAGGACATCCGGTTACACTTGATTTAGAGGTTCCTATTTGCAAAAGACTTTATGATTAGTGCTATGGATGGTCGCCATCTCTTACTTCATTTCCAAGATAAGGATGATTATCTGAAGGTTCCTTTGAAGGATACCCTGTATGTGAAGGGCAGATTGTTTCAGTTTTTTCAATGGACCATGAATTTTTCCCCAGAGGAAGACTCATCTCTAGTTCTTGTGTGGATGGAGATGCCCGGGTTACCTGTAAATTTTTATAATGAGGCTATGCTCCGATCTATTGTTGGTAGTGTTGGGCAAGTTCTTCAAGTTGATAGGGACACCTTATGCCTCTCTCGCACACATGCTGCACGGGTCTGTGTTCAACTGGATGTCACCAAAAAATTTCCTGAGAGGGTCTGGATAGGCATTGGAGCAAGTGGGTTGTGGCAACCTCTGGTTTTTCTGAATCTGCCTTCTTTTTGTCAGTCCCGTAGGCGTCTTGGCCATATTACATCTATGTGCAAGAAATCAATCTCGAGTGATAATACTTCTGCTCCTGTTGGTCAAGATGATGATAATACAGTACCCGTCGTTACCAAAAGTATCTGGCGACCGGTTTCTAATGAACGTCTTCAGGAGGATCGTGGTAAGGCAATGGCCACCAATCTTGAGCCTGTTGATGGGGGCGTTTCGGTTTTATTAGGCGGGTCGAGTGGTACTCCTAATCTTGGCTCAGATGTGGGGATGTTAGTTCATGAATTTGCTTTGCTAATAACTGATGTTACTGGTGGTGCCTCAACGAGTATGCCAGTGGATCCTGTGGCTAGCCCAAATCGTCCTGGAACTGGCGAGCGTGTATGTGAAGGCGAACGTGCATG
Organism: Colocasia esculenta; assembly: GCA_014218235.1. Lineage (NCBI taxonomy): Eukaryota > Viridiplantae > Streptophyta > Magnoliopsida > Alismatales > Araceae > Colocasia > Colocasia esculenta. Next base: position 71,873,884 of record CM024754.1, on the reverse strand, counting down.
GGATGGTGGACATGCCTGTGCTGGTGATGATGCTGGGAACAATGCTAGATTAAAAGGCCCGGAGGTTTCTAACATGCATGATGCTGCTCAGAGCCCAATTCAAGGCTTACGTGAAGATCTACAGTGTATGAGTATGGGTACACTTCCTGCCTCTCCCTCGGTGATGAATTCGCATGGCCCTATTTCTGATATTGAGGTTCATGAAAATATTTTGCGTCCTCCTTTACATCATATTATTTCAATGCCTGGTTCTATACCATCTACGAATGACACAGAATTTACTACACTTCACTCTACTTTTGTTGGGGCGGAGCATGCTGAAATAAAAAAGGTTGATGGGGTTAAAACACGCTCCTCTCTGCATAGGAGCGCCTCTGTGAGCTCTTCCCAATAGTTATAACATGATTGGTCTTATTTGGAATATTAGGGGAATTGGCAATGCTAGTTCAGTTAATAGATTGAAATTTCTAATTCATAAGTACAGGATCACCTTTGTTGCTGTGATTGAGCCCAAGCTTACTTGTGATAGAATTGAGCATTACAAAAAGAAGCTTTGCATGGACTTCTGCCTTGTCAACTCAGTCGATAGGGGGCGTATCTAGTTATTCTGGAAACAGGATGTTAATATTCATTATCTGTCCAGCACGGACCAATTTATCAATGTTCGTGTTTGTTCTGTTGGGTTGAGTGTATATTCATATCATTTCCCTCCTATTTTGATGATGACAAGAAGTGATTTTAAAGCAATTTAAATGAAACATGTCAAAAACATCATACCTGAAGTCAATGTTCAAAAAGCATGTTTCAAATCACACTTATAATTAAAGTTCATGATAAATCATTTAACTAATGATATATGTGTTTAATTTTCACGTACAAACACTTTTTGCAAAAGAAGTGTCGACACACCCCTCAATGGTGTCGACACAACACCTCAGTCTCAAAGGCAAAAAGCTGAAGAATTGCCTAGACTGTGTCGACACTAGTCCAGAAGCAGGTCGACACTGGATGAGTTCCCAGAACAGCCTGTTTCAAGATTTGAGCAGTGTGTCGACACCACCACCAGGGCAGGTCGACACACTACGGAAAGATTACATCCTAAGATGGATGTTTGCCACGTGTCAGCCTAGGGCGATGGGGTATCAACCTAGAATCGTGTGCCCTTGTACCCAAAGGGTATCTTTGGAATCTTTTGGGTATAAAAGGTCCCTAATCGGCCCCCCATCACATCAGAGAGACCCAACCAACTCTTAGAGCCTCCTGAAAGTTTCCTGGCGGCTACAAGAGGTCGTCTCCCTCCTCTGCTCTCTGTGTGCTTCCAGAAGACCAATTCTCACCAATTCAAGTGTGAGAATTGGAGTGTGATCCCTGCAGAAACCTCTGAAGCATCCCAAGGAAGCAGATCCAGTAGAAGCCTTCGTTGGAGAAGAACTCAAGGAAGATCCAATAATTCCAAAGTGCAGAGCATCGGTTTTGGACTTCAAGATTGCAAGCCTCTTCCCAATCCAAGCTTCTACAACGGAGTACACTTGAAGAACGAAGTTATTTAATACAATTCATTGTACTTCTGTTCTTCTGAGATATCTTTTGAGATTATGCAAGTGCTTCTGCATAGCTCTCATTAGTGCCCTCATTTTCGACTAGATCTGTTGCTAGAAGGTCTATGTCTTGAGTTGGTGTCTAGCAAGTCTTATGTGAGCATTGTGCTCAAGTTGTGTGAGCATTGTGCTCAGGTTGTTGTGAGCCGTTATGCTTAGTTTGAGTTGTCTAACTCAAGGTTGTGTTGAGCAGTCTTGCTCAGTTGTTCTAGAGTAGTCTTGCTCTAGAAGTTGTGTGAGTTGTAAGCTCTCAAGTGTTGGAGTTGTCAGGCTCCAGTGGGTGTGTTACCCAGTTGTTTTAGTGAATCCTCACGGGGTATGAGGGGTGGATGTAGGAATCACTTGGGTGATTTCCGAACCACCTAAAAATCCTTGTGCATTTGTCTAATTGTGGTTTGATCATTTCATCCGTTAGATGCTTGCATAGGATCGGTTAATATTCACTTAATCAACTTGTTTCACATCTATTTTACCAACTCACTCAAATCTCATCAGATCTGTGGTTTTTCACTGATAAAATTGCCTCTGATTCAAAAGTGTTTTTAAACTGTATAAGCTTCCGCAAAAAGTGGCTTAGATCTATTCATCCCCCCCCTTCTAGATCTTTTCCACACCTTCACTTCGATCCTTCAATTGGTATCAGAGCGGGTTTACTTTGATCTGATTTAATCTGAGCAGTTTTGTTTCTGAGTGTTGTGTGTTTGAGTGTTTGCCTGTTTGTTTGCTAAGCATTTTCTTTCTGCTTTAGAGTCATGGATTCCAAAGGTTTCATAGCTGAGGGTCATTCCATAAATAGGCCACCATTCTTTAATGGGACGGACTATTCTTACTGGAAAAACAGAATGCAAGTATTTTTAAGGGCTCAGAACTATGAGATCTGGAAAGTAGTGGAAGTGGGTCCCTATGAAAACCAGGGAGAAGAAGACACCTGGACTAGGGAACAAATAAGGAAAGCTACATTGAATTATAGTGCCATGAACATGATTCAATGTGCTGTCCATCCCAAGGAGTATTCGAGAATCTCAATGTGCAAATCTGCCAAAGAGATGTGGGATAAACTCGAACTACTCTATGAGGGAACATCACAAGTAAAGGAGACTAAGGCAAATATTTTGGTTTCAGAATATGAACTTTTTATGATGAAGTCTAACGAAAATATTTCTGAAATGTTTGCCAGGTTCATGGTGATTATGAATGGATTAAAGGCCTTGGGTAAGGAATATACAGATGCAGACTTGGTAAGAAAAATCTTACGCTCACTTTCTTCAATTTGGCATACAAAGGCCACTGTCATTGAAGATTCAAAAGATCTGTCCAAAATTTCTTTGGATGAATTGATTGGATCCTTAATGACATATGAAATCAACTTAAAAAGAAATGAAGAACACTTAATTAAGACCAAGCCTATGGCACTTAAGGCCTCTTCAAGCAATAAAGATAAAAGTCAGGAAAAGACAAGTTCTGAGGAGTCTGAGTCAAATGAGGATGAAATTGCCCTCATGACCAGGCAATTCAGAAAATTCTTGAAATATAGAAAAGGAAAAATGTCTGGGAAAAAGAAGTTTTTCTCAGGTAAGAAAAACACTTCCTCTTCTAATTTCAACAAGAATCACAAATCTGACGAAAATATTGTCTGTTACAGGTGCAACAAACCAGGACACATGAAGGGAGAGTGTCCTGAGAACAAGAAGGAAAAGCACAAGAAGTTCCAGAAATTTAAGAAGCCAAAGGCCATGGTAGCCACTTGGTCTGATGAAGACTCAAGTGAGGAAGAAGAAGAGAAGAAATCCTCAAGCTCTGAAAGTGAGGAGGTTTGCTTCATGGCCAACAATTCTGAAGAAAAGGTAAATACTTCTTTTGAAGACTTTACTATTGAAGATTGGCAGGATGTGTATGCAGAATTAGTTGAAAAATATTCTGAATTGAGAAAAGAAAACAAACACATCAAAAAGAAAATTGAAAATCTTTATAATAACCAATCTTCAAACAACAGAACTTGTGAACTAGAAAATGAGATAACAGAATTGCATGAAGAAAAAGAAAATCTCCTGAACCTTATTGATGAACTAAAACTTGCCTCTCAAAAGGCCTCCCAAGAATTCAAAAACTTAACTGAAAAGCTGGAAATTGAAAAACAAGAAAAACATCAGAAGATTGAAGAAATTGAAACTCTTAAAAACCAGCTAAAAGAAAGGGATGAAGTTATCCAAACCTTCACAAAAGGTAAAGATAACTTAGAGGCACTGCTAGGAACCACCATGACAACCACCTCTCATGGATTAGGATTCAACAAAAAGAAACCCATGAAAGACAAATCTGGTGAGAAAAAGGGCAAAGCACCACTAATTAAATTTGTCAAGGGTCCTAATCTTGAGAACACAGAAATTCAACAAACAGCAAACAAAACCTTAAACAAAACACAAAACAAAGCAAAAACTCAAAAACAAAAGAAGACAATCAGGTCGACACAGTCCCCTGACAGGTCGACACCAGTCCACAAGAACAAGGCTTCTGTGGCTGCTATGTCGACACCAGTACAGGAGAGGTCGACCTGCTCAACATCAAAAGCTGCAAACAACTCAACCAAAATTCAAATAAAAATTTGAAAAATAAGAAAAAGTCAAAAGAAATAATTCATGAAAAACCTTGGACCTCCAAGACAACATTTCAAGATGATTGGACCAATCCTTGGAGCCAATGGTATGAAAACCCATGTTGGTATCATCCTCAATTCCTTTATCCAAATTTCTTGATGTACCAACAAAATCCCTGGATTCCACCTCCTCATCTGAACTCCAATTTTCAAATGAAAAACTCCCCTCCTACCAAAAACAAAATCTTGGTGCTTTCATTCCTAAAAGAAAGAACAAACAGAAAAAGGATGAAAACACCAATGTAACAAAACAAAATCAAAAACAGGTCAAATTTGGGTGAGAAAAGATTTACTGACAATGTTCAAACATTCTGATGGTCCCAACTCTGTTTGGGTACCAAAATCTTCTCTCCACTGATCTTTTTGCAGGAAGTCGTGCACCCAACACCAATGTATGGTTTCTTGACAGTGGGTGTTCACGACACATGACGGGAGACAGAGCCAAATTCTCATTCCTGCTTGAAAAGGAGGGAGGGTCAGTTACATTTGGAGGTAAAAATAAAGGAAAGATCATTGGATCTGGAAAGGTTGGTCAAACTTCTTCAAACTCAGTAGATAATGTTTTATTAGTTGATGGTCTTGATTATAATTTGCTCAGTATCAGCCAACTATGTGACAAAGGTCACAAAGTTGTGTTTGAATCTGATTTTTGTAAGATAATTGATTCATCAACTGATAAAATCAAATTCTTTGGAAAAAGAGAAAACAATGTCTACATGATCAACCTTAATAAAAACTTTTCTGAAAATCTTTGCTTTGTTGCAAATAAAGATGAAATTGCATGGACTTGGCACAAAAGACTTGGCCATGCAAGTTTCAGAACATTGAATAAGTTGTTAAGACTGAACTTGGTTAAGGGTCTTCCTGAATCTTTTTCTAATGTTGAAGATCAAGTTTGTGGGATATGTGCTAAAGGAAAACAAACTAGGAAATCTTTTAAAACCTTCAATGAGGTACTTACATCTAGGCCACTAGAACTTCTTCACATGGACCTTTTTGGGCCAACAAGAGTTCTAAGCTTAAGTGGCAAGAGATATGGTTTTGTAATCATTGATGACTTTACTAGATTTACTTGGGTTATCTTTCTATCCCACAAAAGTGATACTTGCCTTGAATTCAGGAATTTCTGTACCACTATCTTAACAACTTATCCATATAAAATCAAAAACATTTTAACTGATCATGGGGGTGAATTTGATAACACATCCTTTTCTGATCTATGTGCTGAATTTCAAATATTTCACAAGTTTTCTTCACCTAGAACTCCAGAACAAAATGGAGTTGTGGAAAGAAAGAATAGAACTCTTGTGGAAATGGCTAGATCCATGCTCTTAGGAAGTAATCTGCCCAAATCCTTCTGGGCTGAAGCTGTTAACACAGCCAATCATATCCTAAATAGAGCTTTGATCAGACCAAAGATCAGAAAAACCCCCTATGAATTGTTGAAAAACAAAAAGCCAACTGTTTCTTATTTCAAAACTTTTGGGTGCAAATGCTTTGTACACAATAATAACAAAGAAAACCTTGACAAGTTTGATGCTAAGAGTCAGGAAGCTATCTTCCTTGGCTATTCTGAAGTGTCAAGGGCTTTCAAAGTGTACATTCTAAAAACCAAAACTGTTGAAGAATCTCCACATGTTATTTTTGATGAAAATTCCTTTTCCACTAATGATTCTAAATCTTGCAGGGAAAGACAAGACAATGAAGAGGATGACCTCATTGTGGATTCTTCACCAACTGTTGAGGAGCTTGTCAATAATGAAGAGAACCTGAACAACAACTCACCATCTTCAAGTGGGTCAGGTAACATTGCTCCAGAAGTGGGTACTTCTCAACAGGTAATTTCTGAACCTCGATATCTGAGAGATCACCCATTAGACAGTGTAGTTGGCAATTTGAATGATAGAGTAAGGACCAGATCATCCTTCTTGCAAAATATTGAAGAAGACCCACTAGCTCTAATTTCCCAAATTGAACCCAAGTCAATTGATGAAGCCTTATCCAGTTCTGATTGGATTAATGCCATGCATGATGAGCTTCATCAATTCGAAAGAAATCAAGTATGGGAATTAGTACCTAGACCTAGTGACCAAGCAGTGATTGGTACTAGATGGGTTTCAGAAATAAGTTAAATGAAACTGGTCAAGTAATAAGAAACAAAGCTAGGCTAGTTGCAAAGGGGTATAACCAAGAATTTGGAATTGACTTTGAAGAATCATATGCCCCTATAGCTAGACTAGAAGCTGTCAGAATTTTCCTTGCTTTTGCATCCTCCATGAAATTCAAAGTCTATCAAATGGATGTCAAAAGTGCATTCTTAAATGGATATATAAAGGAAAATGTTTTTGTTGAACAACCTCCTGGATATGAAAATGAAAAATATCCTAACCATGTTTTCAAGCTTAATAAGGCTCTCTATGGTCTTAAGCAAGCTCCAAGAGCTTGGTATGACCGGTTGAGTTCCTTTTTACTTGAAAAAGGATATTCTAGAGGTAATGTTGATCAAACATTGTTCACAAAAATAGTTAAAAATCAAATAATTGTAGTCCAAATTTATGTTGATGACATAATATTTGGATCAACCAATAAAGGCCTTTGCACTGAATTTTCAAATCAAATGAAGAATGAATTTGAAATGAGCTTAATGGGAGATTTAACATTCTTTTTGGGATTGCAGGTTAACCAAACACATGAAGGAATCTTCATCAGTCAAACCAAATATGTCAAGGAGCTATTAAAGAGGTTTGACTTTCAGAACCTCAAGCACTCAAGCACACCAATTGCAATTAATGCTAAACTAGAAGAAGATCCATCTGGTAAGTCAGTAGATCCAAAGACCTACAGAGGTATGATTGGCTCTCTGCTCTATCTTACAACTTCTAGACCTGATATTCAGTTTTGTGTGTGTTTATGTGCTAGATTCCAATCTAATCCTAAAGAAAGTCACATGCTTGCTGTTAAACGAATCTTCAAATATCTTGTTGGAACATGTGACTTAGGCATTTGGTATCCTGCTGGTTGCAAGTTAGATCTGTTTGCCTATTGTGATGCTGATTATGCTGGGTGTAAATTAGATAGAAAAAGCACAAGTGGCTTGTGTCTATTTCTAGGTGGGTGCCTTATCTCTTGGGCTTCTAAGAAGCAACATTCAGTTGCTCTGTCAACTGCAGAAGCTGAATATGTTGCAGCAGGTAGATGTGGAACTCAGATTCTCTGGGTGAAACATCAACTTCTTGATTACAACCAAGATTTAGGGTGTGTACCCATCCTATGTGATAACACTAGTGCCATAAATTTGTCTAAAAACCCCATTCAGCACTCCAGAACAAAACACATTGAAATTAGGCATCATTTCTTGAGAGATGAGGTTGCCAAGAAATCCTTTGAACTCCACTTCATTGAAACTGAAAAACAAATTGCAGACATATTCACTAAACCCCTTCCTGAAAACAGATTTTCATCTTTAAGGAGAGAACTTGGTCTTTGTAAATGTCCACCTTCATGATCTCTCTCAAGGTTTGGGTTGAGTGTAATGCATTGTCTAAGGGGGAGTTCTTTGCATCTCATAATTCTTTGCTTCCTTGAGTTACATTGTTCATATCTCTCTCACTTTCAATTCTATTCCCTTTTTACAATAAATTCTCCAACTCTTATTGTGTTGAAATTTCTTGGTATATCAAATGGTGATTTGGAGAAGGACAAGTTATGCTTGTCTGGACACTTTCACTATGCGAGAGTATATGTCTCCGCCAAGTACTAAGAAATTGATATGCAATTGTTGAGGGGGAGCTTCTATTGTTCAAAGAGGATACTTTTTCTGATTTCAAAATCTTGCTTATTTTCACTTCCATTTCTTTTTGATAATGAATTCTTCAACTCTTATTGTATTGAAATTTCTTGGTATATCAAATAGTGTTTGGAGAAGGACAAGTTAGGCTTGTCTGGAAACCTTTCATTATGCGTGAGTATATGACTCCGCCAAGTACCAAGAAATGGATATGCAATTGTTGAGGGGGAGTCTTTGTTGTCCAAGAAGAAAACTTTTCTGATTTCCAAATTTACATATCTTTATTTTGATGAAAAGTGATTGAAATCATCATCTCAGGGGGAGCTAGAAAATTCACAAGTCATGACTTTGCAAAATTCAAAATTTTTCTTGAATCTCATCAATTCCTTGCATGATGTCATCATTTCGAAGTCTAGAGTCTCAAAATGAACCCTTGAGTGATCTATTATATTTTTTTACTAATCAACTTTCAACTATATCTCTCAACCCACAGAAATTCAGATCTCTTCCTAGACTAAACATCAACTTGTGCCTTGAATTTAAAACATTTCCTTGTTTGCAACTGATGATTGGATGTATTTGATTTCTATCTCACAAACTCTCCAAAATTTTAAAATCCAACAGAGCAATGGCACTTGTGCTGAGAAACTGCACACCTTCACAATGAATGAAGTGCCATGTATGTCATGAGGCACTATTGCTAACTCTGTTCAAAGGGGGATCAAAATAAAAATAAATTCAAAACAAAAGCAAAATGTGCTATGTTTTTTTGATGATGACTGAGTAACTGGAAATATTGGCGTCTACAAAACGTATATTTTCATGTCAAAAGGCCATCATTTACCCCTTTGAGACTTGACAATGACTAAATCTTAAGTATCCAGGGACTATGGTGTGTAAAAAGCACTAGTACTTGAGTGAAAGAGATTTATATCATTTGATAGTTTGTTAAAAGAACAAAATGTGAACATTATTGGAGATGTGTCTAGAAAGAATCATCTTCATTCCTCATCCAGTTGTTCTTTGAGATTGTGTTTTATTTTCAACACAATTGTATTTAGTCTAGATGACATCTTTAATTCTTTAAAGTTGAGAAATATGGTAGTTTATAGTTGATTGTTAGATATATTATATCCCTCAATTTCTCATTTTGTTGATTCAAGTCTTGGAATGCTAATATCCTGTTGGAAATTGTTTGAAAACTTGAATTGTGATGAATTTTTGCAAAATATAACAAATGAATTTTTAAGCCTCTTAAAAATCCTTGAAATGATAATTCCCCTCATTGTTTATCATTCTAAAGATGTCCCTAAATTTCTCAAATTTTTCCTCTCACAAAATTCAAACTTTCTTCAAAGGTCAGGTCGACACCATTCTATCTCGTGTCGACACACTTCCTAGGTCAGGTCGACACTACCTTCATCCTGTGTCGACACTAACCCCTTGCCTGATTGTTTTTCAAACCGTTCGGGTTCATGATAAGCCCTTTTTGTTCCTGCGGGGCAGTGCACCACTGCACCCCTTTTAGGCATCAGGTCGACCCCGACGGCCACATTCTCATCATCTCCGGCAAGAAATCTTCACCATTTCTCTCTAAATCTCATCCTTCTTTCCATCACCTCTCCACTCTTCCATCCTCTACGAATTCCACTCCTTCCTTGCACCATGGTCAGAAAGTTGGGTCCCCGCCGTGGCGCAAGGTCCAGGGCCTCTTCAAGGCCGATTCCGGCAGACATTGACGTTGCCCAATCCGAAAGAAGATCTAAAAGAAGAATGATCCTGCCGAGCAACCAGGATCCTCTTCAGCACCTCAAAGAGCAGCCAAGAGGGTAGACCATCTTCTTCAGGCAGAGGTAGGGTTTCTAGAACAGAGAATCCGGGCTCTCCTTCTGGAGACTCTTCAGAGTCATCATCTTCATCTTCGTCTGAGTCCTCCAAGCCTCAAGACACCTCTAGTGAAGCCAAGCTCATTCTAAAGCCCAGGATAGTGGACTTATCAGATGTTCAGCTAGCAGACACATTTCCAGAAATTCAGACCTATTTTTCCTTTCAGTCTTGGTTACCATTCATTTCTGAGTTTCAAATTCTTATCCAAGACTTGTTAGGGAATTCTACAAGAACCTGACATGCACAGATGAAGGGTATGAATCAAAGGTTAAGGGAATAGCAATTGATATGCCAACTGATATAGCTGCCTCTATTTTCAAAGTACCAGATGAAGGGGCAGATTATCATCAATTTGAATTTGATCTTCATGAAGCCTATTCCATCATGACAGGCCTACCTTCTGATGCATCTGATCCCAAACAAACCCATGTTACAAGATTCAACACAAATTCCTTTCCCCCTGTGTTGAGAGTCCTCCACCACATATTGACCACCATTATCACTCCTCAAGGTGGTGGAAGGGACAGGTTGACAGATATTCAGAGGTTTGTTCTGTATTGCATGGTCAAAGATATCAAAATCAATCTTCATGTCATTATGTATCAAATCATATCTGAAACAACAAGGAAGGACCTCAAAAGATCTCTACCATATGCTGCACATCTGACCTCAGTCTTCCAGCATTTTGGTGTGCCCTTGGAGAATGAAAATCCCAATCTATTCCTAAGCCCAACATCTACACCTTTAAGAATATTCAAAAATTTATGGGATTTAGACTGGAGGGAAATCAAGTTAGGAGAGGGCCAGTTGTGGTTGAGGCCCCCCAAGCTCAGGAGGAACAGCCTCATGATCAAGGGGAACAGCCCCAAGCTCAGGAGGAACAGCCTCAAGATCAAGGGGACCAGCCCCAAGCTCAAGAGGAACAGCCTCCAGCTGAAGGGGACCAGCCCCAAAGTCAAGAGGATCAGCCTCCTTTGAATGAGGAACAGCCTCAAATTTCAACTGAAGGTGACATTCCTTTTCATGCCCCACTCTCACCTCAGTTTCCTCATTTCTCTCCACAACCCAATTTCAAGCATCCACATCTTCTGGTGGGCCTCCTGTTCCACCAGAATTGATCTCCTTCCTGAATGATAAGTTTGAAACCTTGAACTCCTCCATCCAAACCATGTCAGAAACATTTGAGTTGAGGATTCAAAGATTGGAGAACACTGTATCTGCCAAATTCATAGAACAAAAAGCTGCCTCAGACTATGCAGCTCAAAGATTCAACAGACTGATTGGTACCATGGCAGATGCCTCACTACAGCTTAAGGAGCACCAACAAAAATTGGAGACAGTTCTCAAGGGAATTTTGGCAAATTCCCAAGCTGATGTCTTCAACACCAAGCAGACATTACATGAGATCACCAGCACAAGACTGTCCTTTGCTCATTTTGTGGATGATTTGGAAAGCATGAGGAACTTCAATGAGCACATTGATACACAGATATCTGATTTGACTAAGGAATTCAAGATAATGCAAAGACCTGGTTGGTCAGCTGGATCATCTTCATCTTCACAACCCATTGCAGCTGATCTAGCAAGAATTCAAGCTACCTTGATAGAGAATTCAGATAGAATGGAACACTTCTTGCACACCAAACTCACAACCATTCAAGATCAAATCAAGTCCAGCTTGACTTTTATGGAGAAAAGAATGTCTGACATTGAGACCATCTTACTTCCCCTTCCTCCTCCTCCTCCATCTTCTACTTAATGTAATTTTTCTTTTGATGATGTCAAAGGGGGAGAAGAAAGAAAGAAAGAGAAATGTTAATGTTCTTTTGTAATCTTTTGGAATGATTGTAATGGTTCTCTTGATGAATGAAATGAAATGCTTTTCTGCTTAGCTTGAATGAAATCTTCAATTGTGACTTCAATGTGAATGAAAATCTTTATGTGAATGTGATTGTTTGAATACTTGTCAAGTTGCTTGACTTCTGTGTACAAAAATTCTCATTTCAAGTAACATTGTGTTCCACAAATACATCATCAACTGTTACTGAAAAATATCAAAAGGTCTTTGACAAGTTTAAACAAAAAGAAAATAAAAATGTGAATAACAAAAATTGCTTAAAATCACACTTCATCAAAACCACATTGTAATATGGATTTATTGTTGCCATCATCAAAAGGGGAGATTGTTGGGTTGAGTGTATATTCATATCATTTCCCTCCTATTTTGATGATGACAAGAAGTGATTTTAAAGCAATTTAAATGAAACATGTCAAAAACATCATACCTGAAGTCAATGTTCAAAAAGCATGTTTCAAATCACACTTATCATTTATGTTCATGATAAATCATTTAACTAATGATATATGTGTTTAATTTTCAGATACAAACACTTTTTGCAAAAGAAGTGTCGACACACCCCTCAATGGTGTCGACACAACACCTCAGTCTCAAAGGCAAAAAGCTTAAGAATTGCCTAAACTGTGTCGACACTAGTCCAGAAGCAAGTCGACACTGGATCAGTTCCCAGAACAGCCTGTTTCAAGATTTGAGCAGTGTGTCGACACCACCACCAGGGCAGGTCGACACACTACGGAAAGATTCCATCCTAAGATGGATGTTTGCCACGTGTCAGCCTAGGGCGATGGGGTATCAACCTAGAATCGTGTGCCCTTGTACCCAAAGGGTATCTTTGGAATCTTTTGGGTATAAAAGGTCCCTAATCGGCCCCCCATCACATCAGAGAGACCCAACCAACTCTTAGAGCCTCCTGAAAGTTTCCTGGCGGCTACAAGAGGTCGTCTCCCTCCTCTGCTCTCCGTGTGCTTCCAGAAGACCAATTCTCACCAATTCAAGTGTGAGAATTGGAGTGTGATCCCTGTAGAAACCTCTGAAGCATCCCAAGGAAGCAGATCCAGTAGAAGCCTTCGTTGGAGAAGAATCAAGGAAGATCCAACAATTCCAAAGTGCAGAGCATCGGTTTTGGACTTCAAGATTGCAAGCCTCTTCCCAATCCAAGCTTCTACAAGGGAGTACACTTGAAGAACGAAGTTATTTAATACAATTCATTGTACTTCTGTTCTTCTGAGATATCTTTTGAGATTATGCAAGTGCTTCTGCATAGCTCTCATTAGTGCTCTCATTTTCGACTAGATCTGTTGCTAGAAGGTCTATGTCTTGAGTTGGTGTCTAGCAAGTCTTATGTGAGCATTGTGCTCAAGTTGTGTGAGCATTGTGCTCAGGTTGTTGTGAGCCGTTGTGCTCAGTTTGAGTTGTCTAACTCAAGGTTGTGTTGAGCAGTCTTGCTCAGTTGTTCTAGAGTAGTCTTGCTCTAGAAGTTGTGTGAGTTGTAAGCTCTCAAGTGTTGGAGTTGTCAGGCTCCAGTGGGTGTGTTACCCAGTTGTTTTAGTGAATCCTCACGGGGTGTGAGGGGTGGATGTAGGAATCACTTGGGTGATTTCCGAACCACCTAAAAATCCTTGTGCATTTGTCTAATTGTGGTTTGATCATTTCATCCGTTAGATGCTTGCATAGGATCGGTTAATATTCACTTAATCAACTTGTTTCACATCTATTTTACCAACTCACTCAAATCTCATCAGATCTGTGGTTTTTCACTGATAAAATTGCCTCTGATTCAAAAGTGTTTTTAAATTGTATAAGCTTCCGCAAAAAGTGGCTTAGATCTATTCATCCCCCCTTCTAGATCTTTTCCACACCTTCACTTCGATCCTTCATGTTCTGTCCAGGGATACATTGTACATTGCTATCTTTTGACAAGAACATAGAGTTCTGTGGGATAATATAAGTGATTCTCTGCTACTTGTGACACACCATGGTCGATTGGTGGTGATTTCAACAGTATTCTTGATATGGCGGAAAAAAAGGGTGGCAGGCAGGCCTTTCAGTGCTCCATGATAGATTTTCAGGCCTGTGTTTCTGCTGCAGGATTGGAAGATGCAGGGTTTACAGGGAGTCGGTTTACTTGGTTTAATGGGCAAACAACAAATGGAATTTGGGCCAGGCTTGACAGGGTTATGATTAATGGTGAATGGTTAATGAATTTCCCGGATTTACATGTACAGCATTTGTCACGAGTATGTAGTGATCATAGTCCTTTGATTATATCTTTCTTGTCCATAACCCATACTAATCCATCGAGATTCTGTTTTCAACAAATGTGGACCACCCATGAGCGGTTCTTACTGATGCTCGTGTTGCTTGGGAGGTGGCTTCGTATTCTTCTTATCCGCTTATGACTATTGCTCTTAAGTTGAGGCATATGAAAAAGTTTTTTAGAGATTGGAACAAGAATGTTTTCAAGAATATTCATGATAATGTGACCCTTGCGGAAGAGACTTATGGTATTGCTCAAACAATATTTGATGGTGATGCTTCCCAGGTTAATCGTGATCATATCTCTGTTGCAAGGGATGATCTCGTGTGTGTCCATGCTCAGCAGGAGATGTTCTGGAGGCAAAAGTCTAGATTGAAATGGTTAAAGGAGGGTGATGGTAATACAAAATTTTTCCATGCTTATGCTGCTTCTCGTAGAAGGAAATCTATTATAAGTGAGATTTACAATGATGACGGTGTTGGTGTGCATGATAAAAACGCCATGGTGAATCTATTTGTTTCACATTTTTCTAATGCTTTTGCTTCCTCTTATCATCAAATTGATCATCAAATCCTTGGGGTTATTCCTAATTTGATGAGTGATAGTCAGAATGAGCTTCTATGTGTGATCCCATCCGGCGAGGAAATAAAGGGGGTTGTCATGTCCATGTGTCCTGATAGTGCTCCTGGACCTGATGGTTTTACGGGCCATTTCTTCCAGACTTGTTGGGACTTTATTCAGGCTGATGTTTGTGCCGATGTACAAGCATTTTTTTGTGGGCATTCTTTGCCAAGAGGATTCACGTCATCTCTTATTGCTTTGATCCCTAAGATTGACATCCCGAGGACTTGTGCAGATTTTCATCCTATTAGTCTCTACAATTATTTCTATAAAATCATCTCTCATATTCTCAATGACAGGCTTGCTCATATTTTGCCACTTCTGATTTCTGAAGAGCAGGGAGCTTTTGTTAAAGGACATAATATTATGAAATGTGTCCTTGGCTGGGGAGATGGTTCAACACTTGAAAAAACGATGTAGAGGTGGTAATGTTATTTTTAAGTTGGACATGGCCAAGGCTTATGACAGAATGGAGTGGGATTTTTTGTATGCTGTCTTGAGAAGGTTTGGTTTCTCTATCCAGTTTTTATCTCTGCTTGAACCTCTTCTTTCTAATTGCTGGTTTTCAGTCCTATTAAATGGTGATATACATGGTTATTTCAAATCTACTAGAGGTCTTCGTCAGGGGGATCCAATAGCTCCAGCCTTATTTATTTTAGCTAAAGAGGTTCTGAGCAGAGGTCTTAAATCATTGTTTCTTCGAAGCAATGGTGGCGCTTACCAAACAATGCAGAGATGTCCACTGGTGTCGCATTTACTTTTTGCTGATGACACATTAATTTTCTCTAATGGTTCAGCCAGACATATAAGGAATCTTATGGCTTTTCTAAAGGCATATGAATGTTCATCTGGTCAGCTCATTAATGTGGGTAAAAGCTCCTTTATTATAGTAGATTGTACACCTTCTTCAATCAGCAGGTCTATTGCACACATTACAGGTTTTGTTCAGGCCAAGGTTCCATTCAAGTATTTAGGTATCACTCTTTATTCTGGAAGGAGGAGGCCAATTTATTTCTCACATATTTTGTCCAAAACAGCAGCTAAATTGCAGACATGGAAGGCAGGATTTCTCTCTTCAGGTGGGCGGTTAATTTTAATTAGACATGTTTTATCGGCATTGCCCATTTACACCATGTCTTCATAGTATATCCCCGTCACTATCATGAAAGCTTTCCACAGATTATTGGCTAACTTCTTC
The DNA here is from genome assembly GCA_014218235.1 of Colocasia esculenta. Taxonomy (NCBI): domain Eukaryota; kingdom Viridiplantae; phylum Streptophyta; class Magnoliopsida; order Alismatales; family Araceae; genus Colocasia; species Colocasia esculenta. Next base: position 71,858,025 of record CM024754.1, on the reverse strand, counting down.
TGGGGATCCTATGAAGGATCGCCCAAGAAACATTGGGTTTCATGGGAAACAATTTCTAAACCCAAGGAGTGTGGCGGCCTTAGAGTTCTTAATCTCCAACTTATGCAAATTGCTCTAAAAACCAAGATGCTTTGGAGGGTGGTTTCGGGTTCATCTTTGTGGGGTGAATTTTTCAAGGCTAAGCATCTGCACAATGTCCATTATACTGAAGCCCCTTTTCACCTGATGTCTACTGTGGACAGAATATTATGGCAACGTGCCTCAAAATTGATTGTTGCGCATCATAGGGTAATGGTGGCGGGTTTGAATTCGAGTGCTAGCTTTTGGCAGGATGTATGGACTGGATCAGTTCCATTACGGCACTTCATTCCAGATCATGATTGGGTTACCATCTCAATAAAATTGTGCTCTATTCAGAAAGCTACAATTGATCCTCACAATCACCATCTTTTTATTGCACGGTCTTTTTGTTCGCCCTAGGTTCTTGCTAATGCTCTTGTTGTTCATGGACATAAGGATAAATGGATTTGGTGTCCTACTTCTGATGGTGAGTTCACTTCTAAATCTGTTAGATTACTTTTACATGGCGCCTCCATGCCAGGGTGGGCTAAGCTGTGGGGCTCTTATATTCTGCAAAAATGGTCAGTTTTTGCATGGCGGATGGTGCGTGGCTGTGTACCAACTGATGATGTTATATCTGCTTGTGGTGTTCCATTTTGTTCAATGTGCGCTTGCTGTAATGCCCCAAATAATGAGTCTTCCGTCCATTTATTCTTCCATGGTAATGTTGCTAATGAAGTCTGGGATGCAGTTTACGGGTTTCTTCAATTCAACAATAGATCTGTTATTAATGCTGTGCATGCTCTCCTTCATTATGTTTCGGATATTCATTGCTCTACATCATGGGGGCGTATAGCTAGATACATTTTTTTGGCAGTTATCTGGGAGCTCTGGTGCAGTAGAAATAGAGCTAGATTTGATTCTCAGCCAATGTCTGCCCGTCAAGTTTTGTACAAGGTTATGATGGCGGTCCGTGATTCTCTTGCTGCCTTTCCTTTTCGGGACATGGATCTTTCACCAGCCCACAGGCGTTTATTACATTGTTGGGGAATTTCTGTTCCTGTGCTTCATCCGCCTCTCCCAAGAATTATCAAATGGCTTTCAGCTCCTTCTAGAAGACTGAAGCTGAATGTTGATGGCGCCTTCAAGGCTGGGTCGAGCACTGCGGCTGGTGGTGGAATTCTTAGAAATGGAGCTGGTGATATCATCTTCGCTTTTGCTTCGAGATATTATGATGTTCATTCTAGTCTTGAAGCTGAGGTGCTGGCCTTCAGGGTGGTATTTCCTTGTGGAGTCACAGGGGTGTTAACGTTTACATTGAATCTAATTCCTTGGTGTTGTGTCCAGGTTTTGAAGGGCAATATTCTTGCCCTTGGCGCATTTTCCTTTCCGTCCAGGATATTATTCATAGATGCCAAAGTCTTCATTTCTCAATTTCCCATGTCATTAAGGAGGCCAACCAAGTTGCTGACTCTCTTGCTAGTATGGTTGTACTATTTATGTTCCTCGCTTTATTTGGACCTCTTGGGCTGATCTTCCTTCTGCTATAAAGGGACCCTATCGTCTTGATAAGATGGGGTTTCCTACTATTCGGCCCTAAGTCTCTTTTGTATACTTGCATAATTTATGTTAATAAAATCCCCTGGTTGGTGAGTGGTGGTGGAGTGAACAACTCATCCCTTCCTTGAAGGGGTGAGCGCTCTCCTACCCTCCCTCTCAGGTATTCAGTTTTTTAAAAAAAAAGGATTTGAAAAACACATTTATATTTGCAAGGCTTTTAGTTAAATAGTGAAATTATAGTTGAATTTAGAATTCAAATAGCAGCCATAGATTTAATATAATGACTAAGTCAACTGATATTCTATTTGTAAAACATTTAGTCATTAATCAATACAGTGAAGTCAACTATTCATAAGTCAAGGGCAATTCAAATATATGTTTAGTAATCGGTACATAATATAAGTACTGAACATTTATAACATCAATCGATATAGCATAAGCCTTGATAGTCAGTAATTGGAACATCCATAAAGCTAATTGGAGTGAATCAGACCACTTGTTCACCAATTAGAATGAGAATAACAGTAATTGATGTAAATCAGGCTATTTGTTCATCAATCGGTGAAAAGAAGTAGTAAGTGTTCACCGATCGAAACGATTGAACCCATCGATTATATAATATTTATAACTAATCGATAGAATACTTTGTTCATAATAGGTATAATTTTTTTTCTTCTCTATCGATAGAGACTTCATTAGTAATCGATACACGGTCTGTTTAGTAGTCGATAGAACATTTGAACATTAATCAGTATGAATCTTGTTCTATAATCCATATGGACTTAGAAACAATGAAAACTTTTAGACAGAGATATTGAGATACTTACATTGATGACCCTTAGAACTTATTATTTTTCCTTTAATACTTGATGACAGACTTAAAGAAAATTGTATGTTAATCACATAAAATCAGGGTTTTTGTTAACACAAGAATTCATATATAAAAGGAGAGTAAATATGAGCAGAAAATATAAGTCGACATTTGATTTTCACAGGTTGACACATGTGAACACAAGTCAACACATATAACAAGAGTCGACATATATCCTTCACAAGCCGACACATAGACATCGATCGACATATGAACAAGGAAGTTAACATAGGGAAAACAAAAGTCAACTCATAGAGAACAAAAGTCGACTTTATATAATTAAGACATATATAACCAATCAACATTCATCAGATATTTTAGTTTGTTGATTATTTGCATAGTTATCATTTTCAATAATCAAAATTATTTGATATATATTTAAAGTGTTGTCACTCACTAAACTTTGGAATATATATGAAGATGATATGTCAAAAATCTCTCCCTTTTTTTGTGATGACAAACTTTAAATAATACTCTGAACATACTTAAATAATCATGTTAAGTCCTACCCTAATCTTAGCATTAAAAAATAGTATATGAAAAACTTGATAATTGTTATGCAAGGAGGATATGACAGATATGAGACTAAAAGGATGAATGAAGGAGTTGGTGGAAGGGGTCAAAGGATTTTTATCAAGAATACTCTTGATGGCCCCAGTTCAGCTCTTCATTTATGATATTTTTCTGCCTTTGTTCCTGCAGAAACTAAAGATGTTAACTGAATTTATAATAATGTTACCTGAGTATATTGCATTCTCTTGTTGTTGGAGGGGGATTCTTAAATATTCTTCAAAATAATTTGAGACTCCCCCTCAATTTGATATTCTTCTCCTCTTGATTGGAAGTCTTTTTGAGGAGTTGCCTGCTACTCCCCCTTAATAGGTGCTTTCTTTGCAGTAGACTTCCCTTTGCATTTGCAGGCCTACTCTTGATCAAGGCAGGAATCTTTGGAGTCATAGGAGCTTAGAGATCAAGATCCCTCAATAGATTTGATGAACACCAAAAAGGAAATAAAATATTTCAAGGATATTTGGATGAAGAATCAATTTCAAGGTTCAAAGGAGGCAATTGGTGAAGAGAGGTAAGAGATTCTTCTGATTGTTGAACAAACTCAATATGCACAATGATTAAAGAGTAAACTCCAGTGGAATATCCAATTGTGCAAGTAGTAACAAATCAATTTGTGAACAATCTGAGTGTGACTTTCAGATTTTAGAAGAGAGTCAATGAAGTCACATTGATTGAAGAGTATTTTGATCTAGTGATTGGAAGAGAGTACACCAATTTGATATATATTGAATGAAGAGAATGAATTTCTCTAAAAGTTAATGTATTTCAGTGATTACAGAAGTATCTTCTACAAATTACACATGGCCAATTCCCTTCTTCATTCCCTTCTAAGAGAAGTGAATCCCTATTCAGTTATGACTTTTGTGAAGATATCTGCCAACTGATTTATGTATCTATAAATGAAAGATGTATGTTGCCATTTGCTACATCATCTCTAATAAAATAATACCTGACTTTAATGTGCTTAGTTCTGGAATGTTGCACTAGATTCTTGGTGAGATTGATAACACTGGTGTTGTTAAATAGCAAGGGTACTGATTTATGTTTATTCTATAATCCTCAACTTATTACTTGATCCATAGTAGTTGAGTGCAATAGCTCCCAACAGCGATATATTCAGTTTTCATTGTTGATAGTTGTTGCCCAACTAGCAAGCCCAGAGGGGGGTGAATGGGATTCCTTTGAAATTTGATTATCAAAACCTGTCCAAAAACGGTCACACAACAAGCACTTCGATGATTGTTAGTGTTAGTGAAAAGAAAACAACAAACACAAAGCAAGCAATCACACTACACAAGATTTTATCCTGGTTCAGACCTCCTCTCCACAGGAGTTCTACATCCAGTCCTTGAGCAACAACTCAGGATTCACTACCCAAGGGTACAGTCCCCCTCAAGGACACTTACACACCCATCCGCAGCTGGTCTTCTCTTCACAACCCGAAGAGGAATACAACACCCTGGAACCCCAGGTCTTCCTTCAACGTGAAGGGAATAATACCCTGGAACCCCCAGGTCTTTCTTCAACACGAAGGGAATAACACCCTGGAACCCCCAGGTCTTCCTTCAACACGAACCGAACAACACGAAGATGTGTTAAAGGGATGATACGCCCCTAGATCAAGCTAATAGAATAGTGCTTGATCCGAAGCGAAGACTGAGAGAGAAAAGATCTACAATGAAGAGTTCTCTCGGTACACTGCAGCTCTCTCAAAGCTAAGCACTCAAACGTAGAGAGCTAAGAGCTAAAGCTAAAGGAATGGTGTGACGGCCCTCATTATATCGGTACGGTCATACCGACCCACGTCGATATAGCGAGAGTCCTCACAGTGGGACATTTACCCAACGATACAAACAGCTGAGATACACGCGAATATAAATAACAGAGTAGCGGAAGTAAAAGAGAACTATCTCCTTCATTCATCATCCACATTAAACATACATGCAGTTTACAATTTGCGAAAAGGAACTAAAATTCACATGATTTAATTTGCTGAAATAGAAATACAAAATGTCCACATATTACATTCTTTTAATGATAGTTCTAATACAATGTCCAAGTACTACTAAGATACACACAATCACAAGGATCTCAAAGCTGGCTAGTCTCCACGCTCGGAGTCCGTCTCTGCTGCCTCCTCCGAGGTACGGTGTCACCAACTAGACCTGTACGCCGAAGCAAGGAGTGAGTCCAGGACTCAGCAAGTAACACTATACATGATACACGTACAAGTCCTAGTGGTTTCTACAAGCACATACAATTAGCAACACATAGCATGCTAGTCTATTAAGTTTCAACCTATCATGAAGGTTCTACAATTTTACACATAACACATGCTTTCAGATTTCAAAATATAACATTCACCTATCACATGGTCTCTAACCCATTCACTTATGAACTTTAACCTTATAAAGAACCAAACATGAGAGTTATCAACATGAACAATTTACATATATGAACGGGAACATAGTAGAATGGATTCCACATGTTCTTAAGTACCTACATAACTTTTTCACATGCTTTAGGTTGCTGATTTCACATGTTCAAAGACTATAAACCTACACATGAAAGCTACAATGTGGCTTAGAACATAACACATGAACAATCCATCATGCCACTTTGCACACATACTCATTAATTGTTCCTAATCATGGATTCTAAACACTTTGCACACATAACATGGAATTGCTAACGTGCATTTGCTGAATTCATACGGTTTCAAATTTAGTCTCACTGATCTCAATGCACATTTTACACATCTAAAATTTCACATTTTTCTTTTTTTTTACACAATTTCCTCTTTTCACATGGTTACACTTTGCCATACACATTCACATATCACTTACACATTTACACATGGTCACATACACTTTACACATTACACTTTACACATATTTTAGTGCCGTGACACATAGTCCAAACCACCAAAGAAGGACACATTCACATCACATAACATATAGGCACCATCTAGGCAATGCAATGGTGACTCTTGGACTGCGCAGACCGGAGAACAAGTCTCCACCCTAACCAGTGGTACTTGTCCACCTCCAGGATTTCCCCCTAATGCCCTTAGGTCACTTAACACAATGAACTTTCTCAGGGGACTTTTCCCTGATACAGCTCCACTGCCTTCTCGGAAGCAGTATCACATTGGCACAGTTTACACTTTTACACATTTAACGTTTTACACATGGTTTTACACTTGGCACTCTTCATTTCATTCACACTTTCTTACTCACATGAACACCTCTGTTTTCCTAACATGGTACTACAGAGTTTCAAGATTAACACATAGTAAACACACCCATCATGTTGTTTTAAACAAAATAAAATCACATTACGATCATATGTACGAATTATTCACAATTCACATGAAAACACATAACTTTTTATTTACTGTTCCAAATAACCTGAAATTTTAACCACATGCTGTTTTCAGGTTCAAAATCATACCCTCAATTTTTCAGATTTTTCTGAGCTAAATAGGATTTACAGAAAATCAAACACCTAATTAGCATATTATTCACAACTTATACTAACATGGGTCTAACACATTTGAAATTCACCCACTTACTGTTTTGCACAGAAAACACAATGCATGATTTCAGAATACACATCATCCTAATTCATACATCTATAAATCCGTTACCACAACCATTTCTTTCATGCTTTCATTTTACCGAATCGAACTTTCTAGCAATTCCACAAGTATGCATGAATTACAAAATTCAGAACATACATACATGTCCCACAATATTTCATGAATAGACTGAAAACAAGACATTTAACTAATCCTAATCATGGAACATTAATTTGCAAGAATTATCTACAAGTATGCCCACAAGTTTAAAGACACCATTTTCCACATTCACCAACACACCACATCCATTCACACCACAATGCACAAAATACATAGCTTATAGGAATACCATATATCCTCATCACGGAAATCATAACGAAATTAACGTATAAGAGGGACAGAACAGCTCACTGTTCTGTCCTGAAGAACTAGACGGCGGTCTCTGGCCGCTGACTCAGAGTCAGCGGCATGGTCGATGGACGCCAAGCTCATCACAGGCGTCCAGGGACCTTGCCGTTTACTCAGGTCTGTGCAGAAACACAGACCCGAGCTCTGAAAATTGGGTGAAATGGAGGGTCTAGGACTCGAGGGAAATTCCATAAAAATTATAAAAACCTCCTAGACTCATACGGGGATACCATAGATAGGTCACTTGCCTTTCAAAAATTCTTCTAGGGGATTTAGAGGCTTGGTGAAGACCTCCTTGGGCAGTCCCAAGAAGTTGCAGAAGCACCTCCAAGATCGCCTTCCTCCGGGCTTCTGGTTGATCTCCACGCCGAGGGGATGATGGGGAAGCCTTCCCCTTTGCTTCAGCTCCCTCCTTGATGCAGAAGATCTCCAAAACCAGCTTCAGGGTCGGATTTTAGGGGTTCAAACTGGGGTTTTTCTCACAGAGCTCTAGGGTTTTTCTTTCTCACCTCTCTCCTCTTGCAAGGGTGAAGGGGAAGAATGGGGTGAGCCAATTCGGGTTCAGACCTAAAGAGGGTCTTTCCCCCACTCACTAGGTGATGGGACACCCTCAGAGCCGTTGGGGACATCCCCCAATGGTTGCCATGCCTTGCTTCAGAAGATAGCAGCTCTGCTGCGCATGCAGGCCAGAGAAGTTGGCGTCCATATCGCTGGACGCCGGAGTTAGTGTTGGCGTCCAGGGCTGGACGCTGACACCACCTCAACGGCCTGGGGATTGACGCCAATAGGGCCTTCGGCCAGAACCCTAATTTATGCAGAAAACCATGCATACCAAGCTTCTATACATGCAATACGTACATGGTATTATATTCACACTATCATCATGCAATACATACATTATTTACGTTAATATAAACACATGTACACGTATTTATACTATTTAATATCCACGTAAATACGTACATACATACTCAACACAATATACACACATAAATACGAAAAATACGACGGAAATTCGAGGGTCTTACACCCTCTCCCCCTTAAAGAAACTTCGTCCTCGAAGTTAGAACGACACTACTCAAACAAAAGGGGATACTTCTTCTTCATCGCATCCTCAAGCTCCCACGTAGCCTCCTCACGCGAGAAGTTCCGCCATAGAACTTTCACCGACGCGATACTCTTGTTCCGGAGATGCTGAACCTTCCGGTCAAGAATGGCTACTGGCTGCTCGACATACGAAAGATCTGGCTGGATCTCCACTGGCTCATGACTAATCACATGAGACGGATCTCGGACATACTTCCTGAGCATAGATACGTGGAATACCGGGTGAACGCTAGCCAAAGCTGGGGGTAAAGCTAGCTCGTACGCCACGTTGCCCAAACGTCTGAGAATCTCATATGGGCCAATGAACCTAGGGCTTAGCTTGCTATGCCTGCCAAATCTGACAACTCCACGAGTAGGCGATATCTTCAAGAAGACATGATCGCCAACCTCGAACTCCAAATCCTTTCTCCTGTTGTCGGCATAACTCTTCTGCCTATCCTGTGCCGCAACAAGCCTTTTCCTGATAAGCTGAATCTTATCCGAAGTTTCCTGAACCAACTCCGGTCCGATCAACTGCCTATCACCAGTCTCCTCCCAACATAAAGGAGATCTGCAGGGCCTACCATACAACGCCTCGAATGGAGCCATTCCAATACTAGCATGAAAGCTGTTGTTGTATGCGAACTCCACAAGAGGTAAATGACGCTCCCAATCATCTTTCCAATCCAGAACACACGCTCTCAACATATCCTCGAGCGTCTGGATAGTCCTCTCGGACTGTCCATCGGTCTGGGGATGAAACGCCGAACTGAGCTTAAGCTCCGAACCTAACGCATCCTGAAGACCCTTCCACAATCTCGAAGTGAATCTCGGATCTCGATCCGAAATGATCGACTTCGGCACACCATGCAATCTAACGATACCGCTAACATACAATCTAGCTAAGCTCTCTACTGACTGCTTCTTCTTCATAGGTAAGAAATGAGCAGTCTTCGAGAATCTATCTACAACTACCCAAATCGAGTCATTGCCCCTTCTAGATCGAGGCAAACCCGATACGAAATCCATAGTGACAGCTTCCCACTTCCATACGGGGATATCCATCCTCTGCATAAGGCCGGATGGTCGCTGCCGCTCGGCTTTCACCTGCTGACATACTAGACATCTAGACACATAATCCGCAACATCCTTCTTCATGCCGGACCACCAAAATGATCTCTTCAGGTCTTGATACATCTTAGTGTTACCCGGATGAATAGAGAATCGCGATCTATGAGCCTCCGCTAACACATGCTCACGGACATCTACTACATCGGGGACACAAACGCGGTGCTGAAATCTAATCACACCGTCCTCATCACGAGCAATGCCCGCCTTACCCACTAACTCTAACAATCTAGGATCGGCTTTCTGCTGCTCAATCACCTCATCCAAGACTGAGGATCTAAGGGATAGCTGAGCTACAAAAGCCTGACACAACGATGGCTCTAACTCGGTCATAGAGCACGCTGCATCCTCCAACATCTTCCAATCCTGCTGGAGCGAAGACCTCTTCCTACTAAGAGCATCCGCTACGACGTTCGCCTTTCCAGGATGATACTGAAGGTCGAAGTCATAGTCCTTCAAGAACTCAATCCATCTTCTCTGCCTCAGGTTTAATTCCTTTTGGGAGAAAAGATACCTCAAGCTCTTGTGGTCGGTAAACACCTCAAATCTGACACCATAAAGATAGTGCCTCCAGATCTTTAGTGCATGAACCACAGCTGCTAGCTCTAAATCATGAGTCGGATAGTTCCTCTCATGCTCCTTCAACTGACGAGAAGCATAAGCTACTACCCTCTCTTGCTGCATGAGCACACAGCCTAAACCAATCCGAGATGCATCCGTATAAATGGCAAAGCCTTCTAGACCACTGGGCAATACCAATACCGGAGCAGAAGTAAGCTTAGCCTTCAATAGCTGAAAGCTGCGCTCACATGCCTCAGACCATACAAACTTCTCACCCTTTCTGGTCAGCTTTGTCATAGGGGCGGCGATGGATGAGAAACCCTCAATGAATCGCCGATAGTAACCAGCTAACCCAAGGAAACTACGAATCTCCGAAGGAGTCTTGGGAACATCCCAATCCATAACTGCCTGGATCTTTGCTGGATCAACAGCTACACCAGCGCCGGAGATAACATGCCCGAGAAAGTGAACCTCGCGCAACCAGAACTCGCACTTGCTGTACTTCGCATACAGCTTGTGCTCACGGAGAACCTCTAACACTAACCTCAAATGCTGACGATGTGTGGCCTCATCCGGAGAATAGACCAACACGTCATCAATAAACACAACAACAAAACTATCTAAATACGGACTAACACCCGGTTCATGAGATCCATGAACGCTGCAGGGGCGTTGGTCAATCCGAAAGGAAGAACCAAAAACTCATAATGTCCATAACGGGTTCTAAATGCCGTCTTGGACACATCCTCACTCTAATCTTCAACTGATGATAACCAGATCGCAAGTCAATCTTGGAAAAGACTGATGCCTCTCGCAACTGGTCAAACAGATCATCAATCCGAGGTAAGGGATACCTGTTCTTCACAGTCACCTGGTTTAGCTTCCTATAATCATGCACAACCGAAGTGACCCGTCTTTCTTCTTGACGAATAATACAGGTGCGCCCCAAGGGGAAACACTGGGGCGAATAAATCCCTTATCGAGCAATTCTGCAATTGCTTCCTCAACTCGGCTAATTCTGCAGGGGCCATCCGATATGGGGCCTTCGAGATAGGAGAGGTGCCTAGAAGCAACTCTATAGTGAACTCTATCTCCCTATCCGGTGGCAATCCAGACAAGTCATCAGGAAAGACATCTGGAAAGTCCTGCACCACATCGATCTCTGCAAGAGTCAGTGACGAACCAACATCGGGTACTAGCATAACGCTGGCAAGAAATGCGTCACAACCCTTGTTCACCATACGCATCGCCTTCATGGCAGAGATGACTAACTTTCCCGCTAAGTTCTTTGGCAATGGATGAGAGAACTCATCCTCACCAGGAATGCGGAAAACAATCTTCTTCCTACGACAATACCACTAACGCATAGTGCTCCTCTAGCCAATCCAGACCAAAGATACAATCATAGTCCTTCATCTTTAGCAAGAAGAAACACCCATCTAGGAATCTATCCTCAATGCACACAGGTAACGACGGAATGCACTTCCTAGTCGATACCGTGCCCGCAGGGGTGTGCACAGACAAGGGACCTCTAACTCCTCAGACTCTATGCCTGACTCTAGGGCTAACTGCCTAGCGAACCGCTCGGAAATGAACGAGTGAGTAGCACCCGTATCAAACAAAACCCGAGCGTGCACACCGAAAAGTAAAACTGTACCTTCGGTGACATGCTCCGCCTGCTCGGCGTCCTCACGAGCTAAAGCAAACACTCGAGCTGGGGCTCGAGGCCTTCCTGGTCGTCCTATAGCTGGCGCGGCTGCCGCTACTGCTGCTGGTACTGGCGCTCCTCGCTGAGCTTCCTGCTGAAGCCTCGGGCAATCCTTGATCTTGTGGTCGCTGCTCCCACACTTTAGGCATCTACCCGCTATTAACCAACACTCCGAACCTCCATGGGTCTTCCCACAATGGGGACACTCCTTCTTCGCACCGGGGGAACGTACAGAGGGTACCTGATAGTTGCTGACTGCCACTTGTTTCTGCGGTGTCTGGTACACCGTCTTCCTCTTGTCTTGCCCCTGGAAAGTCGCTGCCGGCCTCTTCTGCGATGCCTTCTTCTCTTCTAGATACTGCTCCATTTCTCCCTCCTGTCTGCAGGCTGCGCTGAGGGCCTCGTCTAGCGTGCAGTGGTCGAACGCCACGAGCCTCGTCCTCAGGGATGGTTTGAGACCCATCACGAACTTCTTGGTCTTCCTGCGCTCATCCTCTACTATGTGCGGTGCATATTTAGAGAGTTCAGAAAACCTTGCCTCGTATTCCAGGACGGTCATTGATCCTTGCGTCAGGGAAAGGAATTCTTGCTCCATCTTGTCCTGGATGTGCTCTGGGATGAACTTGGCTCGGAAGATCCTCACGAACGCGTCCCACGCCACATCTACTGCTCCGTCCTCAAAGCGCGTACGCAGTAGGGAGGACCACCATACATCAGCTCTCTCCTACAACACACCTTCATAAGCTCTAACTAACAAATAACAACCAACATTCAAGCATAAACGAAAGCATACCTGTAGCATGTAGGTGGCTAAGGTCACCTTGTCCTCGTCAGGACACCTGATAGCTCGGAAGATTTTCTCGATCTCCCTCATCCAGCTTTCTGCCAAAAGCGGATCACTCTCCCCCTTAAAAGAGGGTGGGGTCATCCTCTTGAATCGCTCCATGATGGAAGGTCCACCATGGTCCTGAGCTGGGGCCTGAGCCTGCTACATTAAACAACAAGCAATATACAATAAACAATATCATACAATTCAAATAGCAGACTACTTAGTTGTTTTATTATTTTACCTGGGCCTCCAACTGGGCCTGGAGTGCTGCCTGAGTGTGTGCCTGGGTCTGCATGGCTTGCACCAGACCTTGCATGAACACTCCATAATCCACTGGCGGTGGTGGGGGAAGCACAGGACCCTGTGGGGCCGGGGCCTGCTGCTCCGCCCGCTCCTCACGCCTCTGCTCGTCATCGCGAGCTGGCGCACCTCCACGTCGTCCACGGGAAGCCATGGCTGTAATAAAATTTCAGCCACCATTAGAACTAGGTTACTAAGTTTTCTAACCATTTTCTTATCTATTTTCCACTTCTTATTAGTGTTTTCTACACATGTGGACATACTTAGCATGCAATGGGGATGATGACTTAGTTATATTCATGTGTAATCTCAACCGGTCGCTCTGATACCAATCTCTGTGACGGCCCTCATTATACCGGTACGGTCATACCGACCCACGTCGATATAGCGAGAGTCCTCACAGTGGGACATTTACCCAACGATACAAACAGCTGAGATACACGCGAATATAAATAACAGAGTAGCGGAAGTAAAAGAGAACTATCTCCATTCATTCATCATCCACATTAAACATACATGCAGTTTACAATTTGCGAAAAAGGAACTAAAATTCACATGATTTAATTTGCTGAAATAGAAATACAAAATGTCCACATATTACATTCTTTTAATGATAGTTCTAATACAATGTCCAAGTACATACTAAGAAGTACACACAATCACAAGGATCTCAAAAGCTGGCTAGTCTCCACGCTCGGAGTCCGTCTCTGCTGCCTCCTCCGAGGGTACGTGTCACCAACTAGACCTGTACGCCGAAGCAAGGAGTGAGTCCAGGGACTCAGCAAGTAACACTATACATGATATACACGTACAAGTCCTAGTGGTTTCTACAAGCACATACAATTAGCAACACATAGCATGCTAGTCCATTTAAGTTTCAACCTATCATGAAGGTTCTACAATTTTACACATAACACATGCTTTCAGATTTCAAAATATAACATTCACCTATCACATGGTCTCTAATCCATTCACTTATGAACTTTAACCTTATAAAGAACCAAACATGAGAGTTATCAACATGACAATTTACATATATGAACGGGGAACATAGTTAGCATGGATTCCACATGTTCTTAAGTACCTACATAACTTTTTCACATGCTTTAGGTTGCTGATTTCACATGGTTCAAAGACTATAAACCTACACATGAAAGCTACAATGTGGCTTAGAACATAACACATGAACAATCCATCATGCCACTTTGCACACATACTCATTAATTGTTCCTAATCATGGATTCTAAACACTTTGCACACATAAACATGGAATTGCTAACGTGCATTTGCTGAATTCATACGGTTTCAAATTTAGTCTCACATGATCTCAATGCACATTTTACACATCTAAAATTTCACATTTTCTTTTTTTTTTACACAATTTCCTCTTTTCACATGGTTACACTTTGCACATACACATTCACATATCACTTACACATTTACACATGGTCACATACACTTTACACATTACACTTTACACATATTTTAGTGCCGTGACACATAGTCCAAACCACCAAAGAAGGACACATTCACATCACATAACACATAGGCACCATCTAGGCAATGCAATGGTGACTCTTGGACTGCGCAGACCGGGAGAACAAGTCTCCACCCTAACCAGTGGTACTTGTCCACCTCCAGGATTTCCCCCTAATGCCCTTAGGGTCACTTAACACAATGAACTTTCTCAGGGGGACTTTTCCCTGATACAGCTCCACTGCCTTCTCGGAAGCAGTATCACATTGGCACAGTTTACACTTTTACACATTTAACGTTTTACACATGGTTTTACACTTGGCACTCTTCATTTCATTCACACTTTCTTACTCACATGAACACCTCTGTTTTCCTAACATGGTACTACAGAGTTTTCAAGATTTAACACATAGTAAACACACCCATCATGCTGTTTTAAACAAAATAAAATCACATTACGATCATATGTACGAATTATTCACAATTCACATGAAAACACATAACTTTTTATTTACTGTTCCAAATAACCTGAAATTTTAACCACATGCTTTTTCAGGTTCAAAATCATACCCTCAATTTTTCAGATTTTTCTGAGCTAAATAGGATTTACAGAAAATCAAACACCTAATTAGCATATTATTCACAACTTATACTAACATGGGTCTAACACATTTGAAATTCACCCACTTACTGTTTTGCACAGAAAACACAAATGCATGATTTCAGAATACAACATCATCCTAATTCATACATCTATAAATCCGTTACCACAACCATTTCTTTCATGCTTTCATTTTACCGAATCGAACTTTCTAGCAATTCCACAAGTATGCATGAATTACAAAAATTCAGAACATACATACATGTCCCACAATATTTCATGAATAGACTGAAAACAAGACATTTAACTAATCCTAATCATGGAACATTAATTTGCAAGAATTATCTACAAGTTATGCCCACAAGTTTAAAGACACCAATTTTCCACATTCACCAACACACCACATTCATTCACAACCACAATGCACAAAATACATAGCTTATAGGAATACCATATATCCTCATCACGGAAATCATAACGAAATTAACGTATAAGAGGGACAGAACAGCTCACTGTTCTGTCCTGAAGAACTAGACGGCGGTCTCTGGCCGCTGACTCAGAGTCAGCGGCATGGTCGATGGACGCCAAGCTCATCACAGGCGTCCAGGGACCTTGCCGTTTACTCAGGTCTGTGCAGAAACACAGACCCGAGCTCTGAAAATTGGGTGAAATGGAGGGTCTAGGACTCGAGGGAAATTCCATAAAAATTATAAAAACCTCCTAGACTCATACGGGGATACCATAGATAGGTCACTTGCCTTTCAAAATTCTTCTAGGGGATTTAGAGGCTTGGTGAAGACCTCCTTGGGCAGTCCCAAGAAGTTGCAGAAGCACCTCCAAGATCGCCTTCCTCCGGGCTTCTGGTTGATCTCCACGCCGAGGGGATGATGGGGTAGCCTTCCCCTTTGCTTCAGCTCCCTCCTTGATGCAGAAGATCTCCAAAACCAGCTTCACAGGGTCGGATTTTAGGGGTTCAAACTGGGGTTTTTCTCACAGAGCTCTAGGGTTTTTCTTTCTCACCTCTCTCCTCTTGCAAGGGTGAAGGGGAAGAATGGGGTGAGCCAATTCGGGTTCAGACCTAAAGAGGGTCTTTCCCCCACTCACTAGGGTGATGGGACACCCTCAGAGCCGTTGGGGGACATCCCCCCAATGGTGCCATGCCTTGCTTCAGAAGATAGCAGCTCTGCTGCGCATGCAGGGCAGAGAAGTTGGCGTCCATATCGCTGGACGCCGGAGTTAGTGTTGGCGTCCAAGGCTGGACGCTGACACTGGCTCAACGTCCGGGGATTGACGCCAATAGGGCCTTCGGCCAGAACCCTAATTTATGCAGAAAACCATGCATACCAAGCTTCTATACATGCAATACGTACATGGTATTATATTCACACTATCATCATGCAATACATACATTATTTACGTTTAATATAAACACATGTACACGTATTTATACTATTTAATATCCACGTCAAATACGTACGTACATACTCAACACAATACACACACATAAATACGAAAAATACGACGGAAATTCGAGGGTCTTACAAATGGAGTGAAGCTTGGCTCTTCTGAATGCTCACAAATCATGAAGATTAAGCTTGTCAAAAGCTCTTTTCTCTGGAGTCATCAGTCTTCAATATATAGCTTCTTTTGAAAAGTAGTCGTTGAAGTATCCATTGTCTCTATGTTCTGAGGACGTTAAACTGCATGGTTCTCCTTTGCAATCAACGGTCCTTTACGTTTCATGCACATAAGAAGAAAATCCTTCTTGATATCCTCCAACTTCTACTTTATCCAACGTTGTATAGAGTCGTGCTGTCAGAGACCTGCACACATTAAATGCTAAAATGTAGACAGCTAAGCTGTCTCTTGTTGTTAGTCAACGTTAGAGTGAGAATACATCAAAATAGAAATTCCATTCTGTCTTTCCAAAAGATATTTCATGTAGAAGCATAAGAATAGAAGATATCTGAACATGCATCCTGCAGAGAAATGTACAGTTATATTTAATGCATGGATGTAAGAGAAATACGCGGGATGACTTTGACTTGTCAAGATATTGAATACCAAGTCGATATATTTCATGAAATCGTTGTATGAGTGAATCGTTTGAAAACGAATCATTACAAGCAAATCGTTATAACCAAATCATTATAAGCAAATCATTGTGAAACTTATCGAGTCGTTATAATGACCAAGTCGTTGTTGTAACTTGTCGAATCGATGTGAAACAAAATCGATGTGAGAGCAAATCGTTGTTCTCACTTATCAAATCGATGTGAAACAAAGTCGATGTGAGAGCAAATCGTTGTGAGACCGAAATCGATGTGATCACTTAGCAAATCGTTCTGAGATCAAAATCTAAGCAATCACTTAGCGAATCGTTCTGAGATCAAAATCGATGTGATCACTTAGCGAATCGTTCTGAGATTGAAATCGATGTGATCACTTAGCGAATCGTTCTGAGATCGAAATCGATACGATCACTTAAGAATCGTTCTAAGATCAAAATCGATGCAATCACTTAGTGAATCATTCTGAGATCAAAATTGATGTGATCACTTAGCGAATCGTTCTGAGATCAAAATCGATGTGATCACTTAGCGAATCGTTCTGAGATCGAAATCGATGCGATCACTTAGCGAATCGTTCTGAGATCGAAATCGATGCATCACTTAGTGAATCATTCTGAGATTGAAATCGATGTGATCACTTAGCGAATCGTTTCGAGATTGAAATCGATGTGATCACTTAGCGAATCATTGTAACTTATAGAAAGTCGATATGTACTTGGATAAATTTCATGATCTGAACTTGAAATGCTACAGTATAGTAAATACTTACATATTTCCTTGATTTCGTCTGACTTGTTCCTATATCTTAGCTTCATAAAAACTTTGTTAGATCAAACTTTTTCTGAGTTTTGTTAATCACCAAAATAGATATGTAATTCATTTAAATTACATGAGGATAAACTGATCATCAATCTCCCACTTTTTTGTGATGACAAAACATAACAAAATTCATAAATGATTATGAAATAAATTTAAGAGAATAAAAAAATGAGAAATGTATTTCAGAAACACTATATTTCTCCCCCTTTTTGTCATTAAGCAAAAAGATATCATACAGAGACAAAGAAGAAAGGAGAAAAGATAAGTGAGATCAAAGAACTTTTCTATTTATCTTCAGGGTTATAGGGAGGTAGAAAGCAGGAGACAGAAGAGAGGCATGCCGCTGAATAATGGGCAAAGCCTTGCGTTCCTACTCCTCAAAATAGGCCTGAAAAGCCCCAAAAGTGATAGAATAAGATGACCCCATGTCAGGAAGCATTCTTTTGATATGAAGATGGCGTTGACCATCTATAAAGGTACCATATTCATCTGTGCCAAGAGAGACCTTGAAGGAAAGGAAAGAGCCAAAACTGGCAAATCGAAGAGACTGGTTGATCTTGATGGGGTAGTGGATCTGATGCTGCAGGAGATCTTTCTTCAAAGCCACAAAAAGTTAGTACTGCTCTACCCACTAAGCATAGGGCTCTTGAACCAGATTGATGGAATTCAAG
The DNA here is from genome assembly GCA_014218235.1 of Colocasia esculenta. Taxonomy (NCBI): domain Eukaryota; kingdom Viridiplantae; phylum Streptophyta; class Magnoliopsida; order Alismatales; family Araceae; genus Colocasia; species Colocasia esculenta. Next base: position 71,839,725 of record CM024754.1, on the reverse strand, counting down.
TCCAAAAAGGCTTCAGCTGAGAGAGTAGGCTTGCCTACCTTAAACAAGGAACTGTTCAAAGTTGCCAGCTGAAGGGCAGATTGGTTGTAATGTTTTTCCCAATCGGAGGGAGAGAGTCTTTCACTTTCAGATAGAAGAGGGGCAAGAACCTCAGAAGTGATATGGCCTAGATGAAATTCTCGGAAGAGGAATCTATGGAAGGAGGGGAGACGACCTTGCTGAGCTGAGATCCTTCCCATTACGCGAGCAAATCTCTCAAAGATGACAGGACCAACTGAGGAGTCCATGACCAAGGAGTGCAGTTTGGGAAGAAACACACTGCCTGGAATTTACAAGATAGCGAAATCCACTTTGAAGGAGCAGTTAACTGGACTTTCAACTTTAAGTAATGCAACGGCTCCCTGGAATTGACCCAACTGAACTTCAGGCAACTTGTGGAGATAACGAAAGTCATTGAAGAGCTGGAAGTACCGGATAAGCTTTACTTCCTTTTGAATGAAGGGTGCCCAGGTGGACTGCTGATGAATGACAAACCACTCAGAGAGAGTGAGTGGGTAATCCCAGGGTGGAAACCAATCTGACTTTGCAAGAAGAAACTTCCTGTAGAGAGCCTTGTGCCCCTTGGCCCACTGATCTTCATATTTGCATTCAGCCATTTGGAAGATTTTAGATTGATCAGCTTTGGAGATGTGGCAATAGGGAAGAACAACATTGAGATGATCAGTTAGATTAAGATGAGGAACACCAAAAATGGTGGCAAGGATACATTTTTGGAGATATTCACAATAGATTGGTTTTCGTCGATTCTCAACAGTGAGAGAGAACCAGATAGGAGGAAATTTAGGAAGAGCAAGAGTGTTGGAGAGTTTTCTCTTTTTAGAAGAAGGACAAGAAGTAGGAGAGTCAGTTCTGTGGACATGAGAACCAACTTCCAGGACTGAGCGGATTGTGGTAATTTCCAACTCATCCTCGAATTTTTTGAGAAAGGGACCTTCAAGTTGTGCACCTTCAGGTATAAAGGTAACAAAGGAGGGAGGAGTAGGAGGATGAAGAAATGATTGATGGGTAGGAGAATGTCACACCCCGACGCAGAATATCAGAACGCGAGGCAGTTGCATGTAGAGGTATAGAGCAAGTACTAGACATCCAACCATTGCACAATGAATAATACTAAAAGTGATTTCATTTCATTAATAACTTTCCAATGTCTAGTTACAACAACTAATATCAGAGCCATTCTATAGGGCCTAATTACAACGAAACAAAGCAAAAGACTAAACTTTAATCCTAACTACTACAACGCTAAACATAGTAATAGGACGCTAGGGTACTCATGACATCATTCCAGGTCGTTCCCGTCCTCTTGAGTGTATAGTTCATCATTGGTCTCACCTGAGAACACAACAACAAATAAAGCAGGGTGAGCGAACATTGCCCAGTAGGACTTAAATCTCAGGCTCAAGCAGGCTTTAAGTAATTAATGCATTAAAGGCAGAGTAGCTAATGATAGAACGGGAGAGAGTCTCAAGTAAAAGATAGCAGGACAATACGTGAATGAAATAGCAAGACTTTCCAAATATACACTTTCCAAAAATAGCACAAGTGTTGAGAATAGCACAATAATAGCAAGATAACACAATGTCAAGTATAGCAAGATGGCCATAGTACAAATAGCACACGAGTATAGCATAGCACTTCGTTGTCAATGGACGACACGAGAATATAGCACTTTTGATTGTCATTTAGATAGTCGAGATAGATAGCACTTGAGTGTAATGCCAAACACTCTGATCATTTAACTCCCATGGGCACTAGCACTTTCGGGCGCACATCCCAGGACCAGATCGAGCCCTTTATATATTGCCAGGCATTGTTATATTTTTTATCTTTAGACAATCTGTCAATGGCCAATAAAGAGTATCAAGAAAATAGATAATATCTCTAGAAGAATAGATGAGATAGCAGAGTGAACGTGAATAGACGAGAGAGTAGAGTATAGATGAGAGCTAGTGGTCATTGTACGTGAAACGTCGAGTAACGAGCAATAGTAACCATTGCACAACACGCGAGTACGGTGTTGGCAGTCAGGTGGAATTCACTACCCTTCCACTGGCCGTGCAACGCATAGGTCCAGAGGTCCGACGTGATACAAGATGAGAGTGAACTTCTAATAGTCGTTTGGATCTTATTGATCCCTAAGGGTGTAATAGGTGTTAGGGTACAACCGGCTCGTCGACCATGTGAGAATCCATGGACAGAGGAGACTTACGGAGGCCTTGAACAAAGACTCACTAGTCCTGCGGAAGGAGTGTCCGACAGAGAGTTCGTCCAAGTCAAGAAAGTGTGTATAGAAACAAGTGCTCGACGTTCTAGAAGAATTCTAGAACAGTGGAGCGTCGAGATCGGTTTCCAAAACATCGCACAAAACGTAGCAAGTACCTCTTTAAAATAAGGCAATTAAATTTCATAATTTACTAGATAGATTATACATCATTTTCATGCCAATTATGCCATATTTACGATGGTTCAAGTGTGTGCATGTGTCATGAAAATCATAGATAGAAATTTAGTCATGTGTATGTATTTTAAATCACATATAAATGTTCAATTTATATTGAGTGAATTTACTACGGGTATAACTGGAATAAAAGGGTATAAACACACTAGATGATTAGAGCATTGCAAATCAGGGGTTTTTCGGCAAACTCTTGCGAACGCGACGCACCCGAGTGAGGGTCGCGATGGGTACAGGGCAGATCGCGACAGGTGTTTAGACGGATCGCGACAGGTCCGTCAGGACAGGCGCACAGATCGCGACGACATTGCCCATCGTGTTCAGATCGCGACGGTTGATGCTATCGCGACAAGACCCCAGAACACGGCCTATCGGGCTGTCGCGTTCACAAGGCCTGCACCTGAGTCCGATAGGGGTCAGACATGTCTTGAATTACGGTCCAAGAGTTTTCCTTCTTGACACAGAGGGATTCAAAAATATAGAACTAATTGTACAAGTGACGAAAAATCATGAAACAAGTTGCAAACGAATCCCGACACACAATAGTATTCCCAGTAATTAGGAATTGTAAACCGTCATGGTTTCGACATGTTTTAATCAGATCAAACATGGAGGATAGAATACTGGAAACAGTTAAGATGTAAGATTTAATTCGCAGGACATGGTGGATGGAATTTATGGCTTTTAGGGGCTAAAGAAGCCTAACATCCGTCAATCCTCGCAGTAAAAATCTCATGGCATGAGGACGAGTATTCATGAAGATATGAATTTAAGAAGAGAGTTCGGGGTCATGAAGTTCACCGAATGTTGAAAATTTAGAACCAGAGATTTGCTCGAGGGAAAAATATGAAATCAAAGGGCTTTTGTTCCTGATAGACGAGACATCTTACAGAAAATTTTTCATGGTTTATGCTCATGAGAATGCCTACCTTTGGTGATCTTTCTCTCCTAGGGAAAGAACGTGAAGAACTCGGGGAAGAACTTGGGAGATCCTTCTTCTCCACGAATTCTCCTCCTCTTGGCCTTCCTTCCTGGTCCAGCAACCTCTTGGCACGAGCTAGGGTCGGCCATGGGAGGTTTAGGAGAGTATATTTGTCTCTCTCCTTTCTATTTCCTAATAGGACTCTAATTACTTTAAATTTCGGGATTTCCTATTTTCCTCTCCCCTTTTTAAGCAAGAGATCTCCTAATTGGGTTGGGAAAGAGGGGATTTCGTGGCCAATCAATCAGGGTAGGGTTAGGATTCCCAATCCAACCCAAACCACTTATTTTAATACATTAAATACCCTCTTTATTTAAGTAGTATTTTAGTTACGAATTTAGGGTATTTTCCCATTATTCCTATTTTGACCCACTAAATTATATTGGGTCAATTTAATAAAGCCCATTACTCCTTTTTGTTTAACGGGTTTTATTTAATTCCCCTTCCATTAATTTCCTATGTCATTTATTTTCTTTTAATTAATTTTTCCAACAAATTTTAATATTATGTTTTTTTTTTTGTTCAAAAATTCAGGTTGCTACATCCTCCCCCTCTTAAAAGGAATTTGGTCCCCAAATTCATAAGATCATAAGGGAGGAAATGTCTTACCGAAAAGATCGGGGTAGTTGCATCTGATGATTCCTTCTAGTTCCCATGTGGCTTCTTCCACTCCGCGGTTATTCCATAAGATCTTCACCACGTGAATGGGACGGTTCCTAAGTTGTTGTATCTTCTGTTCCAGTATCTTGACTGGCTTCTATTCGTACGTCACATCTTTGTTCAATACCAACTTCTCATGGCGAATGACATGCGTGGGATCGTACACATATTTCCTAAGCATGGAAACATGGAACACATTATGTACACATGCCAAATCCGGTGGCAACGCCAGTCGGTATGCAACCTCACCAACCCTTTCGAGTAATTCAAAAGGACCGATGAATTTAGGGCTGAGTTTTCCGTTTACACCGAATCTCTGAATGCCACGAGTAGGTGACACTTTTAGAAATACATGATCACCCACTTGAAATTCCAGATCTCGCCTTCTTTTGTCGGCGTAGCTCTTTTGTCTGGATTGAGCAATCTTAAGCCGGTCTCTGATTTTCTGAATGTCTCTTGTTGTCTTCTGCACCATGTCTAGGCCTAGCCATTGCTGTTCTCCAACCTCATTCCAGCATGTAGGAGATCTACAATTCCTTCCGTAGAGTGCTTCGAACGGTGCCATCTTGATACTAGCCTGGTAACTGTTGTTATAGGGGAACTCAATAAGAGATAGATGTTCGTTCCAATACCCTTGGAAGTCTATAGTGCAAGCTCTCAACATGTCTTCCACTATTTGGTTGGTTCTTTCAGTTTGCCCATCAGTTTGTGGATGGAATGCGGTACTAAAGTTAAGTTTAGTACCCAGTGCACCTTGCAGTCCTTTCCAAAAATGAGATGTAAATCTCGGATCTCGATCCGAGACAATAGATGATGGAATGCCATGTAGTCTTACAATTTCCTTAACATATAAGGCAGCTAGTACCTTCACTGACCACTTACTCTTTATGGCAAGGAAGTGGGCAGATTTGGTTAGTCGGTCTACAATAACCCATATGGCGTCGAGTCCACCACGAGTCTTGGGAAACCCATGATAAAATCCATACCAATGCTTTCCCATTTCCATTCCGGAATATCTAGCGATCTGAGTACACCAGTAGGGCGCAGATGTTCTGCTTTTACTTGTTGGCAAGTAAGGCAATGAGTGGCATGTTCCGCTACCTCTCTCTTCATGTTCGGCCACCAAAACGTTCTTTTCATGTCTTGATACATTTTGGTACCTCCAGGATGAATAGTGTACTTTGTCTTGTGGGCTTCATCCATTAGCTTCCTCTTCAATTCTTCATTGTCGGGAACGTATGTCCTTCCTTGAAAGACAAGCCTTCCATCTTCGGTCATAGCAAAGTCTGGTCTTTCAGTTAGAGTTTCCTTGACGCGAACTAAGAATGGATCATCATCTTGTTGAGCTTTGATCTCCTCTAACAGATCAGATTGAATCTTGATATTGGCAATCAAGACTTGGTCATCTCTATGTTCAATAGTTAAGTCCAACCTTGCGAATTGTTCTAGTAGTTGCATCTCGCCAAGGACTAGACTTGAAACAAATGCCATTGGCTTCCTACTAAGAGCATCAGCCACGGCATTTCCCTTGCCTAGGTGGTATTGGATGTTGAAGTCGAAATCCTTGAGATATTCTAGCCATCTTCTCTGTCTCATGTTGAGTTCTTTCTGGGAGAATAAATACTTCAGACTTTTATGGTCTAAGTAGACAGTGAACTTTTCTCCGTAGAGGTAATGTCTCCAGATTTTCAAGGTGAAGACCACGGCAGCCAACTCAAGATCATGCACAGGGTAGTTGACTTCATGAGTCTTCAGTTGTCGAGAAGAGAAGGCGATGACATTCTCCTTTTGCATAAGTACGCACCCTAGCCCAACCCCTGAGTCATCGGTGTAGATAGAGAAACCTTCTCCCTCTATTGGCAGAGCGAGAACAGGTGCTGAGGTAAGATGATCCTTGAGAGTTTGGAAACTTTTTTCACACTCTTTACTCTAGGAGTATGGATTCTCCTTTCGTGTCAGACGTATGAGAGGAACGGTGATCTTTCAGAAGTCCTTGATGAACCGCCTGTAATAGCCAGCCAGTCCTAGGAAACTTCTGATTTCGGTGACGTTGGTTGGTCTCTCCCAATTGAGTAAAGCTTCGGCTTTGGAAGGATCAACGGAGATGCCGTCCTTTGAGATGACATGGCCTAAGAAGGATACTTCTTCGAGCCAGAATTCACACTTGCTAAGCTTTGCGTACACCTCGTTGTCTCTCAAAACTTGTAGTGTTGTCTTCAGGTGTTCTTCATGCTCTTCTTTGGTCTTAGAGTATATGATGATGTCGTCGATAAAGACGACCACGAACTTGTCAAGGTAGAGCCGATATATGCTGTTCATGAGTTGCATGAAGGCTGCAGGAGCATTGGTTAGACCAAAAGGCATAACGACGAATTTGTAGTGTCCATACCTGCTCCTGAAAGCCGTTTTGAAAATATCGTCATCCTTGATCCTCATTTGATGATAGCCAGATCGAAGGTCGATCTGGGAGAAATATTGAGCTCCATATATTTGGTCGAACAGTTCGTCGACCCTAGGTAGTGGGTACTTGTTCTTGATGGTGAGTTGATTGAGTTGACGATAGTCGATGCACAGCCTCATCGATCCATCTTTCTTCTTTACGAATAGCACAGGTGCTCCCCATAGGGAAGTACTTGGTATGATGAACCCCTTTTCTAGAAGCTCCATCAGTTGCGCCTTCAATTCCTTCAGCTCAGCAGGTGACATCCGGTATGGTTGTCGTGATACTGGGGCAGCTCCAGGGATCAACTCTATGGCGAAGTTGACATCTCGCTCCGGGGGAATCCCTGGAAGGTCTTCAGGAAACACATCGGGGAAGTCCTGGACTATGTGGATGTATTCTATCTTAGAACCCTTCTTTTCAATAACTACGGTTGCTAGGAAAGCAATGCAACCTTTCCTTATCATGTTGTGGGCTTTTATGGTGGAGATTAGAGACATCCGTCTCTTATGTCTAATTCTAGAGAATGCCAATTTATGAAAATCACTAAAGGTAACCTTCCCTTTCTTACAGTCGACACTTGCCCCATATGCGGACAACTAGTCGGCTCCCAAAATTACATCATAGCCTTCCATGGGCATACACACCAGGTCAGCCTTTAGGTTATGGTCTCCGATCATTACATCGGCATAGGGAAAGTATTTGTTCAGTTTCTCCTTTTCCCCTAGTGGCGTTGTGACAGAGAACTCACAACCCATGGATATAGGTTTAGCATTCATAGTATCAGCAAAGTTTTGAGATATAAATGAATGAGTGGTTCCAGTATCAAATAAAACAAATGCTGATAATGAGAAGACTTGAAGGGTACCTTCTACCACGTCACCCTCCATAGCAGGTCCCTCATCATGCAGGGCTTGCAGTCGGCCCTGTTTCTTAGGCGCATTAGGGCGCCTTTCATTCTCTTTCAGTAGCGGGCACTCGGAGATGCGGTGCTCGCGACTTCCGTAGCGCAGACATGTGCCGGCTTTCCTCCAGCATTCATCAGTCGTGTGACCAGGCTTGTCACAGTGTTTGTAGTCGCTCTTGGTTGGAGTGTTGGGTACGAAAACCTTGGGCTTCCTTTCTTGGCTAGATCCCTCTGTGATGTTGAAGGGACGCTTCTTGCCGTTGGTAGGCTTAGCAGATGACTGACCCAAGGTCACTTCCTTCTTGATGAACTTCCCTTTGATACGGTCGGTGAAGTCTGTAGCGTCTTCCAGCAGTTGGGCTTTCTTTACCATCTCGGCATAAGTCTGAATGTCGAGAGGTGCGAGTTGAGTGATGTAGTGGGGCTTAAGGCCATTTAGAAAGCGCTTAGCCTTCATCCTTTCAGTGTTCACCAGATGTACAACATAGCGTGCCAGTCTAGAGAACTGGGCTTCATATTAGGCCACAGTCAAGCTCCGCTGTTTAAGAGCAGCGAATTCCGCAGCCTTCCTTTCTTGAACACACTCGGAGAAGTATTTGGAATTGAATGCTTCTTTAAACTCATTCCAGGTGAATTGTCCATTCTCTCTAGTAGCTTCCACTGACTCCCACCAATGCGGGCGTCCTTCTCCAGTTGGAATGTGGCCAGTAGCAGCTTGTCCCCCGCTGCACATTGCATGACACGGAAAATTCTTTCCGTCTCTTGGAGCCAGTGCTCAGCTTCATCCGGATCTGTGGATCCGCTGAACCTAGGTGGGTTCAGACTTCTGAAGTTACGATGCAGGTCGCCTGCACCACGATTGCCACCTCCTTGGGTAGCTTGCACAATGGCCCGTGTCAGTTCTTGGATGGTTTGTTGCATGCCCCTCATTTGAGCACGTTCAGCAGTCATCTTGATTGCTTAGTTCCTACAAAATTAACTTATGGTCATGATATCGATGTGGAATTTAATTCGTGCGTGTGTGAGTCTATTTTAGCTAGTTACCCTTGGCTCTAACCACAACTCACATAGGTGGGATAATTGACTCTAGTCGAGGTAGGTTAACCTAGATCATCCTATACTTAAGAACAACCTAGACTCTGATACCACAAAACTGTCACACCCCGACGCGGAATATCGGAACGTGAGGCAGTTGCAAGTAGAGGTATAGAGCAAGTACTAGACATCCAGCCATTGCACAATGAATAATACTAAAGGGATTTAGTTTCATTAAAAACTTTCCAATGTCTAGTTACAACCACTAATATCAGAGCCATTCTATAGTGCCCAATTACAACGAAACAAAGCAAAAGACTAAACTTTAAACCTAACTACTACAACGCTAAACATAGTAATAGGATGCTAGGGTACTCATGACATCACTCCAAGTCGTTCCCGTCATCTTGAGTGTATAGTTCATCCTCGGTCTCACCTGAGAACACAACGACAAATAAAGCAGGGTGAGCGAACATCGCCCAGTAGGACTTAAATCTCAGGCTCCAGCAGGCTTTAAGTAATTAATGCATTAAAGGCAGAGTAGCTAATGATAGAACGGGAGAGAGTGTCAAGTAAAAGATAGTAGGACAGTACATGAACGAAATAGCAAGACTTTCCAAATATAGACTTTCCAAAAATAGCACAAGTGTCGAGAATAGCACAATAATAGCAAGATAGCACAATGTCAAGTATAGCAAGATGGCCATAGTACAAATAGCACACGAGTATATCATAGCACTTCGTTGTCAATGGACAATGCGAGAATATAGCACTTTTGATTGTCATTTAATAGACGAGATAGATAGCACTTGAGTGTAATGCCAAACACTCTGATCATTTAACTCCCATGGGCACTAGCACTTTTGGGCGCACATTTCAGGGCCAGATCGGGCCCTTTATATATTGCCAGGCATTCGTTATATTTTTTATCTTTAGACAATTTGTCAATGACCAATAGAGTATCAAGAAAATAGATAAGATCTCTAGAAGAATAGATGAGATAGCAGAGTAAACGTGAATAGACGAGAGAGTAGAGTATAGATGAGAGCTAGTGGTCATTGTACGTGAAACGTCGAGTAACGAGCGATAGTAACTATTGCACAACACACGAGTACGGTGTTGGCAGTCAGGTGGAATTCACTACCCTTCTACTGGCCGTGCAACGCATAGGTCCAAAGGTCCGGTGTGATACAAGACGAGAGTGAACTTCTAATAGTCGTTTGGATCTTATTGATCCCTAAGGGTGTAATAGGTGTTAGGGTACAACTGGATCGTCGACCATGTGGGAATCCATAGACAGGTGAGACTTACGGAGGCCTTGAACAAAGACTCACTAGTCCGACGGAAGGAGTGTCCGACAGAGAGTTCGTCCAAGTCAAGAAAGTGTGTATAGAAACAAGTGCTTGACATTCTAGAGGAATTCTAGAACAATGGAGCGTCGAGATCGGTTTCCAAAACATCGCACAAAACGTAGCAAGTACCTCTTTAAAATAAGGCAATTAAATTTCATAATTTACCGGATAGATTATACATCATTTTCATGCCAATTATGCCATATTTAGGATGGTTCAAGTGTGTGCATGTGTCATGAAAATCATAGATAGAAATTTAGTCATGTGTATGTATTTTAAATCACATATAAATGTTCAATTTATATTTAGTGAATTTACTACGGGTATAACTGGAATAAAAGGGTATAAACACACTAGATGATTAGAGCATTGCAAATCAGGGGTTTTTCAGCAAAATCCTGTGAATGCGATGCACCCCAGTAAGGGTCGCGACGGGTACAGGGATGATCGCGACAGGTGTTTAGATGGATCGCGACAGGTCCGTCGGGATAGGCACACAGATCGCAACGATAGTGCCCGTCGCATTCAGATCGTGACGGTTGATGCTGTCATGACAAGACCCCTGAACGCGGCCTATCGGGCTGTCGCGTTCACAGGGCCTGCACCTCAGTCCGACAGGGGTCAGACATGTCTTGGATTGCGGTCCAAGAGTTTTCCTTCTTGACACAGAGGGATTCAAAAATATAGAACTAATTGTACAAGTGACGAAAAAATCATGAAACAAGTTGCAAACGAATCCCGACACGCAATAGTATTCACAGTAATTAGGAATTGGTAAACCGTCATGGTTTCGACATGTTTTAATCAGATCAAACATGGAGGATAGAATACTGGAAACAGTTAAGATGTAAGATTTAATTCGCAGGACATGGTGGATGGAATTTAGGGCTTTTAGGGGCTAAAGAAGCCTAACATCCGTCAGTCCTTGTAGTAAAAATCTCATGGCATGAGGATGAGTATTCATGAAGATATGAATTTAAGAAGAGGGTTTGGGGTCATGAAGTTCACCGAATTTTGAAAATTTAGAACCAGAGATTTGCTCGAGGGAAAAATATGAAATCAAAGGGCTTTTGTTCATGATAGATGAGACATCCTACAGAAAATTTTTCATGGTTTATGCTCATGAGAATGCCTACCTTTGGTGATCTTTCTCTCCTAGGGCAAGAACGTGAAGAACTCGGGGAAGAACTTGGGAGATCCTTCTTCTCCACGAATTCTCCTCCTCTTGGCCTTCCTTCCTGGTCCAGCAACCTCTTGGCACGAGCTAGGGCTGGCCATGGGAGGTTTAGGAGAGTATTTATGTCTCTCCCCTTTCTATTTCCTAATAGGACTCTAATTACTATAAATTTTGGGATTTCCTATTTTCCTCTCCCCTTTTTAAGCAAGAGATCTCCTAATTGGGTTGGGAGAGAGGGGATTTCGTGGCCAATCAATCAGGGTAGGGTTAGGATTCCCAATCCAACCCAAACCACTTATTTTAATGCATTAAATACCCTCTTTTATTTAAGTAGTATTTTAGTTACGAATTTAAGGTATTTTCCCATTATTCCTCTTTTCAAAATTCCTATTTTGACCAACTAAATTCTATTGGGTCAATTTAATAAAGCCCATTACTCCTTTTTGTTTAACGGGTTTTATTTAATTCCCCTTCCATTAATTTCCTATGTCATTTATTTTCTTTTAATTGATTTTTCCAACAAATTTTAATATTATGTAAAAAAAAATTTCAAAAATTTAGGTTGCTACATCCTCCCCCTCTTAAAAGGAATTTGGTCCCCAAATTCATAAGATCATAAGGGAGAAAATGTCTTACCGAAAAGATCGGGGTAGTTGCGTCTGATGATTCCTTCTGGTTCCCATGTGGCTTCTTCCACTCTGCGGTTATTCCATAAGATCTTCACCACGTGAATGGGACGGTTCCTGAGCTGTTGTACCTTCCGTTCCAGTATCTTGACTGGCTTCTCTTCGTACGTCACATCTTTGTTTAATACCAACTTCTCATGGCGAATGACATGCGTGGGATCGTACACATATTTCCTAAGCATGGAAACATGGAACACATTGTGTACACATGCCAAATCTGGTGCAACGCCAGTCGGTATGCAACCTCACCAACCCTTTCGAGTACTTCAAAAGGACCGATGAATCTAGGGCTGAGTTTTCCCTTTACACCGAATTTCTGAATGCCACGAGTAGGTGACACTTTTAGAAATACATGATCACCCACTTGAAAATCCACTCTTCTTCAAGTTCCTGCTGCGAATGGCCTACCCCATCTTTTCTGACACCGCCCCAGACAGATTAACATCAAAATGTTGGAAAATCTTGGTCAGTAAATGGGCGTAGAGAAGGGACACATTCAGCTTACTCTTCTTGTCCCAAACTTGAGCATGAGCAAACTTCATCCTTTCTATTATAACTTCAGCCATGTTTATACTCTTGTTCTGGATAGCCCAGAACATCATATCGAAATCCGCCTTTGAACAAGTGGAAAAGGTGACACTTCTAGGGACCAGAATCTGACACACAATAAAATGCAGAATGTGGTTGAATGCGTTCAGCTGGTTGATATATATCTTCCCATCCTTCAATATGAACTTGGGACCAACAATCCCTAGACCCTTCGCCTGGATGTCGACAGTGTGTATTCCACTGTGACCGGTGGTGCAAACTCCAAACAGAGACTCCAACAAGGAAGATGAGATCCTAATCTGGGTTCCCTTGACAATGGATGTCAAAGACCCATCCTCTTCAGTCTTCAAGAAAACATAAAATGCCTTCACCAGGTCTGGATAACTCACCTCTGACAGGGTTGCCAACTTCGTCCATTTCATTCTCTCCATAGCTGTGATGATGCTGTGCATTCCATTCTTCTCCAAATCCGCAATATCTACTGCTTTGTTCCCACACAGCTTGGTCTTCACAGAGGTAAACCTCTCTTGCTGTTCGGCGGTGAGGAACGCAGCTCCATAGCCCCCAATGGTGCCAGAAACTCCAGAAACGGCCATGGATTTGAGTGGTGAAAGGTTCTCAATGATTGGAATGAAGATTGGAGTAGAAACCCTCAAGAAATTTCTCGCGGGAAAGAGATGAAGGCTTTGAAATCACAGGGAGTCGATGTCGGAGTCGATAGGGTTATCGTCTCAGGCAAGATGAAGGAGAAGAAAGCGGGAAGTGAATCCGTATGGCACAGATTTTGGGGTTTTATCAGATAAAAGGGAAAAACATCATAATGACACAAAACGACAAAAGACTGGTTCGATAGGAATAAATCTTTTTAAAATTACGAATCGTCAAAGATAACTATGAAGCAAGCAATATTTAAAGAATTTACTTAATTTCAAGGGGAAAATAATTGATATTCTGAAATAATTGTTATTTTAGTTATTTACAGACAAATCTATCACAAATTGCACATGTCTAATTCCCTTCTAAGAGACGTAAATCTCTCTTCGGGTAAAGCCTTTGTGAAGATGTCTGCTAACTGATTTTGAGTGTCAATAAAGGAAATATCTATATTACCATTTGCTACATGATCACGAATAAAGTGATATCTAACCTCTATATGCTTTGTCCTTGAATGCTGAACTGGATTCTTGGTGAGACTTATCGCACTGGTGTTATCGCACAGCAAGGGAATTGTCTTGATATTTAGTCCAAAATCCTTAAGCTACTGTTTGATCCATAAGAGTTGTGTACAACAGCTTCCAGCAGCCACGTACTCAGCTTCAGCTGTAGATAGTGCAAACTGAATTTTACGTCTTTGAGGACCATGATATCAGACATCCTGCAAGAAATTGACAACAACCACTGGTGCTTTTTCTATCTATTTTGCATCCAGCGTAGTCAGCATCAGAGTATCCTACTAAATTAATTTCGCATGATTTTGGATACCACAGACCTAAGTCATGAGTTCTAGTCAGGTATCTAAAAATTCTTTTGACACTTATTAAGTGAGACTCTCTAGGGTCTGCCTGATACCTAGCACACATGCATACACTAAATAATATATCAGGTCTACTTGTTGTTAAATAAAGTAATGAACCTATCATACCTCCATAAAGCTTATGATCTACTTTCTTACCATCTTTATCACTATCTAACCTTGTTGATGTACTCATTGGTGTTGATAGTGGCTTGGCGTTTTCAAATCCAAACTTCTTTAGTAATTCTTTGATGTATTTGACTTGACAAATATGTGTGCCTTCTTTTCCTTGTTTGATTTGTAATCCAAGTAGTTGAGCTCCCCCATCATGCTCATTTCAAACTCTCCGTGCATAAGCTTTTCAAAATACTTGCAAAGAGACTCGTCAGTAGAACCAAATATTATATCAACATAAATTTGTACAAGCAATACATGTTTGACTTTAGACTTAACAAATAATGTACTATCTACTTGACCTCTAATAAAATCATGGTTCAATAAAAATGTACTTAAACGTTCATACCATGCTCTTGGTGCTTGTTTCAAACCATATAAAGCTTTATGCAACTTAAATACATGATTTGGAAAATTAATATCATCAAAACCAGGAGGTTGTTCTACATAGACTTCCTCCTTTATATAACCATTTAGAAAAGTTGATTTTACATCCATTTGAAATAATTTTAAATCCAATGCTAATGCATATGCAAGTAAAATTCTGATTGCCTCAAGTCTAGCCACTGGTGCATAGATTTCATCGAAATCTATGCCTTCCTCTTGGGAATAGCCTTGAGCTACCAATCTGGCCTTGTTTCTAGTGATCACACCAGCTTCATCCAATTTGTTCCTGAACACCCATTTGGCGCCAATCACAGGATGATCTGATGGTCTTGGAACAAGTGACCATACATGGTTTCTCTTGAACTAATTAAGTTCATCTTGCATGGCTAATATCTAAGATTCATCAGACAGTGCCTCATTGACTTTCTTAGGCTCTATTTGAGATACAAAAGCTATGTAGTCACAAGGAATTATGTTACCTCTAGTTCTTACCCCAACCGATGGATCACCAATGATGTTTTCCAGCGGGTGATCTTTCTTATACCTCCATTCTTTTGGAAGATTATCGTGTGATGTGTCCTTTTGTTGTAGATCTTCCAAGGGTGGATCTTCCTTATCCTCGATGGATGTGTTTTTTAATTTCTTGGACAACTTTTGTGCTTCATCAACATCACTATCTTCTTCCTCTCTCAAGGAAGAGTTAGTCTCATCAAAGATAACATGTACTGTCTGCTCAATTAATAAACTACACTTATTAAATACTCTATATCCTTTGGGTTTAGAAGCATACCCCATGAATATACCTTCATCTAATTTTGCATCTAGCTTACCAAGGTCACTTTTCCGTTGTTGTGGATGAAGCATGGACATCCAAATGTCCTGAAATGGCTGATCTTCGGCTTCTTCTGCTTGTATAGCTCATATGAAGTCTTCTTCAAGATTGGCCTGATCATTACTCTGTTGATGATATAGCAAGTTGTGTTGACGGCTTCGGCCCAAAAATATCTTGGCAAATCATATTCTGATAGCATTGTCCTTGTCATATCCAATAGGGTTCTATTCTTCCTCTCAGCAACTCCATTTTGTTGTGGTGTTCGTGGTGCTGAGAAGTTATGCTCTATCTCTTGATCATCACAAAATTTGGCAAATTTCTCATTCTGAAATTCTCCTCCATGGTCTGATCGAATACCAATAATGTTGTGCTTCTTGTCTTTCTACACCTTCTTACTAAAGCTGGCAAAGCTGTCGAATGTATCATCCTTATGCTCCAAAAAGGATACCCATGAAAACCTGGAGTAGTCATCTACTATGAAAAATCCAAAGTTCTTTCCTCCGAGACTTGTGATTCTCATTGGCCCAAATAGATCCATATGTAGAAGTTCTAAGGGTTTAGAGGTTGTTACCATAGTCTTTGACTTGAAGGATGACTTGGTGTGCTTTCCTTTTGCAAACGGCCCACAGACACCATTCATTTTTGTACTTACTTTGGGTAGGCCTTCCACCAAGTTTCTCTTGATTAATTTTCTCATGCCATCCAAGCTGCAGTCGCCCAGTCTTCGGTGCCAGAGTCCTGTTGACTGCCCTTTATTTGCTGCCAGACATATGTCTTGATCTTTTAATTCTTCTAGATAAAGTACATACAAGTTCTTTTCTCTATTAGCTTCAAAAATAACTGCACCATCCTTTATGATACTGCACTTTGATTCTTGAAATCTGATCTGATGTCCTTTATCACATAATTGGCTGATACTGATAAGGTTGTGCTTCAGTCCTTTGACGCATAGAACATCTTCGATAATGGTTTTGCCTTTACTGCCTACTGATCCACTACCCATCATAGTCCCTTTTCCATTATCTCCATAAGTGACTGTCCCTTCTTCATCTTCAAGATGGGAGAATAACCTTCTGTTCCCTGACATGTGCCTTGAGCATCCGCTGTCCAAGTACCATTTTGATGCTCGAAGGTTTACCTGTAATGAAAACACTAAGCTTTAGGTACCCAAGTTCTTTTGGGTCCTGGTTGGTTAGTATCATCAATTTTCCTTTTAATTATCCATTTTTTATGTTTAGTTGGACATGTTATTTTTGTATGACCTAACCTGTTGCAGTGACTACAGCAAGATGTTCTACTTACTTTTTCAGTTGGAACATTTTTAAAGTTTGACTTATATGTTATGTCTTGTTCAGCTACAAATTTTGGTGTTGGATATTGTAGCACCCCGGAAATTTTAATTACATAAAAATTCAAATAAATGGAAATAAATAATTTACATAATATCGGAGTATTTAAAACATACGTACCATTATCGTATGTGCTAAAACACATCGAAAAATTTCGTAAAAATTATAAATCAGCCCTAAACATTATTACTAAATGTTTCACAAAGAAATTTGTGCCAAGAAAAATCAGATCATCCAAGTTTAAAGTGTTTCACGACTTATTGTCGTAATCCATGAATAAGTCGAAAATCATTATCACACGTACTTGGATGAGTGAGAAAATTAAATAAAAATCATATATGGACTTCAAATAATATCCTCTAATGACCCCTCAAGAAATTTGTTTCAATAAAAATCATTTGGCTAGGTTTGAGAGTTATTGTGACCGATTATCTAAATCAGGAAACAAGTCGAAAACCGTTAACACGGAAATACGACGCAATCAAAAATTAAATAAAAGTGTTGGGGAGACTTCCAACATTATATATTGATGACCCATTATCATAATTGGGCCAATGGGCAACATTTGGCCCAAAAATCAAATAAAGCTAGAAAATACATAGAAATCTGTAACCATAAATAAGCTGAAATTAAAAAGAGGCAATTAGAGTTGAATTGGGATGCAATCATGCATTCATGGCAACCCAAATTCGTGCCTAACTATGAGGGGAGGTTTCCTAATGCCTCACACACTCAGAGGGAGGAGGAAATCATCAAAAATAGGAAACCAAACATGCCAATCATGAAATCCTCTTTTCCTACTTATAATAGGACTCCTAAACACCATGGTTACTTAAATACTCTTCACCCAAACCCTAGGAACGAATTTAGAACTTGCTAGGGTCGTGTGGAGGAGCTCTTGGTGGCTGAGGAGCTGTGGAACGACCACAAGAAGCCGTTCTTCTTCCCCTTCTCGTCTGCTGCGACCTGCACAAACCACCCTCTTGAAGTCGACCAAAGGTGAGTCAAACCTAACCCAAACCTTACAAGGCCTATGCCCCTGGAAATAGGGTCAAGTCTACATTCTAACCCAAGTGGAATGCCCAAATTCCATGCAGTATACACGGAGTAGTAAGCGTTTTCCTCCAAGTGGTCTGAACACGGGTTTTCTGGAATAATGGGACTTCTTCAACCCAGAAGGTAGGTTTTCTCGGGCCAAACCTTAACATATCCTATACCAATGTGTAGAGCATCAAGTTAACTTTCATTTCCCACTGGTTTTATCGAATTTCATTTAGTAGATCTTGATTTATAAGTGTTTTTCCAAAGTCGCGCACTGTTAGAGCTTTTCCCATTCTTAATATGTTGCACGTGTTTCAAGACCGAATTAGGGAAAACTCATAACATGAAAGTTATTCTACTAGTTGTCCTCGTCAGGTTTCATGTTGAACGTGTTGTCTAAATCTCATTAGTTAGAGAGTTATAAGCGTGGTAATAGGGTTGCTGCATAAAACTACGTCTTCAAGTTACCCTTGGTCTGACCCTATGTTCCCCGTGATCAAAACCTATCGAAACCATCTTTATTGTTCAATTCCGATTTACTGGAAGTACCCTAGTATGTCTAGGCTATTTTAAAACTGGTTTCATTATTTTTCACGCACCGTGCAATTTGTTCTCTATTTTAGAACAACCCTATGTCAAAAGAAGGAAAGATAGGTCCGCAATCCAAGGCACTGTCCTTGCTCTGTCCGAGCCAGGCACGGACCCTGTGAACGCGACGGCCCGATATGTCGCTTTCAGAGGGTTGATTGCGACATACCCCTTGTCACCTTCTCAAGGCGACATGCGTTCCGTCGCTATCCGGCTACCTGGTCTGACGACCCTGTCGTGATGCTCACAACCCTGTGTCGCCTTCTGGGCCCGACCTATCGCCTTCCTTACATGAGCCTGTCGCGATCTGACCCCGACCTGACAACACCCGTCGCCTTCCTTATATGGCTATGTCGCGATCTCAGGATTTTTACCGAAAACCACGTGTTTTCTTACAAATTTTTCCGCATATACCTGAGGTCCGCATAAATGTGATAATTGCTGTGTAAGTTACCTGTCTTGGGTCTGATCATTACATGATTGTTATTTAATGGCTTAAAATTTATTAACCCATTTAAAAGCTTTAATTACATGAATGTTATTCTAAGTGCTCCTTAAATGTTATGATCTATTCAGGCTTCTTGTGATTTAATCTCCCTACTATTCTTCCACGTTTAAATGATAATGGTTATCATAAAATCTTGCAAACCATGATTAGTTAAAGTGCATAGTTTCATGTCATGCCATCATTTTAAGTACTTTTCGTGAGTTGAGACCGATGCTTTGTGAATTGAGACACTCGTACATCACTACACACTTGCACATCTAGGCAGCCTTTCTTGGGAAATTGGAAACTCTCTACCGGTCATTCCGAATCGGTAGACTAGTGACCTTTTCACCAAGGCCTTCATAAATCTCCTCTGACCATGGATTCCCACATGGCCAACGAGTTGGTTGTACCATTGAAGTTCCCTGGAGATAGCACGCACTTCCTTTCCCTTCTTGTTCTCATGAGTGAGACTTACAAACCGGACTAAAGCCATTAATGTAAAGATTGAACGAAAGTATAAATCGTACCGTTATGCTGCCGAATTTATCTCTTGACCATTGTACTCGTGAAATCATGTTCCATTACTTATTACTTGTTCCCCTCATCATCATGAACATGACATTACACATGCTTACTTATTGAAACTCTCATTGGCCATTATAAATGACTGTGGGTATCTACATTTAAAAATTTAAGTGAGATGCTGACAAGGCACGGCGTGTGTCCAAGGGCTCCAATCTAGCCCCAATGACGGCGAGTCATAGATATACTGTTAACCATGGGGTATAATGATTACTGGCGTTGCATCTGCGCTGGGAAAATCATGCGTGCGTGTTGAATGATAGATACAATACCACATACACGTGACCTAGTGTACATTCTTGATGGATCTTTTCTCGGTGTACATTAATGTCTACGTGCCTGATTAGTGTTACTTGATCGTGCTCGTGCTTGCTTGCTTGCTTGCTTGCATGATATGGCCATCCTGCATTTATTGCAAATTTACATGATATCTTGCGTGCTTGTACAAAGTGATCTATTTCTAGTTCTCTCTTGTCATCTTGTTCATCAATCTTGTTCTATCATGATCTCTTTCTCTAGCTTGTTTTATATATCATGTTTTAACGTGTTTTATTCGTACTTGCATATCATTCATCGTACTTGCCTAGTTCTAAAATGTTAATCACTTATATCATTGCCCGCACATTGAGATATAAATCCTACTGGGCTAGTTTGCTCATTCCCTACTTTTACCCAATCTAGGTGACCATGAAGTGCAAGAGGAAGAGCAAGTCGAGGATGGGAATGCGTCCGAGTGAAGAGCGTTCCAAACATGAGTCTATCTATAGTTAGTTTATTTTGAGTGTTAGAACAATGTAGTAGGAAGTGAGGTGGTATGTACTTTTGTTTTTATTGAGTCTTAGTCCTGTATTAGTTTATCTGAGACAAATATGAGATTTGAATACAATTTATAATTGAGTTCACATTTGGGCCCTATTATGATGTTGTGTTGATACACATTTAGTGCGTGCTAGCTAGAGGCTTATTTGTCGACTGTCCACGTCTCGAAATATCGACTCAAATTAATTAATAATATCCGCTGCGTAATTCTCGGGACGTGACAGTTTAGTGGTATCAGAGCCTAGGAATACCAAATAGGATATGTCTCAGGAATAGGAGATACCTATGGAACCTAGGTCATGAAAATTTAATATAGTACCTGGTGAGAATGGGTAGAGACTGGGAATATGTTAGAAGGAATCAAACACTCCTACCCATTGACTCTTAAAATAAATCTAGAGACATTAATTGGTTTCCATCCTTTTTCTCAGGAACCCTCATAACTCTCTCACTCAAATGCAATGGCTCGTAACCAATGGCAAGCTATGCAAGAAACCGTGGCTGGGTTGACTCAGGCCCTGCAGAATGTGGTTCAGGCTGGAAATCAAGCTGGAGCTGCAAGGAATGGAGCCGGTGATCTGCACCGGAATTTCAGGAGTTTAAACCCTCCTCATTTCTCTGGATCCCCTGACCTAGACGAGGCAGAAAACTGGCAGGAAGAAATGGAAAGGATCTTCCAAGTAATGCAATGCACTAATAGGGAGAAGGTGGTACTAGCCACTTTTCAATTTACTAAGGATGCCCGGGCATGGTGGAAGGCCACATCGGCCCACCTACCTAATATAGCTGAACTGGAATGGGCTGAATTCCTCGAGATATTCCAGGGAAAATATTTCTCTGAGAGAGTGAAGGAGAAGAAAGCGACAGAATTTGCCGCACTGAAGTAGAAGGGAATGTCCGTGGCTGAGTATGAGGCTCAGTTCGCGCGTCTTGCTATGTATGCCCCACATCTGGTAGGAACTGAAAGACTTAAGGCTAACCGTTTCATGGATGGGCTCAGACCCATGTTCATTGAAAGGCTCGGACCACACAATATTCAAACTTACACTGAGATGGTCCAAAGAGCTCAGCTGGTAGAAGACACTATGGCTAAGGTGGAAGGCATGAGGGGGAAGGACATCTCAAAGCCGACCTTTATAAAAAGGGGAGCAGTCGATACAACTGGAACTTTCCCCAATAACAACAATAATAACTACAACAACAAAAGGCCAACCACTGGGAAGGACTATGGCATGGAGAAAAAGATCAAGGTAGAAGAAACAAAGACGGTGGAATATTGTAACTTTTGCAACAAGCCTGGACATAGAGCAGAAGAGTGCTGGAAGAAGGCAGGAGCTTGCCTGCGATGTGGAAATCGTGACCACCGCCTTCCCAACTGTCCCATGCTAAAAGACCAAGCTGGAAGGAACCAAGGAGTGGTAAAGCATCAAGGACGCGTGAATGCAGTAACACAAGCGGAGCTCCCGGAAGGAGGTATGATTGTTAAACCCATAGACTGATCTTAAGATGCTTTTCTTATAAGTACATTTCTAAGTGGGGGAGATCATTAAGGAGAAATTAGAAAAGGAATAATCTAGTGGTTATACCCTAGTTCAACTGGAGGATTAAGATGGAGTTATAACAACTGTGGAAGGAAAACAAGAGTGGAAGGAACCAAATGAATAATATGGGTGGCCATAGGTGTAGATGTTGAACTAGCATCCATGATGATTGAAACAAGTTAGAGGAATTAAATCTGGAACCAACTCATGGATCATAATTATCGGGATCCAATTAATGATCTATGAATTTGGGGACCAAATTCTCTTAAGTGGGGGAGGGTGTAGCACCCCGGAAATTTTAATTACATAAAAATTCAAATAAATGGAAATAAATAATTTCCATAATATCGGAGTATTTAAAACATACGTACCATTATCGTATGTGCTAAAACACATCGGAAAATTTCGTAAAAATTATAAATCAACCCTAAACATTATTACTAAATGTTTCACAAAGAAATTTGTGCCAAGAAAAATCAGATCATCCAAGTTTAAAGTGTTTCGCGACTTACTATCGTAATCCATGAATAAGTCGGAAAATCATTATCACACGTACTTGGATGAGTCAGAAAATAAAAATCATATATGGACTTCAAATAATATCCTCTAATGACCCCTCAAGAAATTTGGTTCAATAAAAATCATTTGGGCTAGGTTTGAGAGTTATTGTGACTGATTATCTAAATAAGGAAACAAGTCGGAAAACCGTTAACACGGAAATACGACGCAATCAAAAATTAAATAAAAGTGTTGGGGAGACTTCCAACATTATATATTGATGACCCATTATCATAATTGGGCCAATGGGAAACATTTGGCCCAAAAATCAAATAAATCTAGAAAATACATAGAAATTCGTAACCATAAATAAGCTGAAATTAAAAAGAGGCAATTAGAGTTGAATTGGGATGCAATCATGCATTCATGGCAACCCAAATTCGTGCCTAACTATGAGGGGAGGTTTCCTAATGCCTCACACACTCAGAGAGAGGAGGAAATCATCAAAAATAGGAAACCAAACATGCCAATCCCGAAATCCTCTTTTCCTAGTTATAATAGGACTCCTAAACACCATGGTTACTTAAATACTCTTCACCCAAACCCTAGGAACGAATTTAGAACTTGCTAGGGTCGTGTGGAGGAGCTCTTGGTGGCTGAGGAGCTGTGGAACGACCACAAGAAGCCGTTCTTCTTCCCCTTCTCGTCTGCTGCGACCTGCACAAACCACCCTCTTGAAGTCGACCAAAGGTGAGTCAAACCTAAACCAAACCTTGCAAGGCCTATACCCCTGGAAAGAGGGTCAAGTCTACGTTCTAACCCAAGTGGAATGCCCAAACTCCATGCAGTATACACGGAGTAGTAAGCATTTTCCTCCAAGTGGTCTGAACACGGGTTTTCTGGAATAACGGGACTTCTTCAACCCAAAAGGTAGGTTTTCTCAGGCCAAACCTTAACATATCCTATACCAATGTGTAGAGCATCAAGTTAACTTTCATTTCCCACTGGTTTCATCGAATTGCATTTAGTAGATCTTGATTTATAAGTGTTTTGCCAAAGTCACGCACTGTTAGAGCTTTTCCCGTTCTTAATATGTTGCAAGTGTTTCAAGACCGAATTAGGGAAAACTCATAACATGAACATTATTCTACTAGTTGTCCTAGTCAGGTTTCATGTTGAACGTTTTGTCTAAATCTCATTGGTTAGAGAGTTATAAGCGTGGTAATAGGGTTGCTGCATAAAACTACGTCTTCAAGTTACCCTTGGTCTGACCTTGTGTTCCCCATGATCAAAACCTATCGAAACCATCTTTATTGTTCAATTCCGATTTACTGGAAGTACCCTAGTATGTCTAGGTTATTTTAAAACTCGTTTCGTTATTTTTCACGCACCGTGCAATTTGTTCTCTATTTTAGAACAACCCTATGTCAAAATAAGGAAAGACAGGTCCGCAATCCAAGGCACTGTCCTTGCTCTGTCCGAGCCAGGCACGGACCCTGTGAACACGACGGCCCGATATGTCGCTTTCAGAGGGTTGATTGCGACATACCCCTTGTCGCCTTCTCAAGGCGACATGCGTTCCGTCGCTATCCGGCTACCTGGTCTGACGACCCTGTCGCGATGCTCACAACCCTGTGTCGCCTTCTGGGCCCGACCTGTCGCCTTCCTTACATGAGCCTGTCGCGATCTGACCCCGACTTGACAACACCCGTCGCCTTCCTTATATCTATGTCGCGATCTCAAGATTTTTACCGGAAACCACGTGTTTTCTTACAAAGTTTTCCGCATATACCCGAGGTCTGCATAAATGTGATAATTACTGTGTAAGTTACCTGTCTTGGGTCTGATCATTACATGATTGTTATTTAATGGCTTAAAATTTATTAACCCATTTAAAAGCTTTATTTACATAAATGCTATTCTAAGTGCTCCTTAAATGTTATGATCTATTCAGGCTTCTTGTGATTTAATCTCCCTACTATTCTTCCACGTTTAAATGATAATGGTTATCATAAAATCTTGCAAACCATAATTAGTTAAAGTGCATAGTTTCATGTCATGCCATCATTTTAAGTACTTTCCGTGAGTTGAGACCGATGCTTTGTGAATTGAGACACTCGTACATCACTACACACTTGCACATCTAGGCAGCCTTTCTTGGGAAATTGGAAACTCTCTACCGGTCATTCCGAATCGGTAGACTAGTGACCTTTTCACCAAGGCCTCCGTAAATCTCCTCTGACCATGGATTTCCACATGGCCGACGAGTTGGTTGTACCATTGAAGTTCCCTGGAGATAGCACGCACTTCCTTTCTCTTCTTGTTCTCATGAGTGAGACTTACAAACCGGACTAAAGCCATTAATGTAAAGATTGAACGAAAGTTTAAATCGTACTGTTATGCTGCCGAATTTATCTCTTGACCATTGTACTCGTGAAATCATGTTCCATTACTTATTACTTGTTCTCCTCATCATCATGAACATGACATTACACATGCTTACTTATTGAAACTCTCATTGGCCATTATAAATGACTGTGGGTATCTACATTTAAAAATTTAAGTGAGATGCTGACAGGGCACGGCGTGTGTCCAAGGGCTCCAATCTAGCCCCAATGATGGCGAGTCATAGATATACTGTTAACCATGGGGTATAATGATTACTGGCGTTGCATCTGCGCTGGGAAAATCGTGCGTGCATGTTGAATGATAGATACAATACCACATACACGTGACCTAGTGTACATTCTTGATGGATCTTTTCTCGGTGTACATTAGTGTCTACATGCCTGATTAGTGTTACTTGATCGTGCTCGTGCTTGCTTGCTTGCTTGCTTGCGTGATATGGCCATCCTGCATTTATTGCAAATTTACATGATATCTTGCGTGCTTGTACAAAGTGATCTATTTCTAGTTCTCTCTTCTTATCTTGTTCATCAATCTTGTTCTATCATGATCTCTCTCTCTAGCTTGTTTTATATATCATGTTTTAACGTGTTTTATTCGTACTTGCATATCATTCATCGTACTTGCCTAGTTCTAAAATGTTAATCACTTATATCATTGCCCGCACATTGAGATATAAATCCTACTGGGCTAGTTTGCTCATTCCCTACTTTTACCCAATCTAGGTGACCATGAAGTGCAAGAGGAAGAGCAAGTCGAGGATGGGAATGCGTCCGAGTGAAGAGCGTTCCAAACATGAGTCTATCTATAGTTAGTTTATTTTGAGTGTTAGAACAATGTAGTAGGAAGTGAGGTGGTATGTACTTTTGTTTTTATTGAGTCTTAGTCATGTATTAGTTTATCTGAGACAAATATGAGATTTGAATACAATTTATAATTGAGTTCACATTTGGGCCCTATTATGATGTTGTGTTGATACACATTTAGTGCGTGCTAGCTAGAGGCTTATTTGTCGACTGTCAACGTCTCGAAATATCGACTCGAATTAATTAATAATATCCGCTGCGTAATTCTCGGGACGTGACAGATATATTTTAGGGTATACTATTATTTCATCATTATCAGGAGGAGTATAACCTAATCCATGCTTCTTTTTACCTGACTATCTAGCACCTTTTAGTATTAACATTGTTTTACCGTTTGTGAATTTTTCTAGTGTACTTGATAGCCTTTCATTTTCTGTTGTTAATGTGTTAACTTCCTGTTTTAATTTGTTCACTGTTTCTTGGTTTTCCAAGCTTGCTAATTGTTCATTTTTATTTTTTAGGTCCTCACACAGCAATTCATTTCTTCTTTTTAGCTCTGTGATTTGTTTTTCTAGTTGTTCGTTTGCAGATTTTAGATCTGAATTAGTATTTTCTAAACATGCAGTATTTTTCTTACTGACTTTAAGTGATTTGCATACCTCTTTATATTTGCAGTATAATTCATTAAAAGTTTCTTCTAAATTATCAGAATCAGATTCGTTACATGAATAAAAGGACGAGTCAGATGTTACTTTTTCATCGACGTTAGCCATGAATGCCAGGTTGGCCTCTTCTTCTTCTTCTCCACTGGAACTCGACTCACTGTCAGAGTCGCTGCTGTTGTCCCAGGCTGCTGCCATGGCTTTCTTCTTGTATCTTCTGGGTCTTCTGGAGCTGTCTTTCTTTCTGAACTCGCTTTTCTTCAGTTTTGGACATTCAACTTTGATATGTCCGGGCTTCTTGCATTCATAGCAAATTGGTTCAGTCTTCTTTGCATCTTTGACTTCAGGCTTTTTGAAGTCTTTTCCCTTCTTGAAGTACCTTCTTCCAGACTGATATTTCTTTGTCTTGGCTAGTATGCGTTGTAACCTTCTGGATAGCAGTGCTTCTTCATCTTCGCTGTTGTTCATGCTCTCCTGGCTATATGAGCCTTCTTCTGATGTGTCTTCTTCTGCTTTGAGAGCGTTGGTATGTTTCTTTCTGCTAGACGATTCTCCCAACCTCTCCATGTTTATCTCATGAGCCATAAGGGACCCAATGAGTTTCTCTAATGACGTTATCTTCAAGTCATTAGCCTCTTCTATTGCTGTTACTTTTGGGGTCCACGAGGCTGGTAGGGACCTTAGGATTTTCCTTACCATATCTCCCATTTGATACATCTTACCAAGACCAGCTAATCCGTTATTGATGTCTGTAAATCTGTTGTACATCTGGGTTATCGATTCTCCTGACTGCATCTGGAACCTTTCATACTGTGTTACCAGAATATCTATTCTGGTTTCCTTTACTTTGTCAGTACCTTCGTATGTGATCCTCAACTTTTCCCACATCTCCAAAGCTGACTTGCACGCAGATATACGGTTGAACTCTTTCTTTCTAAGAGCACAACACAGGATGCTTTTGGCCTTGCAGTTTAAGCAAATCTTTTTCTTGTCATCTTCCGTCCATTTATCTTTTTCATTCATGACTAGAAGATCTCCTTCTTCAACAATTGACCAGATCTGATAGTCAAGTCCTTGTAGAAAGAACTCCATACTTGTTTTCCAATATGTGTAGTCTTCACCATCGAACAGTGGTGGCCTATTTACTGATTGACCTTCGAAGTGGCCTTGGGCTGCCATTTGATCTTTTCTCTTCAGATCGTTGGATCTTCTTCTTTGTCGAAGAGACTAGCTCTGATACAACTTGTTGCCCAGCTAGCAAGCCCAGAGGGGGGTGAATGGAATTCCTTTAAAATTTGATTATCAAAAACCTATCCACAAAAACGTTCACACAACAAGCACTTCGATGATTGTTAGTGTTAGTGAAAAGAAAACAACAAACACAAAGCAAGCAATCACACTACACAAGATTTTATCCTGGTTCGGACCTCCTCTCCACAGGAGTTCTACGTCCAGTCCCTGAGCAACAACTCAGGATTCACTGCCCAAGGGTACAGTCCCCCTCAAGGACACTTACACACCCAGCCGCAGTTGGTCTTCTCTTCACAACCCGAAGAGGAATACAACACCTTGGAACCCCCAGGTCTTCCTTCAACACAAAGGGAATAACACCCTGGAACCCTCAGGTTTTTCTTCAACACGAAGGGAATAACACCCTGGAACCCTCAGGTCTTCCTTCAATACGAAGGGAACAACACGAAGATGTGTTAAAGGGATGATATGCCCCAAGATCAAGCTAATAGACAGTGCTTGATCCGAAGCAAAGACTGAGAGAGAAAAGATCTACAATGAAGAGTTCTCTCGGTACACTGCAGCTCTCTCAAAGCTAAGCACTCAAACACAGAGAGCTAAGAGCTAAAGCTAAAGGAATGGAGTGAAGCTTGGCTCTTCTGGATGCTCGCAGATCATGAAGATTAAGCTTGTCAAAAGTTCTTTCTCTGGAGTCATCAGTCTTCAATATATAGCTTCTTTTGAAAAGTAGTCGTCGAAGTATCCATTGTCTCTATGTTCTGAGGACGTTAGACTGCATGGTTCTCCTTTGCAATCAATGGTCCTTTACGTTTCATGCACGTAAGAAGAAAATCCTTCTTGATATCCTCCAGCTTCTACTTTATCCAACGTTGTATAGAGTCGTGTTGTCAGAGACCTGCACACATTAAATGCTAAAACGTAGACAGCTAAGCTATCTCTTGCTGTCAGTCAACGTTAGAGTGAGAATACATCAAAATAGAAATTACATTATGTCTTTCCAAACTATATTTCACGTAGAAGCATAAGAATAGAAGATATCTGAACATGCATCCTGCAGAGAAATGTACGGTTATATTTAATGCATGGATGTAAGAGAAATACGCGGGATGACTTTGACTTGTCAAGATATTTGAATACCAAGTCGATATATTTCATGAAATCGTTGTATGAGTGAATCGTTTGAAAACGAATCATTACAAGCAAATCGTTATAACCAAATCATTATAAGCAAATCGTTGTGAAACTTATCGAGTCGTTATAATGACCAAGTTGTTGTTGTAACTTGTCGAATCGATGTGAAACAAAATCGATGTGAGAGTAAATCGTTGTTCTCACTTATCAAATCGATGTGAAACAAAGTCGATGTGAGAGCAAATTGTTGTGAGATCGAAATCGATGCGATCACTTAGCGAATCGTTCTGAGATCGAAATCGATGCAATCACTTATTGAATCGTTCTGAGATCAAAATCGATGTGATCACTTAGCGAATCGTTCTGAGATTGAAATCGATGCGATCACTTAGCGAATCGTTCTGAGATCGAAATCGATGCAATCACTTAGCGAATCGTTCTGAGATCAAAATCGATGTGATCACTTAGAGAATCGTTCTGAGATCAAAATCGATGCGATCACTTAGCGAATCATTCTAAGATTGAAATCGATGTGATCACTTAGCGAATCGTTATGATATCGAAATCGATGCGATCACATAGCGAATCGTTCTAAGATTGAAATCGATGCGATGACTTAGCGAATCGTTGTAACTTATGGAAAGTCGATATGTACTTGGATAAATTTCATGCTCTGAACTTGAAATGCTACAGTATAGTAAATACTTACATATTTCCTTGATTTTGTCTGACTTGCTCCTGTATCTTAGCTTCATAAAAACTTTGTTAGATCAAACTTTTTCTGAGTTTTATTAATCACCAAAATAGATATGTAATTCATTTAAATTACATGAGGATAAACTGATCATCAATAGTGCCACTGAGTTCTACTTTCTTGAGAACCAGTAGATCAAGCACCCTGCAAGAAACTGATAGAAACCACTTGTGCTTTTCCTATCTACTTTGCCTCCAACATAATCAACATCAGAATATCTAATTAAGTTAACTTGACAAGATCTCGGATACCACAATCCTAATTCAGATGTATGAGCTAGATATCTAAATATTCTTTTGACAGAAACTAGATAAGATTCCTTAGCATCTACTTGGTATCTAGCACACATACATACACTAAACAATATATCTACCCTACTAGCAGTTAAGTAAAGAAGTGAACCAATCATACCCCTATATGACTTTTGATTCGCTTTCTTATCTCGAGGATCATTGTCTAATCGAGTTAAGGTGCTCATTGGTGTTGGTAGAGGCATGGCATTTTCAAATCAAAATTTCTTCAATAAGTCTTTGATATATTTGGTTTTGCTGATGTACGTTCCTTCCTTGCATTACTTGATTTGAAGCCCAAGGAAGTAGCTCAATTCCCTCATCATGCTCAATTTGAATTCTCCCTGCATCAACTTTTCAAAATACTTGTAAAGAGATTCATGAGTAGCTCCGAAAATGATATCATCAACATAAATTTGCACAATTAATGTATTTTGTGAACATGATTTGATGAACATGTGTTATCTAGTTTACCTCTAGTAAAACCATGATTTAGAAGAAATGCACTAGTCTTTCATACCAAGCTATAGGTGCTTGTTTCAAACGATATAGTGTCTTATGCAATTTAAAAATATGATTTGAAAAATCTAGATCATCAAAATCTGAAGGTTGTTCTACATAAACTTCCTCCTTGATAAAACCATTTAAAAATACATATTTACATCTATTTGAAAGAGTTTTACATTCAATGCAAATGCATATGCCAATAAAATTTTAATTTCCTTAAGTCTAGCTACTAGTGCATATGTTTCAACAAAATCTATGTCTTGCTCTTGGGAATAGTCTTATGCTACCAGCCTAGCCTTGTTTCTAATAACAACACCAGTTCCATCCATTTTGTTTCTAAACACCCATTTGGTGCCTATCACAGGATGGTCTGATGGTTTAGGCACAAGGGTCCAAACTTGATTTCTCTTAAACTGATTTAGTTCATCTTGCATGGATAAAATCCAAGATTCATCATTAACTGTCCTAAGCTCAATTTAAGAAACAAAAGCTAGATAATCACAAGGAGTTATATTACCTCTTGTCCTTAGCCCTTGACTTGGATCACCTATAATGTTTTCCTTGGGATGACTCTTCTTATATTTCCACTCCTTTGGAAGATCTTCATTAGATGGATCTTGTTGTTTCAAGTCTTCCAAAGGTTTGTCTTCATCATGATTTTTTACTTCTATTTTCTTCATTCTTTTTGTCATTTCACTTATTTTATCATCACTATACTCTTCTTTCTTGGAAGAGGGGTTAGTCTCATCGAATAGTACATGTATTGTTTGTTGTATAATTAATATTCATTTATTAAAAACTCTATACCCTCTAGGTTTAGAAGTGTAGCCAAAAGTATACCTTCATCAAATTTTGCATCCAACTTATCAAGGTTTGACTTGTCATTGTTGAGAATGTAGCATTTGCATCCAAATGGCTTAAGATGACTAAACATTTAGCTTCTTGTTCTTGTATAATTCATATGTTCAAAATTGATTTAATCATTGCCCTGATGATTATGTAGCATGTTGTGCTAATAGCTTCTACTCAAAAATATCTAGAAAGGTTGTATTCTGAAAGCTTGGTTCTTGCCATATCCAATAAAGTTCTGTTCTTTCTTTCAGCAATTCCATTCTGTTGGGTTGTCCTTGGTGCTAAAAAACTATGCTCTATTCCTTAATCTTCACAAAAACTTATAAACTCCTTATTTTGAAATTCTCTTCCATGATCTAATCTAAGCAAAATAATACTAATTTTGCACCAACTTATTGAATTTATAAAGGTTTTGAAAGTGTCATCTTTATTTACTAAAAATGAAATCCACGTGTATCTTAAGAAATCCTCTACTATGGCAAATCCATAATTTTTGCCACCCAAGCTTGTTGTAGTCATAAGTCCAAATAAATCTGTGTAAAGTAACTCCAATGGCTTGGTGGTGGTGACACAAGTCTTTGATTTAAAAGATGTTATGACTTGCTTTCCTTAGGCACATTGTGATACCCCGAAATTTTTATTCATTTTATATTGTGCATGTATAATTATTTGTTGTGTGTATAGTGTGTGTATTCAATTGTGCGTATTATAATTTCTATATTCCTTATGAACTCATGCATATATATATATAATATTTTGTGAGAATAGGCAATTAGCTAAATTGATGTGTATTGTGTATACTAAAATACTAGGCTTGTAATACTTAAGTAATACTATGCATGCTAATCTAATTACCGATGTGCATGTTATGTTTATCTATTTCATGCATAATGTATATAATTATGTTGTAAATGCCTATATATTTATGCATAGGATAATTGAAGTATGTGCATGCAAGGATTTCTTTTGTTGTATAAATTATTCATAGATAACTTATTCCAAACTGTATCTTAATAATATTATGCATGCATTATCTAAATCTTGAAGTGCATACCATTCTGCCTATTCCATGGAGGTTGTGTGTAAAAATATACATATATGTATGTTACCTTATACATATGATATCTATCTATTTAATCCTATGTACATCAATTCATCTATAGTATGTGAATAATACATAGATAATATTGTCCATGTAATAGATAATTTGCTATGGACCATGTAAGTATATGTATGCTATTTTCATACAAGTATAAAACATACATAATTGTGCATGCATTATCTAGTTATCAATGTATGTAAATCTCATGCGTATGGTGCGTGTTGTACGCATAGTAAGAAATTATTATCATACACTTTGTAAGTAATCATGAGTTTATTTCTGAGCATGCAAAATATATATTTAAACGTGTGTGAATTATCTAATTATTGAGGTGCCTATTGTATTTAATTATTTTAATGCACGTAGTTAATGTTATGGATGTGCGTATGTATACATACATGTGTTATCCTTGTTTAAATAATATTTATCTACTTTAAGCGTGTTAAATTAATTAGGGTATGTAAAGTACTTGGATGATAATATACATACAATATTTAACTAATAATGGACACATTTTAATCATAAGTTCATGCGTAATGTATGTAATTATGCAATGTGTACGTATGTGTGCATATATGTATGTATTGATGCATATTGTTCTTAATTATGATTAGTGTAAGTTGTAATTAATTAAATATTACATAATGCAAGTATTTTATGTGGTAATGATATTTGAAATTATTTTTGCATATACTAAATTATTTTAGTGCATTTATGCATGAAATTCTAGGTTTATCGGTGTTTCGGTTGCCAAGACACTGCTGGCGGCCAGGCCTGGACGCCAACCCACAGTGGGCGGCCAGACCTGGACGCCAACCCCTAGTGGGCGGCCAGACCTTGACGTCAACTGCCAGGTTGACTACAACCGATGTTGACGTTAATATCCTGCTGCGTAACGGTTCCAGAATTGTTAATGTCCGTGTTTTGGCTAGTTTCATATTAGGAAACCCTTCCTAAACATTTGGTAACCTACCCTAATGCGTACCCCAACCCTTGAACCTATAAAATACCCACTCTTGGATGAGGAAAAGGCTTTCAACATTTGGCGATAACCCTAGCTCCGAGATGGTGAAAAGCTGATCTTTAGAAGGCCGGATCCGTCACTTGGAGGTGTTCCCCGAGGAGCTACATCAACTGGGAGGTAGCCTATACATAGAGGAAGAGATTCCAACTCCGAGGAGCCATCTACTTCGACAGGAGAAGAAGATCTAAGGTGTTTCCGAGCACCTTTTTCGCAGGGCCGAAAAGGGCTTCACCGACGATTTTGATCTTTGTAGATGTTTTTAAGAGGCAAGTAAACCTAGATCTTGATCCTATACATGTCCCCTAAGTCCTAGGTATTTTTACGGATTTTTCCTCGCGTCCTGGAACCCCGAATTCACCGTTGTATGAAAAGTCGTATGTATGTGCTGCTGGGAGCAAGTAGAAGGCAACATAGGTTGCAGTCAAGTTCTTCAGAAGAAGTTGACGGCGACATCCCTTGACGTCTACTTCTTCAGGACCTGAAAGTGTTACTTTTTTATCTTCTTTTGCTGTTTAAATAATTTCTGGACATGGGTATACTCTGAAAATTTTATGGGTAATTGTATACTGTCAGTAAGTCATATCATGAAGTTGCCTAAATTTTCTATGAACCATGTTAATTATTAAAATTCAGTGACTGAGTAATGAGCATGATATGAACATGTTTAAATCTAGTATAAATGGATTTTGTGATGAATTAGTTTTCATAAATTTTCCATGACAGATTGAATGTTGGTATTAGGTTTCTGTTCTGCTAATGCCTAAACATATTGATATGTCTCATGCTTAATGATATTTCGATAAATATGTCTGAATTCTAGATTTAATTGTAGAAATTATGTTTACTGTCCGAAAAATCCAGAAAATTTCATATGTGACATACTTATTGATGATAACCTGTGATAAAAATTTAGACCTCAATTGATGACAGTAATTATAATTTCTAGTTAAACCGTTGAAATTTCATATATTAGATGTGTTGAATTTGATCTGGTATAATCCTGCAAATATACAGCATGTTAGGACTGTATTGTAAGATGATTTATTTCTGAAAATAGTAGTTTCATGATTAGGCTAATCAAGACATGTGCAATTGACAAATAAACTACTTAAAGTGATCAATTAATATATGTGAACAATGTAAATAAAGTGTAAGAATGTGATAAAGTGAATGTGTAATAATTGGGCCAAGGAATGACACTGCTACCCTAGAGGCTTCGAGAGCTGTACATAGAAAAGTCCCTATGGAAGGCTCTACATTGTATAAGTTTGTCCTAAAGGCATTAGGAAAAACCCGGAGGTGGACAAGTACCACTGGATAGGGTGGAGAGAGCTTCTCCCGGTCTGCGCAGTTACCAAGATTCACCACTTCATTGCCTAGGTGGTGGGTATGTGATATGAGTTGTGTTATGAGTTATATGTTATGAGATGTGATGAGTTATGAGTATGAGATATTTGTTTGTGTCCTCTAAAAGGTAGTTAGGACTATGTGTCAAGGCATTTTAAGTAATTGGAATATGTATAAAGTGTAAGATTATATTCGAATGTGGCACATGATGAGTGCAAATGATATGATATGTGATAAATGAAAACCCAAGAGTAAATGATGTGAAGAATATGTGAAAATATATGTAAGAGACAGTTAATGTTATTGAGAGTATGCTTGCATGTGAAAACCGATGTAGTAATGCATAATGTTCATGTTTTCATGCATTAATTACCTCATTTGCAATATCATGCTTATCATCATGTCATGTAGTTTATTGTTCTTCATGTAATATTGTATGTGAATAAACATGAGTAACTATGTCATTTATGCAACATGAAAGATGAAAATGTAGAATTGTGAATTGAATAAGATAACATATGAACAAATGTAAATCCATGTAATTGAATGTAATTTATGTCAAAACAGCAAGTAAAGTGTAGTTATGAAGGTGATAAATGTATGTAATATTAATTAGAT
The DNA here is from genome assembly GCA_014218235.1 of Colocasia esculenta. Classification (NCBI taxonomy): domain Eukaryota; kingdom Viridiplantae; phylum Streptophyta; class Magnoliopsida; order Alismatales; family Araceae; genus Colocasia; species Colocasia esculenta. The sequence goes on along the minus strand of CM024754.1, from coordinate 71,804,858 downwards.
TCCATGCTAGATGTGATGTTTGCTTAGTAAAAAGTTTCATGCTTTAGTGCTTATTGTTGCCAACCAATTTGACCATGTTTTAACTTCTCAATTCATGTTATAAAATATGAAACCATGTGTATGAGATGTATGCACATTTAAAACAGCAAGCAAAATGTGAAATTAAATATGAAAAGTGCATGTGAAAAGTGAATAGTCATCATATTAGTTTGTTCATTCCTTTATGTCTAATTCTATGTTCTAGTTGTAGAAATATGTCATGAAATGAATTAATGTGGAAATGAAGGGATCATGTTATGTGTCAAGTGTAGAGAATACGTACAAGTGTATAATAATAGTATCCATGATTTAGAATAAATATATGATAGAATGAAGCATGTCTAGGTGATTAAAAATGTGTTGATAGCTAAGAGTATGTTCTATGTGTTTGGGAGTTTAAATGATAGTATGTATTCATGAGTGTTTAATAGCTAAATGTGAATGTGATATGTTTAAGATTAAGTCTTTGCTTTACTTGCTGAGTCTTTGGACTCACCCTTGCTTCGGCGTACAGGTTGACAGGTATCCCGTGCTAGGGGAAGAGACGCTATCTCGGAGGAGAGGCTATTGAGGAGCAAGTAGTAGTTGTATTTTCCTTTTATAGTTGAATAAAAATGTTATTTGGACAATGTAGCTCTTTCATCATGTAATAATGTGGACATTGTCGTTCTATTTTTACACTATATAGATTGTGGAATATGGGATGGTGATGGACTAAGTTAAATTGTTGTATTTATTCCGCTGAAATCAATTGCTATCTACGTACTTTTCAACCTATCGGCTAGTGTTGGGTTTTATCCCACTGTAATGACGCTCTTTATACCGATGGGGATTGGTATAATCGTACCGGTATGAGGAGGGTCGTTACACACATTGTCCACATACTTTATCATACCTTGTACTGATCTTTGGAAGACCTTCCACTATATCATGCTTGATTAATTTTCTAATCACATCTAAGCTAGCATGAGCCAATCTTTTATGCCATAATTCTGCATCAGAGCTCTTACTGGTTGCTAGGCAGACATCTTGATTCTTAAGTCTTCAAGGTGTAGAACATATAGGTTCTTTTATATGTATGTTTCAAATATTATTTCTTCATCCTTGATGATCAAACACTTTGATTCCTTGAATTGGACCTGATGTCCCTTGTCACATAGTTAGTTTATGCTGATCAGATTGTGCTTCAATCCTTTGACGCAAGGAATTTCTTCAATTAGAGTCTTCTTCTTGCTGCCCATTGTGCTACAACCAGTGACAGTCCCTTTTCCATTATCTCCATATGTGACTGTTCTTTCTTCTGGTTTGATTGAATGGAATAAGCTCATATCCCCTGTTATGTGCCTTAAGCACCCATTATCCAAGTATCACTTGGATGCTCTAAAGCTTACCTACAAGGAAATTACTCAGGTTTAGGTACCCAAATCCTTTTAGGTCCTTGATGGTTAGTGCTATGATGATCATGCTTAGAAATCCACCTTTTGTTTTTGGTTGCACATGACTTAATAGTATGACCTACATGATTGCAATGAGTGCAGCAAGGAATGTTAAATACATATGAATTCTTTTGTTTGGTTTTCTTTTATTCTTATTTACATAGTTTCCTTCGGATATGAATCTTAGCAAAGGTTATTGTTCAGGATATATAATTGTTTCTTCATTTTCATGTGATGTAGAACCTACACCATATTTCTTATTACCACTTTTCTTGCTCCTTTTAAAATTAAGGATGATTTTTCATTGGTAAATTTATCTAGTGTGGAGTTTAGATATACATTGTTCTTTGTTAGAATCTTTATTTCTTCATTTAATTCCTTTATATTGTTATTGTTCTCTAAGTGTTCAATTTTTCTATTTTTCTCTGTTATATCTTCACATAACAAGTTGTTTCTATGTTTTAGTTCTTTAATTTGATTTTCGAATTGTTCAATTTCGTATCAGAATAAGTGTTTTCTAAGCATGCAAAAATTTTCTTTAATAATTTTAATTACTTAGATACATCTCTATATTTTTTATATAGCTCATTAAATACTTCTTCTAAATCACCATCATCTAAATTTGAAAAAAAAAAATCAAAGGAAGTGTCAGAAGTTACCTTGTCATCAAAATTTGTCATAAAGGTAAGGTTAACCTTTTCTTCCTCTTGTTCATATGAGTTTGGGTCTTCAGGTGAGCTTTATTCATTGTTCCATGTCGGTGCCATGACCTTCTTCTTGTACTTCTCAATTTCTTTGAATGTTATTTCTTTTTATGCTCCTTTCTCTTTAATCTGGGATAGTCTATCTTCAGATGCCCTAGTTGTTTGCACTCATAACAGACAGGTTCATGTCTTCTATTATCCTTGTCTTTCTTGAATATTTTTCTTCTTGAATTGAACTTTTTCTTTTTCGCCAAAATCCTTTGTAGGCGTCTTGATAGAAAGACTTCTTCATCACTGTCTACATTATTGTTTTCACTGGCAGTGGCTTCATTTCTGCTTGGTTCTTCTGTCTTCATAGCATTGATGACCTTCTTCCTTGAGGTGCTTTCTCCTAACCTTTCCATATTTTTCTCATGAGCCATAAGAGACCCAATGAGCTTTTCTAATGACATTGAGAAGAGATCGTTTACTTCTTCTATGACAGTGACCTTGGGAGTCTATTGATTTGGTAGTGATCTGAGGATTTTCCTCACCATGTCCCCAGAGTTATAGGCTTTCCCAAGTCCTGCAAGACCATTCGTAATATCAGTAAACCTATTGTACATCTAAGTGATGGTCTTACCTGATTGCATCTGAAACTTCTCATATTAAGTAACCAGAATATCAATCCGGGTTTCTTTTACTTTGGCAGTCCCTTTATAGGTAAGATTTAGCTCGTCCCACATTTCCTTTGAGGATTTACATGCTAAGATCCGATTGAATTTCTTTTTTGGACAAGGCACAACATAGAATGCTCTTGGCTCTGTTGTTCTAGGAAAGCATCTTCTTATCATCATCGGTCCATTCTTTCTTGGGCTTTAAAACTACTCGGTCACCATCTTCTATGATGCTCCACAGCTGTTATCAAAACCTTGAAGGAAGAACTCCATTCTTATCTTCCAATAGTTATATTGTAAGGCCCTAGTTTTTTGTACATTGTATGGTTGTTGTTATGTTTTTATTTTTCTACCCGAAATTCTTCTTAACGTCAACATCAATTGATGTTAAGAGCTGGTTGACGGCAAGATATGTGTCATTTATAGTCTAGCCAGAGGATCTAGATGTCAACATCAAATGACGTTTAGTTCTGGTTGACGGCAGCAAAGTGGCCGTTAACTTCTCTGGCTGCGTTTGGGATTCTGGATCTGAAACCGTCCCGATTTCTCAGGGAGGCAGATAAGGAAACCCTACAACATATAGGACTCTTCTTTCCTAGGTTGCCTACAACCCCAAACACCTATAAAGCTAGGTCATCTCTGCAAAGAGAGGACTTTGGCTCAGCTAGGGCTTCTGGATTTCAAGGAGAGAAAAAGAGAGAGTTTGAGAGGGTTGATCTGGCGAACCAGAGGCTGCACCGACATTCTACTGCAAGGAGGATGTTCTTCTGAACATGGAAAAGCTCTCCTAACGCCAGGGGATCATCTGCAAGAGCGTGGAGGTAAAATCAAACCGTGGAGTTTACCTCTTTGGATTGGTCGAGGAGGGCTTCATCACCCAAATTCGATCTTCATGGAGTTTATAGAGGCAAGTAACTTAGGGGTTTCATCCCTATACCTACCACCTAGGGTTTTAAGATTTTTATGGATTTGTACCTCATGTCCTGGACCCCTAAATTCTCTGCCCTTTTATTTTCAGTCTACACTTTCTGCAAACAGGAGGTTGACGGCAACATCCTTGCCGTCAAGTTCTTGAGGTGACGGCAATCGATCATGTCGTTAACCCATCCTGACGGCAAACCCCTTGCCGTCAAGTTCTTCTGATTTTTCCAGAATAGTGTTTTAACATAGGTGATGTGAATTTTTAGGGGATTTTGAATGTATGCATATGTTTAGAAAATTCTATCTTGTTTAGTAGATTGAACCATGAATTCCTAAAAAAAATTTGATAATATTTGTATATTATAGAATTTCTGTTATAAGTAAATAAGCATGTTATGTCATATTTAAATTCAGAGTAAATATGTGTGATGGGTATTGTTATGACAGAAATTTTCCATGAACTCAATGTTACTATGTGCATGTTTCAGAACTGGTAGAACCATTCTTTTACTGACTACCATGTTTAATCAAAATTCCTTGTTAAATTACCTGAGATCTCTATTAAATATTAAAAGTAGATGTATTGTCGTGAAAATTTTGAAAATTTAAGCATCTGATATATTCCATGCATAGGGTCTATGTTTAAAATTTGAGTATTTTCTAACATTTGTGGATACTGTTTCCAATTGTAAGTCATTAGGGTCATATTAAGCATGATTAATCACAAAATGATGCTTTCTGATGATTAGTGTCATGTTAGGCTCTGATAAGCATGTATGAGCACTGTTAGACAGTCATGATAAATTATGTAATCTGAGATATATGTGTTTGAATCATGAGCATGTAAATGGATCATTAAGTGCATGTAAAACTATGTTAAACATGTGATCAATGTGAGTGATGTGATTAAGTGATGATTATGCCGAGATTGACACTGCTACCATAGAAGGCTGTGGAGCCGTAATGTAGAAAAGTCCCTATGGGAAGGCTCAATGTGTATGTGATATCCTGTGGGCATCAGGATGAAATCCTAGAGGTGGACAAAGTACCACTGGTTAGGGTGGAGAGGGCTTCTCCCGGTTCTACGTAGTTACCAAGATTCATCACTATATTGCCTAGGTGGCGGGTATGTGTTATGTGTGTGATGTGTCCTTTTTTATGGTGGTTCAAACTATGTGTCACGGCAAAAAGATGTGCAAAGATATGAATTGTGTGTAAATGTGCCAAGTGAACATGTGAAAGTGATGTGCTAATGTGCTCCAATGTGAAATAATGTGAAACCATGTGATTATGTTATATTTATGTTAAAACAGCAAGTAAAATGTGAGAATATGTGATATAAAAGTATATTAGATGTGATAGATATCATGCTAGTATTACTAGTAAACATGTGTTTAATTCCATGATTAAGTTACTTGGAAATGTGCCATGAATGAGTTATGATTGATGCCATGATTTAAGTTATGCCCATGTGTAGATAGCATGTTAGAGATTGTTCATTAGTAATTGTTTAATGTGACATGAACCATGTGATAAAATGCCCTTTATGTTAAGATTGAGTAGAATGAATGTGGATGTACCAATAGGTTGCTTGCTGAGTCTTTTATGAAGACTCATCCTTACTTAAACATACAGGTGAGGTAGGTATTCCTGAGATTGAGGAGGAGATAGCGAGGAGCGACTCCGAGCGAGAGGAGTAGCAGAGATCTTGGAGGCTATCTACTTAGCTTGTACTTTTCTTTTGGTAGTATGTGAGACGATGTTATGTTATGGACTTTGTTTATTTACCTTTCTACTATGTAGACTGTGGGATGTGTGTAGTTATGATGGAATAAGAATTACTTTCCTTTCATTTGTACTTTCTTTTGTTATTTGTGTACATCTCTACCTACTACGTTATGTTGGGTACATGTCCCACTGTGACAGCATGCTTTATATCGATGTGGATTGGTATAATCATACTGGTATAAAAGGGGTCGTTACAGAGATTGGTATTATTTGTGAAGAAGAAGGATGGTTCCCTCAGGTTGTGCATTGACTACAGGAAGTTCAACCAAGTGACAGTGAAGAACAAGTACCCCTTGCCGCGCATTGATGATTTGTTTGATCAGCTGTAGAATGCACCCGTGTTCTCCAAGATCGATTTGCGATCCAACTACCATCAGTTGAGGATCAAGGAGGAGGATGTTTCCAAGTCTGCATTTAGAACCCGGTATGGACACTATGAGTTGTGCTTCCATTTGGTCTAACTAACGCCCCTACAGTGTTCATGGATCTCATGAATAGGGTGTTTAGGCCATACTTGGATAGCTTTGTTGTGGTGTTCATAGACAATGTGTTAGTCTACTCCCTGATGAGGCTACACACTGTGAGCATCTGAGGACAGTTCTAGAACTTCTCCGAGAGCACAAGCTGTATACGAAGATCAGCAAGTGCGACTTCTGGATGCGTGAGGTTCACTTCCTTGGGCATGTCATCTCAGGCGCTGGAGTTGTTGTTGATCTGGCTAAGGTTCAGGTAGTGTTAGAATGGGAGACTTCGAGGACAACATCTGAGATCAGGAGTTTTCTTGGGTTAGCAGGTTATTACAAGCGATTCATAGAAGGATTTGCCTCCATAGAAATACCTTTGACCAGGCTGACTAGGAAAGGGGTTAAGTATGTGTGGTCTAAGGATTGTGAGAGCAGTTTTCAGAAGCTGAAGACAAGGCTGACATCTGCACCCGTGTTGATATTGCCTAGTGGTGCCTAGGGTTATGCGATTTATTCGGATGCTTTATAGATAGGCCTTGGTTGTGTTTTGATGCAGCATGGTAAGTTAGTTGCCTATGCTTCTAGCCAACTAAAGGAGCATGAGCGTAACTATCCGACCCATGACTTGGAGTTAGCAGCTGTGGTCCATGCATTGAAGATCTGGAGACACTACCTCTACGGTGTCAGGTTTGAGGTGTTCACAGACCACAAGAGCTTGAGGTACCTATTCTCTCAAAAGGAGTTGAACCTGCGGCAGAGAAGGTGGATCAAATTTCTTAAAGACTACAACTTCGAGCTTCAGTACCATCCAGGGAAGGCGAATGTTGTGGCAGATGCACTCAGCAGGAAGAGATCTCTACTTCAGCAAGATTGGAAGATGTTGGAGGATGTTGCGTGTGCTATGACTGAGCTAGGGCCACGGTTATGTCAGGCTTTTGTGGCACAGTTGTCCATCTGATCTACAGTGTTAGACGAGGTGATAGAGCAGCAAGGAGCAGATCCTAGACTTCAGGAGATGGTGGGCAAGGTAGGTATAGATCATGATGAGGATGATGTTATTAGATTCCAGCACAGAGTATGTGTACCAGATGTCATGGAGGTTCATGAACAAGTACTTGCAGAAGCTCACAGGTCACGGTTCTCCATTCATCCAGGTAACGCCAAGATGTATCAGGACTTGAAGCAATCCTTCTGGTGGTCAGGCATGAAGAAGGACGTGGCAGAGTTTGTATCTTGGTGTTTGGTGTATCAACAGGTTAAGGCCGAATGTCAAAGACCATCAGGCCTTATGCAGAAGAGGGAGATACCTGTGTGGAAGTGGGAAGCGATCACCATGGATTTTGTGATGGGTTTGCCCAGGTCAGCTAAGGGCAATGACTCGATATGGGTCGTCATAGACCGTTTCTCCAAGACTGCTCACTTCTTACCTATGAGGAAGAAATAGTCTGTGGAGAGCTTGGCGAGGCTTTATGTAGGCAGCATAGTGAGATTGCATGATGTGCCGAAGTCCATTATCTCTGACAGAGACCCGCAGTTTATGTCGAGGCTATGGCAGGGTCTTCAGGAGGCTTTGGGTTCTCAATTAAAGCTCAGTTCAGCTTTTCATCCTCAGACAGACGGTCAGTCCGAGAGGACGATTCAGATGCTCGAGGACATGTTGAGAGCATGTGTGCTTGACTAGAAGGGAGACTGGGAACGTCACTGTAATCACAGGGATTGTGCTCCCCTCGACACGCAAACGTGTGCTAAAACTAGTAGCATGAAATATGGATGTGATCGCCACCTAGCAAGTCGCCTAAGAATAGGAATAAGATAATGGCTGACTTAAACTAGGAAAAGGTAAGAGAACAAAAATGGACCTGGTGTCGCGGTCGCCATGGCCGTCGCGATAGCTGGTATCACGTCGGCTTATGTTGACTCGTCTAAGGTCGCGTCACCCTCCACCGTCGTGTTCTCTGAATGTGGGAGAATTTGGGTATGGACCTTCTTCTCGTCCTCCAGCCGGCTAGAGAACCAGAGCTTCTCGTAAATTTCACTTGTTTGCCTGCCAATCAAAGAAAATCACAAAGAAAACACCCCATTAGAATATGTTAAGCATAGTATCTATTCAAAAAATGAGGGAAATGAGGAATCATGGTGGGAACGCACCTGGGGTGGTTTTGAACCCCTATGGGTGTAGGAAAACGTGGGTGGATAGTAAGTATGATCTATCTAGGAATAACACAAAAAAATGCATGTAGAAATAGGAGGAAGGGAGGAAGAAGATGAGCCCCATTGGGGCGACTCCCTGGCGTGGGTACAGCTCCAAAAATGTGCAACTGCTCCAGGAGATCGTTGGGGTCGCCCTCTTCACGCTCCACGCTCCATTGATGGTAGAGGAGTAGTTTTGCAGAGTGGAATGTGAAGGGAAATGGTAAAAATGAGTGCTGCGATGCTAAGTATGGGTGAGAGGGAATTTCGGCAGCCCTTCGGGGTGGTAATGAGGCTCTCCTCATCCTTGAGGGGGGGGCCTTGTTTATATAGAGCTTGGGGTGAGAATAAATGACATTATCTCCTTAAAATGGCTCAGAAATTAAAAATGGGAGATAAAGCTTCATCAAAATTGGATATAGAGTCCTTAGAAATCCTTAGGAGAGTCCCTAGGGCCTAAATCCCGCCCAAGGGGTTGGGATAATCCCTAGGGATTAAGCTAGATTCATAAGAGGATAAATAGGGGGCAGTTATGATGGCCAGAGGGTTCGGCCATTGTCGCGGCGTATCGTAGGACCGCGACTAAGACGCGACGGGGTGGATCGACGCGACAGCATTACCCACGTGCATGGATAATGCATGGGCTGTCGCAGCAGCCAGACCCGTCGCGACATAGAGACGCATCGCCATGATGCGTCGCGACAATAAATCCAAAAAAAGGTGAATTATCAGCCAATCATATGATAAGATAAGAGTTTTTAAGCCCCAAGGACTCTCTCAAAGTGATAATATGCGGGATTTCAAGGCATTTTAATCATTTAATGGACCCCAAACAAGGCTAATGATGGGCTCAAGGTGAGTGACCAATTAGGGGCCCACTAAGATAACAAGAAATATAGCTCAGCCAATTAGCCAGAACCGGGTGTCTACAGATTGCCCCTCCTTGGTTTCCTCTTTGCAGGGTAGCGAAGCGGAAGTGGAGTGGAGGTGTCACGAAGTGACGGCGGAACGGAGATGATGCGGAGTGGACTGAAAAGTGGGAGCCAAGGTAAAGAGACACCCGGTCTAACTAACAGGCAATTGGAATCTTCGTGAAAGCCCCAAGTCAGCTGCTCGAGCAGGATGCCAAGAAGAACACAAGTCTGGACGAGAAGAAGAAAAGAGGAGGACGATCAACCCCTCGATTGAGAGGTACCCTAGCCGATTGGCCTGCAGGTTTCATTTTGGAGGGACATATGCGTGCCAGGCAGGTAACTCATGACTCTGTCCTGGGAGCGGTTCGCGACCAAAACGGATCAAAGGAAAAGGAAAATTCTGATAGATAATCCAGACAGGGAAATTCTTGTCATACTGACGGGAACAACTCACTCGGAGGCAAACCTTCCGATTCGGAGTGGAATTGGGATTTCTTGTTTTGGAGCTGGAGAATGATTGGGCACTCAACAAGGGCTCATCAAGAGTCTAGAATGAGTCAGGGAAGCTCAAAGTCCTACATGATGCATGCTGGGCTAAATAAAAGAAATCGTCAAAACGAATGCAAATAAAGGGAAAAAAATAGAAAATATATATCAAGGATAATATTGTCAAGTCAAAATAAGGACGGGTCAAGAGACTACCCACAACCGTAGTGCAGGCCCGAATCTATCGTCCCCGAACTTAAACAACTTAACGGCCTATCCATCGATTAGCAATGTGCACCTAGATCATCACTGTTTTTGATAGAGGGGAACTCAAATCTCAGAACACATTGAGAACCAGATGGTCCTTGAAATGATATACTAAGTAGGATACCATATAGTAATGCGAGGAGTAGGGATAGAGCTACAATACCTGACTTACCTGTGATGAAGTCCCCTTTTTCGATTTTCTAAATTTCTGATTTTTTTGTTTTTTTTTTTGACAAGAAATAAACACAATGAGATAACAACACAACAATCATAAATAATCAAACAACATATATACACAGTACAGAGATGAAAACAACCCCTCGGGTAGAGAGGCGATGTAACGACCCAGAATCCGCATTACCAGTAACCAACCAGTAACCCGAATTCTGACCCGCTAACCCATGAGACAAGCTCGGAAGGGTAAAAAGTGAACGTCTGAGGAGACTATATATAAGAAGATACACACCATGTAAAGCTGTAAAATTTCACTATACATGAACATAACATGTACAACTCAGAGTCCGAGCTAAGTACAGAGTACAGAAGTACAACAAAAAGTACTACTCACTGCAGCTAGGGCGCCCCAACACCGGAGTGGCTAGACTCGCCTGGAACGGGAGTCGACGATGACCCACCTGAAAGGGAGGGGAGTGAGTCTCAAGAAAAGAGACCCAGTAGGGAAAAGTAACCCCCACCGGCAACAGTACTAAAGTGCGGAAACTAAAAACAGAAAGTAAATACACGTCGCACCACAACACAAAACTGTAAACCTCGCAGCTCAGTAACACACACTCACACACAGTAAGTAGGACTCAGCTAGGGTCTGTGCCTCGGCGTCCCGTCACCACAGAGTCTCTCAACCCCAGCCACGTGTGCACACTACAGATGCTCTCTCTCGCGTCTAGTCCACGACCGGTTTTCCCCCTACGCCTGACCCTAGCGGTAGAGAAGGGGCTCCACGGAGACCGGCTCGAAACCACCACAAGGAGTACGCACAGGACAGAGACGCTCTCAATGTCCTGGCTCACCGACGGAGGACCCCCACACGCCGGTCATCTAGACAGAGCGTCGCTCTATGTCCAGGTGACAAACAGAAACAGAAGCACGGTAACTCAACGCGAGTACAGACGGTAACACTCTCAACGTCTGAAACACCGTACGATAGACGGACACCTCATGTCTCGTCACGACACAGTTAATTATGCATATGCACAGGCGGAGTCACACTCTAAGCCTGGCAAAATGAGTTAACAGGGTGGACATCACACGTCAACACCTTGAAACACAAAACAGGACCAAAGCCTGTTGGGGCACAGGATATTAACGGCAACATCAATTGTCGCCAATATTGATGTAGACGGCACTCACAATGCCGTTAACCCTTAATCAACGGCAATCGACCTTGTCGTTTATATCAACTTTGAAGATATTAGCGTCAACAGATGTGGACGTTAAGTTCTTCAGTCCCCTAGACCCAGAACAGCGCCGGTCAGTCCAATTGGATAGAATCACCCAATCAGAACACCTGCTGATGGAGGGAAATGCTTCCTCACATCTTATAACACTACCAGAACTTCGGAAATAAACGATCCAACACTTGGATCGCCCAAAACACCCAAAATCCCGGCATGGCATAACCCAACCCTAAAATGCAATTAGCATACTAATCTACACAATTAAGCATGCTAATCTATTAAGGAAGGTTAAAGGGGTTAAGTCCCTACCTCAGAATGCCCCAAAAACTCCTAAACAATCACCAATCGCGCCGGAACCCCTCGAAGTCTCCGCGCGAATTACACCAAATCTTCGCGTTTCCCGCTCGATCTATCACCGCCACACGTACCAGGGCCTTCCCACGAACTCCCATCAACAATTAGAAGCGGTGGAAACAGACAAAGGCAGAAGTGGAGGGAAAGAGAGGAAAGGAAGATAAAAGGCTTCTGCTCTCGGGTTGCCCTATTTCTACAGGCGCGACCAATAGACGTCCACATCCCTCGCCGCCTACTGAACCGCCAATGGATTGACATCAGGACCTCTTGCCGTCGAGTTCAACAACAAACGTCCACATCTCTGGACACTAACTCCTAGTCAACGGCTAGCCCCCTGCCGCCAACCACAAGTCAACGACAATATCCCTTGTCGTCAACCACAACAGAACCTCTACAAGACCCAAGAAGGATCCACTAAGACCCGAGACCTTACAGGCGACGTCCTGAATGACCGCGACAATGTCGCATCGCAGCGCCCTGTCGCGACCTTGTCGCGACTCGGACAGAGCTCGGAAAGACCAGGAAACCGGAGTTCACCCTTATCCTAAGACATCTAGACTAACACTAGGACTCCTAAACCTCTTCTAATCTTATCCTAACACCTAGTTTCGGGATTATAGTGGGTTTCTAACTCTTAAGACTCTATAAATAGAGGGTTTGGGAGTGCTAATCCCACAGCTAATCTCCTCTCTCCTCTTTTCTTCCAGATTCAAGCTTTTCCCTTCTCTTTTGCAGACATGAAGAGGAAGCTTTCTGCGTTCCAGGAGGATATTCCTCCCTACTCCGGCCCAAAAGCTGCTAGGGACTCCTATGCCGATCTAAAGCAACTCTCACCCATTTCGGGGCACATCTGCACGCGCCCGGAGCTCCAAGTAACTGTTTCTTCTTCTCAAGTTCTGAACTTTCTGCACTATACTCTGTTTTCCCCTGTTTTGCTCTTCCTTTCTCTTCTTTTCCCCTCCGTTCTTCATGTTTCTTCTTCTATTTCAGATCCTCCCCGGCCAAAGGCGGTTCTCAAAAGTGCCATGGCTAGTGTCTATGCTCGAGCTATTGCCGCCTACGTCTATTGGCCACTTGAAGGAGTGGGGGTTGTCCAGTGTCTTTGTGCTGGCCAAGAATTACAACAAGATGGTGCACGTGTGGGAAAGTGTCACGGCAATGACGGAGCTGTGGCATCCGCAAACAAATACGTTCGTCTTCCCCGAGTTTGAAGCGACGATTCTTTTGGAGGAATTGGAGATCATGCTTGGCCTCCCACGCTATCAAAGGGGCGAAGAACCGACAATTTCCTACACAGTGGAGCAAATCAACTCTTGGAGCATCTTGGCGTACATCACCACAAGGAAAACTGACCTCTACTCTATGACGAGCGGTATGCACATCCACCTTCTTCCAATCGCATAGTGGATTACCTCCCAGTGCAAACGGAAGACCACGAACTATGCCGCCATCGCCAAGGCAGCCGCCATATGCATTTGCGGCATCATACTCTTCCCGAAATCTGACGGCGCCATCTCTTTCGGCAACCTTAGCATTATTGACTCCATTTCTGAAGGTATGAAAATTGGGCAAGCTGTCTTGGGTTTCCTATATGCCGGCCTGACTTCTGCAGCGCTCGGGGGTCCTTTATATGGATCGGTCATCGCCCTCGAGTTATGGATGGGAATGCACATCCAATTCCGATCGGCGGGGGACCTGACTATGGAGTGCAAAACGATGCTGAACCACTCGTTTGCATACGTAGGTGGGCGACTTCATATGAGCACTCGAGCTTGGTGCAAAACGGCTCAAGTGAAAGGGATACAAGTATGGCGCGAGTACCTCTGCAAGTTGACCGTGGCTGAGTTTGACATGCGCCCCCGATTCATGCATGGCCGGATAATTCACCTCCCCCAACGCACCGGGCTCGCCTTGAGGCTGCTGGGCAACGAAGGATTAGTTTCCTACAATCTGGACCGTTGCTATCTTCAGGTACACTGGGAGGGATGCGCGATGGTCCCAATCCTCTCACACTTCCCGCCCATCCAAGAGAGGAAAAGAGGTGATGCACAGGACGAGCGCGATATGCCTAGCGCCGTCGTCCACTGGGAGGGATGCGCGATGAGCGTAGTTCAAGCCGAGGTGGAGGAGGACAATGACGTGATCAGAGAATATATCGAAGCTTTGAAGGAAATTCAGCTAGTGGCGAGAACCAATTGATTTGATTTGATTTGATTTGTAGGCAAGATGGTAGCTAGGAAAGGACTTGTAGCATTTATTTTGATTGCATAGAAAGAATTAGAGCATGTAATAACTTGGGTTTGAATGAATAGAATTGAATTTTTCTGTAAACGCATGGGCTCTGTTGATGACGCGACGGGAAGGGGTGTCGCCTTTATGTCGTGCACAAGCAGGGTGTCGCGACAATGTCGCGACAGCCTAAGTGTCGCGACCTGAACGCGACTGCCCGCTACGTCGCGTCAAGAACCGACTCATTCAAAACCCAAACGGCTCCTTTCTCCCCCCTTTCCGGCTTTCAAACACTCAAATCTCCTCATCTCCGAATCTTCCCCCCATCCTACGATCTTGCACTGATCTAACCTGCTTGCTAGCTCACAAACTCACCCAAATCAACCCCCATTGTGATGGAAGGAGGAAAGGAAATCGGTGGGGGTTCATCGCGGAGGAAGCGCCAAGCGGGGCGTCGGAGCTCTCGGCGATGGGCGGAGGAGCCTCCGGTCGAGGAGGAGGTGCCCAAGGTCGAGATGGAGGAGGAGGAGGAGGAGGAGGAGACGGCTCTGGTTGTGAACGTGGAGGAGGAGCGAAAGAAACGGGCCAAGGCGATGAAATCGGTAAGTATCTCGACCCCAAAACCTTGTATGGATGCATGAGTGTGTAGGACGGAGCCCCCAGAGGGTGCAATGTAGGGCGAAAAGCCCAAGAAAGGAGGATCAAACAAAGAGGGCTCCGGCCGGTTTGATCTTGATATTGCGTCAGCCCGATCCGTCGCGACAGGATGTCGCGTCGGAGCGGGGCGTCGCGACTAGGTCGTGACATCTAGGATGGACGTGACCTTATCGCGGCCTAAGAAGAGGATGCGATAAGGTCGCGGCGCCCCGTGCTTCCGCAACTAGGTCGCGACGGCTAACGCTGTCGCGACACAAACCGAACACAGAAACCTAACTTTAATTTAACCTGAATGGATCTGTAGGGTGAGATGAGGGCCCGAGTGTCTTGGACGCTAGTACTGGCTGTCTTCCTGGCCTTCCCCCATTTTCAGAGAGAGAGGGTAGAGGAGATGGGATTTGGAGAGATCCTTAGGATGGGGAGGATGAGGGTGGATCCGGCCCTCACCCAGGCTCTGCGGAGCAGATGGGATACAGAGGCGACTGCCTTTGTATTCCCATGGGGGCACATGATCCCCAGTCTGGAGGATGTGAGCCGGATCACAGGGCTCAGAATTTACGGGCGACCGGTGAGTGGCTATACCTATCCCTGTTATCATGAGTTAGCTGAGCGACTCCTAGACCTCCCGGTAGAGCGTAGGTCCTCCCTAGTGCCGAGGGTAGCATTACAGGAGAGTCTAGGATTGTATAATGCAGGGAAGAACGCTGGAGAGAGTGAGGATGAGTACCTAGAGAGGCTAGCCAGGGTCAGCCGGAGAGAGTTAGCGAGTGAGCTCGGGTCGCAGGCGGACTTGGACTTGCGCCGCTTTCTTGTTCTCTTTCTTGGTAGACTTTTGTTTGCCACGAGAGGTGACGCAATCCACTGCCGCTTTCTGCCCTTGCTGGAGGACTTAGGTGAGGTAGGGGGGTATGCTTGGGGGGTAGCCTTTCTAGCACACCAGTACGAAGGCTTGAGCGCTTCGGAGCGGCATACTTCTACCAGCGGATTCTACCCTTTCCTTCAGGTACACTTGCTTCTCTATCCCTTCCTGGAATTAAATTGCATTTCCTTAAACTGCCATCTGACTTGTTTTTTCATCTTGTAGGTCTGGGCCTATCTACACTTCCCAGCCCTGGGGAGAGGGGATCCCGCACGGCCGGGCCTCGTGCCCATTGCACGCCACTGGGACTCTCACCGAGACACCCGCCATCTCGTGGATCAGTTGGAGCATTTGCAGGAGGCCATCGACAGCTACCCCTATCTGGATGTAAGTACCCTTAATCTTTCCCTTTGCATAAATTATCTGCTTGATTCAATTGCCTAATGACTGATCATATTTGCCCCTTTTTGCAGGTGGTTTGGCAGCCATATCTGGGGGAGGGTGATGAGGGACAGCCCTGGTTAGTGCAGCCCCCCCCCTACTTCGGTAGGTCGGTGTGGTTGCATGCACTAAACCTTGTGCTACCTCTTCACTTGCACCTTTTCCAGCGCTCATTGGGACTCAGACAGAGTGCAGTGGAGTTCCCTGTCAAGGACTGGTTCCGCCGACCGGGTCGGAGCTTCCGAGGGCTCCATGACACTACTGACTGGCGTGAGCGGGCGCGAGAGCAGATCGAGAACTGGGAGAGCAAGGGCAAAGCAGTCAAGTCAAATGCGACCACTGACGATGCCTACCTCCAGGCGTACGCCTTGAAGTATGGAGGAAAGGTATACAAGAGCGCCCGACACCAGGTAAGGTTCCTAAACCACGGCTGAATGAATTTAGGAATTATGGAATTGAACTGATGATTTGAAAATGTATTGCAGGTGGACGTAGCTGGCGAGATCGCGTCGCTCCGAGCACTATTGTATTCGGCAATGCAGGATCGGGAGGCTGCACAGAGGCAGGCAGCGGAGCTGGTAAGTATCTCGCCCAACTCCAGCCTTTAATCGAATTTAAGCAGATTTTGGAAATTGACATGCTTTTGTGTGCAGCGGAGTGAGATGGAGAAAGTGAGGGGTGCCAGAGCGAGCGGTGCCTCCTCTTCATGAACGGGCGAGGGTACCCCGTCGCTTCTGGAGGCCCGGCTGGTGGGGGCGGTGCTGAGGGCTGAGGAGGCTCAGCGACACCTGGAGGAGCGGGTAAGTATATTTGAAGATTTGAGTTGATCATTTTCAATTGATACTGATTGATTGCTTGTTGTGCGGGAGAGAGACTTGCAGCTCACTACGGAGCACGCCATGGATCTGCAGGCTCAGAGGGACCAGTACCAGGGTCAGAGAGATCAGCTTCAAGGGGAGATTCAGTCCACTCGGAGCGAGAGGGACCAGCTGCGCATTCGGGCAGAGGCATCTGAGGCACGGGTAGCGGAGATGACGAGGGAGCTGGCGACACTGCGGGTGCAGAGGCCGCACGGAGAACAGGAGGAGATCACCCGACTGCACGCGGAGATGTTGGCACAGCAGACGGTGGCGTGGAGCCTTCAGCAGATCGTGACAGACATAGGCCGTTCACGCATCCGGAGCCGGAGCAGGGCGAGCATTAGCAGGGCGACCGGTGCCTCCGTAGGATAGTATTTAGCAGGTTCCTCCAGCCGGCGGAGGAACGAGGAAGAGGAGAGGCGCTGCCAGGGTGAGGGTAGTGCCCAGGATGGCAGAGGTGGTGGCGAGATGCTACCACCTCCGGATAGGCAGGAGGGATCCGGGGAGAGTGGTGGTGGACAGTGAGGAGATATGTGAGCCACCTCCCCTTTATCTTTGTACATGCTGCTCCTATTCTAGTGAAACTTTTTGTTCTTATGTCAATTGTTTGTGAAAAAGAATGGTTTGTTCATTGACACGAGTGTGAGATGAGTTTCAAACACGGGAGAGAGATAGGGAGTTCTGAGTGCGACGTTGTACTCCTTTTTGAACTGCCTGTTCCTGCACACACTTAGAAGAACAAGTTAAATCTGTTTGTAGGCTCAGCCCCTTGCGCTGAAATGATAAAATCCAACTCCGTAATTGTCAATGGGCTGAACCTTATTAAATAGGCGAAAAGGCAATGAAAATAATGCATGCTAAAGAAAAGCGATATGTACACACTTTTTTATTTTTGAAAGATTTCTGAATTTTTTTTTTTAGATTCTTGAAAGATCTTTTGCTTTTATTTTATTTTTTTGGTTTTGGGGATCTTTTGATTTTTTTTTTTTTTTGGATTTTTGAAATTTTGGTTTTTTTTTGTTTTGAGGATCTTTTGATTTTTTTTGGATTTTTGAAATTTTGATTTTGATAACAACACTTCTTGATCTTAAGTGATTAGCCCTGAGCCTTACCTCCAACTCAGTTTGGCGAATAAGGTTTATGTGCAATGTGCATTTGTCTTAGTTTGCTAAGATTTCTTGCCCCTTGGATATTAATGTTCCAACACAGACCAAGCGTAAGGATTCTTTGGTCATCTTAGGGAGGATAGGAAGAATATAAATGTGATAAGACTTAATCTCGGGGTCGGGGTTACTGGCTTGTAAAAACTTGCAATGAGTATGTCACATGTGAGATTCATCTGTTGTCCAGGGACTTTAGGGCCACAGTATTTTCTTCTTCGATTGGGGCATGCGTGCGACCGGGCTCAAGGGCGTCCCGCGGGGAACTGTACTGCCACTCTTTAACATGCCCCTACATTTTATCATTTCATCCCTTTATTTTTTTGTGCTACATATATTTTTTTCTCTTAGAACTGCTCGTCCCTCTTTGAGACTTCAAACACATGGTTTACACTGTTGCACGTCTACAGGCTAGCCTCCCCCTTGCCCCTAGACCTTGTCTAAGTAAGGAAAGAATTGACCCTTGCTTCCCTGAACGAGGGCTAAGCGGGAACATCATACATGAAGGGGAAATGACCTCAGGTCACCGTCTTGAGTGCGTGGTTGAGCATAAATGTTATTCTGCCAGTAGGAGAGGGGAGTGAGACACTTGGCAAATGGCTACCTGTCAATCAGTGTTGTTATCAACAGACTGTTTATTAGGGGTAGAATATTTTAAGATATAATCCATTCCATAGGTGAGAGAGTTCATCGCCATCGGCATTAACTAGCCTATACGCGTTCCCCGGGTACACTTTCTTAACGACGTACGACCCTTCCCAGTTTACTGACAATTTGGACCTTGGACCTCCAGGTTTTATGAAAATACGCTTCAAAACCATGTCTCCTTCTTGAAATTTGCGTTCAATCACTTTCTTTTGAAAAAATCTTGAGAGTCTATTTTGATATGAAAGCACATGATCGGCTGTAGCTAGGCGCCGTTCGTCTAAGAGTTCTAGTTTGTAGGAAACGCCTGATGTTCATCAGCTTCCATTCCATATGTAAGTGAGAAAGGAATTTGCCCGGTGGGCGTGCGGATGGAGGTGCGGTAGGCCCACATAGCCTCAATTAGCTTTTCTGGCCAATCAGCGAATTTATTAGACTCACAAGTTTCCTTTAGAATTTTCAAAAGTGTTTTGTTTGTGGCTTCGGCATGGCCGTTGCCCTATGGATAATACGGATAAGAATGATGCAAGGAAATATTGAATCTCTTACATAGGTCTTGGAGCTCTTGGGATATGAACTGGGGTCCATTGTTGGTGACGAGGCTGCCTGGTACTCCAAACCGCGCAATGATATTCTTCATGATGAATCTACATACGGTCGAACCTTTGATTTCTGCAAATGCTTCTGCTTCGGCCCACTTGGTGAAATACTCAGTAGCAGTGAGGATGAAGGATTTTTGTTTTATCTGAGCATTAGGATCACCAAGAGGTCCGATGATATCAAAGGCCCACATGGAGAAAGGCCAAGGAGAAGATAGTGGATGTAGAGAGGAGGACGGAGCATGGATTTTATCGGCATGGATTTGGCATTTGACACACCTACGAACGTAGGCGGCACAGTCTTCTTCTAAGGTTGGCCAGTAGTAGCCCTGCCTAAGAATCTTTTTAGCCAACATCTGACCATTCACATGCCCTCCACATTCACTGGAGTGGGATCCTTCCACCACCTTCCAAGCCTCTTTATCTGTCACACATCTAAGGAGCATTCCATTTAGAGCGCGTCTGTAAGGCACATCACCAATGAGGGTGTATTTTAGCGCCGCTCTACGAATAGCTCACCTATCCTCTGCTTCAGCTTCTTCTGGGAGGGTACCGTCTCTACAATATTGCTCAATCTCACGGTACCACGGCCTTTCTTCTTCTATCAATTCTCCTAATTCAACCAACAATAACTCCTTTGCCTCCTTCTTCTCTGCCTTCAGAACTAGAGAGCTCCTAAGGTTCAAGAACCAAGGATCCTGAGTGGAGGGAGCTTCTAACCTTTGAATAGTGATAGTCTCAGCACTACGGCTGAGAGGGAAGGAGAGAGACGATGCTAACGATGCCAGAGCATCGGCCAGAATGTTCTGAGAGCGAGGAGTATGGATGTAGATAAGTTGACGGAATTGCTTGGCCAGGAGCGTGACCAGATCTTGATAAGGCTTGAGCTTAGGGTCACGAGTGCGATAGGTAGAAAGAACTTGCCGAAGGACGAGTTAGAGAATCTCCTATGATCTTGAGGTGACGCGCGCCTAGGAGGTAGGCAAGCTTAAGACGGCTAGGAGAGCCTCATACTCGGAGATTTGTTGGTGGCGTAGAACTGGAGTTGATAAGCCAAAGGAATGGTGACCCCTATGCCCCGTCCCCTAGAATTGAGAGCTCCATCGAAGTGGAGTGACCAGAAGGGGTCATGAGAGACAAGTGATAGGTTTTCATCGGGGAATTCCTCTTGAACCATATCACTATGAGGAAGAGGGAGGTGAGCAAGGTGCTCAGCAATGGCATACCCCTTTATGGCTTTCTGAACAATAAAGGAGATATCAAACTGAGAGAGGAAACTCTGCCAGCGTGCCAATCTGTCGGCGAGGACTGGCTTTTCCAGGAGATACCTAATAGGGTCCATTCTAGAAATCAAACTCACCTTATGAGCTAGGAAGTAGTGCTTCAATTTCTGCACTACCCAGACTAGCGCTGCACATGTTTTCCATTGTGGTGAGTTTGAGCTCGGCAGGATTGAAGAGCCTAGATAGGTAGTAGACTGCCCTTTCTTTGCCGGATTCGTCATGCTGAGCAAGGACAGCTCCTAGGGAGTCCTCAATTGTTGACAGATATAGGATTAGGGGTTTCCCAGGGATAGGTGCCTGAAGCACGGGCGGATTCATAAGATAACTCTTGAGCTCATCGAAGGCCTCTTGGCACTTATCGTTCCATTCAAAATTGACTCCTCCTCTCAACAGTTCATAGAAGGGCCGGCACCTTTGAGAGTGCTGAGATATGAATCTCCTTATGAACTGCAGTCGACCGATCAAACCTCGAAGTTCAGATATGTTCTTAGGAGGAGGCATCTCATTGATTGCCTTGGCCTTGTGGGGTCTATCTGGATCCCCCCCCGCTTAACTATGAAGCCTAGCATGATTTTAGTAAGAGGAAACCCCAAACACGCACTTTTGGATTCATCTTCAATTGATATTCTTGTGGGTGACGGAACACTCTGGAAAGCATGGAGGAATGTTCACTTCGGGTCCGAGACTTCACCACGATATCATCCACGTAAACCTCAACATCGATATGTATCATGTCGTGGAAGATAGCTAACATTGCTCTTTGATAAGTGGCGCCGGGTTCTTTAGTCCACGGCATGACCACGTAGCAATATGTTCCCCATGGGGTGGTGAAGGAGGTCTTCTCTTGATCCTCCGGGGCTAGACGAATCTGATTGTAGCCGAAATACCCATCCATGAATGAGAGAGTTTCGAACCCTACTGTATTATCAATCAAAACATCCAAATGAGGTAGCGGGAAATCATCCTTTGGACATGCCTTATTCAAGTCCCGGAAGTCTATGCAGATACGTACTCTTCCATCCTTCTTCATCACCGGGACAATGTTCGCCACCCACAAAGGATAGAGGACTACACGAATGAACTTGGCTTTGTGTAGTTTATTAATCTCCTCTTTCATTTTCAAAGCTATGTGGGGGAGGAATCTTCTTAGCTTCTGTTTAACGGCAACTGCCCCTAGCTTCAAGATCAGCCTATGCTCTACCAAGTTGGGGTCAATGCCAGGCATATCATCATAGGACCAGGCAAATGAATCCTTGAACTCCCTTAACATCTCTATGAGCTCTTCTTCTTCTTCAGGGAGGGAGATTAGAGGCTATGGTTAGGAGCCTGGGGTCTTCTTTCGTTCCCACGTTTACCTCTTTGGTGGGTTCATCTACTGCCGAGGTAGGTTCATCGAATTTCCTCATGCCACTTGCATACATCTCGGCAGCATCCTCCATCTCACAATCCCCTTCATCTGATGGGTCATCTTCGGCTAGAATCTCGTATACTCCAAGTTCATCGCCTAGCCCTTCCTCTAAATGCAGATCCCCTATGTTCAGAACCACTGCCTCCTGGACGAACTCTTCGACAGCTAGAAGAGCGCCACACCTATGCACTAAGTCCAACAGATATCTACGGGGTATGCCACTACCTTCTTCTTCCTAGACGGGGGACAGGGACTTGCAAGGATCTACCCCTGGACTTAAATTAAATTTGGTATTTACAGGAAGCTCTGGAGAAGTGTCCATAGGTTTATTGGAACGGAAAACAAAGGGTGCGGCAGGGCCGCGAAGGTCCTCCGATGGGACTGGAGGAGGAAGCGGGCCACCCGAGCTCAGGGTGCCGGCAACAGAATCGGGGTGTAGGGGAACAGAAGGACCCTCACCCGAATCGCCCGAAATGGCCATGTCTGGTCACCAGGCGAAGGTGCGAATTGAGCGAAAGAAGGACGGCGATCGCTGCCGGAGAGCCGATGTGACGGGGATCACCGTCGAGAGTAGGAGTGTGAAAGGTGACGGGGATCACCGTCGAGAGGAGTAAGGGGGGTGACGGGGATCGCCTTCGGGAGCAGGAGAAAGCAGGGAGGTGACGGGGATCGCCATCGGGAGCAGGAGAAAGCAGGGAGGTGACGGGGATCGCCGTCGGGAGCGGGAGAAAGCAGGGAGGTGACGGGGATCGCCGTCGGGAGCAGGAGCGGGGAGGAGACGGGGATCGCCGTCTGGGGACAAGGAAGACCCACATTTTTTTTTTTTTAAAGAAACATTAAACTAACTCGGGAGGTTTCGGGAGAAGGACAGAACCGAGCCATTAAAGAGGATGGTGAAGAAGGTCGAAGGGCGGAGTAACGCTTCTACAGCGTCGGGGGAGAATTGGAAAATGAGGGGAGGGGATAAGGGAATAAAATGGAATTTTCAGATAAAGATGGATGAAACAAAATGACTGGGAAACTGGGAAAACCCTGGCCAGAGCTCCCTTGTTGATTTGGTTGAACTAACCATTTCAATTTCCTCACCAAATCCAAGCAACTGTCGCTTGGTGGTGGTTGCTGATGCTGCTACTGCCACTTGAGACTGTGATGTTCCCTCCTTGCTGAACAAGCGGTCGAGGCCTTCCATTCCTGGCTCTTCTGTCTCGGCTTCTGGTGCGGAAATGCTGCTATCCTCTTTGAACAACAGACTAAATGCAGAGATCAGATTTCGATATCTGACTCTTTGGTTTCTGTCTCTGTCCTCTTCTTCTTGCCAGGACGCTGTGCTTCTAGGGCTTGATATGCAGAACTCAGTATTTCTTTCACCATAGTGTTATATCCTGGCTGTACAGGTCCTCTAACGAAGTGATCATAAAGTGTCCAAACAAGAGGTTGCTGATCTGACTGCGAATGGGATGTGGATGCTGCCCATACCGCGTACCCCAAACCATGTTTCGTGGATTTCCTCGTGCCAGTGACAGTTCTGACTCGGCCTTGGAGGTGAGCACCCAACCCTTTTCCAATCTAGTAGCCAATTCTGAACATGATATCCCATCCTTTTGCATTCGCTGACCCATCCTTCCTGACTGCTGCTACTGTCGGGGACACGATCGGACGGTTGGAGGAGAAGGTATATGCCCAGGGGTAGTTCACGTCAAGTATAGAAATGACTGGTTTATTGGATGGCCAGACTGAGGGCAAAATTCTTTCAACCGCTTCTATGGTGTGGGTTGTTGTCACACTCTTGACCTTGACTATCCTTCCTTGAAAGGGAAATTTCAAACATTGATGAGCTGTGGAAGGCACTGCCCCTAGTGACTCGATCCACGGGCGCCCCAGAATGGCCTTATAAGTGTGATCGATGTCCAATACATAGAATTCGACTGACATAGCAAGTGGCCCCAACTCTTCCTGCAATGTGATGACCCCGTGACAAGCCCGCCGGGAATTGTCATATGCAGCTATTGTAGTGGGGGTAGGTTGCAACTGGTGTTCTGAGATGTTGCAGGCTCTTAGGGTGCTTAGTGGACATACGTTGATGGAAGCTCCAGTATCCACTAACGCTGCATCAATGGATACCTTATTTATCGTGAGTGTTACACATAAGGGCATTTTCCTGGCTTCAGGAACAGCTAATTCGCCATCAGAGAAAGTGATTGTGGGCCCTTTGTTCACAATAGAAAGCACGGAGGGTAGGTTGTCGGGGTTCATGTCCTCACTGACCATGACCCTCTGTAGGAAGGCCCTAAGGGCATCTTGATGAGTCTGTGATCTCTTGATCAGTTCCAAAATAGAGATCTTGGCGGGAGTTTGGTCCAGATGTTTCAAAATATCATATTGGGTCCCCGGGACCGGCTCTACTTCTTCTGCATCTTGCTGCTGTTGGGTGCTGGCTTGTTGTACCGGCTGACCTGGCATGGCCACGGACGCATTAGGGTACATCCGGTGGAACATCCGTCTGCTCCGCAAGGCAAGGCTGTGATGGAGGGGAGAAGGTGAGGTGTCCAGAATGGAGGGGTTGGCTAGTAAAGGTGCTGGCGCAGGGGATAGAGGGATGTTGTTTAGTGGGGGAGTAATGGGTGATATGATGGGGGAGTTGTAGGGTGGTGAGGTGATGGTGGCAATGCTGGGTGTGAAGGAGGGAGGTTCATTGGGTGAGGCCGTGGTAGTGGAGGGTGTGATGTGAGAAATAGCCAAAAGCTGGCCCACTTCATGTTCATCATCAAAGGCCCATTGAGCGTCTGGTGGCAGGTGATGGATAACCGGATTGACTTGCGCGGGTGGAGGAGGCGGCGGAGCAGGCTGAGGGTTTGGTGCTACCGGATGTTGGGGCATGGGATTGCGGATTATGCCAAGGTCATTTGCCGGCTGCTGCGGTTGCTGCAGCTGTTGCTGTTGCTGTTACTGGTGATACTGTTGCTGGAAGGGCTGGTACTGTTGCTGTTGTTGCTGCTGCTGTGGCTGCTGTCGCCTCTACTGCTGTTGCTGTTACCTCTGACCCTGCTGGTCTCTTAGTGTCTGGATTAACCTCTTCATCTCTGCCCAATCGATCTAATTCTGCTCATGAAGATCATATATGATGTCCCTGAATTGGAAGCAATCTGACACATTGTTGCTCGGGTGGCGATGATACACACAGTACTTCGTCTGGTCCGCTGCCATATTCCAATTCGCTTCTCAGGAGGGAGTCGGAGGGCATTCAAGGACATGAGGGCTGCGAAGACATCGGCCAAAGATTCGGGCAGAGGAGGATATTGGGCTCTCTTGGGTCCATTGGGTTTCCTAGGTGCAAAACCATTCTGGGGTGGAGGGACCTGAGAGTATTGGCGCTGATCTTGGGGAGGATTCTGACCTTGAGGAGGAGGTTGTCTATTGTTGTTCCATGGCTGTTGAGGTTGCTGGGGTTGCTGGGATCTACCTACTGGGCCTTGGGGATTACTGACTGCACCTACCTGTTCGTTGGTTTGGATTCCCTCGATGACGGGACCTTGGGGTTTCTTGGCGTAATGGGCTTTAGGGGTCTCGAACATGGAGTGTATAGGCGAGTCTCCGAGTTGGGTCTGAATAAAGCGGGCTCGGCTATACAGTTGGTGCATGGTGGTAATGTCATTCATGGCCAGGATGGCTCGGTAGGTAGGAGTGGCATTGGAGATCAGCAACTTAACTTTCTCCTCTTCCGGCATGGGGCAGCGGACTTTAGAAGATAGTGCGCGCCATCGATCAGCATAAGTGGAGAACTCCTCATCAGGCTTCATTTTTCCGGCTACCAAATCCACAAAAGAATATTCGGGTCCAACCCAATCTTGGAATTGCTGTAGGAACCTCTCTTGGACAATTCTGAAATCTTTCGCTTCCTCAGGGGGCAAAGAATAGAACCATTCTAGAGCTGGACCATCCAAGGATTTTCTGAACAAGTAGGCATTGAGGTGGCGGTCGTACTTGTGAGGCGCAGATTCATAAACAAAATCCTTCAAATGAACATAGGGGTCCCCTATCCCAGAGTATCGCCGATAGATAGGGAGCTCTGACTGAGGTGGCACCTAGAGGTATTGGAACGACGGGAGAGCGATGTCAGCTACCTTTCAAGGGTCTATCTGCTTTCTGAGGTCATGGAGCTCCTTTTTCATAACGGCCCACTCCGCAAGGAAGTCGGAGGGGGCTTGAACGTGATGTGTAGAGACAATGGAGCGAGGTTGCTCGAAAGTATGAGACCTCTTGCGGGGCAGAAAAGCAGGTTCAGCCGTATAGTACTTTGAAATTGGAGGGGACCGAGGCCGAACCTCTCGTGCTGGAAGGTAGTCTGGCTCTGAAAAATGAATGGCCCGAGGACAGAGGGGTGTAGGATCTGCCCCTGAGGAAGGAAGATGTGGTGCTGAGGCAACATGGGAAGAGGAGTCCCTCGGCCGAACTGAGTTACGAGCAGACAGAGACAAGGGCTGCTTGCCTTTGGCAACAGCAATGAACTCTCGAACTTGTTCTGAAGTCAGATGAGGAAGTAGCTGACTGAACTGCGAATGGGGGTCATCTCCCCTTGGAAGGGAAGGAGGACGGGATTGACCCCCAACGATGAGGGGAGACTGAACAGGGGCTGGAAGTACGGCCGTAGTGGATTGGGCCACATCTTCAAGGAGCCCGATAGGCAAGGTATCATCGGCAAGGACATGGAATTGGTCCATATCGAACAAAGGATTACGATAAAGTACAAGGATCGGAGGGGACTGACTCGATCTCCCTAGGCAACAACGCATGCACCTCCCCAACCAATTGGGAGAGTGATACAGACACACTTAAACTCTATCACAGCAAGAAAGACTGAGATGAGAAGGGGTGGACCAAAACACTCAAGTTGTCATGTTTAAAGCGCAAATTCCTTAAGGTTTGAACTTGACCTTTTAAATGAATTGATTAAAGGGATGTCACTCGGTCAAGCGGTCCCTAGTAGGAATGAACTCAAGTGCTTCGGTGTGGCTAAGGGTGGTGTACACTCACATGCGAGGGTGGCTCAAACTATGGGTGCAACGGGTACAACCGGCCCGGTGAACCGCAACGTGCGTACGGTCACGAGGACTTACGGAGGTCCTCGGAAGGTGGGCTCGAGTCAGCCTACGAGTGCTCGTAGGTGAGAGGACTCACTCAACCAAGGGGGAACCTGAACAGATGGGATGGAAGGCGTATGCAAGGGACCAAGAGGCCCAAAATGTATGCAAGAATGAAGGTGAGGAGAAAACAGGATGACAAAACAAGTCCTCGGGCAAAGTCGCGGCGGCCGTATACGCCGCAACCCTATCGCGACAGTGCGGGCTGTCGAGATACTGACAGAGGCCCGAAAACACAACAAGTCACCAACTCAACTCAAGCAGCCTACCCTACCAAAATGAGAAACAGCAAAAGGCACTAAATCAGTACAACATAGGTCAGGAAGTACAGAGAAACTGATTCATGGACAAAAACAGTAACATACAAAGCAAACCTGATAACGCGACGTCTTGATAAGACGCGACCTATTCGCGTCCTCTCCGGCTGCCGTGATAGGAACCGAAAACTTACAAATGAAAATGAAAGGAAAATCCGAACCTTGTCAGGATTCTAACAGACAGAAACACGAGGACACATGATATAGGCCATGGAACAAGGATACATGATCTCATGGGCATTGGATAAAGTGAACATGGGAGTAAAGAGCACTGACCTGAGAACGCGTCTCCCCGATGCGACGCAACAAGGTTGCGTCGCCGCGATCTGTCGCGACAATAACAGAGCAGAAAAGAATGCAGGAAACAAAGAACAAAATACTAACAAGACAATAAAAAGGCAAACAAAGAAGAAAGTATGGCAAGCAAGCAGTTAAAATCCACGAGGGTGGCAGTGAAGGTCCCACCGTGATCGCCAACAGGTGTAATCACAGGGATTGTGCTCCCCTCGACACGCAAACGTGTGCTAAAACTAGTAGCATGAAATATGGATGTGATCGCCACCTAGCAAGTCGCCTAAGAATAGGAATAAGATAATGGCTGACTTAAACTAGGAAAAGGAAAGAGAACAAACACAGGACCTGGTGTCGCGGTCACCATGGCCGTCGCGATAGCTGGTATCGCATCGGCTTATGTTGATGCGTCTAAGGTCGCGTCACCCTCCGCCGTCGCGTTCTCTAAATGCGGGAGAATTTGGGTATGGACCTTCTTCTTGTCCTCTAGCCAGCTAGAGAACCAGAGCTTCTCGTAGATTTCACTTGTTTGCCTGCCAATCAAAGAAAATCAGAAAGAAAACACCCCATTAGAATATGTTAAGCATAGTATCTATTCTAAAAATAGAGGGAAATGAGGAATCATGGTGGGAACGCACCTGGGGTGGTTTTGAACCCCTATGGGTGTGGGAAAACGTGGGTGGATAGTAAGTATGCTCTATCTAGGAATAACACAAAAAAATGCATGTAGAAATAGGAGGAAGAAGATGAGCCCCATTGGGGCGACTCCCTGGCATGGGTACAGCTCCAAAAATGTGCAACTGCTCCAGGAGATCGTTGGGGTCGCCCTCTTCACGCTCCGCGCTCCATTGATGGTAGAGGAATAGTTTTGCGGAGTGGAATGTGAAGGGAAATGGTAAAAATGAGTGGCTGCGATGCTAAGTATGGGTGAGAGGGAATTTCGGCAGCCCTTCGGGGTGGTAATGAGGCTCTCCTCGTCCTTGAGGGGGGGCCTTGTTTATATAGAGTTTGGGGTGAGAATAAATGACATTATCTCCTTAAAATGGCTCAGAAATTAAAAATGGGAGATGAAGCTTCATCAAAATCGGATATAGAGTCCTTAGAAATCCTTAGGAGAGTCCCTAGGGCCTAAATCTCGCCCAAGGGGTTGGGATAATCCCTAGGGATTAAGATAGATTCATAAGAGGATAAATAGGGGGCAGTTATGATGGCCAGAGGGTTCGGCCATTGTCGCGGCGTATAGTAGGACCGCGACTAAGACGCGACGGGGCGGATCGACGCGACAGCATTACCCACGTGCATGGATAATGCATGGGCTGTCGCGGCAGCAAGACCCATCGCGACATAGAGACGCGTCGCCACGATGCGTCGCGACAATAAATCCGAAAAAAGGTGAATTATCAGCCAATCATATGATAAGATAAGAGTTTTTAAGCCCCAAGGACTCTCTCAAAGTGATAATATGCGGGATTTCAAGGCATTTTAATGGTTTAATGGACCCCAAACAAGGCTAATGATGGGCTCAAGGTGAGTGACCAATTAGGGGCCCACTAAGATAACAAGAAATATAGCTCAGCCAATTAGCCAGAACCGGGTGTCTACAGTCACCTACCTCTGGTGGAGTTTGCTTACAACAACAGTTTTCGTGCAAGTATAGGCATGGCTCCATTCAAGGCTTTGTACGGTTGGCCCTGTAGGTCTCCTTTGTGTTGGGAGGAGACTGGTGATAGGCAGTTGGTAAAACTTGAGTTGGTACAGGAAACTTCAGACAAGATCCATCTCATCAGGCAGAGGTTGATTGCAGTGCAGGATAGGCAGAAGAGCTACGCCAACAACAGAAGGAAGGACTTAGAGTCCGAGGTTGGCAAGCATGTTTTCCTCAAGGTTTCACCTACACGAGGTGTGGTCAGGTTTGGCAGACATGGCAAGCTGAGTCCGAGGTTCATTGGCCTGTTTGAGATTCTCCGGCAGATGGGCAGCGTGGCATACGAGCTAGCTTTACCCCCAGCGCTAGCAAGTGTGCACCATGTATTCCACGTGTCTATGCTCAGAAGATACGTGCGAGATCCGTCACATGTTATCAACCACGAGCTAGTGGAACTTCAGCCAGATTTGTCTTACGTGGAGCGACTAGTGGCCATCTTAGATCATAAAGTTCATCACCTCAGGAACAAGGCTATAGCTTCCGTGAAGGTGTTGTGGAGGAACTTCTCACGAGAGGAGGCTACATGGGAGCTCGAGGAGACTATGAAGAAGCAGCACCCCTACTTGTTCGATTAGTATTTTGTTCTAACTTCAGGGACGAAGTTTTCTTTTAGGGGAAGAGGGTGTAAGGCCCTAGTTTTCTGTACATTGTATGGCTGTTGTTATGTTTTTAATTTTCTACCCGAAATTCTTCTTAACATCAACATCAATTGACGTTAAGATCTGGTTGATGGCAAGATATGTGTCGTTTACAGTCTGGCCAGAGGATCTAGATGTCAACATTGAATGACGTTCAGTTCTGGTTGACGGCAGCAAAGTGGCTGTTAACTTCTCTGACTGCGTTTGGGATTTTGGATCTAAAACCGTCCCGATTTCTTTGGGAGGCAGATATGGAAACCCTGCAATGGATAGGACTCCTCTTTCCTAGGTTGCCTACAACCCCAAACACCTATAAAGCTAGGTCATCTCAGCAAAGAGAGGACTTTGGCTCAGCTAGGGCTTTTGGATTTTGGGGAGAGAAAAAGAGAGAGTTTGAGAGGGTTGATCCGGAAAACTAGAGGCTACACCAACGTTCTACTACAAGGGGGAGGTTCTTTTGAACGTGGAAAAGCTCTCCTAACGCCGGGGGATCGTCTGCAAGAGCTTGGAGGCTGAATCAAACCATGGAGTTTATCTCTTTAGCTTGGCCGAGGAGGGCCTCATCACCCAAATTCGATCTTCAGGGAGTTTTTATAGAGGCAAGTAACTTAGACGTTTCATCCCTATACCTACCACCTAGGGTTTTAAGATTTTTATGGATTTTTACCTCTTGTCCTGGACCCCAAATTCTCCACCCTTTTGTTTTCAATCTGTACTTTCTGCAGACAGGAGGTTTGCCATCCTTGCCGTCAAGTTCCTAAGTTGACAGCAATCGATCATGCCGTTAACCCATCCTGACGGCAAACCCCTTGCTGTCAAGTTCTTCTGATTTTTCCATAATAGTGTTTTAACACAGGTGATATGAATTTTTAGGGGATTTTGAATGTATGCACACATTTAAAAAATTCTATCTTATTTAGTAGATTGAACCATGAATTCTTGAAAATTTTTTGATCATATTTGTAGATTATAGAATTTCTGTTATAAGTAAATAAGCATGTTATGTCATATTTAAATTCGGAGTAAATATGTATGATGGGTATTGTTGTCACAAAAATTTTCCGTGAACTTAGTGTTACTGTGTGCATGTTTCAGAATAGGTAGAACCATCAGTTTACTCTTTACCATGTTTAATCAAAATTCCTTATTAAATTACCTGAGACCTCTGTTAAATATTAAAAATAGATGTACTATCGTGAAAATTTTGAAAACTTAAGCATCTGATATATTCCATGTATAGGGTCTATGTTTAAAATTTGAGCATGTTTTGACATTCGTGGATATTGTTTCCAATTATAAGTCATTAGGTGTCATATTAAGCATGATTAATCACAAAATGATGTTTTCTGATGATTAGTGTCATGTTAGGCTCTGATAAGCATGTATGAGCACTATTAGACAGTCATGATAATTCTGTAATCTGATATATATGTGTTTGAATCATGAGTATGTAAATGGATCATTAAGTGCATGTAAAAATGTGTTAAACATGTGATCAATGTGAGTGATGTGATTACGTGATAATTATGCAAAGATTGACACTGCTACCATAGAAGGCTGTGGAGCTGTACTGTAGAAAAGTCCCTATAGGAAGGCTCAATGTGTATGTGATATCCTGTGGGCATCAGGATGAAATCTTGGAGGTGGATAAGTACCCCTGGTTAGGGTGGAGAGTGCTTCTCCTGGTTCTGCGCAGTTACCAAGATTCGTCACTATATTGCCTAGGTGACGGGTATGTGTAACGACCCGACCTCCCAGACCCTTGCCAGGGGTCCCGAGGGTCACGCCGCCACCCACGGATCCGAAGATCCGAAAGGGTTATAAGAAATAGTCTAGTGAGATATGTACTGAATTTAAATAACTATAACAATATGTACAATATACAAAGTTCTGTACAACGTGTCCCAAGCAAAAGCACAGGTACAAGAAGGAAGGTGCAGTCCTTAAGGGGCATACCCTGAGGACTTGCAAAGCACAACTCTCAGCTCACTCGGCTACAAGAGCTCACAACGCTCGATCTCACTGCTGCTGACAATACACGGCGCCACAGCCACCTCTGCAACCCGTCCGACACCGAGCTCCCGCGACAACGAGCCCCTAGCTGAAGGAAGTAGGGGGGTGAGCCTCGCGAACAAGGCTCAGTAGGGATTACCAGTCCCTCACCGGCCAGAGCAGTAGGAACTCCGAAAACAGGAAACTGCCCTACAAAGCTGTAAAGCGAGGAACACCTACAGCAGGGTACTACTAAGCAGCGGAAGAGAACAACGCAACGCCACGACCACCAACCGAGGTCGGGCCACACACACAACTCCCGCAGAAACCAACGGAGTTAGGCACAGAGTGGAAGCAACCCTAGGCACACCTGCCGAGACCATGGAACAGCCAAGTGA
Source organism: Colocasia esculenta (assembly GCA_014218235.1). Taxonomy (NCBI): domain Eukaryota; kingdom Viridiplantae; phylum Streptophyta; class Magnoliopsida; order Alismatales; family Araceae; genus Colocasia; species Colocasia esculenta. The sequence continues at coordinate 71,772,604 of CM024754.1, read as the reverse complement.
GAGCGACATCTCACCTCAAGCACGGCCACCTCAGATTTGCACAGGGTCGAGGGCCCACAAGCAAAACCACCCCGGACCATGGACACACCACCAGGTTGAGAAACCACATACACTGGTGCCACTACAGACTAGCACCCAAGAATGGAACTACGGTACCGAGAGGACACCGAGCGGGAACCACCAGAACCACGGGTCTGCACCAGGCCAGACCAACAACACCCACAGAGACTAAACACAACAAGGCTATAACTGCCGTGTAAGCTCGGGCAACGAGTCATACTTGGAAACGTCGCGAGGAAACACCGTCACCACAACAGCAACCAAGCCACCGCCGCTAGCAGCCAAGAGGGGGACCCGTAGTCCGCACGCTCTACTCGCTAGCCTAGCTCCGGCCTCTGCCCCCCCCCCCCTCGGAAGGGTGAGACAGAGCCGCCATAGAAACACACAATACATGCAACACCGCAGCCTAGCCAAGTTGTGGCCTCACGCTTGACCCCCCTACGCAGCTCCGGAACCAACGTAGACCGAGGCAGTGAGACAAGAGACTGGCTAGCCTACACTGGGTAGAACTCCGATCGTCCTCAGTGTCCCAGGCCTAGCCAAGAGAGCTCTACAAATGACTCAGCGCCACTGCCCAAACCACCATTTTCCCCTCAGCTTCAGAGTCCGCTCATGTGGGCTTCCAACTCGAGCACGCTCGTAGCCCAGAGCCACCCTCAACAGGCTCACGAGGACGGGGGTCCCAGGTAATGGTAACAACCTCTCAGACCGGGGACAAGCCCTCAAGTGCCTAGCATCGGGCGAACAGGCGAGGCAGCACAACAGAAACCACACCGAACTGTTGGCTCGTAACACACGACAAGCCCAACAAGCGAGAGGCACGTACGGACCCTCAAAAGGGCCGATGGCCAACCAAACACGCACGAGAAAATCCGGAGTCTCGGAACACTACCAGCTAGCACGGAAACTCGTCACTCTGCTAATAATCGATGGACCGCCTGTCAATTGATTATTAGCCAGACACGACCCTCCTGGCACCACTTCCAGGACACGGCCACAAAGGTGTCACCTTCGGTCACTGAACGCAGGGAGGCAACCAGCCGCGTTCCCTACTAGAAGGTCCCACAGGGCGATAAGGTCGTGCCCCATAGGGCTGACGCCTCCCCTGATGTCGCGACGTGCCGAGCCGTCGCGACACCAGCAGAGAGGCAGACCAACGGGATTCTCAATCCTGGGCCGCCCAAAAACCATACAAATACACCACAAGGGGGAGGGGAGCATGGGGAAAGCAATAAAGCTATCTATAAACCCCGAGGGGATCCCAATCCACCCGAATCGGGAAGGGCACAAGAAATCCCTACCAGTTACGAAGAACCGAACCCAAACAAGGGCCTTCACGATGCACGGCCGCCTCCTCCTCACTCCATGAAGCCGCTCCGCCACTCCGCACGAGCCCGCCGGCCGCTCCACAGCCAGATCGCTGGAGGGGAACTCCCCCATCGCCGGAGAAGAGGGAAAAGGGAAGAAGACGAGAGAGAGGGGAAAGGGGTAGCCGGCCAAGGCCTTTAGCCTTCGACACCCAGAACGCGACGGGTCAATGGACTGTGACAAGAACGTGCCCCCCACGGGCGCCACGACAACGCGACAGCCCTTACTGACATGCCTGCCACTCTGACAGGCGTCAGACGACCGAAGCGACATAAAGCAGTCGCGACTCGTTGACCAGGCGCAACATGAAGACGCGACGGAGAGCCAGGGTGCGACCAGAACGCGACCCACAAGCTCTCCGTGACACAGATGACTATCGCGTCGGGCACCCCCGACGCGACAGCAACGCATCGCCCAGCCTGGACGCGTCAGTGGCCAGTCATCCCATGACACCGGACGGAAGCCGAGAAACTGGGTCTTACATTCTACCCCCCTTAAAATAATTTCATCCTCGAAATTGGGACAAGCCCAGAAGATCCCGAGGCACGAAACAAAACACAGGGAGCAAACGCAAGACCAAAGCGCATAAGCCACTAAGTCTCAAAATGACTTCCTCGTGGCAACAATTGCACAACCAACACGCACGACACACGAAGTCGGAAAACCAACGGCTCGTACAACGGGCTCCAAACACGGGTGGAGCATCAAGCCAAGAAACCAACAGCTCACTCCAGGCACACGTGGGGGGGGCGTCCGAACGGAACGACAACCCCACAAGTGCCGAGCGACGCCAAAACTAGCCTGAGTGGCAAAAAGTGCCATCCAAAGACCGCACGGCTGCAGCCACCAACAGACCCCACTGTTGGGACCATCCGACCAGCAACCTACTCTGTCGCCGACAAAACCCGACAGAGGATGCGGTTGCCGAAAGCAACGTTAGAAACGCCGGTCAGCAACTCACTCTGTCCCCAGCAAAACCTAAAAGAGTGCACAGTTTCTGAAAACCAGACGAGAAACACCTGAGAACCACCCACAAGTCTCAAGGGAACGGCCTCACGCTACTAGCAGCAGCTAGCATCGGTCACCAGCCTAACCGAGAGGCCACGCGAGCGACAAGAACCAGAGTAACATCACGCTCGCGGAGGATCCGCAACACACGGAATGACGTCCACTGACACCACTAGGTCTCAACCAGGCCTTCCTCGTGGTCCAACAGGGACAGCAAATGCACGTGGAGAACCTCAACACGTGAAAACGGTATCCACCATCACCACTAGGTCTCACTTAGACCTTCCTCGTGGTCCGACAAGGACACCAAACGCACGCGGAGCTATAGAAACTGGGAGTTACACATCCACAACGTGTCACACTGCAACGGAACACAAAAGACGTCTGAGGTCAAGCCAAATCCGGACACCTCCCAACGTAGACAAACCACGTGGTCGAGTACTAGCAAGCCAATAGGCCTCACTGTCACTAGGCGAACCGACAGGAGACTCCGCCCTCGGCTTCCAGACTCACCAACGCCACGCACAATCACACGGAAACTGAAACAACCGCAGAGGTCGAGAACAACACATCGACCTCAGAGGGACCCAAACCGAAGTAGGGTACCACAACCAAACACACTCGCTCCCAAAGCGAGAAGGAAAATTAGACACATGCTACGACCAAAGTCTGGCGTACCATCGATAGGGCTACCTGGACAAGGCAAAGCAACCACCCCACAGTGGCAACGGTACAACCACAAGACTCAGACTAGCACACGTGTCCCAGAGGCGAAAAGCTCAATGCCTCAAACACCGAGCGAAGTCGTAAAACGACATACGAAGCTCACGATCAGGCACACGACACAACACATGGTGCTATCACAAGCACCAGGAGCCACCGAAGGTACAACACAATGCACCAACACTCCAGATGGCACAAAATCGAAACACTCGGGCACGAACATGTACACGGTGCTGCCACAAGCACCAAAACTAAGCGAAGTGTGCACCCGCGACCCAACACCCGGTCGAAACAACACCACGGGCTAACAAGAAGGACTCTTCACAAGAGACCCGCCAAAAGCCACACGCAAAGGACTGCAAGCCTGAGAGGGCACAACAAGCCACGCCGGCCTCAGCCCTTAAGGCACAAAAACACGAAGCATCGACTCTGCCGCACGAGGAGCGAAAACTGCAGCAACTCCCTAGCACATAAGAGCAAGAAGCACCACCTCTATCGCGACCGATAGAGAGGCCAAACACCAAAATGACGACACGAAAAGCCTCCATGGCACAAGCCGAGGCACAACCGAGCATACACCGGAACAACGCTTACACGAGCAAGCCAAGCAAGAAAACCAGTGCACAGCAGAGCAACGCTCACGCATGCAACCCGACAAGAAAACGGGACTACCTCGCACTAAACCAACAGGGACCCAATGCCCCAAATTGTTCAGGCAGGCATCAAGGAACGATCACCATGACAAATGGCACGAACAGATCCACCGACCCATGGTGCCACAAGGAAACGTCAGTACGAGGGGAGCAACTAGCTCAACCCAAACTCCACCAGAAGGTTGCAACGATGCACACCCTGGCAACATAACACCAGAGTGGAGCATCGCCACCCCAAGCAACCAACGAAAAGCAGAGGAAGGAGACACGCAACGCAACGAGTCTCTTCCATGCGCGAGAGGGAAAGCCACAATGCAAAACTAATGCTTCCACAAGAAGCACAGCCAGCCAAACACCTATTGCACTCACCAGACCATTATATGCAAGCACGCAGGGCACGAAAAAATGAAGCAAACCATCCGACCACGGGGGCACACTAAGTCCCACAAGCGTAGTTGAGAAACTCGGAACGAACAACGAGACAAGCTGGCCAACATAGCAGCCAGACGCACGGCCAAGCTCACAACACCTTGACCGAGAACGCCCAAGCAGACTGTAACACAAACAGTCCAACCGGCAAGAACGACAGCTCATCTCTATAGAGAGAGAGATCAGCAACAACCAAAACAACACGAAGAAGCTTTAGGGAGAACCTCCACTAAAAGCGCCAAGAGCCATCCTGGGAGAACCTCACCAGAACGCAGCCCAACCAAACAGCACACTTCGAACCACATGGACAACACAACGGTGGCCCGAAATGAACGCAGAGCACTCCTGGGAAGAACCTCCGCCAGAATCAACAAAGGGCGATCTTGGGAAGAACCTTCACCAGAATGCACAACCCAACGACCGAACAACACAGACCAACAGAGAGAACACTGCAACAAGCAGAACTGCAGAAGCAACGCAAGCAGGCCCTGGGAGAACCTCCACCAGAACCACCATGGCACCGTTCGGGGAAAACTCGCCAGAACGCACCAGCCAAACCAACAGCACACCTCAAACTCTGAGGTAGCACGGAAACAGCAGAAACAAGCGCGAAACAGTCTTGAGAGAAACTCTCACTAGGACAACAGCAAATGGTTCTAGGAAACCTCACCAGAATACAGGGCAACCAAGCGATGCGCCTCAGCCTCGAGGGCAGCGCCACAGCAACCAGAAACGAGCACAACACAGTTCTAGGGAAACCTCACTTCCGCCAGAACCAACAGAGAAAGACTCTGGGAGCACCTCACCAGAGCTCACAACCAGTCAGCACCAGGCTGACAACAACCACAGGCAAGTGTCGCAGCGCTCAACCAGCGATGCAACACAGCACACAGAACATCTGCTTAGCTCGAGCAATAATGTCGACTGAGCATAGCACAGTACACAACAGTGCACAGACAGAAGACCACACACAAGACCAACCACAACACTCACCCCAACAACAAAGGGGCAGCCAACAAGGCACGAACACCTTCCACCAGTTCCATAGGCAACAACCCTGCACCAGTGAAGGCCACACCACACACAGGCTCTCAGCCTTCGCGATGCACGCACACTCAAATGCGTCGAAGACTACCAGGAGCACCGCACTGGGACATGCCTGCAAGCGTCCTCCACACAAGGAAGACCACTGCCAGCGAGTCCAGCGCCAACCGCACCGCTACAGCATGAACACGCCGAGCGACCACACTCGCCACGCACGCGGCACAGCAACAACTGCAACCTACAGCACGCGCATGAATCATGCAGGGAAGCCGCACACCAGCAAAACATTTGAAAGCACAAGCCTAACACTAGGTGGATGGTGTCAGCAGCCTACTAGTACCTTTCTTTAGAATAGCTATAGTTATTACTTCCTTACAAATCTCAGTAGACTCCTCGCTCTGGTACCACTGTAACGACCCAACCTCCCGGACCCTCGCCAGGGGTCTCGAGGGTCGCGCCGCCACCCACGGATCAGAAGATCCGGAAGGGTTAGAAGAAATAGTCTAGTGACATATGTACTGAATTTAAATAACTATAACAATATGTACAATATACAAAGGTCTGTACAACGTGTCCCAAGCAAAAGCACAGGTACAAGAAGAAAGGTGCAGTTCTTAAGGGGCATACCCCGAGGACTTGCAAAGCACAACTCTCAGCTCACTCGACTACAAGAGCTCACAACGCTCGATCTCACTGGTGCTGACAACACACAGCACCACAGCCGCCTCTGCAACCCGTCCGACACTGAGCTCCCGCGACGACGAGCCCCTAGCTGAAGGAAGTAGGGGGGTGAGCCTCGCGAACAAGACCCAGTAGGGATTACCAGTCCCTCATCCTCCAGAGCAGTAGGAACTCCGAAAATAGAAAACTACCCTACAAAGCTGTAAAGTAAGGAAACCTACAGCATGGTACTACTAAGCAGCGGAAGAGAACAGCGCAACGCCACGACCACCAACCGAGGTTGGGCCACACACACGACTCCCGCAGAAACCAACGGATTCGGGCACAGAGCAGAAGCAACCCTCGGCACACCTGCCGAGACCACGGAACAACTAAGTGAGAGCAACGTCTCACCTCAAGCACGGGCACCTCAGACCTGCACAGGGTCGAGGGCCCACAAGCAGAACCACCCCGGACCCTGGACACACCACCAGGTCGGGAAACCACATACACTGGTGCCACTAAGGACTGGCACCCAAGAACGGAACTACGGTACCGAGAGGACATCGAGCGGGAACCACCAGAAGCACGGGTCTGCACAAGGCCAGACCAACGACACCCACAGAGACTAAACACAGCCAAGCTGTAACTGTCGTGTAGGCTCGGGCAATGAGTCGTACTTGGAAACTTCGCGAGGAAACACCGTCACCACAACAGCAACCAAGCCACCGCCGCTAGCAGCCAAGAGGGGGACTCGTAGTCTGCACGCTCTGCTCGCTAGCCTAGCTCCTGCCTCTGCCCCCGCGGAAGGGTGAGATAGAGCCGCCACATAAACACACAACACATGCAACACCGCAGCCTGACCAAGCTGTGGCCTCACACCTGATCCCCCTACACGGCTCTGGAACCAACGTAGAGCGAGGCAGTGAGACATAGGACTGGCTAGCCTACACCGGGTAGAACTCCGATCGTCCTCGGTGTTCCAGGCCTAGCCAAGAGAGCTCTACAAACAACTCAGCGCCGCTGTCCAAACCGCCGTTTTCCCCTAAGCTCCAGAGTCTGCTCACGTGGGCTGCCAACTCGAGCACGCTCGTAGCCCGGAGCCACCCTCAACAGGCTCACGAGGACGGGGGTCCCAGGTAACGGTAACAACCTCTCAGACTAGGGACAAGCCCTCAAGTGCCTAGCACCGGGCGAACAGGCGGGGAGCACAACAGAAACCACGCCGAACTGCTGGCTCGTAACACATGACAAGCCCAGCAAGTGAGAGGCACGTACGGACCCTCAAAAGGGCCGACGGCCAACCAAACACACACAAGAAAAGCCGGAGTCTTAGAACACTACCAGCTAGCACAGAAACTCGTCGCTCTTCTAATAATCGATGGACCACATGTCAATCGATGTATTAGCCAGACGGACCCTCCTGGCACCACTGCCAGGACACGGCCACGAAGGTGTCACCTTCGCGTCACTGAACACAGGGAGGCAACCAGCCGCGTTCCTACAGAAGGTCCTAAGGGAAAAGCCTACCCTGGGGCCACGCCGACACACAACTGGGCCACGGAAGCACTCGAGGGACTCAAAGTACTGTCGTGACCCCCAAGGCTGTCGCGACACCATCGCAACGGGGAAGGGCACCGCGACAGCCCTTGTTGCGACTGGGCAAGGCATCGCGACAGTAACCCTGTCGCGACCCGAAAATGCGCAACGACAGCAACCCTGTCGCGATCTGAAAGCGCGACGCGACAGCCTTATCGCGATCGCCAACCGCGTCGCGATAAGGTCGTGCCCCACAAGGCTGACGCCTCTTCTGATGTCGCGACGCGCCGAGCCGTCGCGACACCAGCAGAGAGGCAAACCAACGGGATTCTCAATCTCGGGCCGCCCACAAACCATACAAAAACACACCACAAGGAGTAGGGGAGCATGGGGAAGCAGCTTAAAGCTATCTATAAACCCCGAGGGGCTCCCTACGGTTATGAAGAACCGAACCCAAACAAGGGCCTTCACGACGCACAGCCGCCTCCTCCTCGCTCCACGAAGCCGCTCCGCCACTCCGCACGAGCCCGCCGGCCGCTCCACGGCTGGATCGCCGGAGGGGAACTCCCCCATCGCCGGAGAAGAGGGAAAAGGGAAGAAGAGGAGAGAGAGGGGAAAGGGGTAACCGGCCAAGGCCTTTAGCCTTCGGCACCCAGAACGCGACGGACCGCCCCGTCGCGTTAACAACCTTAACGTGACGGGTCAACGGACCGTGACAAGAATGCACCCCCCACGGGCGCCGCGACAACGCGAGAGGCCGTACTGACACGCTTGCCACTCTGACAGGCGTCAGACGACCGAAGCGACATAAAGCAGTCACGACCCGTTGACCGAGCGTGACACAAAGACGCGACGGAGAGCCAGGGCGTGACCAGAATGCGCCCACAAGCTTGCCGTGACACGGATGACTATCACGTCGGGCACCCCCGACGCGACACCAACACGTCGCCCAGCCTAGACGCGTCAATGGCCAGTCATCCCACGACATCAGATGGAATTCGGGAAACCGGGTCTTACAGTATGTGTTATGTGTGTGATGTGTCCTTCTTTATGGTGGTTCAGACTATATGTCATGGCAAAAAGATGTGCAAAGATATGAATTGTGTGTAAATGTGCCATGTGAACATGTGGAAGTGATGTGCTAATGTGCTCCAATGTGAAATAATGTGAAACCATGTGAATATGTTATATTTACGTTAAAACAGCAAGTAAAATGTGAGAATATGTAATATAAAAGTATATTAGATGTGATAGATATCATGCTAGTGTTACTAGTAAACATGTGTTTAATTCCATGATTAAGTTACTTGGAAATGTGCCATGAATGAGTTATGATTGATGTTGTTGGATCGAGATGGCACTAATAATGTCCAAGAGGAGGGGTGAATAGGACTTCTTGATTTTTTAAAATTTCTGAAATTTGATAACACTAAAATAGAATTGATAGTGTTTAGTGTAGTGTGTGATTCAAGTGTAAATAGGGGGAACAATCACACAATTGCACAGGAAATTTTTATCCTAGTTCGGCCTTCCCACATGGAAGTCCTACGTCCAGTCCTCAAACAAACCACTTGAGATTTCACTAACTGCCAAGAATACTTGGCCTTCTCTTACCCTTGAGAGGTATTTCAATCCCACTTGCTCCCTAGCAAGTCTTCCCCCAACAGGAGTATAATGACTACCTTTAACAAGGTCTTCCCTTCACAAGAGGGGCACTATAGGAACAAACCTCCTGCTGGTTACACAGACAGAATTGAAAAACACTTGTGTGTTTGCTCTGAAGGGTGAGCAAACACAGAGAATTCAGAAAGGAATACAAATATAAATTACAGCACTAATTCTTTCTGAATCAGGGAGGGTGGACTAGAAGAATATCTAGTTACACAAATTCCACCCAACACAAACAAGACTTCTGTGATGAGGAGAGCTTGGAAATTTTCAGACTAAGGAAGCTCTCTATCTTGCAGCTTAGTAGAAGGCTTGTGGAGGCTCTTGCTAGTAGAAGGCAGGAGTGAGTTGAATGAGTTGCTAGCTGTTTTCACACACACTTGGTGTTGGTGTCTTGTTCAAACTTTGGCTTCTATATATGCTTCGGAGGATGTTTCTGTTTGAAACTATCCGTTGGAGATCTAGCCATTTGAGGAGTGACCTTTGATCCTTTGGATGCAGATGAGATTTTGGTTATCCATTAGTTCTTCAGCTTTTTAGCTATCCAACGGCTTCAGACCATGCTTGTAGCTTCACAGCTTAGAAGTCAGTCTTCAATTAATGTTCTGTGAAAGCTCCACGTTGAAAACGTGCCTAATAAATGTTTTGCAACAAATACAAGACAAAGGAAAGGATATCTCCATACTTTTTGAGGTAGGTAAGTCAGAAATATATGTAAAGTATGGAAACCTCAGACAGACAGATGTTCAGGGCAATAAAAGATAGACAGACAGTTGCATCAAAAAGTAAGGTGAGGTTCTGACAGTGGTAGGTGAGCCTCTGTCAGATACCCCATGCGTCTGATGGCATTAACTGCAAGACATCTGCTGAACAAAAAGAAAAAACTGAACTTCTAACATAGGGCAAGAGACCAATTTGAATAAAAATTTCAGACATTTTCACATATAATGTTTTGTGATTGTTTTGAGTATAGTATATCCTATCTGTCAGAATACATTTAAATAATAGTAACATGACAAGATATTATTCTGAATGATATACATGTACCATGTGTTATGTAGAAGATCTCATTAAGCAAATAAAATACCAAATAATTAAGATTTCATGAGACAATAAAATAATATTTGCATAGAAAAAATGTAGTACAGGAGTTGTCAGGAAAGTTGGAGTCAGAAAGATATGTACTTCGACTCTCTGGAGTCGGAGTCAGAAACATGAGAAACAGACTGAAATACGAGTCTACAGAAGTCGAAGTGAGACCATAGAATTCGACTTCATGAAATCGGAGTGATAGGCAATAGGTCATACTTCGACTTCTTAAGAGTTGGAGACTTCAACTTTTAGGAGTCGGAGTAGGGACTTCGACTTCTCTGAGGAGTTCATCAATCGGTACCTTACTTCAACTTTTAGGAGTCGGAGTCTAGGATTCGACTTCTCAGGAGTTGAGAGTCCATACTTTGATTCTCAAGGAGGGTTTCAACACTTCAACTTTCCGGAGTCGGAGTCCACAGTCGGAGACAGTATGATACATAGTGTGTTATGTGGACTTAGAAAATTTTCAAGATAGTGTTGATACAGTATTGTACAAAATATGTTCTCTGTGATATATTCCAGTAGATTTGATTGTAGAAAGTCTTTAAAAAGGTTTTCTCATAGAAAAATCACTATGTTAAAATAATTTAAAGTCTTAAATAATTTTCTTAAGGGATAGCTGCTCAAAAATTCTCCCCCTTTTTGTTAATGACAAAAACTTTTAAATAGACAGTGAAAAATAAATTTTAATTTTAATTTTGCAAAAGTATGTCCTCTTGTAGATTGAGTTATTTGTTTCTTACTTTCTTTCTTTCCCTTTGTGGCATTAACAGAAAAGGTAAGATACAGAACTGCATTAACAGAAAAAGGAGAGAGAGAGAGAGATATTCATATAGATGTAGAACAAAACTTCATTGATATATATATATATATATATGAAATTTTCAAGTACAGATTACATCTAAGAAGTTGATAAGGAACTAGGTAAATACAGGGAAGGAGGGATTTGGGCAAAGAAGGGCTGGAGAAGAGCCCAAAGCTTCTTCTCATTTTCAGGAAAGAAGTTCTCAAACTTAGCATATTCTATCTTATAGGAAGGACCTATGGAGGGGATTTTCCTATAAGACTTGACATGTCTTCTATGGAACCAGCTAAGCCTCTTATGATAATTGCTAGGGCGCAAAAGAGACCTAAGAGGTACAAACTTCTTAGAGGCTGCTAAGTGGAGAAACTCATGAACTGTGATGTTCCAGTGCAGACCCTGATGCATTGCAGCTTCCTTGGCTTGATAATAGACTAAGTACCTCTGCTTCCACTTATGTGCTACTTCCAAAGAGTCTCATATCCTTTGCAGAGATACTCAACAATAGAAATCTTCAATTTCTGACAATCTGAATGGTCTACGGGGTATGCAGCTGCCCATTGATCTTCTAAGAACCTCTCAGACTCAGCAAAACAAATCTGAAAATCTAACATGTGCAGGGAGTCCTTAGGAGCTTGCATAAGAGCAAACCTATGGAATGACAAGCTCAAATTGTACTTGATCCTGAACCTTGTAGCTATTCGGATGTGTCTATTGAAAACTAGCTGAGCAAAGTTCTTACTAGCAGAAATGGCACCAACCAGGCTTGGGTGCTGACCAGAAGAGAGACCAATAGTCATAGAAGGGGAAATCTGTCTTTGACCACGGATGATATGTTCCCATTGACCTTTGTTCACATCAAGCAAGCCCATATTGAACCTAGCTACATTAAATTCCTTCATCCTTGTGTACTTGGCCTGCGACTCTCTAAGGAGGGTACCAAATAGGTCAAAAAATATAAGGTTCGGGTGAAGGAAGATATCCATAAATTGGTTCTTAGCCTGAGTTTGTTGGAATCTTGTGGCTTCACCAGGATAAAGTTCAAGGAAGTCTTTGGGAGACAGACTGTGGCTTTTCTGAGTAATGAGATTGACATCAGCCAACAGTACTTGGGATGTATGGAGGAGAGAGGGAAGCCAGTCCTCAAGGGTGAAACCTGGCATTTCATGGACTTCAAGGAATGCTTTGATGGACAAGAATTCCCTGAACAAGTTCATATGGTGTTCTGAGTGGTAGACAAAGGTATACCAAAAAGGAGGAAGTAGTTTGGCAGGATTTTCTTTTAATTGGCATCCACCTTTAGATGAGAGTACCACACTAGGTACAATCTCTGTAAGGGAAAGAGTGGATTTTCCAGAAGAGGGTGTAGAGGAAGTAGGGAGAGAAGAAAAGAAATGAGGAGCTGAAGTGTGGAGAATGGGTATGGTTGCCTTAGAGGGCTTGAAGTTGTATTTCAAAGGATAAATTGAAAAATTAATAGTGTCAAAAGCAAGGGGCTGAACCTCTGGTAAAGAGATAGAGGGAGGAGGATCAGATGAAGTAGAAGGAGCAGGTGGAGGTTGTTGTTCATCAGCAGTGGGAGCTGGAGGTGTAGGAGCAGTGGGGGCAGTAGGATGAGAGGAAGATGGAGGAGGTTGTTCAGACACAGAGGGTGTAGAAGCAGTGGTAGAAGTAGGAGCAGGAGGAGTGGACCAGTGGGAGGAGAGGAAATGGTCAAAGGTTGAGGAGGGAAAACAGGCTAACCATTCTTATGGAGTTTCCTTCTAACCTTCCTCCTAAAGGTTTTGACCTTAGACCTGGCATCTACCTCCAAATCCTGAGACTCTAGAGGTCGCTTAGACCCAGACTCTTGAGGGGGCTATTGCTGCTCAGGCTCAACTTCTACTGACATTTCTTGCTGCTGCTCTTTCTGCTGCTGATTATCCTCTAACTGCTGCTCTAGCTCTGGCTACTGCACTAGCTCTGGCTGCTGCACTTATTGTTGTTGTTGTTCTTGTTCCTTTTGCTACTGCTGTTGTTCTGGTTGCTGCTGTTGTTGTTGAACTGACTGTTGCTCTTCTTGATGAGTAGAGGGTGGAGCAGAAGGCTGACTAGTGCCCTGATGGCACACTAACTGAAGCAGAAGATCCTTCATCTGCTAGATCTCTACAACTAAGAAATCAAACTTGACATCTACCTGCTGGACTTGCATCTAAAGAACTGACAGACCCTCTTGTTGTTTCATCAACATATCTATTAACAAGCTTGAACTACTGCTACTCTCCCCCTGAGTCCTTGGTCGGGTCTCAAAGTGAGGAGGGGAGGCATGATGCTCTACTTCTTCAAATCTTTGCTCAAGTGGAGTAGTTCTTGGAATATCTCCTTCTTGTGCTACTCCCTTGCCCTTCAAATCTCTGAGCACTTGACTGATAGTCTCCTCTGGTGCTTCATGCTCAGGAGATGGGGCAAGAACTTGCTCTTGCTAAAGTAGTTCTTGTTCTTGTTCTGGGTCATGTTGATAACCTTGTTGCTCTTCTTCTTGCTGAACTGTATCTTGAACAGGGGCTTCTACTCATTCTTCTCTTTCTTCTTCATGTTGAATTATAGGAATAGATGAGGAACCCTGTGCCTCATCAGAGAATATCTCATGAGTGCATTGTGGTACAGAGTCCTTGGTCCAAAAATTTTGAGCTTTGCTCTCCAAATTATAGTGGCTTCTTCTAAGTGTAGATAGACCAATCTTTTCTTTCACTCCCACTGAAATCTCACCACTAAGATCTACTGAAAACTTCTTAAATATCAGCGTCAGCAGAGGTCCATAAGGAAGGGACTCCTGCAGATTTCTGGATCCTGCCATTCTTTTCGAAATGACTGAGGGCAGGTTGACCCTATGTCTCTGAATAGCCCAAAATAATAGTCTACCATCTCTTGTAGTTATGGAGGAGTGGGTGTCAGCCCTGGGTGTGATGATGTTGGTGATGATAGAGTGGATGATTCTCTTCTCCGCAGACAATTCATTCACTAGCAAACCTTTCTTGCTAACAGTCCCTAGGCTTCCAATCACACCCATATTTTTCTTGTCCATAGGCACAATCTCACTGATTTTATGGCCGGAGTTGGGGCAGACCAATATTTCTACCAAAAGTTCTTCTGAAACTGTGACCTTAGTGCCTTTCACAAACCCTGTGACTGATCCATCTGAGGAAACTTGAAGGGACACATAGAATGCCTTAAGGGCACCTTCGAAAGATGGTTTTGCAATCTGACACAGTCTAGACCAGACCATTGCTGCTAGGGTTTCTTCTACCCAAACTAGACTACCATGCAACTGGTTGAAATCTACAACCTTTCTAGGACAGATGGAGACCTTGGCAGAGGAGAGACGTTGGAACTATTCAGGGGTAAACATAGTTCCTTCTGGAGCCCTAGAAGAGGCCATCTAGACAGAAAATGATAGAGAAAGCTGAGAGGAATATCAAAGGAGACAAAGAAATGATGTTCAGAGATCAAGAAACCTACCTTTCTTCAGAGAAGATGAGAGATCTGCAGTTGCTCTGAAGACGGTTCCAGAGGAGATGAACAGTGTGCGCGGGAAGAGGAAGAAGACGATAGGAGAGTCGAAGAGAGAGTTCAAATGGGTGCTTTGGGAAATGGAAGAAGGGGTCCTAATATAGAAGTGGAAAAGTAACGGACCAAAGATGAGGAGATGAACGGTTGTGATTAAATGAATGAACCGTTATTGTAATAAATTCCTCTTTAAATTTAAAATTATTATCATTTATTATTTTAAATTAATGTGAGCTCCGACTTCACAGACTCCGACTTCGAGGAGTCAAAGTGCCTTCTCCGACTTCAAAAAGTCATAGTACACACTTCCTACTTCATGAGTCGTGGTAGACTCTGACTTTGAGGAGTCGCTGTCTGTACTCTGACTTCATGACAGTCGTAGTACCGGGACTTAGAGAAATTTGAAATGAGTTTTTAACATACACTTTAGAAATCCATACATGGATTTATCACAACAATTCAATCAGGGTTACACATACCTATTTCTCTTCTAATTGATGTAAATCTATCTTCAGGAAGAGGTTTAGTAAAAATATCAGCTAGTTGATTTTCTGTAGAGACAAAATCAAGTAAAATATCACCATTACTTATATGGTCCCTGATGAAATGATGTCTGACCTCAATATGCTCTGTTTTTGAATGTTGAATGGGATTTTTTTCGTCAAATTAATTGCGCTTGTGTTGTCACACAGCATTGGAATCTCTTGAAGTGTTTAACCATAGTCTTCCAATTGATGTTTAATCCACAGCAGTTGAGTGCAGCAACTTCCAGCTGCAGTGTACTCTGCTTCTATTGTGGACAATGCTACTGAATTCTACTTTCTGGAAGACCAAGAAATCAAGCATCCTGCAAGAATTTGACATGTACCACTGGTGTTTTTTCTATCTATTTTGCATCCAGCATAGTCAGCATCACTATATCCTATTAATTTGAAATCAGAACATTTGGGATACCATAGACCCAATTTACTTGTGTTTATAAGATATCTAAAAATTCTTTTAACATCATTAACATGTGATTCTTTAGGATCAGCTTGAAATCTTGCACACAAACATAAACTAAACATTATCTGGTCTACTGGCAGTAAGATAGAGGAATGATCTAATCATGCCTCTATAGATCTTTTAATCTACTTTCTTGCCAAGTGGATCACTGTCTAACTGAATTTCTGAGCTCATGGGTGTTCCTAAGGGCTTACACTTGTCAAAACCATATTTTGAGAGTAAATCTGAAATGTATTTGGTTTAACAAATGTGAGTACCTTCCTTAGTCTGCTTGATTTGCAACCCAAGAAAGTAATTATGCTCACCCATCATACTCATCTCAAACTCACTTTGCATAAGATTTTCAAAGAATTTACAAAGTGATTCATTAGTAGAACCAAAAATAATATCATCAACATATATGTCACGCCCCGATATTTAGCAGCAGAATAAATACCGGGAGGCGTGAACGATACAAATAGACGTATCACAGTTGAGTAACGCAGAGTAACAATTACATATAACCACACATTTCATATCATAATAACGTCATCAAAGGTACTCTTTATTCCATTTCAATCCACTAGTTAAAACCTTACATAGAAAGAACTCACTGAAAAGGGTTCATTATTCAAATAACAATGTTTCTCTAATACATCGACTACTCAAATGTCTATTTCTAAACTATCAACTCCTCATATGGCGGGTGCTCATCACTATTGCCCTGCCCCATCGGACTCCACTGGTTCCTCATCACTACTTGAAAAGGGCAGGATAATAGGGTGAGCGAACTAGCTCAGTAGGATTTACATCTCAATATTGTGCGGGCACTAGTATACATGATTAACATTTTAAATAGGCAGATATGCACATGAATATGATGACAATGTATGCAATACTAAAAAATTGAATAGCAAAATAGAACGAATATCATATCAGATCAAATGTCGAGTTGCATATACAATGAAAAGATATTTCAAGAGTAGAATCGTATCAAAAGAGATTGGCCATATTCATACAGATATCATGTGTTCACATGATCAGACGTATCATATCAAATCTTATCATATCATATCAAATCAAACTTATCATATCAAACAAAGGCACAATTTTCACAACTCTTGCATATAGGATCAGTGCCATGCCACGCACCACAAGTCCATACTCCCGCGGTTAATAAGTACGTTGGGGCGCTCCTCCCCAGGACCAGACAGGGCCCCTATTGCACAGGCATTGGTCAAATGGACCGAAGTCCCAAATTGTGCCAAACAAACATATTCATATTATGGCCACAGAGTTTCAATGACAAGCTCATAGTAAAAGGAATATGATCATTCATAGAGTCAACGTATGACAAACAGCTCAAGAGAACAAAAGGCAGTATAACGACGTATCATGTTTCATAATCCATTAATGTCTTGACATAAGGATGTTTCTAAAGACAGATCGTATGCAGGACATGTGCTTTCTATCTCCAGGGTACTTCATGGTACAGCCAGCTCGGCATCTATGTCGAAATCCATAGAGAGCGGAGACTTATGGAGGTCTTAAGGAAAAGATCGCTAGCCTTGCCGATTCAGAATGACCGACAGGGAGCTTTCAATTCCCCAAGGAGGGTGTGCCTATTCGTGCAAATGTGTAAGTGACGAGTCACAGATCTTTCCTAGCATGTATGCATATGGACAAATAATTAATGGAACACCGGAAAGCATGTAACTATTGAAACTCATATGCAAATCATGATATTAACTTCACTAACAAGTCCATACTAACATGTATTCATCCCCATATTCACAACAATTCTTATCATTTCAATTGACAATAGGAAAGATCACAAGATAATCCAATGAACATAAGGACAATCACAATTACACATTAGAATCATATTCGTATCATTACCATTTTTCAATGGGTTAATTTCTTTTAGGTCCATGCATACTATATAACATCATGCACATGCTAGTAGACATCATGTAATGATCAGACCCAAGATATGCAATTTTTTTTGCAAGGGTAGTGTCGACACACCCCTTAGTGGTGTCGACACAATGCTTCAAACACTAGGCAAAATAAGGCAGAACTGGTCAAGTAGTGTCGACACTAGATCAAGTAGTGTCGACACTAGAGACAGCTCCCAGAAACCTTCTGGGTCAATCTGGGACAGTGTGTCGACACTAGTTCAAGTAGTGTCGACACTAGAGGCCTTCCCAGAACACCTTTTGGGCTAATTTGAGACAGTGTGTCGACACTAGATCAGGTAGTGTCGACACTAGAGGCCCTCCCAGAAAAAAACATATAGGTCAGGGGTAACCCGAAAACACATCTCATGCAGCGATTTACTTACCCTGCTTATAACTCTCTAACGAATGACTTTTAGACAAAATGTTCAACACAAAATATGACGAGGACAATAGTAGAAGAACTTTGATGTTGAGGTTTTGATCAAATTCGGTCTTGAATCCCGAGAAATATATGAAGAACATAAAGCTAAGTGCAGCCCGAAATCGCAGTATCATGCAGTGACTCTCTTACCACGCTTATAACTCTCTAACGGTAGACTTTTGGACAAAACATCTAACATAAAAGATGATCGTGACTATAAGTAGAAGAACTTTCGTGAAGGAAGTTTGATCTAATTCGGTATAAAATTATGTGCATACTAAGAAGAACGGGAAAAGCCCTAATTGTGAGAGACTTAGGGACAACTACGAATACACAATGTATACTCCATGAAAATTAGTCAAACCAAGTGCAAATGAACCTAGACTCGAAGAACTACATGATGGTGTTGGTTTTCTTTAATCTTGGCCCGAGAACACCTACCATTGAATGCTAATAACTCTCTGCAGATTTCTAGGTTGATGCAGAGCGAGGTTGAGGAAGACCACGTTTTCCCTAGCCGTTCTCCACTCCTCCAGTGCTCCAACCTTGCTGCTCACGACCCCAACTTATTTTTAACCCTTCCCTAAATGTTTTGTGAGGAGTCCTTATAGTTTTAGAGTTCTAATTCATGTCCTAATGGGACTAGGAAAGGGGGCTGCGAATTCGGCTTCCTACTTTCCAAAAATCTGGGATTCTCTCACCCAAAGGAGGTAGCAAAGGTTTAGGAAACCTCCTCTTAGGGTTGGGTCCGGTTTTGCCTTACCTTACATGACTAATCACCCTAATTTTAACCCTAAATTGCCCTCCCTAATTATTGCATAATTACATACACGAATTTCTGAGTATTTTCTTGTCCCAATTTTATCCTTGGGCCAAATGTGCTCCATTGGCCCAATCTTGTTAATGGGTTATTAATATGATATTGGAAGTCTCTCCAATATGTTTATTTAATTTATGGTTGGGTCATTTTTCCGTGTTAACAATTTTCCGACTTAGTTTCCTAATTCGGGTAACTTGGTCACGTGTGACGTACACTCGACCAATCAGATTTTCTGCTGCACGAATTCCTTCGTGGAACACTTAGGGACAATATTTGGGGTTGACTTATAATTTTTACGAAATTTTCTGATGTGTTTTCTCTCGTACGATAATAGTACGTAAGTTTTATCATTTCGATAATTGCAGAATTTATTTATCCCCCTTTATTTCTATAATTTTTAAATCACTAAATTCCCGGGGTGTTACAATATATTTGCACTATCAAGATTCCTTCTGAAAGTTTCTTAATAAATAATGTGCTATTCACTTTACCTCTTATGAAATCATGTGATATAAGATAAGCACTTAGTCTTTCATACCAAGCTCTTGGAGCTTGTTTCAGACCATACAATGCTTTTTTTAAACGGAAAATATGATTTGGATATTTAGTATCTTCAAAACCAGGTGGTTGCTCAACATAGACTTCTTCTTTTATAAAACCATTCAGAAAAGTACTTTTAACATCCATTTGAAATAAATTGATGTTGAGGGAGCATACATATGCTAATAAAATTCTAATTGCCTCTAATCTAGCTACTGGGGCATAAGTTTCATCAAAATCAATGTCTTCCTCTTGGGAATACCCTTGTGCTACCAGTCTGGCCTTGTTCCTGGTGATCACTCCTGATTCATCCATTTTGTTTCTGAAGACCCATCTGGTCCCAATAACTGGATGGTCAGAAGGTCTAGAGACAAGAGTCCAGACCTGGCTGTGTTGGAACTGGTTAAGTTCCTCTTGCATAGCAAGGATCCAAGATTCATCAGCCAGTGCATCATCAATTGTCCTAGCTCAATTTGAGAAACAAATGCAGAAAAATCACAAGGAATGTTCATACCTCTTGTTCTTACCCTATCTTGAGGATCACCTATAATGTTTTCTCTTGGATGATCCTTGTGATACCTCAAATCTCTAGGCAGTCCTTCTTGTGCTTCTTCTTGTTGTTGAAGTTCCTCTAGTGGTGGATCTTCATTTTCTTCTTCTTTCTCTCCTTCTTCAAGAGATGTCTGTTCTAGATCCCTACACAGATCTTCAACACAATCTTCTTCTTCTTCTATTCTCTTAATAGAAGGGTTAGTCTCATCAAATAAAATATGTACTGTTTGCTCTACAGTTAAGGTTCTCCTATTAAACACTTTATATCCTCTAGGTTTTGAAATATATCCTAACAGAAAACCTTCATCACTTTTAGCATCTAACTTTCCTAAGTTATCTTTACTATTATTCAAAATAAAACACTTACAACCAAAAGGTCGAAGATGACTGATGTTGGGCTTTTTCTCCTTGTGTAACTCATAAGGTGTCTTCTTTAGGATTGGTCTGATCATGCACCTGTTGATGATGTAGCAGGCTATGTTGACTACTTCTGCCCAGAAGTATCTTGGTAAATTGTACTCTGTAAACATAGTTCTGGCCATGTCCAGCAGTGTTTTGTTCTTCCTTTCTGCTACTCCATTTTGTTGAGGTGTTCTTGGTGCAGAGAAATTGTGTTCTATTCCATTTTCTTCACAGAACTTCACAAAATCTTCATTCTTGAATTCTCCACCATGATCAGATCTAATGCTGATTATCTGAAACTTCTGGTTCTTCTGTATTAATTTGCTGAACTTCAGAAAAGCTGAAAATGTTTCTGATTTGGCTTTCAAAAAGGATACCCAAGTGTACCTTGAGTAGTCATTTACAATTACATAGTCATACACTTTTCCTCCAAGACTAACTATTCTTATAGGTCCAAATAAGTCCATATGAATGAGCTCCAAGGGTTTGGAAGTTGTAACCACTATTTTGGACTGAAATGATGTCTTGGTTTGCTTTCCCTTTGCACAGGTTGTACAGATTCCAAACTTCTTCAGTTTCATCTTCAGAAGACCTTCAACTAGATCATGCTTTATTAATTTCTTGATTACTGAAGTGCTTGCATGTCCTAGTCTTCTGTGCCACAAATCAGTTTCTTCACTCTTGGTGGTTGTAAGACATAGGTTTACTTCTTTTAGTTCTGCTAACTATAAGGTGTACAGATTTTTTACTCTTTGAGCTTCAAATACTGTTTTTCCATCCTTTTGAATAATACACTTATCATTCTGAAATTTTATTAGGTGACCCTTGTCACACAGTTGACTGATGCTAATGAGGTTAATGAGGTTGTGCTTCAATCCTTCTACATACATGACATCTTCTATCAGATTCTTTTCTTTTGTTCATACTATTTCACATCCTAAGACCTTCCCTTTTCCATTGTCTCCATAGGTGACCAGACCAATCTCATCTCTAAAGCTTGTAAATAACTTCATGTCACCTGTCATATGCCTTGAGCACCCACTATCCAAATACCATTTGGATGCTCTCAGGTGACCCTGCACGCGAACTTAAGTTGTAACTTTTGGTACCCAAATTTTCTTGGGTCCTTGATGGTTAGTCTTAGGGATCCAGCACAAGTGTCTAGTTGTGCATGTGCTGACAGTGTGTCTTAGCTGGTTATAGTGACTACAGCATAAATCAAAAGTATTTTTCATGTGTATAGTGTTGTTATATTTATGTTTTTGTTTGTAAACATATTGGTTAACCTTTCTAGGATTTTTAATTCCTTTTTCTTTTAAAAATTGTGGTGTTGGATAATTTTTAGGATACACAATATTTTCTTCATTATGTGGAGGTGTATATCCTACTCCATATTTCTTCTTACTTGTCCTAGAACCTTTTAGTCTTACAAACAAAGATATTTTACAATTAGATATTTTCTCTATGGTAGCTCTTAAATAGTTGTTTTCTTCTTTTAATTTTTCTTCATCCTTTAATTCTTTTAGATTTGATTCTATTTCCAAGATTTTACTGTTTTTATTTTTTAAGTCTTCACACAGTAATTTGTTTACTCTTTTAGTTTCATTTAGGTTTTGTCCTAATCTTTCTACTTCATTTTTCAAGAAAGTATTAGATATTTCTTGTGTAAGCAAATTTAATTTAACTATTTTCATTTGCTTGACTAATGTTTTATATTTTTCATATAATTCATTGAAGGCATCTTCAAGACTATCAGAATCAGATTCAGAACATGATGTGAAAGAGGTTTCGGAATTTACCTGATCCAGTCCTGCCATGAGGGCTAGATTTGCCTTTTCTTCTTCTTTAGATTCTGAACTTGAAGAGTCCGAACTAGTGGCTTTTTCATTATCCCATGCTGCTGCCATTGCCTTTTTCTTGTACCTTCTAAATTTCTTTTCTTTGCATTTCTTCTTCTCGGATCTTTCTGCTTGATCCTTCTTCTTCAGCTTAGGACATTCAGATTTGTAATGTCCTGGTTGATTGCACTCGTAGCAGGTTGGTTATTTCTTCTTGTCCTTCTTGAAGAATCTCTTTGAACCAAACTTTTTTTTCTTGGCAAGGATCTTTTGTAGTTTCCTTGACAGCATAGCTTCATCATCACTGTCATCTGATTTCTTCTTTGAATCTTTAGAGGAAGAAGAATCTACAACCTTCAAAGCGTTTGGCATTTTCTTTTTCGATAAACTTTTAGAAAATCTTTCCATGTTAATTTCATGAGCCATTAGGGATCCAATTAACTTGTCAATGGAAAGTTGAGTTAGATCATGTGCTTCCTCAATGGCAGTGACCTTAGGGGTCCAAACATTTGTTAATGATCTTACGATTTTTCTTACAGTTTCTTCATTTGTAAGAACTTTTCCTAGTGAACTCAATCCTACTATTATATTTGAAAAATGATTGTACATTTGAGTTATGTTTTCATTAGGAAGCATTTTAAATTGTTCATACTGAGAGATAAGAATATCTATCCTAGTTTGTTTAACTCTATCAGTTCCTTCATATGTGACTTGTAGTTTATCCCACATCTCTTTGGCGATTGTACAAGCAGGTAATCTATTGAATTCTCTTTTAGATAAAGCACAGCATAGATATTTTTAGCCTTATAATTTAAAGGCATGTTCCTCTTATCAGCTATGGAGAAAGCAGAGGTAGTTTCACCAAGAATAGTAAAATCACCTTGTTCTATTACCTGCCACAGATCAAAATCTGTGCCTCTGATGAAGCATTTCATCCGCATCTTCCAGTACTGATAATCTTCACCATCAAAGAATGGTGGCCTTGTAACAGACTGACCTTCATAGTTGTGACTTTCAGTTGTCATCCCTTCTCAAATCTTTCGATTCTTCTGAGAAGACCTTGCGCTCTGATACCACTTGTTGGATTGAGATGGCATTAATAATGTCCTAGAGGGGGGGTGAATAGGACTTCTTGAGCTTTTAAAATTGTCTAAAATTTGACAACACTAAAATAGAATTGTTAGTGCTTAATGTAGTGTGTGATTCAAGTGCAAATAGGCGGAAACAATCACACAATTGCACAAGAAATTTTTATCTTGGTTCGACCCTTCCCACATAAAGGTCCTACGTCTAGTCCTCAAGCAAACCACTTGAGATTTCACTAACTGCCAAGAATACTTGGCCTTCTCTCACCCTTGAGAGGTATTACAATCCCACTTGCTCCCAAGCAAGTCTTCCCTCAACAGGGGTACAATGACTACCTTTAACAAGGTCTTCCCTTCACAAGAGGGACACTGTAGGAACAAACCTCCTACGGGTTACACAGACAGAATTGAAAAACACTTGTGTGTTTGCTCTGAAGTGTGAGCAAACACAGGGAATTCAGAAAGGAAAACAAATAGAAATTACAGCACTAATCATTTCTGAATCAGGGAGGGTGGACTAGAAGAATATCTAGTTACACAAATTCCACCCAACACAAATAAGACTTCTGTGATGAGGAGAGCTTGGAAATTTTCAGACTAAGGAAGCTCTCTATCTTGCAGCTTAGTAGAAGGCTTGTGGAGGCTCTTGCTAGCAGAAGGCAGGAGTGAGTTGAATGAGTTGCTAGCTATTTTCACACACACTTGGTGTTGGTGTCTTGTTCAAACTTCGGCTTCTATATATGCTTCAGAGGATGTTTTCGTTTAAAACTATCTGTTGGAGATCTAGCCGTTTGAGGAGTGACATTTGATCCTTTGGATGTAGATGAGATTTTGGTTATCCATTAGTTCTTCAGCTTTTTAGCTTTCCAACGGCTTCAGACCATGCTTGTAGCTTCACAGCTTAGAAGTCAGTCTTCAATTAATGTTTTGTGAAAGCTCCATGCTGAAAACGTGCCTAATAAATGTTCTGCAACAAAGACAAGACAAAGGAAAAGATACCTTCATACTTTCTGAGGCAGATAAGTCAGAAATATATGTAAAGTATGGAAACCTCGGACAAACAGATGTTCAAGGCAATAAAAGACAGACAGACAATTGCATCAAAAAGTAAGGTGAGGTTCTGACAGTGGTAGGTGAGCCTCTGTCAGATACCCCATGCGTCTGATGGCATTAACTGTAAGACATCTGCTGAACGAAAATAAAAACTGAACTTCTGACATAGAGCAAGAGACCAATTTGAATAAATATTTCAGACATTTTCACATATAATTTTTTGTGATTGTTTTGAGTATAGTGTATCCTATCTGTCAGAATACATTTAGATAATAGTAACATGACAAGATATTATTCTGAATGATATATATGTACTATGTGTTCTGCAGAAGATCTTATTAAGCAAATAAAATACCAAAAAATTAAGATTTCATGAGATAATAAAATAATATTTGCATAGAAAAAATGTAGTACAGGAGTTGTCAGGGAAGTCGGAGTCAGAAAGATATGTACTTCGACTCTCTGGAGTCGGAGTCAGAAACATGAGAAATAGACTGAAATACGACTCTACAGAAGTCGCAGTGAGACCATAGAATTCGACTTCATGAAGTCGGAGTGATAGGCAATAGGTCATACTTCGACTTCTTAAGAGTTGGAGACTTCGACTTTTAGGAGTCGGAGTAGGGACTTCGACTTCTCTGAGGAGTTCATCAATCGGTACCTTACTTCGACTTTTAGGAGTCGGAGTCTAGGATTCGACTTCTCAGGAGTTGGAGTCCATACTTCAATTCTCAAGGAGGGTTTCAACAATTCAACTTTCCGGAGTCGGAGTCCACAATCGGAGACAGTATGATACATAGTGTGTTCTGTGGACTTAGAAAATTTTCAAGATAGTGTTGATATAGTATTGTACAAAATATGTTCTCTGTGATATATTCCAATAGATTTGATTTTAGAAAGTCTTTAAAAAAGTTTTGTCATAGCAAAATCACTTTGTTAAAATAATTTAAAGTCTTAAATAATTTTCTTAAGGGATAGTTGCTCAACAGATGCCATGATTTAAGTTAAGTCCATGTGTAGATAGCATGTTATAGGTTGTTCATTAGTAATTGTTTAATGTGACATGAACCATGTGATAAAATGCTCTTTATGTTAAGATTGAGTAGAATGAATGTGATAAGTGTATGGATATACCAATAGGTTGCTTGCTGAGTCTTTTGTGAAGACTCATCATTTCTTAAACATACAGGTGAGGCAGGTATTCCCGAGATTGAGGAGGAGATAGCGAGGAGCGACTCCGAGCGAGAGGAGTAGCAGAGATCTTGGAGGCTATCTACTTAGCTTGTACTTTTCTTTTGCTAGTATGTGAGACGATGTTATGTTATGGACTTTTTAATTATGGACTTTGTTTATTTACCTTTCTACTATAGAGGTTGTGGGATGTGTGTAGTGATGATGGAATAAGAATTACTTTTCTTTCAACTGTACTTTCTTTTGTTATTTGTGTACATCTCTACCTACTACGTTATGTTGGGTACATGTCCCACTGTGAGGGCACGCTTTATATCGATGTGGATCGGTATAATTCTACCGGTATAAAGGGGGTCGTTACATATATTCTTCACTATTGAATAGGGGTGACCTGTTGACAGACTAACCTTCAATATAACTTTGGGCTGTCATTGATATTTACTTCTTAGATCATGACATCTTCTTGATGAAGCAAGCCCAGGAGGGGGGGTGAATGGGTTGCCTAAGGATTTTTACCAAGTTAAAAATAAAGCTTAAAACTTATTATTAGTATTAGATAATAGCAGAATTAGACACAAGTAATACCGAGATTTCTCCTTATTCGACCCTTCCAAATAGAAGTCCTACGTCTATTCTCCAAGAACACTTGAGATTTTATTGACCAGAGGTGCAGTCCCCCTTAAGGACACTTACACACCAGCCTAGCTAGTCTTCTCTTCACACTCGAAGAGGAAAAACCCCCCAAGTACATTAAGTCCTCCCTTTTTCTAGGGGAACAGCAACACCCTGAAGCGCCTCAGGTCTTTCCTTCTACAAAGGGAAAATCTACTTACACAGCAAGTCCTCTTTTCGATCGAAAAGGCACAAACCTGAATCTCAAGGAGATTACAATATTCCATAGACCAAGTCCAAGATAAACAACAGGAGGGGCTTGATCTGAGACAAACAATACTCTCTTAGAAGAAGTTTGCAGCAGGAAGATAACGAGAGATAGAGAAAACAAGTTTGAAGATGATGGCTTCGACACTCAGCTTTCTTCACACTGGTTGAAAAAGTGGCTAACTTGCTCTTTCAAAGTTGTATGCCTTTCTATTCCAATTCATACAGTGTGAACCCGTCTTGTTCTTTTATGAACTCCTTGGAGAGATGCCTGTTGAGATGTCCGTTGGAGTCTTCAGCTTCGGCTTCATGCAAGTTTTCAAGAAGTTGATTGTGTCTAACATTTGTTTCATGAGAGTACCAGATACCTATTCTTATTTAATGCATGAAGGGAGATGTTAAGTAAGAAAGATATCATAGATCAGTCAACGTCCATATCTCATTTGTAGAAGCCCTAGTCATTTCCGAGTTTTTCCTTGGATAGGTTTTCTTCTCATATGTTCTTTTTTTAGTTTTAAAAAAATATATATGAGGTGATGATGTGAACCTAGATCATTAAGATATACGTTAAAAAAATAACTACTGAGTCACTTCTTATGAACCGACATTAAGCAAGATAAAGGGGATTCATAGGGCGGGATCTTGCTTTTTATTGAAGAGAACCAGGAAGGGGGAAAAAAAGGTGAGGATGAGGACGATGTCTAGCTTCATTGACCCCCGCCACAAGGCAGAGATGTGGTCATCATCAGGGTTTCTCATAATACATGCGTTTTTCAGTCAACCCGTTTTTTGCAAGTTTGAAATTTGTTTTGGTTGGGACTATGAATTTAATATCCTTCATAATTATTCTTTCTAAATCTGGCCCGGGCAATGGGAGAGTTTATGACGAACATAATTGTGTTAGCTATGGGGTCTTGGAGGAGACGGTTAAAAGAGTTTGGTGCTCCTACTGCTCCCTGCGGAAAATTATTGTTTTCGGCGACGAGGCCTTTCAGATCCATTGAAGGTAGCATCATCACAGCCACAGGGGCACAGGCACAATGACCAGTCATGCGGTGGCGCCCCCTCCCCCATCGGAAGGTCTTACAAGTGCTTTTGGTAAGTGAAGCCACTCTCTCCAGGAAATGGTATTTGCTTCTATTTATTCTGTAGACAATAACCTACAAAAACATATTACACACGTTCTTCATTCTTCTGCCAACAGGAATCATACAGAGCTGGTGACAATGCCATCAGGATCACTAGACCTTTAGCGCCTCTTTGGATAGAGTTAATGTGAGTTAACTTTGAGTTAACTCAGAGTTAACTAGAGTTAACTCAAAAAGTGCTTTGGTAGTGAGTTAGAGTTAATTTTGTGGGTTGGGGTAAAAGTGTGTTAAAAGTGAGTTAACACACCTTTTTGTAACCCACCTCTAGAGGGGGACAAAGTTAACTCAAGTGAGTTAACCACTTTTTCCTCTCACATCACAAGCATTAAATGCAATTAAATGCACCTTTTCCCATTCCCAAGGTAGGTTAACTCACTTGTTCTACCAAAGTGTGTTTTACAAAAGTAGGTTAACTCACCATATGATCAAAGTTAACTCTATTATTAACAAAGCAATAATGAGTTACACATGTGTAACTTTGTACATGAGTTGGAGTTATCTTAACTCCAACCCATTACCAAAGAGGCGCTTAACAATCAAATCATGGCGGCTTGCCATGCGATGAAATCTTTCTAAACTAACATGCAGCAATGCAATAGACACAAAAGGTGGCAATAGGAACATTAGGTCGGAGTAAGTCATCGAGGGCTTTGATCTAGGGACCAATGCCATCTGGATTCGGTCGAAGTCAAGATAGAAGCATTCACCTGATGAAGCCAGAGGCCTAGACCTATTTTTCTTATAAATCAGGACAATTTCTCAATTTGTGCATGTATCCTTGCACAGGTGCCGGCCGTGCTAATCTTCTCTATATCTTTTCAATTTATGGGATGTCCCCAAAGATAAACCAGAAACAGGCTTCCAAAGATGTAGAGCACGCTAGATTATATGATTTTGACACACACAATTTGTAGCCACTTCATAACCCAAGGGCTCCCCAGACATGCCACAGAAATAGAAACATCAGAAGCACTCCAGCATAGATTTCAGCATTCGATTCCGATACTTGGTATGTTTGTTGTAAGAAAAAAAAAGCACAAAGTACAAAGCATCTTTGCATCTCGTGAACACCAAGATGAGTTCGAGGAATTTACCCCAAAAAAATGTTTTGAGCTCTAGGCAAAAGAAACTTGATTTAGCTTCAAAAACATCATTTGCAACATAGTCTAGTCAAGACGCAGTTGACGACAATCAGCAACCTGCCCATTGAAATTCTTCAAGATATCTGCTAGTCTTGCCTAACTCTGCAAATACATATGATGTCATTGAGATCAAGCAAGAACAAGGTTCCTGCTTCTTTCTACTTTAGGACTCCCTCCCACTTACACGTGCTAATGAGTCCACCATTTTATGAAATCCTTCATGAAATTTTGGTGGATACATCCAAACTTACTGTATTTTATCTAGAAATGGATAATTCATGTCTGCAAGTGAATATATATTCTACTGGTTGTCTCACACAAGATTACCCACACCCGTCATTTCCCACCAGGCAAGAAAGACTCCCAAGAGGTACTCAAAGTTATATACTGGCATTTGTATCATAGACACAGAAAAGTAACTTTGTACAGCAAAACCTAAAAGGAAGAGTGACTTTATGCAAACCTGAGATTTGCTTACATCTATCAAAACATATTCAAGAGAACAACAAAGTATATCACGCCCATATACAAATAGTTCCACTCTTATCTGCAGATGCTAGGGGCTGCCCCAGCCCACTCCATGAACATGAAAGAACTGGGGCAGTATGCCCCTTCAAAGTAGCCACTAAATCTTTCTTCAGTCTTGACCAGACATGAACAGAACCATCGGCTGATCCAATAGCAACATAGTTGTCATCTGCACTAATACATGATCTGCTCCAGTTAGATGCCAATTGATTCCCACTGACCTTGAATGTCTCACAAACTTCCAAAGATCTCAAATCATAAAGATTATGTATGTTATCTCTCCCACTTGTCAGAACAGTATTTCCACTTCGAGCCAGGCAGATGGATGTGATTGCATTGGAATGGCCAACTACTTCATTGATGAATTTTCCTGTTCGACTATCCCACAGCCTAAGATTCCCATCAAGGTGACCAGAACAAATTGTCAATCCATCAATGCTATAACAGAGGGCATTGCAGTTGCTGTTTGACATGATAGTATTGACACAGAATCCAGAGTTCAGATCCCAGAACTTGATAGTATGATCATAGGCAGCACTAGCCAGATATCGGCTTGGGATTTTTGGTGCATCCACAGCACATACTTTATCTCTGTGGCCTGACAGGGTGTGTCGGGATCGACCAGATGCCAGCTCCAAGGCATACAAATTATTTGAGCTACAAGCAGCAATTGCAAGCTTGTTATCATGGGAAACAGTCAAATCCAAAACAGAGCCAACACAACCACGAAGAGTGCTGCTTAAGGCACCAGTCATTGCATCCCATAATTTGACTTTATTGTCTTGGCCACCACTAATAACCTTGTTTGAATTGTTCTGAAATGCTATGGAACCACAGCCACCGTCATGAGCATGGATTATATGCTTGCATGTTGATGGCACAGCTGACTGGACATAGTTATCAAGCCCAAATTCACTTCGACGGACAACTCCATCAACCTGTTGCCGTGCAAGCTGCTCTATGCTGCTCACTTTTAGCCGGTCCATCAAGTCTTGATACATTGCATTGATCTGTGATCATGACATAAACAAACAAAGGTGGTCAAATTGGCATATTATACAAATGAAAATAAATAAACAAATTATTATCTTGATGACTAAATCTACCTCTGAAAAAAACTCATAAAATCAAATGGGAATGTAGATGTGAGCAAGACATGAAAAAAGGAAATAAATTAAGCATTATCAGTGTTTCAGAACAGGCAGCTTCAAACTCCATCGTGTGATCTGTTCTATGAACTTGTTGAGGGCAAAAGTTATGTTGACATATATAGTTACCATCCCCTGATTCTCTCTGTTGCCGCTCACACTGTTCTGATGTCAACATATGTCACCAGGAACTCTGAAACACATGTTGCTTGAATGAACGACTTGTATCACATCCACCAAATATCACCTTCAAGAATGATTTTGTGAAACTAGTGGACGTCCTTTCTGCAATCTCCCATCTGCCTATGTAAAGAATAGCGAACTCTTTGTAGGGTTGGATGATAGCTTCTTTCCTCCACTGAGAAAGAAGTAAAGTCTGTTGTCTAGGATATGTAACCTAAAAGGGAATTATGAGCATTCTTTAATTTGAAGCCGATGTAGAACAGAAGCTCCCTTTTGAAGGAAAAACACTAGCAAATTCATATTCAACAAGGCTTTGGCTTGAGGAGCTTTTAATGGGAGATTAATGAATTTAGTTAGCACTTTAACCAAATGCCTTTTAACCAAATGCCTTCCTCCTGTGGAAATTATAAGAGTTCTGTTTATAATCTAGGAAAGAATTAATTCCAAGAAATTCTATGAATGTTTCTTTCATACAAAAAGTATTGAACATTGAGTAAGATTGATTAACCCTGGGCCATAGTTAAGAATGAACTGCCTGCTAGCATTTGACATCACATATAAAGTACATGATTGACAGCAGGATGGATTCTCTTCCTAGAGGCTAAACTGTTCTGCCCATTAGCATCATGGTTCTAAAAACAGAAGAACCGGAGCAGAACCAACTGAGCAAGACTGGAACAGGCTGGAACTGATCTGGTTCCAATAGGGAGGAAACCATCTGGAATCCTCCAAAACAGAGCAGAACCAGCCTTGAAACATGAAGAACTTGTGTCAACTAATTCCAATCTCAGAAACAGTTTTTAAAATCTTGAATTCGTTACTTTGATACTGTAGTGAAACCTTGATTAGTGAGCACTTCACTGACCTATGCAACTTTGAAACTTAGGTGACGCTTACTGCCTAAAGGCGTTTAGGCAGAGTAAAACTTCTACAGGTTCTATAGCCGATGTATACTGCCTTTCTTGTTAAGACAACAGGACAGAGAATTGCTGATGCAGGAGCATGGGGTTTTTAATGTCTATTGCGCCAGATATGTACCAAAGCTTTATTTGGGCCCATTAGTAGCTAGGCTTATTTAGAGTCCTTTTTATATTTCTCTTATGTAATTTTGTATTTGGGTCTTTCGTTGCGCCTTAAGTAGTTTGGGCAAACTATGGAGGCCTTTAGGGTTACCCCTCCATAAAGGGGGCTGTATTAGGAATTTCAGACAGGAGATAAGATGAATTGAAAATAGGAAAAGAAGATTGCATTGCAGGTGCCACCCCTCTCCCCTCTTCCCCCTCTCTTTTCTCCATCGAGTTCCCTGTGAGAGGGGTGACCCAGTCTGAGCACGCTGAAGGGTGTAAGGCCCCCCCAGCCCCGCCGAACATTGCCACCAGCCCAACTCTGCCCTCACCGCCCCACTGTCCATCTCCTCCCTTCCTACCACACTGCTCCTCCTGCAAGGAGAAGAACCACAGGCCCATCACAGCCACACTCTGCTCCGCCGCCAACACTGCCGCTGCAGCACCACCGCCATCTGGGCACTGCCGCACGTCCCACCACTGCCCCACCACTGCCACGCCACTGGCAAGCCCTTTTACCTGCACGATGAGCACCACCTCCTCCATGTCAACCCAGATCCGGCCAACTGGCAGCTCGGCCCTGCCTGCTAGTGCCCCAGCATGCATCATTAGGTGCCATCAGCCACCCCATCCACCTACTGGGACACCATCTGAGCCCAGCACAACCCTGTTGCATGCTGGCCAAGTCCTCCTGCTGGTGCACACCAGATGTTCGACAGTTTGCCCAGCCCACCATCTCGCACCAGCTGGGCAGTACCCAGCCAGTCCCAGCATGCCAGCACTGGGCGAGTACTAGCAGCCAGCAAAGGTACATCCAACACACACATCGGCCCACCCTGTGATGCTGCTCGCCCACCCTTTTAGGGGGACCATGATATCAGGACTCTATCTGATATCAAGATTTTGTTTCAGCCTCCAAAATTAGACATTGGTTTCTATAGCAGCCAGTGTACATGGTCCAAAATTTGATGTACTGGGAGCATTTGGAATCTGTTCGGTCCAAGGAATGTTGTCTAGAATTTGAGTTTACCTTGGAAGGGTTGAAGATACGAGATCTTGATATAATCTCAGGAGATTGGGAATAGTAGCAAGTCCTCTAACTCTCCCCTCTAGCGTGCAAATATGTAGGAGCCTCCCTCCTCCCTCTTCTTCTCCCTTCTTCTTGTCCTTTCTTCGTCTTTTTCTCCTATTTATCCTCTTTGGATTGTGGATAGAGGGAGATGCCAAGTCAACAGTAGGATGCTGTCAATTATACGCAACTCAGCATCGACTGCCTGCTCCAAGTGTTCATAATAGTATTGATGTGGGGCAGTGCCAAAAACCCAGCTGGTGTGGGCTCAGCAAGCCGCAGGTCCAATTGCTCCATGCCCTCCAGCAGATGATGTATAATGGCGGTAAGATCAATGCCTCCCAGAGCAGACTGGTCGGCCCCCTGGTTTCAGCCACAAGACAGCTGAGACAAGCTCGGACAGGGGCACATGACTGGGCTGGGCATTTCATCGAACACCTGTCAGGGATGACATAGATGATGGATGAGTGGCTACTTGGTGCCAGCTTGTTAGTAGACATAGTTGTCATGGCACTTGCCTAGGTGGAGCCTAGGTGTTGCTTAGGTTCCACCTAGGTGCAAAGGCACTTTTTAGGGGCTAGGCGTACAGTGCCTTTTTGCCTTTTAAAAAAGCGCCGTTGGGCAACACTTAGGCAGTCTAGGTGCACATCTAGGCCACTTGACCGCTTATTGGGGCGCCCAGACCCAATATGTCCCCAATCCAATAGCAATTGGATCCTTTTAAAAACCCACCCCCAACCCCATCTCCTTCTCCCTAATCGCGTGGCGCCGTGGCCCACCCTAGGGCTTCCAGCATCTTCCCTGCGTCTGATCGCATCACCGCCGGCTCCGACCTCCACCGACATTGTCTCTGGCCACTGTTGCCGCCTCCAGCCTTCACCAGCAAGCCTCCTCCGCCGATATGCTTTGTTTCTCCTCTCTCTCTCTCTCTCCCAACCCTCTGTCTTGTCTCAGTCCCAGTCTCTCACCTTCTCTCTCTGTTTTTGTCTCGATCTCTCGCTCTCCCGGTCTAATGACTGTGCTTGCATAGTCATTAGACTATGCAAGGTTGCACAGTCACATGACTGTGCTTGCATTGTTGCACAGTCATTAGACTTGACTGTGTTTTCCTTTTTAGCCAATTATGAGTATTTAGTACTCTTCTTTATTGTTGTAGACATACACTCATTGATATAAGTTTCCTCTTCAAATTTTACGAAATGCCATATGTTGTTGCAAATTTGAAATGGAACATTCCTTTTAATTTTGTTATTCCAATTATAATGTGTCGCATTATGATCTTTTTATTGAATTTCTAAGATAATTGTTGGTGTTTAAGAAGTCGGCCGACTAGTCGACTAGTCGACTAGTCGGCCTGATCAATCGAGTCTGGTGGTCTAGCCGACTAGTCGGCCACCAATTTACTCTATTTTTCTGTTTTCTTTTTTGGTAGTTTTCTTTGTGGAAAAGTCTTATATACCCCTATGTTAGTTGCCACATATTGACTTATGGGTTTTCACTTTTTTTACCAACTCTTTCCATCAATTCGCACAATATCATGTAAGAGAGATATCAAGGGAGAGGATGGTCGTCTTCCATGATTCCATCCACGACTAGGCTCTTCCCTATGTAAGGAATTCTCTTCCTCTTCTCAAAGCACATAGCCAGGGGGTTGTGCAGGACGACAAAAGAACAGGCAGCAGCCAACAGCTCAACAAGCTTCCATCCATGGTACGCCAACCGTGTGGGCTAAGAGGTACATCCTGTTCTTTCATTTTATATTTTTTCCTGTTTTCTTCCTTCATTTGGCCCGTCTCATCCAATCCTCCTACATTCTTTCTTACTCCCCCCCCCCCTTCTGTTGTAAGTTTCTAGCTTCAAGTCTTCTATCTACGGTGCCCTATTTTCCTTTTTTTTTGGTTCCAACTTCCAATCTTATCTATGCCTATGGTACTCTATTTGTTTTTTTTTTTGTTCCAACTTGTAGTCTTCTTCTATCTACGCCCACGGTACTCTTGTTTTTTTCTTGTTCCATTCCAGCGTTCTATATATGCCTATGTTACTCTGGTTTTTTTGTAGTTCCAACTTTCCAACTTCTAGTATTCTATCTAGTATCAATACTTTGCTTTTACTTGTCTTCTGGTTTTAGATATGAGAAGAATATACCCTCAACACTAATCAACAAGAGTCATGCATAAAAAATGAAAAAAAAATATTGAAAAAATAATCGACTTGGACTTGAGGTGTCCGACTCGCCGACTAATCAGTCCGACTAGTCAATGAGAGGGTCATCCGACTGAGACCAATTAATCTTTTTTAAAACATTGATAACTATGTATATTTAGAGGACTAAAAAATATACTTGAAACAGTCCACATTGGATACCATCTTGGGCACCTAAGCACTGCTCAGGCAAGCGCCTAAACTCTTAGGTGCAAATGACCTCGAGAACGCCTTGCGTCACCTTGACACTGTGACCACTATGTTAGTAGACCATGGGGGCCTGCTGGTTTGGTGTTCAGGGGGGATGTTATGTGCTGGTCAGGTGTCAATCGGTGCCAACATGTGTCAACATGTGGGCGGGCATGCTGGACATGCCAGTGCTGTTCGTTGGCGCTCACTCAGTGCATGGCCAGGTGCTGGCATGCCAAGAATTGTCGAGTACTGCCTGATTGGTACAACACAGCAGGTTGGACAATTGGTCGAACACTTGGCTTGCATGTAGGATAGTGTAGCAGATGGTTAGAGAAAGTTGATGAGGGGAGCAGCACATGCGAAGGAGCCCCGTAGGGGAACATGCGTAAGGCCCTAGGTTCTTCATAACATGGAAGGCAAAATCGTCAAGATTGCTTGATCCTACATCGGATCGACGGTTGGGGATCCAATTCTAGGGGAAAAGTCCCTGAATCGCCTAGACTTCCAGCTGGATCGACCGGAGTTGACTAAAATCGGTCTGGGTCGGCTGCTTCCAGACTGATCCAAGCTTATTCTCCTACTTATTTTCTTGAATATTATTTAAGTAAATGTTAATATTTGTAGTTTCATTTACTTAAGATCATGGTTTGGCGTGGCGGATCGAATCGGTCCGATTCGGCCGAATCGGATCGAATCAGGAGAAACCCGGTTCGCCCGATTCCCATCCGATTCCCATCCGATTCGGCCCAATTCAGGCAAATCGTGGCGGATCAGGGAAAACCCGATTCGCCCCGATTCCCCGATGCGTCAAACCTTGCTTAAGATATTATATGTAAATAAGGAAATACCTCCCATTTAAATGCAATAAAATATTTAAAAAATCATATCTCTTACCAATAAAAGTCAACTCTCTCATCCAAAAGAAAATCGTGATTTTGGTGATTCCATAAACTAGCGACTTTCTAATATCTCATAATTTGACATATCTAAAAATTTTATAATTCAATAAACCTAATAGAATATTAAAAATTTAAAGTCCGATAAAAAAAGTCAAACATGTATATGACTTTTCCAAGGGAGCCACTCTCCGACTAACACACTTAGTCTGTTTGACCTCACAGGATTTAGTCAAACCTAAACTATCATCACCCAACCTCTCAGGATTTAACAAGTGACCCTAAGTTTACATAGTCTATTTTTAGGTTTTAACATATTAAATTCTATGATTTTAAAAGGTTTGCGTAAAAGTCATGTTATGAAGTTTGGGGCTGACGTTAACCTGTCTTAATGGCAGGATAGTATGCCTTAACCAATGTCAACGGCATAATACCTTGCTGTTAAGTTTGTCTTAATGGCACTACATTATGTCGTTAAGCTTGGGGTATTTTGAAGATTTTCAGATTTTTATGCTGACAACCTTAACGAATGACGTCAAAATTTCTGTTGGCGACAATCAGTCTTGTCGTCTAGTTGCTTGTTGTGTTTTAGGACCGAGATTTTCGCAGAATTAATGCCAGGCCGTTTTCGACTTAATCCCGAGTGTAGGATAGAGCGTTTTTCCCTCTACGGTGTAGATTAGCTTGCAGCAGCACCCAGAGGTCTTTATATACATCCTAGGTCGTCATTAGAAGGTCATTTGGCTCTAGGGTTTCCCTTTAAGAGAGAGAGAGACAGAGAGGGGTTCATGAGAGCAATTCCATCGTTGTTGCACCCAGATCATGGTGCTGCAGCAAAGGTCGTGCTTCTGCAAAGCATGGGGAACATCATTGTACATGTTGATCGCATCCAAGAAGGCGATCGTGAGGTGGATTTGGACCATCTTGGTTGCCAAGGCAGGAGTCATCGGGCTTAATCCGAGTTTAATAGGAGATTTTAAAGGTAACTAACTTAAGGTTTCTATCTGTAATCATGGATTCATGGTTACTATGTTTTCTATTTTCTCATATTTTTCTGTAATCATTTAGGGGTTCAATTTCCATAGAGATTACAGTCAGTTCTGTAAAGTTTCTGCTTACATGAACTTGACAACATGTAGTCGTCAAGATGATCTTGACGGCATGGATGTCGTCATCAAGTTTAACTCGATGGCACCATATCTTGTCGCCAAGTTCTAGTTTCCAGTTTTTCCAGATTTCATTCTATATGTTGTATATATTTGATTGATGATCGAATAAGGTGGGGTTCTATTTGCACTGTTATGGTGGGTTAACTACTGTGATGCTACAGTAAAACCCTAGATAATTTATTATTGTTATAGGTATTTATTTTAAATTTCTGTTTATGTAAAACCATGAAAGATAATGTTTGATAAATTTGTGTACAGCATACATGTTATCAATTTCGTGAGGAAATTGCATGGTTATTAGTTTCTGTACTGCATGAACATTGTCATTTTACTGTAATTAACGTAATCTCTGTTTATAGATTAATGCATGATTTATAATGGTTTCCTGAAAACTGTTTAATTCAGAAAAATAGACTTACTGTACAGAAATTTATGAAAAATTATAGAATCGTTTCACTACATGTGAATGTCGTACAGTCAAAGTTTGGGCATGATCTGAGTACTGTAGTATCAGTTATGATTTTCTGAAGCCATTTGTAACATGTTTATGTAAATTCTGATTTATATCCGATTAAATGAATCATTAGTATCATGTTTAGGGATGTTGAATGTTTAAACACCTGTGTAAACAGTGAGTTATGAACTTCTAAACAATATTAGATAATGTACCATTACATGAGTATATGTGCATGTAATGTTTAATGGTTAAAGTGTATTTATGTGTGTGCATAAAATGTGTAGATTTATATTACATGAATCAGATACTACCACAAAAGAGGGAACTGGAGTCATACCATAGTAATGCCCCTATCGGAAGGCTCACTACTGTTCACTTTCCCGAGGCAACGGGGTGAAATCATGGAGGTGGATAAGGTCCACTGATTAAGGTGGGGTGGGTTTATCCCGGTTCTGCGCAGTTAACTAAGACTTATTCACCATTTGCCTAGACAATGAGTACCGACTGAGTGATGGTTAGGGCTGTGTCTTGGCTTATTGTACCACTGTTATTATTGCTGCAACTGGAAGTGAAATTGAAACTAAACTGAAAGTGAAAGTGAATGTGCAAGTGTTATTGTTACTGATATTACAGTGCAATGAAAGTGTCACCGTTACTGGTATTGACTTGATAGTAATCTGTTAATGTTATCATCACTGAATAGCTAGTGTAAATGCATTGCATAGTATCCTGATACATGTGGTATGTTATAGTTTTACCATTGTTATAGAACCAAAATCACTTGGTATGATAATTGATTTTACGGGAATTTGATTTCCGGTCCATTTTAGAATAGGTGAGTTAATTTTTAGTCCAGGCGCTTAGAAATATCAATGTCCGGTCCTTTTTTGACCCAATTTTAATTTTCAGTCCAAAAGAGATGGAAACCGTGAAACTTGGTTATGAGAATATCAGAAATACCCTACTAATTAATAAATATTACCTGGCTTGCCATTCCTCTTAATTCTAAACTTGGTTTTAAATTTCCGATCCTTTATCTTTAATGTTTATGTAACGTCTCGAAATTTTAATTGTTGGGAAAATATAAATAATATGGTTATTACATATTAATATTATCGTTAGATTGAAATAATTAAATTTAGAATTAATTAGTGTTAATAAACGTAACCTCATTATAATACACAGAGGTGCGCGCTCCGACAGGATGACACAGAAAAATTATAACAAATTAAAATCCGAGAACACCATAATTTCTAGAAAAATATGATGATATCAAAAATATAAATATCCAGATTTGTTGACGTACGGATTTCGAGATTAAGCCGACGCAACTAATTTCCGAGTGAAAAATAAAATCTAAAAATTAAACTAAAATCACCATAATTTGTAAAACCATCACATTAGCCTATGGTTGAAATTTTAATACAAATAGACACCATTTAAATAAAGTTACATAAGATCTAATGGGCCAGCTGATTTAGGGTCCAATTAAGATGGTATTTTGGGTTTAAAAAAACTTCACCGACGGCGGCGTGAAGATGTTGGATTTAAAATTAGAAAGTTAACAGTCAAAGAATCTAAAATTATACTTTTTGATTTTTGGACTGCAAATTAATTAATCTTATTAATTTGGACCGGATATTAATTTTCCCTTGATTTTAGCTATATTGAATCTTCCATGTTCATTGCTTTATGTTATTATGCATGATCGCATGATAGTAGTTGCAAGTGCCAATTAGTAGAGCTGTTAAATTATTACAAATATGAATGATAGCCAAATGAAATGATTTGATTAGAATGTACATGATTATGGATAATGTATAGTTTATCATGAATGTGTTAATAAATGCATATGGTATATCATGATTTAAGGATAATATATATGGTAGATTGTGGATTGTTATCTTAGGTTGTTTGTTGGGTCTATTATGTAGACTCATACTTGCTGACATTTCAAGTGAGGCTGAGGATTTCGAAACTGAGGAGTTAGTGGGATCGGATTTGGAGCGCGAGGACTAGTTGGAGCATGATCTAGAGTTCAGTGGCATTGTATGTGAGGAAAGAAATGTAATGCTGGACATTTATTTTATGATTATGGACTGGCTGTGTAATTTATAGGGCGTTTGGTTACTATTTTTTATCAATTTTTTCTCTCACTTTTAAAAAAAAGAAGAGACACCTATGTGAATAGGTTTGGTAGGGTGTATCTTTTTTCGGGGAAGAAGTCCCGCTGCGTTTATATCTCTTCGAAAGAAAAAACAAGTCTCGAGCTATTTTTTTTTTAGAAGACTTCATGCCGGTACGGCTTCGTCCTTGCGCGCAACTCTGGGCGAACGAACTCACTGCCTCTCGCCAAGGTATGTCCCCCCCTCTCTCTCTCTCTCTCTCTCTTCCTCTCTCCCTCTCTCCCTGGACCTCCACCCCCACAGGGCCGGAAAGCCCATGGCCCGCCGATAAACCCCTCTCTCTCTCTCTCTTTCTATACCTGCAACTTCCCCATGGCCTGCCGTAAATCCCCCCCACTGAACCGGCAGAAGCCCCTCCCTCCCTCGTCCAAGGTTTGGCGCATCGGCGATTTGAGCCGAATCGAGTTTCGCCTGATTCGGTTCGATTCGCCCGAATTCGCATGGATGCGGCCAGAAACATGGTTTCTGGCCCATTTCTTGGCCGATTCCTTTGAATCTGGCCTTTGTTTTAATAATTGTCTGGTTTAGGCCTCTTGTAAATGTGTTTCATCATATTCGATGAGATTTATATCATGTAATTGTTATACAAACATTTATTTTCAATCAAAAAAACCATTAGAAGAGTGAAAACAAATTGAAACTCATTAATAGAAAGATATTTACATTGCACAAAGTGAATACAACTATCAAACTCTAAATTCCAATACAGAATACAATGACTTACTCTAATATCCCCAATGCCCTTGCTGATATGGATCATATGCATTCCATTGGGATTGGCTAGGCACGGACTCTGACTCATCTGACTCTGAGGGAAGCTCTCCAATAATGTGATGACCTTTTGTTTGAGACACAAAACTACGATACTCATCCCATGTCATCATGGTATGGTACCTCTATCAAAACTGACTGAGATAATGGTCCCACACCTGGCAGCCGGGACGGACTACATTCAGTTGTGCCATCTGTACATTCTCCACAGGAGCAAAAACTTGAACTGGAACAGGAACAGAAAATGCAGGAGGATACATATATGGAGATGGACCAAGGTAGCCTGATGTGGCAGTGTACCCACTGTGCGGTCCGTACCCACTAGAGTAGTCTGTGCCAGGGTTTGGCGCATCGGATCGAGCCGGCCCGATTCGGGCGGATCGCATCGGATCACAGGGGATCCGATGCGCGATTCGGGGTGATGTGGGCGGACCTGGTTTAACCAGGCGGATCAAACCCGATGCGCCTCGATCCGGCCCGATACTGGCGCATCGGGTTCGATTCGCCCAACACCCTCCCTTAAGGGTGTCGGGCGATGCGCTTTGAATGGAACTGTACAGTCCCGATTCGCAGCGCAGCAGGCCGGGAGCCTCTCCCAACCCCCCCTCCCCCCGTTTTCAGGTTTTTTCAAGAAAAAACCCTAGATTTGTATGCCAATCCACAAGTGGAGGCTTCCTACGTGAGTTTACATCCATTTGGAGGTGGATTTGGAGGCATTCAAGCCTTGTTCTTCAAGTTTTTTGGAGGTTCTACAGGGCTTTGAAGGTAAGCCACCATATTTCTTCATTTTTCTATTTTTTTCTTGGTGTATGGGTTAGATCTTGTTAGGAAATGATGTTGCAAGTGATTGGTGTAACTTGCAACCATTTCTCATCAAGATCTACAAACTTTTCATGTAGATTTGAAGATTTTCCCTAAAATATGATTTTCTGAAAAATAATTTAAAAATCTTAAAAAATTATAAACAACCAAAAATTGTAAACAACCAAAAATTGATAGGAATGTGTTGTATAACTTTATATCATGTTAGAAGTTGATTCCATAAGAAGTTGAGCTACAATTAATTTATGTTCTCGCATTATTAATAATTTTTTTAAATTAAAAAAATTAATAAAGCTTGAAATTACAGAAAATGTATATGGAGGTGTGAATGGATTTCTGTGATCATGCGATTCATGTATATAAAAAAAATATCATATAAGAAGTAAGAACACTTTCTTTTAGTGTTCAAATTCTGAGATTTAAATGAATTCACTGTAAATTATTAAATTATTTATTTTGTCCTTGTAGATGGCACCGAAAAAGGGCTCTGATGATATTGGGTGGCAGCATGG
Organism: Colocasia esculenta; assembly: GCA_014218235.1. NCBI lineage: Eukaryota > Viridiplantae > Streptophyta > Magnoliopsida > Alismatales > Araceae > Colocasia > Colocasia esculenta. The sequence goes on along the minus strand of CM024754.1, from coordinate 71,730,797 downwards.
CATCATGTTGGAAAATAGGCACAACTTCAAGTGCAATTATTGTGATTTTACGGGACAAGGAGGTGGGGTCTCCCGTTTGAAGAAGCACCTTACTGGTGGTCGACTAGCAGGCTACCATGACGTGCAGGGGTGTAAAATGGTGCCAAGAGAAGTTAAGAAGCTTATGATTGAACACCTTAAACAGGTTCGAGCAGAGACAGCAAGAAAGAAGGCAGATAAGGAGATCCAAGAGAGGATTATATCAGGAAGGGAACGAGATGAAGACGTTGATGATGAAGTTGAAATGTTTGCAGAATATGTGTCTGATCCTGATGTGCAGGAAAGGCGAGCCAGAGCACAAAGCAGTGCACAGAGTGAGTTTTCATGGAGCTCAGCATGAGGTTGGCAGTGGCAGTGGAAGTGGCTCAGCGGTAGGGGGCGCCAGCGGAACTCAGTCCCGTCGATTTTCAAATGTGGGGGATTATTTCACTCGGCCCCCTCCCACACAAACACAACTACCAGAACAAGGAAGGCATAGCAAGAGACCCATAGGTGTGCAAATTGAGGACGTGGACCCTTATGTGTATCCTAGGGAGCATGGCAAGCAAACTAGGATTGAGGATGCATACAACCAACAGGAGCCGAAATACAAGGTTGGTCAAGCAATTGCAAAGTGGTGGCACAATACAGGATTACCATTCAATGCAGCAAACAGTCCTTACTAAAAAACTGCTATACAGGAGGTTCAACGTGGAGGGCTACATGTGTAGCCTCCTACAGCTAGGGACTTGTCTAGGAAATATCTTCAGGATGAAGCTAATGAGATCAAGTCTTACATTGACAGTTTTAAGAAGAAATGGGAGAAGTATGGTGTCACCTTGATGTGTGATGGCTGGTCGGGCATCACCAGGAGCAGCCTCATCAACTTCCTCGTGTATTGTGATAGACAAGTCTTCTATCACAAATCTGTTGACGCATCAGATAGAGTACACAACTATGAATACATTTTGAGTTTGATGCGGGAGGTTGTTGAGGAGATTGGTGAGCAATACATTGTGCAGGTGGTCACGGATAATGGATATGCATACAAAAAGCAGGGGAGGAGTTGATGAAGATTATCTCATCTTTATTGGACCCCATGTGCTGCCCACTGTGTTGATTTAATGCTTAAAGAGATTGGGACCACTGCAACCCGTGAAAATAGTGGTGGATGCAGGGCAGAAGATTACACGCTTCATCTACTAATCATCATGTTGTTTGGCGTGGATGAGAGAGTCCACTGGTGGAGAGTTGTTGAGGCCGGCTGTCACCCGCTTTGCAACAATTTTTGGCATTACAAAGCCTATTGAAGCACAAGGATGGATTGAAATGCATGTTTAGGGGTGATAAATGGTTGCAAAGTAATTTTGCTAGAACATCGAATGGAAAAGAGGTGGAAGGCATCGTCAACAACTCTAATTTTTGGGATCGGTGTTCAAACTGGTTCAGATCATTGAACCTCTATATGAGGTGTTGAGGGTGGTTGATGGGGATAGGAGACAGTCTATAGGATTGGTTTACGCAAAGCTTGAAGCCGCTTTTTTTTCCCCTAACCGATGGGGGTTAGGGGGTTTTTTCTACCATCGGTTAAGGGGGTTTTTCCCCCTTAACCGATGGTGCTTCCATCGGTTGGAGGGGGAGACCCCTCCAACCGATGGTGCTTCCATCGGTTAGAGGGGAACTCCCCTCTAACCGATGGAAGTTCCATCGGTTAAGGGGAATCCCCTAACCGATGGGGCTTCCATCGGTTAGGGAGTCTCCCCCTCTAACCGATGGAACCCCCATCGGTTAGGGGGGATTCCCCTTTAACCGATGGATGTTCCATCGGTTAAGGGGTCCCCCTTTCAAAAAAAAAAAAACATAAAACAAAAAAAAACAGAAAACAGAAAAATAAAGAAAACAAAAAAAAACACAGAAAGACAGAAAACAGGAAAAACAAAAAATATAATAGAAAATAGAAAAAAAAAAAAAAAAAAAAGGGCCTAACCGATGGAACCCCCATCGGTTAGAGGGCCTTTAACCCTCTAACCGATGGGAGTCTCATCGGTTAGAGAGTTTTTTTTCCTTTAACCGATGAGAGTCTCATCGGTTAGCTTTAACCGATGAGAGTCTCATCGGTTAGAGGGAATTTTCCCTCTAACCGATGGAACTCTCATCGGTTTAAAACCCCCCACCCATGCGATGTAAGGGGGGGCCTTCCCCTATAAAAGGCACCCCCATCCCCCATGAAAAACCTCTCGACCCCGGCTTGAAAAGCTCTCGGACCCCTGGCTTGGAAAATCTCCTCGGTTCCCCTCGGCTCCCGGCTTCCATTCTCCCGGATCCCCCATTCTCCATGTAAAAGCCCCCCGGCTCTTTAGCCCTCCTCTTTCAAAGTGGAAGGAAATAGAAATTTTCAAATCCATTCTCAATCTCATTTCCTTGTGAGCTAAGGTACGGCATCGGCAAACTTCATCGGCTAAAAGTCCGCAATAGCGGCACTGGCCCTCACGGGCTATAGGTTCTAAATACCATCTATTACGGACATATGGTATTTAGATACCTTTGTTATTTATGCCACCTCCCATCGAGTTTTAAACTCTCCGGGATGGTGTGTTTGTGCTATATGCATATGTTTCTTAGAGGAGACTCTGCCCAAGTGGAGATTCTGCTCGAGAACATATTCATATATTCACAGATTCGTCTTTATATGTGTGTTTCTTAGAGGAAACTCTGCCCAAGCAGAGATTCAACCTAAGAACATATCTATAAATTTCAAATCTGTGTTTATATCTATATGTTTCTTAGAGGAGATTCTGCCCAAGGGAAGATTCTACCCAAGAACATATTTGTATATTCACAAATTGGTATTTTTATACGCATGTTTCCTAGAGAGAACTCTGCCCAAGTGGAGATTCCGCCTAAGAACATACCTATAAAACTCAAATTTGTGCCTATACACATATGTTTCTTGGAAGGAAGCTCTGCCCATGTCAGAGTTTTCCCTCTAAAAACATATCAATATAATCACAAACTTTGTATTTATATACATGTGTTCCCAAGAGGAAACTCTGCCCAAATAGAGTCTCCGACTACGGATATGTTTATATAATTATAAATTCGCAACTATATGCGTATGCCTCTCAAAAGGATTCTGCATATGCAGATGGTACCTTTTACCGGACATTCCACTCAAAGGGAATACCGGTGAGAAAATATGCGTAAACTGCAAATTTATGATTATACACACATACCTTTTTTTTTTAAGGGCAAAATCCCTCCGGATAAAGGTTCTCCGGGGACACATGGATATAAGTACATATTCATATGCATATATCTTCGTGAGGGCATTCCGCATAAGTGGAAACTCTGCCAAAATAAATTTATGAAAATTGTGATACTATACACACATCCAAAGAAAAAGAGGACAGGACCCGAACTGTGACAGGACCCGAACTGTGACAGGACCGAACTGTGACAGGACCTGAACTGTGATGGGACCCGAACTGTGCTCAGATACTCCCAAGAGCAGCATGAATGTATACTCACAAGAACTGTGTTCATATGGACAGTTTCCAGAAAGGAACTTCAAATTGACAAGAACGTCCATGGAGATATGTGCATACGTTCTCCGAAAATCATACTCATACAAGTAAAAAAAATGAATGATGAATGAATGAAACGATGAACAAGGAGAAATGAAATTCTGCCTCAATTCGGACTTCTTTTAAAAAGAAGGATGTTGTAAAAGAATATCATGTCATAAAAGAAAAGGGGATTGATGTAGCAACTCTTCTAAATGCTACTTCTAATCACGACTTCCCTCAAGTTCAGAATCAAATGAACGGGTATATGCCCGTCTGCAATAATAATCCTCAGGTTTTCCAAAATAAAACCTTCAAACAACATCTTTCTCAAAAAAAAAGAGAGAGGAGGGAGACCCCAAATGGGTTCACGGAAATATACCCGTTCCCTTCTTAAAAGTCATATCTCGAGCTCCACAAAGGGCAGTCTTTTCAAAATTAAACACTCAAAGCAAAAAGTATTTCAAAAATAACCAAAAGAAAATGATGCATCATGCCCAGGATTTTCTAAAAAAATGTGTATTCTCTCATCCCTTTTTGCTATGAATGGTATTCGGGTTAAAACTGATGTTAAATAACACCAAGAGTCTTAACTCGATGTAAATGTAACATCGATTTCGATCGATGGAGACAGAGGTCCAGCACATGCTACCCCAATCATCTGATGAGTATAGATACGGGACTCAAGGAGTTCAGATAAAAACGGCGCACCCTAGTCGCCCGTCACACGGGCATCCCCGTCCATTTCATGGACAACCCTAGTCGCCGTCACACGGGCATCCCCGTCCATTTCATGGACAACCCAGTCGTCCGTCAACGGACACCTCTGTCCATTTCATGGACACCCAATATTTCTCTTCCGCATTGCGCGGATTTGTTTCTGTCTATTAGACAAACTGGCACGCCCCGCAAAATTCAAAGCATGTGAAATGAATATGCATAAACCTCCCTCAAATGAAATCAAAACAAAACCAAAACCAAATGGTCGGTGTTCCCACGCCGATGATACCCCGCGTGTGGTTCACCAACCCTATCTCCATCCCGTGTCAACAGCTGGCACGCCCGGTGGGACCTCTTCTCACCATTCATAGTAAAAAGGATGAGACATACATATATTTTTCATGAGAATCCTAATACCGATATTTTCCTTTGAAGGTACTGTGAAGCTACCTCGAAGGCACAAGGAGCAGACCAAATGGCTGTCACCTATGGACCGCTCGTCATCAACAACCACACCAAGTTCGGATACTTGGCGACTCCAATTGTATTTGGAGATTTTCCCCCAGTCATCGGATCCCCTTCTTCTTGGGAGTCGTTCCGGCTCACCGAGAGGGAGATGTCACTGAAGGATTCCCTATTCATAAACCAACAAAGAAGAAGTCCAACAACAGCGGACGTGTCAAGGCTCGTTCTGCTACTGTCAACAAGGGCACCCAAATGCCCATGAAGAATGATGCTGTCAAAGGGGGCAAACCCCATTCAACTCAAGTTCGGACCTATTCGGTCCATATGATTTCTTCTACCATTGTGGTTCCTGCTCCCTCACAGCAGGGGCAATATAAACGCCACAAGAGCAAAAGGCTGCCAGCTGCCATCTCCAGATCCGGCAAATCCATTATGATCGAGGATGTGCAAGTGCGCCTTGATGGTACTCCACCTACCATTCCTCGTGATAGGTATGTTCCAAATATTCCAACCTCGAACCGCTTCTCAGCCCTACGGTGGTTCCGAAAAAAGCATCAAGATTCCATGGTAGAAGCCGGTGCCAAACAAAAGACACGGCGTTTTACCAAGTTGAAGAAAATCTGGGTTCCCAAAAAGGAAAACTCAGAAGTATGAAGGTCAAGTAAATACATCCAAGATGGCTTGGAGAAAGAAGAATATCAAGGATAATCCTCTCCAAGATGCTGGATTTGAACAGTCCAGAGGACGGAAGAGGAAGGGCATATATAGAAAATTAAACTATACCTCTCAAGGCTCAGAGAATATCCGGGTAGATAAGCAAACCTCACCTCAACAGTCTCGCATATCAGTTTTTGACCGTATGTCGCGAATTCCAGTATTTGATAAGCCAAGGGCAATTCCTAGCGCCAATGTCCGTCCGTCGAAAAGACGACGTGTTACTTGGACAGCTCGGGAAAAGCCTAGGCTTATAATATTCTCCTGTTATGCTACTGGAATGGAGCCTGGCGAAGTCGCGGAGCAAATCGCGGAAGCCACTCCTAATGTTTCCACAGGGGTTATCCACCCCAATACTCGGCAATTCGCCAGGAGAGTTCGTCAGCTCGGTGGACAAGTTGGCACCTCTAGCCAATTTTCCCACCAGTCGACACTCAGCATGAAGGTTCCCAAATTCCCTCTCTTGAAGAAACAAATATTCAACTTGAGGAAAGTGGACCTTCTACCTCTGCTGGGCATCCCGTCATCGACTTGCCGACAAAGGAAAATTTTCAAGCTATGTCAGATGATGACAAATATGAGATTATACAACAGTGGCGGTCTGAAATGACCTCACTTCTCAATAAAATGAGGCAATTGGCGACGACAAGTCACCGGCAAACCATGGAGCCGGCCTCTCTTCGACATCAACAAAGCCAGCATCCAGATGAATTTGTCTCATTAAATAATAATCCAGCAATTTCTTCAGCTGGTCTTCTCCCTCAGGCTACGGGTCCAGATATCAATGACCCATCTAATATTATGCCTCCTCAAATGGACGCATTTCAAAATATTGCCATACAACGGCATGAAATAAAGAAGATGGTTGAAGATATGTTCGCCCAGCAGGGCGAGGGTATTCAGGCTACGGGCTTATATTCTGTCCCGTTCCCCATACATCATCAACTCAAGAAGCTGCCAGAATCATGCCCCAAAGTCCCAAAATTGCCTAAATATGATGGGCATGGGACACCTCAGGAGCATGTGGCGCATTACATAATTGCCATGGGAGATCTGGCATCTGAGGAATCCTACCTCCTCAGATATTTTGCAACTTCTTTAACAGGGGTCGCATTCCAATGGTATGCAAAGCTCAAGGCTGGCTCAGTTCTCCATTGGGCTGATATGCAGTTAAAATTCTATGACCGTTTTCAAACGGCAGAAAGGAAGATCTCTCTCGCTGAGTTATGCTCCCTCACACAAAAGAAAGGGAGTCGGCAATTGACTTCATTAAAAGATGGAGAGAGTTTAGCATGCAATGTGATAATCCTCCCATCCAACAAGATGCAGTAATTATTTGTCGGAGAGGCCTCATCCTAGCAATTAAAGAGAGACTCTTGGCGGCCAATATCCGAAGCTTCGACCAGTTGAATTTTGCTGTCGCAGAAGTTGAAGGGTTCTTAGCTGAGCAATCAACTCATACAGCTCAAAAGGGTAAAATCCCTAAAGAGCGCAATCCGCCAGCGAAAGAAATTAATGCTATTGACTTTTTGCCTAGCAGTGAAGCAAAGGGGGCAGTAATCCCCACTTCCTCAAAGAAAAAGCAGAGCCAAAACTGCCTCCGCCTACATTGGCCGAGCGTATGAAAGCTCCCTATTCTTTCAGAAAAGAGCATACCAGAAAGCTATTTGATCTCTGTCTGGATAATCGCTAATATCATTACCAACACCAAAAAGCCAGCAGATATCAGCAAGGTCAATCACCCAATTATTGCCTGTATCACCGTATGGTGGGGCATTCAATTGAAGATTGTTTGTCTTCAAGAATGAGGCTCAAAAGGTAATCCAGGAAGGCCATATATCTATGCAAAATGGTCTGGTTGATCCTCCACAACCTCATACTTCGGATTGGCCAGAACAATCCGTTAATGTTATACACACGGCTGATCCCGCCACAAGCTCAAATAATTTTGAAGCAGGACCTTCTTGCAATCCACCCCAAGATATTTCTGGAGCTCATTCTCCCCCGAGGTCTAAACATCGGGGTACAAGAAAAACAATACAAAGAGTACAAAGGCAACTCGAGCAATTACAACAAAGCCAACAAGAGTTGCGCCAAATTATGCAAAGCATGGAAAGGCGTCAGGATGTGCCTGTTCAGGAATCCCACGCTTTCCAACCTACTTATTTTTATCCCCCAGCATACCCGGAGCTGCCCCCTATGCCGCCATTTCAAGACCCAATTGAGTGGTTTCTTGAAAATCCTCCAGATCCTGTCGAGCCGACAAGGTCATATTCCTTCCATCGTCAGCATACAATGCCTCTCTTCCGGCTATGCCTGAGATCAGGATATATAGATTATCTGGTCCCAGAAGAACTAAGACCCAACTATTGCCCATATCATCAACTACTGGGACACGTCATTGAAGACTGTCCAATTTTCAAACAAGAAGTGGAAGAAATGATCCAGCAAGGACGCATCAATATGGGTAACTATCTGGTCAATCCCCCACAACCTCATATTCAGCCACCATTAAATGCGCCATACAATCCTGGACCTTATTCGGTCAATGTCATCAATGCATCATCCTCTGGGGTTCTTGAACCAGAGGGACAACCGCCTATGCCGCATCCATATCTATCCAGCCGATGGTATGATGATTGGCACCCTCTACATCAACGCTCGTTTCATCTAAAAGATACTCAGGCCATATTCAATCAGCTTAAGATCAGAGGGTTGATAAAAGGGTATCCCCCTGAGTCCTATATTTCCGAAAAGGAAAAGCAATCATATCTCTATTGTGAATATCATGCCATGGTCATACATCCTACTAAAGATTGCCCAGATCTCCATGATTGGATCGAAACAAAGATCCGGGAGGGAGTAATCGATCAAGAGGGAAATCTCCTCACCCCTCATCACAAATATATGATCCAAGTCCACAGTTCCAAGCACAATATCAAGATATATGTGAATATTATCATCGCCAGTTGGGCTATGGGCAACATAGAAGCAAGGCTGATGTTGAACAATTTAGAGTCGGCCTGTTTCAATACAGAAATGGAATATCAGAAGAAACTGCAGCGAAACCAATCTCGCAGCAAGATGAGGAGTTTGTAGATGATTACTACCAACTCCCTCCTGAAATCGTTGAAGAATCAATCAACTCAACCTTTCAGGTACAACCTTCAGAAGCTGAATGGGTCACTGTTGGCCCTCGAAAGTCAAGAAATTCTAGAAGACCCGGCAAATCTGTCGTCAAAGGTCATTCTAGTAGAAAAAATATTCCTGAGCCATCTTCAGGGCAAAAAGTAATGAATTCACTAGAAGCTCTGCAAATGAAGAATAGAGAGAAAAATAGGAAAAGAAATGAAAAAAGAAAAATGAAGAAGCAAATAGAAGATGCTGCCACAGCAGAAGCTCCTCAACAGCTGACGGCTGTTCAAAGACTTCAACTAATTGATGAGCTGGATGAATATGTATCTCCCAGGCCTTCTGATAACCTACACTCGACAATATATCCCATGGGAAGAGATCGAGCGAAAGCGACGGCTTCGGGACTGGCTACTCCATGTCCAGCATGAAGCATTGCAAGAGGAGGATCTCCCTCCCACATCAAGCTTGAGCCTCTTTAATGAAGATGCTGAAATTACTATGGAACAGTTGGACTCCATGTTCAACTCATTCTCCTGCTATATGGTGTTCATCCCTCCTCCAAAGGAATTGCAAACTCCCGCAATAAATACTACTACACAAGCAGGAGATAAACCAACGACGCTCGTATACCAGCGTCGACCTCCAGGTAATTCAAATCGTCATCTTAAGAAGGGTCGTGGCAGGCACCAAAAAGCATCTTCTACTACCAAGCAGCCAGATAAGGTTATACTCTTTCATGGCGAAGAAGCAAGGCCTCTGCCCGAACATCAAATCCGGGCGGATTCTTATATATTTGATCCTTCAGATGAAGAAGGGGGACTACCCGACAAGGCTTCTCAGTCTGAAGATAAAAACTCAAGTCCATATGTTTCATCAAATGAGCCGGATAATATTCCTCCTCTTCCCAATAAGAAGTTATTGGCTCCTATCTCTCAAAAGAAGTTAGTCAAGTCAAAAGAGCTTTCTGGGTCCTCATCAAGGGAATCTTCCCAATTAGGCCAAGTACGCTCTGATGCTGACAACAAAATCCTTCAGCAACTAACATCACTTCCCGTCAACATCACTGTCTGGGAAGCAATTGCCTGGAGCAAAGACTTGAGAGAAACTCTTGTCAAAATACTCCAAGAACCAGAAATTTATGAAGCCCATATGGCAGATTTCCAAGCTCAGGCATATGAAGCAATGGCGGCAAATGTCACCTTCACTGATGAAGATTTGCTATTATCTTCCCCATATCATAATCGTCCCTTATATATGAAGGGAAACATTAATGACAGGCCATTGAATCGGATCTTGATTGATCCGGGGGCATCCATCAATCTAATGCCCTACAAGACCTTTCAATCTTTATATCTTATGCCCTATATGCAAAGGGTACAGGATGTGAAGATCACAGGATTCAATCAAAACTCAGAAAAAGCAGTAGGAAGAGTCACCGTCAACTTGGCTCTAGGGGATTTCGTCACTAGGGTGACCTTTTTCATTATTGATGCTAATACAACATATAAAGTTCTGCTTGGGAGACCTTGGCTGCATGAAAACTGGGTCATCCCATCAACTCTCCATCAATGCATCAAGTATGCAAAAGAAGGGAAGCAGTATACAGTTTTTGCTGATCAAACCCCCTTTCGGGAGGATGAATGCAACTTGACTGATGCCCTCTTATATCTTGGGGGACCAAATCCTCAACCCTTCTTCCTGTCTAAAGAAAAGGGTAAGCAAATTAAATGCTCAAATGAAGACAGTGAGACTGGCGAGCTTTTTGTGATAAATAAAAGCCTTGCTAAATCTTCTGCAAAGAATTCTCAAAGCAAAGAAATCCGCCCAGAACGGCGGAATATCAGTTATGAAGCTGATCATGTAAGTCAAGTCATTGATGGCGGTATTCCTTTACCACCCAATTGCATGCAAATTTATTCTCCGAAGCAAGAACAAAGTGTTCGACGATTAAAAACTTTCGTCGTCACTTATCAAAGAAAAGAAAGAAGAATGGCTAAGCCAATTCTCTTCTACAAAGGGGAATTGACACTCCCAACTTATACAGAGGATGATTTTGGTTGGGAAGACAGCTCCAACAACCAGCTAGAATCAATACAAGAAATGGCCGATATGCCAGCAAAGATTAAGGAGATGTGCAAAAAGCAGAAAATTCCTCATGTACAAGATATCTCCCGGAGAAATTTCTTCAAGCAATTATGGGAACCTTCGCAAATCCGGGGGCAACCTCCATTCTCTGGAAAAGATACTAGAGGATTAGGTTATGATGCCAAATCCTCTTATACAGTTAATGTTGTGGAATCATCATCAGAGGTCTGCAGCACGGAGAATGATCAGGAGTGTTCCGACTCCAACTTCCAAGATATTATTCCAGCTCTATCAAATGAATTATTAAATGAAGAGCTATCAAAAGAATTCTGCACGCAATCTTCATCCACAAATCTTCAAGATAGGGATCTCTATGAAGTCTACGTCACCAACTCCGATGACGAAGAAGATTTCATAGATCTGCAGCCAGCTCCCCAAGAAATCGAGGATGGTGGACAAGCCACTATTGATGAATTAATTGAACTCAATCTCGGGAGTCAACAAGATCCCCGGCCAATCTTTATCAGTGCCCTTCTTGGTGAACAAGAAAGACAATCTTATCAAACACTTCTCTTAGAATTCCAAGATTGCTTCGCTTGGAATTATAAAGAAATGCCGGGACTAGAGCCATCAGTTGCTGAGCATGAATTATCTATACTGCATACGGCCAAGCCTGTCAAACAAGCTCAAAGGCGTATGCGGCATGAACTAGAATTGAAAGTGAATACTGAAGTCGACAAGCTTTCTGAAGTAGACTTCATCGAGCCATGCATATATCCAATATGGCTCGCCAATATTGTTCCAGTGAAGAAAAAGAATGGTCAAATCCGGATATGTATTGATTATAGGGACTTGAATAAAGCATGTCCCAAGGATGATTTCCCAGTCCCAATTACTGAAACAATGGTGGATATGACCACCGGCTATGAAGCCTTGTCTTTCATGGACGGGTCTTCCGGCTACAATCAAGTCCGGATGGCAATCAAAGATAAAGATTACACTGCATTCAATCACCCAAAGGTATCTTCAACTACAAAAGAATGCCCTTTGGCTTGAAGAATGCAGGAGCCACATATCAAAGAGCCATGACAAAAATATTTGACGAAATGATCCATGATGTGTCGAATGCTATGTCGATGATCTCGTCGTCAAAACCAAAAAACGGGAGGACCATCTATATGATCTTCGCCGTGTTTTTGAAAGGCTTCGTCAATTCAAATTGAAGATGAACCCTATGAAGTGTGCATTTGGGGTTTCAAGTGGCAAGTTCCTGGGTTTCATCGTCAAATATCGGGGAATAGAAATAGACCCTGACAAAATCAAGGCAATCCAGCAATTGCCACCTCCTCAAAATTTGACTGAGCTAAGGTCATTTCAAGGAAGACTAGCCTATATCAGGCGATTTATATCCAATCTCTCAGGAAAATGCATGTCGTTCGGCAAACTAATGAAGAAGAATGCACCCTTCATCTGGGATCAAGAATGCCAAATTGCGTTTGAACAGATCAAAAAGTATCTCCTTACTCCACCAGTTCTGGGGGCACCAATTGTTGGGAGATCTCTTATACTTTATATCTCAGCTATGGATGCTTCTCTGGGAGCTTTATTGGCACAAACAAATGAGGATGAAAAAGAGCAAGCTTTATACTATCTTAGCAGAAAGCTAATTGGTCCAGAGCTCCGATATGCTCCAATGGAAAAAGTATGCCTAGCACTGGTATTTGCCGTCAAGAAATTGAGACATTATCTGCTGGCCCATGAAGTTAAACTCATTTCCAAATATGATCCACTCAAATACTTGTTGAGGCAGCCTGTACTATCAGGACGGCTCGGAAAATGGGCCCTGCTCCTTATGGAATTTGATATCACATATATCCCACAAAAGCCATCAAAGGACAGGGTCTGGCTGAATTTTAGCCGCTCATCCAATAATAGAAAATTCCCCTCTGTCTATAGATCTTCCGGAAGACGAAACTCTCTCCTCTATAGATGGGAAAGAAGATCAAATTCAGGAAACCCCACATTCCAAAGAAGTTGTCACAATCGACTTACTTCATGGGAGCTATATTTTGACGGGGCTTCCCGAATTCTTCAATATACAGATGGTTCCACCTCTGTCTCTACTGGAGCTGGAATTGTTTTTGTCACCCCATATGGAGGAATCTTATACAATTCATGTGCTCTCATGAAGCAACTTACAAATAACGAAGCAGAATATGAAGCCTTAATTATTGGACTTCGATTAGCTCTCGAAATGGGGATCAGAGGTATACAAGTTTACGGAGACTCACAACTGGTCATCCGACAAATATTGGGCCAGTATGAAGTCCGTAAACCACAATTACTTCCATATTACAATGCAGCCATGAAACTCAAAGAACAATTCAGCTTTTTCCATATATCCCATATACCAAGAAATGAAAATTCCCAGGCAGATGCTCTGGCCAAATTGGCCTCTACCATAAAATTGCCCCCTGAAGGAGAAGCGGACATAATGGTCCGCCACAGAAGACTCATGCCGAGTGTCTTCGACGTTGAGTCTGATATTATGATCGAAGAGGTATATACTACAGAGCAAGATGTCACAAATGAACCTCAGGATTGGCGTGAGCCGATCATTAAAATTAAGAAAGGCTGGCTACCTCCTGATCGTGCACAAAGAATTCAGCTCCTGCGAAGGGCTGCGTCATATCAGATTGTAGCAGGACAGCTCTATAGATTGGTTCATGAAAAGAAAGGGTCAGTCCTTCTCAGGTGTTTATCTCTCAAGGAGGCCAAAATCATCATGAAGGAAGTTCACTCTGGGCTGTGTGGTGCACACCAGGCAGGAGAAAAGATGAAAATTAATATCAAACTAAAAGGTTTCTACTGGCCCACTATATACGCGGACTGTATCCAATATGCCCGTGCATGTCATCAATGCCAGGCATTTGGTCCTGTGCCGAGGAAATCACCAAATATGTTACATCCCACAGCGCCAACATGGCCCTTTGCTGAATGGGGTATGGATATTGTGGGACCATTCCCACCTTCCTCTCAAGGCCACAAATTTATATTGGCTGCTACAGATTATTTCTCTCGATGGGCTGAAGCTATCCCATTGAGGGAGGTAACTGGAGACTCGGTCGCCAAATTCGTCAAACAAAATATAGTATACAGATTTGGGACTCCTCACAGGATTATATCTGATAATGGGTCGCAGTTTAGAAACAAAACAAATATTTCTTTGGCGGCAAAGTTCCATATTGACTGGAGGACATCCTCAATATACAACCCGCAAGCTAATGGGTTAGCAGAAGCCTTTAACAAAACTCTCTGCAAGTTACTCGCCAAGATAGTTGACAATAGAAAGCGAGAGTGGGGAGAAAAAGTTCACGAAGCTTTATGGGCTTACAGAACTACATATAAAACTCCTACAAGGTGTTCACCCTTCTCCTTAGTCTATGGAGCTGAGGCCATGATCCCTATAGAAATTGAAATGACATCCTATCGGGTGGCAATTCAAAATGAGTTTCAAAGCCAAGACCAAGATCAAATGGAGAGAAGACTCGAAGAGCTTTCCAATTTAGAAGGGAAGCGCCTTGAAGCCTACAAATCCCTTCAAGTATATCAAGCCAGAATGGTTCGTGCGTTCGACAAATTAGCAAGACCCAGAGCTTTCAAACAAGGGGATCTTGTCATGGTCAAGTGCAGAGAAGCAATGGCTGGGAAATCATGCGGCAAATTGCAGCCTATTTGGCTCGGTCCATATATCATCACTATGGCATATGAAGGAGGCGCATATCGGCTCGTGGACCATAAAGGTATTGTGCCCTTTCCTCCGCTCAACGGGAAACACCTGAAATTGTACCACGCGCCAGAACATGAATTCCCTGGCCAGCCTCCCAAACAGAAAGAAACAGTCACCTCAAAAGGCACGAAGCCAAAAGAGAATAAAAAATTATGAAACAAAGTTTGCTGTAGATAGGGACAAAGGAATCAAACTTCCACCTACCCGTTATACACCCCGAACTCGTCAGTCCCTACCCGGCGTAAAGCCAAGGGCATTCCATGTATAAACCCGGAAATAGAAGATCCAATGAAAGGTGGAGGCTTATTTTGCATATCCCGCCAAATGAAGTTCCAAGCTACAGTGCTAAGCTATGACAAAATCACCATATCAAAACCATAGCCAACAAACCAAAAAGGTAGGCTATGCCAAATCCAAAATACCAAGACCATAGCCAACAAACCAAAAAGGTAGGCTATGTCAAATCCAAAATACCAAAACCATAGCCAACAAACCAAAAAGGTAGGCTATGTCAAATCCAAAATACCAAAACCATAGCCAGCAAACCAAAAAGGTAGGCTATACCAAATCCAAAATACCAAAACCATAGCCAACAAACCAAAAGGTAGGCTATACCAAATCCAAAATATCAAAACCATAGCCAGCAAACCAAAAAGGTAGGCTATGCCAAATCCAAAATACCAAAACCGTAGCCAGCAAACCAAAAAAGGTAGGCTATGTCAAATCCAAAGTACCAAAACCATAGCCAACAAACCAAAAAGGTAGGCTATGCCAAATCCAAAATATCAAAACCATAGCCAACAAACCAAAAAGGTAGGCTATGCCAAATCCAAAATATCAAAACCATAGCCAACAAACCAAAAAGGTAGGCTATGCCAAATCCAAAATACCAAAACCATAGCCAGCAAACCAAAAAGGTAGGCTATGTCAAATCCAAAATACCAAAACCATAGCCAACAAACCAAAAAGGTAGGCTATGTCAAATCCAAAATACCGAAACCAAGCAAACCACAAGAGATAGGCTATATCAAATCCAAATCCCAGTCATAGCCAGTAAACCACCAAGGTAGGACATATCAAAGCCAGTTCAAAACCCTGAAGTCCCACTGGCAAACCACCATGGTAGATGATGTCAAGCTTAAATCCAAGTCATACCGAAGCCATCAGGCAAGTTATACCCAATACAATTCCAAGTTTATTTCAGCAGGCATCAAGGCATATCATACCAGATTTCATCCAAAACTAAAACCAAAACCAAAATCAAAACCAAAACTAAGTCCAGAACCCAAATCAACCTACATCCTACATCCAAAATCCAAAAGCAAAATCAAAATCTCATATTCCATCCAGAATATCACAAAGATAAACTGACATGTCCATATCCAAATCCAAAAACAAACCCAATCTCAACTCCAATACAAATCCAAATGTGAATCCCTTATCCCTGCCCCAAGCCATCAAGGGTGGGCGGAATTCGAACCCAAAACCACAAATCCAAACCTAAAACTCCATGCCAAAGTCTATATCAATATCCAAAATTAAGCCTGAAACTAAAGTAAACCCAAATCTCATATCCATATTCAAACTCAAATCAAAATACCACAAAGGTAAACCACCACCCCTTCCACAATCAGACCATCATCCACTCCACATCCCAGATCACCATCCGTTTCAAAACCAGACCCTTACCCATTTGACCATCTGAACCAGCCAAATCTTCAATAAATAAAAAAAAAAAAAGGAGAAAGGGGTTGAAAATAGAGATACCCCGATGGACTTGAGAGTACAATCCCTTGTACTCTTAAGGGTAAAAAGATCAAAAGAATCCGGCTGAGGCGAAAACCCGAAAGGGCGCTTCAGGCAAAAATGGGCAACCCCTCAACGTGAAAACCCGAAAGGGCGCGTTGGAAAAAGCTAAAGGGGGCCAGTCTTGGTGAAAACCCGAAAGGGCGCTAAGGCTGGTAATGTAAAAAAAAAAAATGAAAAAACATGAATGAAATGAAAAGGAGGATTTCTCAGTCCTTCATTCATACATCCACAAAGTTATAAGTCACCACATTATAAACTTGCAGAGGGTGACATATACCACATCCAAAATAAAAAAGGAGATCAAGGCAACAAGCCCAATATACAAGTGTTATGCTGTGAAACAAAGGCAGGAAGGCTCCTTCCTCTCCAGCCGTTCAAATCCAGATCCCTTATCCCGGCACTAAGCCATCAAGGATGGGCGAAATTCAAATCTCAAAGCCAAATGATAAACACCGCTCCAGAGCCCATTCAAAACCAAGTCCAGGGCCAAATCATACCCGAATCTCATATCCATATTCAAATCCAAATCCAAATACCACAAAGGTGACTCAAGTCACCCAACTTACTCATACCCAAACCCAAATCCGCATCCAAATCCAAATTCCAAATTCAAATCCCAAATCCGAATTTCCAGTCATTGGCCAAATTCAAATCTCAAACCACATCCGAATACATCACTCATTCCACAACCAAACCCTTAGCCATTCAACTATCCAAGTCAGTCAAGTCCTCAACAGTCAAGTCAAAAAAAAAAAGAAGAGAAAAAGAAAGAAAAAAAGGGGGTTAAAAAATAGAGATACCCCGATGGACTTAAGTATACGGCTCATTGTATGCTTGAGGGTAAAAAGATCAAAAAATCCGGCTGAGGTGAAAACCTGAAAAGGCGCTTCAGGCAAAAATGGGTAACTCCTCAACGTGAAAACCCGAAAGGGCACGTTGGAAAAAGCTAAAGGGGGCCAGTCTTAGTGAAAACCCGAGAGGGCACTGGGATTGGTAATGTAAAAAAAAAGGAGATGAAAAAGAAAAGAAAAAAAAAGAACAAGAAAGGAGGAAAATGAAAAGGAGGACCGCCATTGTCCTTCACCTTGTATTTTACAAAGTCACAAGTCACTTTTTGTACAAACATACAAAGAGTGGTGATCGCTACATGAAAGTCAAAAAAAAAAGGGGGGGGCAAGATAATGAGCTCAGCATGTAAATGTCATACTGAAAAGCAGAGGCAGGAAGGCTTTTTCCTCTTCGGCTGTTCAACTTCCTTAACTTTGGAGGCTGTCGACTGGCGGAAGTTCCTTCCGTTTCTTACATAGGCAGTTTCTTCTTCAGAATCTATGGCCTCATCTCTAGCCTCCTGATTCAAAGAAGCTCGCGTACCAACCGGGCAATGTTCTCCTTCCCGACAACCATGCTCAACACCATCGTCACTCGCAGCATCGCCTACTTGAAAGGCAGAATAAGCTTGAAACTCCAAAAAAAGGGCTCCCTGCATCTCCCCAAAAGTGGAAAGAGAGGATTAGCCACAAATACAGAATATGAATCCATCATCCCCCAAAGAAGAGTTGATCACAGAAGATCTAGTCACCTGAATACAAGGAAGGAAAGTCAATATCAGAAAAGAAAACATCATCTTTAAAGATTGTATATGAGCTCAGTAAAGGAAGTCACCTGCAGGAGTTGATTCCATGGCAGAATATTCCTTGGCAGGCATTGGGATATAAGCCCCGACAGGAGCAGAAGAATACTGTTCCGTCGAGACCCTCAGCTCAGCAAATGCAGAGGCACCGTCATCCGTCACAGCTATCTCAAGAAAACAGACAGTCAGATGATGGTTTATTATCATCAATCTTCTCATGCTCCACTTCACAAAGGAGAGGAGAACCTCTAGGCAAAGAGGCATTGCCGCCCGAAGCAATCGGACCAGCACTTTTCCTCATATGTCTCGTCATCTGAGGTAGATAAGTCAAAAAGGGAAGAAAGGATAAGTGACAAATCAAGAAGAAGAATCATGAATGACATTGATGAGAGAAGAAAAGAAAAGAAAAGAAAGCCACCGCCAGATAAGGCGGAATCCGCCACCCCCCTTTTTTCCAGCTCTCTTGGGTCTGGAAGAAGAGGGAATATTCAAATGAGTTTCACCATTCCTGTCTCCAACAACTTCCGGAGCAAGGATGGTTGAGAATTCAAAACAGATACAAAAAAAGGAAGAAGAAAGATAGCCGCAAAACCAAGAAGGTTAGCCTCAGTACCGAATACCATGCCAAATCTCGGACAAAGCCAAGAAGACAAGATTCAAGAAAAAGATGTCAAATCCAATACAAGCAAATGCCAAAAAGGCAAAGCTCAGGAAAGTGATATCGGATCCAACTGCGAATCAAGTCAGAATCACAAGTCAAAAAAATCTCTCTCAAATCAAGTTGTTGAACAAAGTCAGAAAGACGAGTCTCACCAATTGAGTCCTCAATCAAATTCATAGTCAACAAAGCCAGAAAGGCAGATCTAAAAAAAAATCCCTGAGATGAAATCCAGAAGGCAAAGACCCAGGTGAAGAAAGCCAAAGTCAGTTCTGAGTAAATCCAAGGAAGCGGAGCTGATCGCTCAGCACAAGAAGCATGACAAAGTCGATCGTTGCCCGAGGTTGTCGACTTCACAGTGCAAGTGCTTCCGATTCAAGTTCATTGTCAAGTCATGAAGATCAGAAGCAGAGCTCAAAGATTGCACGGGACGTCCTCCTCCGCCTTCGGCGTCGGCACACTTCCCGTGGGGGGCATTTGTTGACATAAAAAATAAAATTTAGTGTCAATCCCCCCATTAATTTATTCCCAGAAATCCCCCTCCCCTAAACCAATGAAGGCACCATCGGTTAGGGGGTTTTTCCCCTAACCGATGGGGCTACCATCGGTTAAGGGGGTTTTTCCCCCTTAACCGATGGTGCTTCCATCGGTTGGAGGGGGAGACCCCTCCAACCGATGGTGCTTCCATCGGTTAGAGGGGAACTCCCCTCTAACCGATGGAAGTTCCATCGGTTAAGGGGAATCTCCCCCTCTAACCGATGGAACCCCCATCGGTTAGGGGGGATTCCCCTTTAACCGATGGATGTTCCATCGGTTAAGGGGTCCCCCTTTCAAAAAAAAAAAACATAAAACAAAAAAAAACAGAAAACAGAAAAATAAAGAAAACAAAAAAAAAACACAGAAAGACAGAAAACAGGAAAAACAAAAAATATAATAGAAAATAGAAAAAAAAAAAAAAAAAAAAGGGCCTAACCGATGGAACCCCCATCGGTTAGAGGGCCTTTAACCCTCTAACCGATGGGAGTCTCATCGGTTAGAGAGTTTTTTTCCTTTAACCGATGAGAGTCTCATCGGTTAGCTTTAACCGATGAGAGTCTCATCGGTTAGAGGGAATTTTCCCTCTAACCGATGGAACTCTCATCGGTTTAAACCCCCCACCCATGCGATGTAAGGGGGGGCCTTCCCCTATAAAAGGCACCCCCATCCCCCATGAAAAACCTCTCCGACCCCGGCTTGAAAAGCTCTCGGACCCCTGGCTTGGAAAATCTCCTCGGTTCCCCTCGGCTCCCGGCTTCCATTCTCCCGGATCCCCCATTCTCCATGTAAAAGCCCCCCGGCTCTTTAGCCCTCCTCTTTCAAAGTGGAAGGAAATAGAAATTTTCAAATCCATTCTCAATCTCATTTCCTTGTGAGCTAAGGTACGGCATCGGCAAACTTCATCGGCTAAAAGTCCGCAATAGCGGCACTGGCCCTCACGGGCTATAGGTTCTAAATACCATCCATTACGGACATATGGTATTTTAGATACCTTTGTTATTTATGCCACCTCCCATCGAGTTTTAAACTCTCCGGGATGGTGTGTTTGTGCTATATGCATATGTTTCTTAGAGGAGACTCTGCCCAAGTGGAGATTCTGCTCGAGAACATATTCATATATTCACAGATTCGTCTTTTATATGTGTGTTTCTTAGAGGAAACTCTGCCCAAGCAGAGATTCAACCTAAGAACATATCTATAAATTTCAAATCTGTGTTTATATCTATATGTTTCTTAGAGGAGATTCTGCCCAAGGGAAGATTCTACCCAAGAACATATTTGTATATTCACAAATTGGTATTTTTATACGCATGTTTCCTAGAGAGAACTCTGCCCAAGTGGAGATTCCGCCTAAGAACATACCTATAAAACTCAAATTTGTGCCTATACACATGTTTCTTGGAAGGAAGCTCTGCCCATGTCAGAGTTTTCCCTCTAAAAACATATCAATATAATCACAAACTTTGTATTTATATACATGTGTTCCCAAGAGGAAACTCTGCCCAAATAGAGTCTCCGACTACGGATATGTTTATATAATTATAAATTCGCAACTATATGCGTATGCCTCTCAAAAAGGATTCTGCATATGCAGATGGTACCTTTTACCGGACATTCCACTCAAAAGGGAATACCGGTGAGAAAATATGCGTAAACTGCAAATTTATGATTATACACACATACCTTTTTTTTTTAAGGGCAAAATCCCTCCGGATAAAGGTTCTCCGGGGACACATGGATATAAGTACATATTCATATGCATATATCTTCGTGAGGGCATTCCGCATAAGTGGAAACTCTGCCAAAATAAATTTATGAAAATTGTGATACTATACACACATCCAAAGAAAAAGAGGACAGGACCCGAACTGTGACAGGACCCGAACTGTGACAGGACCCGAACTGTGACAGGACCTGAACTGTGATGGGACCCGAACTGTGCTCAGATACTCCCAAGAGCAGCATGAATGTATACTCACAAGAACTGTGTTCATATGGACAGTTTCCAGAAAGGAACTTCAAATTGACAAGAACGTCCATGGAGATATGTGCATACGTTCTCCGAAAATCATACTCATACAAGTAAAAAAAATGAATGATGAATGAATGAAACGATGAACAAGGAGAAATGAAATTCTGCCTCAATTCGGACTTCTTTTAAAAAGAAGGATGTTGTAAAAGAATATCATGTCATAAAAGAAAAGGGGATTGATGTAGCAACTCTTCTAAATGCTACTTCTAATCACGACTTCCCTCAAGTTCAGAATCAAATGAACGGGTATATGCCCGTCTGCAATAATAATCCTCAGGTTTTCCAAATAAAACCTTCAAACAACATCTTTCTCAAAAAAAAGAGAGAGGAGGGAGACCCCAAATGGGTTCACGGAAATATACCCGTTCCCTTCTTAAAAGTCATATCTCGAGCTCCACAAAGGGCAGTCTTTTCAAAATTAAACACTCAAAGCAAAAAGTATTTCAAAATAACCAAAAGAAAATGATGCATCATGCCCAGGATTTTCTAAAAAAATGTGTATTCTCTCATCCCTTTTTGCTATGAATGGTATTCGGGTTAAAACTGATGTTAAATAACACCAAGAGTCTTAACTCGATGTAAATGTAACATCGATTTCGATCGATGGAGACAGAGGTCCAGCACATGCTACCCCAATCATCTGATGAGTATAGATACGGGACTCAAGGAGTTCAGATAAAAAACGGCGCACCCTAGTCGCCCGTCACACGGGCATCCCCGTCCATTTCATGGACAACCCTAGTCGCCCGTCACACGGGCATCCCCGTCCATTTCATGGACAACCCAGTCGTCCGTCACACGGACACCTCTGTCCATTTCATGGACACCCAATATTTCTCTTCCGCATTGCGCGGATTTGTTTCTGTCTATTAGACAAACTGGCACGCCCCGCAAAATTCAAAGCATGTGAAATGAATATGCATAAACCTCCCTCAAATGAAATCAAAACAAAACCAAAACCAAATGGTTGGTGTTCCCACGCCGATGATACCCCGCGTGTGGTTCACCAACCCTATCTCCATCCCGTGTCAACAGCCGCGAAGAAAAAGATCCGTGAAGTCTCACCTCAGCATGCACACTTGGTCTTGGATGTTGTTGAGGATAGATGGGACCGGAAGATGAGTAGAGATCTACATATGGCGGGTAAGGAAACAGTCCTTATTTCTGTAATGCACTTAATATTATTCTATGTTACAACTGATGATATTTTATACGTCAATTGCAGCATACTATCTCCACCCTGCATACCATTACGCACACGAGCTAGCATATGAGGATGACTTGACGGCTGCTTTTACAAGGGTTGTTGAGAGATTGTCAAGAAGTCTTGTGCTAGCGGCAGATGCCGTTGATGAGGCAAGTATAGGATTATCAACTTCCATCCAAAACAAATACTTGAATGTATGATGATCAATTTAATAAATGCAGATGAAGAGTTTTCGGGAGGCCATTGGGACCTTTGCTGAGCCATCTGCCATTGCTGGTCGGGAGCATGTAGAGGGCGGTAATATGCTTCCCATTACATTTTTTATCATTGCAACTTGATGGTTGAGGTCTGATTGAGCTAATTGAATTTGGTTGCAGCTGATTAATGGTTCAACTTTGGGCATACTGCGCCAACATTAAGAAAAATTGCAGTGAAGATCTTATCGCAGACTTCCTCATCTAGTGGATGTAAGAGGAACTGGAGTACGTTTGCATTGATACACACCAAAGTGCGGAATAGATTGTCATATAGGCGCTTGGACCAATTGGTGTACGTGCACTACAATATGAGGTTGAGGGTCAAACATCTCACACAAGATCCAAAGCAGCGTGGGGAGGTGGAATATGATCCTGTTGATATTGGGTTCCTACGAGATGAAGAAGACCCAATGGTTTCATGGGTTGCACGAGCAACAACAGAGCGGGGGGAGTATGAGTTAGATGAGGAGGCAGATGATCCTGACGATCCACCTAGCCCTAACACTTTCCTAGCAAGGGCAGTAGCAGAAGCAACAGCAGAGGAGGGAGATCGTGGGAATGTAGGACAGCCATACTCCCCTCATTATGAGATGGATCCAGAGGCTGAGGTGGATCTTCTTGGGGAGATAGAACTGGAGCTTCATGAGCGCAGAGGAGGTGGGCGAGTAATTTCTTTCTTTCATCTTACATATTTTATCAATTACATTTGTGCTAATGTATCATGTTGGGGGCTATTGCAGGTGGAGGAAATGGTGATGATGATGATGATTTTGAGAGGTTAATGGAAGGCCTCCCCCGCACACAATCTAGAAGGAGAGGGTCATCTACCCAGATGCCCCTCCCTCACAATCTACAAGGGCTCACACATCATCTCAATTGGCAAAAGGGAAGCAAATAGCAACAGAATCCCGCCGAAAAAAAACTGGTGCAACAGAGTCCCGGCCAAGTAAAGGAGTTGTTATACGAGAGCCACCTCCTCCCCCAGTACAAAAAAAGAAGGGTTGGTTTTCTAGTTGGGGATCCAAGAAAGGCAAGAAAGCTGCTACCATTGTTGAAGACCCACTTGACATTGCCGATGCAGAAACTTTGGATCCAAATGCAGAGGATGGGACACCGTCTCCGTTGGATTCACCCCGATTGCCCAATAGCGCCTCCCATGATTCGATGACTACTGGTAGGTCATCATTTTGTATTGCACATTACATCAAATGTATTTGTATTTGTGCTAACCTATCTTAAAATTAGATTGCATTTGCTGGTGGTTCTTCTTCAGATGTTGGATGTGACAATGGTGGTAACGGTGGAGGTGGAGGTGGTGACGGTGGTCAGGGAGGAGGAGATGGTGACGATGATCAAGGAGAAAGAGGTGGTGGGATGGAATTCACAGAGGAGCAATTTTATGGGGGTGCAACACAAGATAGTAGTCATGGTGCCCCAATACGGTACAATAGAAGGCAGAAGTTTAGACCTGGCAGTCAAGCAAGAGGTTCACCAGTGGATTCCCATAGCTATGACACTATGATATCAGACTTTGAGAGGATGAGTACACAAGAGTCTGTTGGATCCTATGGCGGCCATAGCTATCACCCCGAGTCCACTAGCACAGACTACTCTAGTGGGTACGGACCGTACAGTGGGTACACTGCCACAGCAGGCTACCTTGGTCCATCTCTATATATGTATCATCCTCCTGCATTTTCTGTTCATGTTCCAGTTCAAGTTTTTGCTCCTGTGGAGGATGTACAGATGGCCACAACTGAATGTAATCCGTCCCGACAGCCAAGTGTGGGACCATTATCTAAGTCAGTTTCGTCAGAGATACTATACCATGATGACATGGGATGAGTATCGTAGTTTTGTGTCTCGAACAAAAGGTCATCACCTTATTGGAGAGCTTCCCTCAGAGTCAGATGAGTCAGAATCCGTGCTTATCCAATCCCAATGGAATGCATACGATCCATATCAACAAGGGCATTGGGGATATTAGAGTAAGTCATTGTATTCTGTATTGGAATTCAGAGTTTGATTGTTGTATTTACTTTGTGCAATGTAAATATCTTTCTATTAATGAGTTTCAATTTGTTTTCACGTCTAATACATTTTTTTATTGAAAATACATATGTATAGCAATTACATGATATTAATGTCATAGAATATGATGAAACACATTTACAAGAGGCCTAAACCAGACAATTATATAAAAAAAGGCCAGATTCAAGGGAATCGGCCAAGAAATGGGCCAGAGCCATGGTTCTAGCCGAATCCATGCGAATCGAACCGATTCAGGCGAATCGGATCGAATCAGGCACAACCCGATTCGACCCAAATCGGCGATGCGCCAAACCTTGGTCTGTGCTAGTGGACTCGGGGTGATAGCTATGGCCACCATAGGATCCAACAGACTCTTGTGTACTCATCCTCTCGAAGTCTGATATCATAGTGTCATAGCTATGGGAATCCACTGGACTACCTCCTCCACGACCGCCAGGTCTAAACTTCTGCCTTCTATTGTACCGCATTGAGGCACTATGACTAGTATCTTGGGTTGCACCCTGAAAAAATTGCTCCTCTGTGAATGCCAACCCACCACCTCCTCCTCCCTGACCACTGTCACTATCTCCTCCTCCCTGACCACCGTCACCACCTCTACCTCCACCTCCACCGATACCACCACCGTCACCTCCAGCATCTGAAGAAGAACCACCAGCAAATGCAATATAATTTTAAGATAGGTTAGCACAAATACAAATACATTTGAGGTAATGTGCAATAGAAAATGATGACCTACCAGTAGTCATCGAATCATGGGAGGCGCTATTGGGCAATCGGGGTGAATCCAACGGAGACGGTGTGTCACAATCTGCATTTGGATCCAAAGTCTCTGCATCGGCAATGTCAAGTAGATCTTCAACAAGGGTAGCACATTTCTTGTCTTTCTTGGATCCCCAACCAGAAAACCAACTCTTCTTTTTTTGTACTGGGGAGGAGGTGGCTCTCGTATAACAACTCCTTTAGTTGGCCGGGACTCTGTTGCACCAGTTTTTTTTCGGCGGGATTCTTGAGCTATTTGCATCCCTTTTGCCAATTGAGATGATGTGGGAACCCTCGTAGATTGTGAGGGAGGGGCATCCTGGGTAGATGACCCTCTCCTTCTAGATTGTGTGCGGGGGAGGCCTTCCATTAACCTCTCAAAATGATCATCATCATCATCACCATGTCCTACACCTGCAATAGCCCCCAACATGATACATTAGCACAAATGCAATTGATAAAATATGTAAGATGAAAGAAAGAAATTACTCTCCCACCTATAGTACGCTCAACATGCTCTAGTTCTATGCCCCCAAGAGGATCCACCTCAGCCTCTGGATCCATCTCATAACGAGGGGAGTATGGCTGTCCCACATTCCCACGATCTCCCTCCTCCTCTGCTGTTACTTCTGCTACTGCCCTTGCCAGGAAAGTGTTAGGGCGAGGTGGATCTTCAAGATCATCTGCCTTCTCATCTAACTCATACTCCCCCCGCTCTGTTGTTGCTCGTGCAACCCATGCAACCATTGGGTCTTCTTCATCTCGTAGGAACCCAATGTCAACAGGATCCCACTCTACGTCCCCACGTTGCTTTGGATCTTCTGTTAGATGTTTGACCCTCAACCTCATATTGTAGTAGACGTACACCAATTGGTCCAAGCGCCTATATGACAATCGATTCCGCACTTTGGTGTGTATCAATGCAAACGTACTCCAGTTCCTCTCACATCCACTAGATGAGAAAGTCTGCGATAAGATCTTCACTGCAACTTTTCTCAATGTTGGTGCAGTATGCCCAAAGTTGAACCACCAATCAGCTGCAACCAAATTCAATTAAGTCAATCAGTCCTCAACCATCAAGTTGCAATGACAAAAAATGGAAGGGGAAGCATATTACCGCCCTCTACACGCTCTCGACCAGCAATGGCAGATGGCTCAGCAAAGCCCCCAATAGCCTCCCGAAAGCTCTTCATCTGTATTTATTAAATTGATCATCATACATATGAAATTCAAGTATTTGTTTGGATAGAAGTTGATAATCCTATACTTGCCTCATCAATGGCATCTGCCGCTTGCACAGGACTTCTTAACAATCTTTCAACAACCCTTGTAAAAGTAGCCGTCAAGTCATCCTCATATGCCAGCTCGTGTGCATAATGGTATGCAGGGTGGAGATAATATGCTGCAATTGACGTATAAAATATCAATGGTTGTAAAATACATTAATACTTAGTGCATTACAAATATATGAACAATTTCCTTACCCGCCATATGTAGATCTCTACTCATCTGCCGGTCCCATCTATCCTCAACAACATCTAGGACCAAGTGTGCATACCGAGGTGAGACATCACGGATCTTCTTCTTTGCGGCTTCAAACTTTGCGTACACCAATCCAATAGAAGGTTTCCTATCCCCATCAACCACCCTCAATACCTCATATAGAGGTTCAATGATCTGAACCAGCTTGAACACCTGATCTCAAAAATTTGAGCTGTTGATGATGCCTTCCACCTCTTTTCCATCCGCTGTTCAACCAAAATTGCTTTGCAACCATTTATCACCCCTGAACATGCGTTTCAATCCATCTTTGTGCTTCAATAGGCTTTGTAATGCCACAAAATTTGTTGCAAAGCGGGTGACAGCCGGCCTCAACAACTCTCCACCAGTAGACTCTCTCAAACATGATGATTGTAGATGAAGCGTGTAATCTTCTGCCCTGCATCCACCACCATTTTCACAGGTTGCAGTGTCTCAATCTCTTTCAGCATTAAATCAACACAGTGGGCAGCACATGGGGTCCAGTAAAGATGAGGATAAATCTTCATCAACTCCTCCCCTGCTTTTTTGTAGGCAGATCCATTATCCGTCACCACCTGCACAATGTATTGCTCACCAATCTCCTCAACAACCTCCCGCATCAAACTCAAAATGTATTCATAGTTGTGTACTCTATCGGATGCGTCAACAGATTTGTGATAGAAGACTTGTCTATCACAATACACGAGGAAGTTGATCAGGCTGCTCCTGGTGATGCCCGACTAACCATCACACATCAATGTGACACCATACTTCTCCCATTTCTTCTTAAAACTGTCAATATAAGACTTGATCTCATTAACTTTATCCTGAAGATATTTCCCAGCCAAGTCCCTAGCTGTAGGAGGCTGCACATGTAGCCCTCCATGTTGAACCTCCTGTATTGCAGTTTTGTAATAAGAACTGTTTGCTGCATTGAATGGTAACCCTGTATGGTGCCACCACTTTGCAATTGGTCGACCGACCTTGTATTTCGGCCCCTACTGGTTGTATGCATCCTCAATCCTAGTCTGCTTGCCATGCTCCCTAGGATACACATAAGGGTCCACGTCCTCTATTTGCACACATGTGGGTCTCTTGCTATGCCTTCCTTGTTCTGATAGTTGTGTTTGTGTGGGAGGGGGCCGAGTGAAATAATCCCCCAAATTTGAAAATCGACGGGACTGAGTTCCGCCAGCGCCCCCTACCGCTGAGCCACTGCCACTGCCACTGCCAACCTCATGTTGAGCTCCCTGAAAACTTACTCTGTGGGCTACCCTTTGTTCACCTTCCCATGCCTCGGCCCTGCTCTGTGCTCTGGCTCGCCTTTCCTGCACATCAGCATCAGGCACATATTCTACATACATTTCTACTTCATCCTCAATGTCTTCATCTCGTTCCCTTCCTGATATGATCCTCTCTTGTATCTCCTTATCCGCCCTCTTTCTTGTTGTCTCTGCTCGAACATGTTTAAGGTGTTCAATCATAAGCTTCTTAACTTCACTTAGCACCATTTTACGACCCTGCACGTCATAGTAGCCTGCTAGTCGACCACCTACAAGGTGCTTCTTTAAACGGGAGACGCCACCTCCTTGTCCCGTAAAGCTACAATAATTGCACTTAAAGTTGTGTCTACTGCCCAACATGATGTCATGCTGCCACCCAATATCATCAAAGCCCTTCTTCGGTGCCATCTAGAGAGAGAAATAAAAATTAAATATATTAACAGTAAATTAAGTAAAATTTCAGAATTTTAACACTAAAAGAAAGTGTTGTTATATGATAAATTTGTTCATAGACATGAATCACATGATCATACAAATACATTCACACCTCCATAGACATTTTCTGTAAATTCAAGTTTTATTTTTATTTTTTTAATTTTAAAATAATTATTAATTATGAGGGAACATAAATTATTTATAGCTCAACTTCTTATGGAATCAAGTTCTAACCATGATATAGAACTTATACAACACCTTCCTATCAATTTTTGGTCGTTCAAAATTTTTTAAGATTTTTTAATTTTTTATTCAGAAATTCATAAATTAGGAAAAATCTTCAAATCTACATGAAAAACTTGTAGATCTTGATGAGAAATGGTTGCAAGTGTACACCAATCACTTGCAACATCATTTCCCAACAAGATCTAAGCCATACACCAAGAAAAAAACAGAAAAATGAAGGAATATGGTGGTTACCTTCAAACCCCTGTAGAAACTCCAAAAAAAACTTGAAGAACAAGGCTTGAATGCCTCCAAATCCACCTCCAAATGGATGCAAACTCCCGTAGGAAGCCTCCACTTGTGGACTGGCATGCATATCTAGGGTTTTTTCTTGGAAAAAATTGAAAACGAGAGGGAGAAAGGGGAGTCCGGCCTGCTGCGCTGCAAATCGGGACTGTACAGTCCCTTTCGCAGCACATCGGTCGACACCCTTAAGGGTGTCGGCCGAATCGAACCCGATGCGCCAGTATCGGATCGGATTGTGGCGCATCGGGTTCGATTCGCCTGACTAACAGGATCCGGGCGCATTGACCCGAATCGCGCATCGGGACTGTACAGTCCCTTTCGCAGCACATCGGTCGACACCCTTAAGGGTGTCGGCCGAATCGAACCCGATGCGCCAGTATCGGATCGGATTGTGGCGCATCGGGTTCGATTCGCCTGACTAACAGGATCCGGGCGCATTGACCCGAATCGCGCATCGGGTTTCTTGTGTTCCGATGCGATTTGCCCGAATCGGCCGATTCGCTCCGATGCGCCAAACCCTGCCCTCGTCCTTGGAAGAACCCCCCCCCCCCACTCGGCCGCTCCAGCAAAAGCCTCCCTCCCCCATCCCTGGAAGAACCCCCCTCTGCGCCAACAGAACCCCCCCCCCACCCCCCCACCCCCTGCTCCAACAGAAAGGGACCTCCCCTGTGCAACAGAGCCCCCCACCCCTGCGCTCTGCCACGCCCCACCCCATGGTGGCAGCAGAAGCCCCTGTGCTGGAAGAAACCCCCCCCCCCCAACCCGGTTCCCAGAAGAACCCCCCCCCCTGCACTGGAAGAACCCCCACACCCCTGCTTTCTGCCCCCCCCCCTGCTTTCTGGGCCCCCCCCCAACCCGATTCCCAGAAAAAGCCCCCCCCACCCTTGCTTTCTGCACCCCACCCCCACACCTCTACTTTCTGTACCCCCCCCCCTCCCACCCACCCACCCACCCCTGCGCTATGCCCCGCCCCACCCCACAATGCCAGCAGAACCCCTCCCTCTTCCAAGAACAACCCCCATCCTAGTCGATTTTATAAATTTTAGATGTCTATTTTATAAATTTTAGATGTCTATATGTTAAATTTAGCATGTTTATTTTATGAATTCAGGATGTCTGAAACACAAGCATCTTCTGCGAGTGGTCTTAATGAAAAGTTGAAGTGGGATCAAACACGATTAACATACCTAACTAAATTATTGGTAGATCACCATCGTGCGAAACGTCATTGAACGCATGTTCGGAGTGTTAAAAGAAAGGTTTCGTATTTTTCGTCAACCATTAGAATATCCTCTTCATGTGTAATCGAAGATAATTATTGCTGCATGTACCTTGCTTAATTTTATCCGTGATCATAGAGGAGGAAAAGATGAAATTTGGATGCAAATTGAAAAAGAACATGGTGCAGACATTGACAGAGAAGTAGAAGAAAGACGTCAAGAAAGACTCAGATTTGAAGAACAACATCACATTCACAACGTCATCTTGGTAAAGAACTTCGGAATAGAATTGCATTGGAAATGTGGGAAGATTATGTAAACAGGCGACAGAGATGTTGAAGTTTGTAGACTACTTTAACATCATAGTTACTGAATTTGATGACGTATTAATAGTTATTTATTAGCAATTCTCTTTCATAAATGGTACAAAACTCCTTTTGAAATATTTTGGTCACTTTTACTATAAAAATAATAAAGTGAATAGTGTCTACCAAACAGGTCTACACAAATTTTAAAAATTATGTCAGTTCTGCCAAACAAATAGTAGCAATTTTCCTCAATTTTAAAATTTTAGTAAAAAATTGGCACACTATAATTTTATAATTAGAAAGAGCTTTTTTAAAAAATGTGCAACCAAACACCCTATTAGTTTAATTTTCTATGCAGATTGTGGCATGTGGATATTAAGAGTTGATGGGCATATTTTATTTCCACTGCAATGTTGTTCATTATTTGTGTATGTCTCAACATGTATCGCTATCATTGGGTATGTTCCCACTGTCAACATCTCTCTCCAACCCGACGTGGGTCAGTGTGATCGGACCAGACCAAGGAGGGGCATTACAACATGTACAGGCCCGGTGGTGCTGCCGCCATCGTGGGTTGACCGGCGATGTAGCATGCAAGGGCCAAGGTAGCTGATCGGTGATGGATGACCCACCGACTGAGCTTCCTGTCGCAGGAAGCACAGCCCAACAACACATCAAGGAGAGAAGGAGACATCGCACAGTGGAGACAGCAAAACATGGTGGCAAGATCCCCGGCCTATAAAGAGAAAACGAGAGGGAAAGAGAAATAGGAGGGAGGACTGATGTGTGAGAGAGAGTGCAAATGGGAGGGAGAGAGAAAGAATTGCAAGTAGAGAGGGAAAGGGAGATTGGAGGTGGAAAAAGAAAAGGAGAGGAAGAGGGCGTGACGGCATCGAGATAATCTCCCTCATAGGGAGATCGACATTAGCACTAAGGGAGGGACAAGACAGTGGCAACATAGTGGAAGAGTGGCAGTGTGCTGACCAGGAAGCCCATGGAAGGCAGGATCAAATAGGCCCAAAAATAGGCCAGGGACAATCCCGATCCGAATCGGACCAATTCCCAATCCGAATCGGCCAGAATCAACCAGAATAGGCCGGATTGGCCTGGATCGGTCATGGCCGATCTGATCTAGAATCGGCTGATCCCGATCCAGATCGGCTAATTCTGCCTTCCATGGGGAAGCATCACACCCCTTTGCCTAGTCCAGTTGAGCCTCCCTCGTAAAGGGCCCTGTAGAGAGAGAAGATGAGAGAGGAGAGGGGAGAGAGGGGAGGTGGCACCCCCAAGGCACCTCAAACCTCCCTTTTTCATTCCTTTTACATTCACTACTCGACCCCTAGGATACAGCCCCCTTCGATAAAGGTGGGAACAACCCTTTTCTTTTTGAGCCTCCTAGGCCCGAAACACCTAAGGCCCATGAGCCACATGTTAACCAAAGACCCAAACAGAAAATACATAAAAAAAAGGTATCTAATGTTGTGCAATTATTTTTGCAAACCTCTTACTTAAATGTTTTTGAATATGACAAAATCATCTCTTATTCGGGTAACAAAAAAATTCATCTAATTATAACCAAAAAGTCAAAATTACTAAAGACGTGTATACTATACTGTACAATTAGTGATAGACAATATGTGTTGACACACAAATACTTACCGGTCGACACATGCTTAACTACTACCAATAAAATTTTTCTCAGAGCACAATTTATACTATCTTGGAAGACTCTTGACTCCTGTAAAGTCGAAGTGAGACTATGACTTGTGAACAAATCACAACAGTCGAAGTCCAACTCCGACTCTTGAAAGTCAAAGTACGACTCCGACTTGTAAACAAATCATAATAGTCGAAATCCAACTCCGACTCTTAGAAGTCGTGAACAAATCACAATAGTCGAAGTCCGACTCCGACTTGTGGAAGTCGAAGTGAGACTCCGACTTGTGAACAAATCACAACAGTCGAAGTTCGACTACGACTCGTGGAAGTCGAAGTGAGACTCCGACTTGTGAACAAATCACAACAGTCGAAGTTCGACTCCGACTCGTGGAAGTCGAAGTGAGACTCCGACTTGCGATCAATTCACAAAAGTCGAAGTTCTACTACGACGCCTAGACAGTCGCAATTTGATATCTTGTGGACATATCTCATCAGTCGAAGTAACCAGTCGAAGTCTCATATCGAATAATGTTTTAAATTTATCGATTATACTTCTCATATCGATTATTATTTTAAATCTATCAATTGTACTTCTCATATCGATTACTATTTTAAAACATATCGATTATTGTTTTCATTATAACGATTGTACTTATCATATCGATTATCTTTATGTCTCACATCGATTATAGTTAAGTTGCACATCGATTGCCTTCACACATCGATTACAGTTAAGTTGCATATCGATTGTCTTTATCATATCGAATGTCCCTAGCACATTGACTACCGTCTCAAATCGATTATCTTTAATTATTTCGATTGTCTTTTGCATAACGATTGTCCTTGAAGAAATCAATCGATTGCTATGATGTTCCTATCGATTGTTGTTATGCTCTTATCGAATTCTTCTTTTCTCACATGATTTTTGAACTCCAACAAGTCCTGTTGAACATCTTGTTTATCTTGCTCTTTATATTCAAATTTATTATTTAAATGAGAACATACCTGGAGTATTGTATTTTAAGAATGTTCCTTGATAGTTGTCTGCCTTACAAGTCTTTTGTCAGTGTCCTTTAAATTGATAAGTTTCCAAGTTTTAAGATTAGACGTTTGCAGACACACTGCGCACCAAACAAGTGTCCAGTTCTCCTTTAAAGCTCACATACCCTCATATACTTTAAGGACAGTACTTTTCTCCAAAACAGTTAAATATCTTTTAGATGATCTGCTTTTTATTTTCATTGTCTAATATTTTATTCAATACAAGACTAACCATGAATAAGAGAAAAGACTTTGCATGGGTATGGTGTTTACAGACATTTATTGCAGCTATCAATAGGAGAGTGCAGCTATCCATATAGCCAAGAAGCCGTTCAAAAGACCCGAAGATAGACTTCTCAAGTTCCTTCTGTGTCACAAAGAATAAATTCAAATGGCTACATTCCAACGAATAGCTGAAGACTCTGAAGACTATATAAGAAACCAAAGTTTGGATGAACAAGTACAAGAGATACATATATAGAAATATAGACACACGCATACATAGAGACATAGATACATAGAAGTGTGATTTGAAAGGGAAAAAAAAAGTAAGAGTGATCTGTCAAAAGCAAAGCACTCCAAGCATTCAAGCTCTCAAGTCTTCAACCAGTCTGTCTTTGGGTGGATTAGAATTATCAGATCAATTCTTAGAACCTACTCTTGAATCAGAAAGAGAGAAGTGCCACAATTCTTCTTCCTTTAGATCTCTTTCTATTCATCTGTGCTTGCTCGTCTTCTGAGCAGCACTCAGTCTATAACATCTTTAAGTTGTAACCGGTAGGGGGTTTGTTCCCTGCGTGTTCCCCTTTGGTAGAAGGGAGGGCCTACTACGGTAGGAGGTTTATGCCTCTCTTTGAAGGGAAAACTTGTTAAGGAGCAAGTGGTTGTAATACCCCTCTTTGAAAGGAAGACCAAGTTTTCTTGGTGGTTAGTGAAAATCTCAAGGTGTGCTTGGGGACTAGACATAGGACTCCTAATTGAGAGGAGGTTCGAACCAAGATAAATCTCTTATGTATTGTTTGTGATTGTTTTCCGCCAAGTTACACTTGTTTCACACACAACACACAAAGTACTAACATATCTATTAAGTGTTCTTTCAGATCCAAATATTTTAATTTGTAGAGAATCCTATTCACCCCCCTCTAGGACATCTATAGCTCCATCTAGATCCAACACCTAATATCCCCAACAATCTACTAATAGGCCCAAATGAAATACATATATCTCTGGCCTAAAAAGAACACAACAAAAACCAAACACCGAATGGATCCAAACATACAAGGAAGGCCCGTGGCCCATGCTCCCACATCAAGTATGATGAGTGGAAGTAGAGAGAAAGAATGGGCTCCAAAGACTTAAGCTTGGATGAGACAAAAGTAAACTAACCAATTTTAATCACATGATAGTCGTGCAACTTTGTTCAAACTTTATGCATCTTATGTTATGTGTTTAAGAGCATCTTGAATGTTGGCAAGCAAGAGAGAGAGATATTCTCAAGAGTTTCATGGTTGGATCTATCATTAATAATCAGAAGCTATGGAGCTTGCTTGCTATAAGAGGGCCTTTACCACTCAACAGCATACTATCTGTCTTCTGTGTTATCTCAATTTCCCTTATTGATACATGATGATAATAATTATTCCTTTTGTGTCCTTCCTTCCTCTAAGGAGATTAGTAGGGTGGTATTCTTGATGTCTACAAATACTGCCCCTAACTGGCTCCACACATTTCTTTCACAGTCATAGTTTCTCACCTTAAGCCATTTTTGGCTCCTTGGGCATCTTTATCCTCCCATATAAAGTTTATGTATCTATAGATATACAATAAATCAATATTCATAAAAATGCAATAAAATAACATTATAATTAAAACAATAACTTAATATGAAAAATATTAAAAGCCCAGAAAATTAGGTTCCTTGGGCGTCTTTATCCACCCATATAAAGTTTATGTATCTATAGATATACAATAAATCAATATTCATAAAAATGCAATAAAATGACATTATAATTAAAACTATAACTTAATATGAAAAATATTAAAAGCACAGAAAATTAGATGAGGAATTTTTAACTATGGACTCTTCATCATCGTTACATTAGATTGTGGACATTGTCATAGTTATAGTCATTAGATTGTGAACAATCATAGTCTAATGACTAACATAGTTCATACTCTTAACAATAGTGAAAAATGTTAGAATGTGGAGCCTCTCTCCAGAAAGAAAATTTTATTTCTAATTGTAGATGGGAGATTTGGGGGTGGACAAACCTTAGATGGGGGCCATAAGACAAATGGCTTTGGTGAACATCCGAACTGGGAAAAAATGGGATTGGGACTTAGGGTTAAGGTAGGGAGCCTTTTTTACTTTTTTTTTTAATAAAGTTGGATCTCTCAAGGCACCCCCCCAAAGGCACGCAGGTGCACCAAGGCACTCGCCTGGGTCACCTTTTTGGGTGCCCAAAAGGCGGATCGCCTAGTCCTTGGCTGGGTGCCTTTCTGCCTAGGCACCCGCCTTGACAACTATGTTCACAGCTGCTGGGATATCATTGCTTCTGATGCCATTGCCGCTGCACAGAGTTTCCTTTTTTGTACCCACTATCTAGGATGTTTACTTCATCTATTTTTCTGGTTCCCCTTTTCTTGTTAATTGTGAAACAAGAGCACCATTTGTGAAAAAAAAATGTTTTCTCTGGTTCCTTTTTTTCTTCTTAAGATTGAGAATAGGGTTCTTGGTTCACCAAAGGAAATCCGACCTGGTGTCAGATCTAGGAACCAAGAAGGTGGAGTCTGAATGAAGTGTGGAAGAGGTTGATTAGGGAGCTCGGATGGTGGACCCAGTTAGTGTTGTCTCATTGGTGGATCAAGAAACCCTCGAGGGTCAACCTACAAAACAGCAAATCATCAAGCCCCCTAGCCGAGATTGAAGGAGATGTCCTCCGACGCTTAAGTCAGCCCAAGGTGATTACTGAATTGTTAAGCAATAATTAAATTTAAAGTGAAGGAGATTGTCCACCAAACCCAAGGGATACTAATGATTAATATAGAAGAAACCCAACAGCACCTTACAGGGGCTTCCGATATGGAAATAACCGGACCTAGCAGGGTGAAATGTGGCACTAATCTAGTGGTCTGAACTAGATACTGGGGCCCAAGCCAGTAAGTCCCCCCCTTGCCACATAGGGTGATAAGAGGTTGGAGGACCTAGAAACCAAGAATAAGCTGCAGAAGTAGGAACTACCCCTAAAGAACTGGTCTAAGTGGCAGGAGGCTGGTAAGGCCTACTACATGGTCCAAAGTGGGGAGGAGTGGAAGAAGTCGATAGACTATAGAGTACCATGGTGAGTTCGCTGACATAGGCTGGACTTCCTTTCTCTAAGGTTGGGAAGGTTTGCAGAGGGTGGCTACTATCCTGCATCTTGATACTGGCCTGAGCCTCAAGTATCTAGCTCAGAACTTTGGATTAGTGCCACATCTGCCTTACGAGGTCAGATTAGTTCCATATCAGAAATACCAATTTGGTACTCCCAGGTTTCTTCCACATACGTCATTAGTATCCCTTGGGTTTAAGGTAAGCAATATCTTTCACTTAAAGTTAATTACTGCTACACAATTAAGTAATCACCTTGGGCAGACTTAAGCATTGAAGGGCCCTCTCCCCCAACCTTGGGAGAGGAGGCTGACAAGTTGCTGTCTCCTAGAGGACTCTCCGACCTACCACTATCATAGCCTGAATTGGATCCACCATCTGAGCTCCCTAATGAATATCTTCAAGGCTTCTTCAATCTCCAGCTTCTCAATTCTCAGATCTGATGCCAAGTCGAGTCCCCCACAGTTGACCCAAGAGCTCTATTCCAGATCAAATAGAAAATGTGACTGCATTTATAAGTAAGCTGATCCAAAACCATGTCATAATTTTTGTTGGTTTAAATACCTTCTAGCTTCCTAGTTAATGGGCTGTGGGCACCTTACTCTTTTAGCCCATCATGTTCATATCCGTAACGGAAAAAAAATGAGGGGATTCATCTCAAGTAATAGACAATGGCAAATCATCCCAAAGTTTTGGGTTTGTTTATTCAAATCCTAAGTTGGGTCCTATTGATGATTTAAAGTGTCATAATCAATGTGCCAAGGTCCCGACATGGCAAGGTAACAGTCTATGCTCTGCAAGTGTCAACCTGATCCAACCTAATCTAGCCAATGACAATTAAAACAAGGTCACAAGTATTAAAACAGTGCCATCAAAACCATGCCCTAGTCCTATACAAAATTCAAAAAATCATGAAAATGTCAAAACAAAGTCTCAAAACAATGTGTATCTAACAAGCATGATGCACAACTTAAACATAAATAATGAAGGTCAACACATGAAGAGTGCTTGATGCGAAAGTGGGACTACAGACAACGCAAATTCGGCGATAACGACATCTTTATGGCTTGGCGAAGAGTTCCCACATTATTGATGTATTTACTTTAGTTATTTGAGTATTTGATTGTAAGAATAAGGCCCAAATGAGGCCCAATAGTGCATTTCCTATTTTCTGGTCATTTTCGGGTGCGAATTTTGCCCCATTTTTAAGTCTAAGGGTATTTTAGTCAAAAAAGGAATCAAAGTAGGCTTAGGGTTAGTCTAACTCCTATAAATAATCTTGTAATCTCTCTTTTGAGGGAATGAATGATTGAATACAGAAATTGTGAACCCCAGAGCGATGTAGCTCCTCCTTTCTCCAGTGGATTCGGTTTTCTCTCTTCTCTCCCGGTGGATTCCGGCTTCTCTTCCTCCTTCTTCACCTCCTCTTTTCTGTCCCGCATCAGTGCTTACCTTTTGTTGACCCCCACATTCCAGCAAAATGCATTACTGATTACCCATTGACTATGTTACATAGAAGAAATGAACAAAGTCTACTCCAATTAGTGGGTGGTATGAGCAAGAAAATTGTAGAAAATAAGAGAAAAAGTTATTACCGACTGACAGAACAATCATTACTCCTTATTAAGGAAATGTGGCTGAATCATTAAGGTTTATTAAATTTAATCTAAGATAAAGAAAAATTTCTCCATATGACTTCATCATTTACTCTCTTCTTCATTTTAGTTTGTCAGATAGATTTCTCCAAGGCTTCAGCCACATGCTCATTATAAGTGATGGACAATGAACATTCATCAGCAATCTATAATCTAGCAGGTTGCCATGTTGCTGCCTATGCTAATTCACTAGTACAAACACTTTCTTTTCTGGCTTTTTTTGGAATACAATGTGAGAAAGTTTTAAAAAATTTAACTTGGGAATGGGGGTTTTGCAATTTAGATTGAGAAAGAAACTGAGAAAAAGAGCAATAGTGGGGCAACTTGGGCTTAGTAGGACTGGGCAAAAAGGAAAGTGACGGGAACAATTATGAGGAGGATCTGTATATACTCTTCTATTTTTAATACAATTCATTATTACCTACCAAAAAAAGTGAGGAGAACACTTAAGGCTTAGGAGGGATCAAATGGAGCTATTCATTCATAGATGTCAAGACTTGTCATCGCCATTGCCAAATGCCAAAGGGGAACAATTTTGGTCTTAGATGGGTCAAATTAGGGTAAAGCTCGCTGCCCCCTATCTGACTAAGAGATTGGATTTGCAGGTGCAGATGAAGAAGAATGCTGGAGCTGGATAATAGCTCCTTCCCCTTAGGACCTGCCACTGCTTAACTGAGTACTAATTGGAGCTCGTGTCCATGGCATGAAGTGACTGAGGCGACCAAGGGGTCACCTGAAGCCTCAAATGCCTAGACAATTGCCTGAGGCATTTGAGGCAACAAATTAAAAAAATAAAAAAGATAGGCATATTTTGTACATAAATATATGCTATTTTATTCACAAAATAACTAAAATACATATATAAAAACCAATAAACTGCCTACATTTATTCATTCAACCATGCCAAGACTAGTTTTCGGGGATCTGGGTGAGAAAAATGGTCCAACATGACTGCCTTTGGCAACCTGGTCAACCACCAATAATCACGAGGTGATTTGGGCCAAAGTGAGGCGACCTAGGGTCACCTCACAGAGCCTCATGGCCTAGGTGATTGCTTTCATCACTTTCAATAACATAGGGTCCATGAGTGGTGCTACTGCTGTTGAATCATATATTTGAAGGCCCATCTTAATCTTGTGGGACATACTTCGATGAAACGATAGGTTATGATCCATGTGTTGTTTGATAAGCATCTTTCTTCTTTCAAAATAAAGTTTATTTGGCTTTGTGTGGAGCAAAAGTGCTCCATCTTAAGCAGGCACCACCCAGTCTTTCAGCCAGATCCCCTTGAAAAATGTGCAAGTGGGTCTCCCTGCATGCAGCGCATGCCATTCAAAGTGGCCCAGCCCCGCACTCATTCGCAAACCCTGTAGTCAAATTGAAATTGCTTGGCCCCTGCACTTCAAACAGTAGGCGAGCCTTTCAGCTTGTACGGCTCACACTCTGAGATTTTCATGACACCTCCATTTTGAGCTGGGAGAAGCTCGAAAAATCCCAGCGCCAACCCATCTACTGGAATCTCCCATCTTACAACCTTGCTTATATGGCAAGAAAACTGAGCATCCTCAGGGTGCAGAGCAAAATATAGAAGAAAGCCTATGGTCAGTGGAGAAAGCACCAAAACACCAGAAAAACTGCTAGCTGTTTAGGAATGACAAGAAATGACTAGCCAACATACCCAGTGCCTCAAAGGAAAATGGTTAGACTATGTGCCAAGCAGCTAGAAAAACTAATCATTTGCTAGCTGTTGAAGTATAATCAGCCTGATCTAAACTGATTCAGGGCTAATCCTTAAGCAGATCAGCCAATCTGGCCTGGGAATAGAGAATTTAAGGGGCAAGATCAGATGAAAGTGGACTAAAATTCATGAGGCATGCTTTAATCACACTTGCCTTCCAGCAGATTATGAAAGCAAAAAAACATAATACAAACAACTCTCAGTCACTCTAGTTCAAGGAACAACCTTGTTAACATCTACCTAATGACCACAAGGCAAGCAGATCCAACATTTAATCTCTTGTCCAGTCTCTCAAGTATGCAGATATATTTTATATAACTAACCAAAAGAGAAAAGAAAAGATGACATGTGATTCAACCAATTGACCAGACATTAGACAACAAGATGTGGGTAATAGCATGATTGACATAAAAGAAAAACTGTTAATTATTATGAGAATGTGAAAATAGCAAATTCATTGCCAAAGTATGATCTCAACTCTTTGGGGGAAAAAAGGGCATTTTGTTGTAAAAGAGTTGTACATATTAGGATATGTAAACCAATAAGTGCACCAAAGCAAAGAAAAAATGGAAAAAACACCAAGTGTTTATGTTTTCTTTCAATTAAGTAGGAAAAATATACCTCATTAAGTTTTTCAGCATCTTTCATCTTCTCCAACATCATACGCTCAATCAATGACTTATTTTCTGCCTCAGTGTGTCTAGCTTTTAATATTAGCTCTTCAAGTTTTACTCTAAGT
The DNA here is from genome assembly GCA_014218235.1 of Colocasia esculenta. Lineage (NCBI taxonomy): Eukaryota > Viridiplantae > Streptophyta > Magnoliopsida > Alismatales > Araceae > Colocasia > Colocasia esculenta. The sequence goes on along the minus strand of CM024754.1, from coordinate 71,689,866 downwards.
GCCTGATTCTCACTTAGTGCAAGATCCAACGCTTCTATCTTCTCGTCTAAGTTCTCCCTTAGCTTGGAGTTTTCCTCCCTAAAGAATTATTCTTCAGTTCGCCAAAATTATTCAAAACTATCTTATCCAAAATGACATATATCTCAATAGCAATGAAACAGATTAAACCTTGCTTGTGTGATTTCACTTTGCAATTCTGTCACTGCTGCTTCTTTTTCTTGAAGAAGGGCCTTTGCTGCCCTACATTCTGAAACTTCGGCTACAAGCTGTTCAGATAACCGTGATTGGGCTTTGTAACATTGTTGCAGTTCCAATTCAAGATTTTCTGCCTTTTCTTTCCATTCCAAGCCCTATAAAGGTTTTTTTACAGATGAGAATCAAGGATCTTAAAGGAATAGAATGACAGATGAAAAACATAGCTAACGAAAAGAAAAAGAAACATGGTATTGACAAGATAGTTAACAACTTGACGGCAAGTGCAAGCAGATGCACAAGCCAAAAAGGCACAACAGGGATAGGCAGAGAGGAAGAGCCTGGTTAAAGAGCTAATTCACATTATTTATTCATCAAGGAATAGTTTCTAGAAATTCATCATGCTAAGATTTTGTCACCAGAGAGATAGAGAAGGCTGCTATGTGAATGGGATTTGGGATATTGAGAGCTAGAAATAACTATTAACACAAAGTATTCACATTGTACTGGTAAAAGATAGTTACCACAGATTCAATAGCGTGCAAGTTTAATGGTAAAAGGCAGAAAAAAAATATGAAAAAAAAAATCAAACCCTTAAATCTCAAGTCAGCTTCTGGTTTCTTGTTCATGATAGTCCGACTTGTCAGTCCCAACAGAATTCATTGCCCGCCAGTTTCAATAAAAAGGGACGTAGTTTTAAAGGTAGCTTGTGGCAACAATAACTAGGCAGAAAAATCGCCCTATACACGGAAGAAGTTGTAGATATATAGTGAGCAATTAAAGTTGATCAACAAGAATTGCTGTGGTACAAATTATAATATGAGCCTGTTATTTGGTGGATGCTCCTATTTACAGTATAAAGCATGTCGGGGCATGTGAGACGCAGCACAACAATTCGGGCAAACAATTTCAAAGCAAGAAACTTAAAATTTGTTCAGCTTATTCGCCTGTGAGTTCATGTCTGCGCGAGGGGGGGGGGGGGGGGGGGGGGGGGGGGGTTGTGGAGGAGAGAATGGACCTGGGAAGCAAAGGGGCCCCGCTGAAGGGCGAGGATGGCCGGCGCGTGGGCGCCCTCCTCGAGCAAATGTCGCCTACAGAGGGCTCTGATGGCGCGCTTTATCGCCGCCCTTCCTGCCTCCTCTTCGTCCTCTCTTCTCCTCGTCCTGCAGAGGACCGACCCCGTACGCAACACACACCACCGCCATTACAATCGGACGGAAGGAAGCCCTCCCAAAATCACATATACAGCATAATAAGAGGGGGATTTCGGGGGGGTAGAAAATCTGTGGAAAGAGAAGAATATAGACAATATCGTTACATGGAAGGAAGGAGGAGATTCCTCCTGCTCGATCGCGTAGTCTCAGCTGCTGTTTTCGCTGCGCTATTCCTCCGGAGAGAGAGAGAATGGAGAAGACGGCTTCGCGGCGGGAGAGGGGTAGAATTATTTGTTAATAATAATAATAATAAAGAGAGAAGCCGGCGCTCGCTTGCTTGTCGTCGAGGGTATAACAACTGGATTTGTCGCCGATCGAACGGATTTGACGAACGATCCGATGCATGTTCCCCGCCGGACAAGAAGAGCGCAGACAGACGACCGATTTTGTCAACTATCCGATCGGGATGATGGCCCGTTGGGCTCTTACCGGTTCGGATCTAAACAGGGATCTGCTTCCAATATACATTTAATTAACAAAAAAGCTATTTAACAATAATTCACTCATTCGATGCGAGTTTTGAGTTTAAATGTCATTTTAAAAACTCATACTTCCTCTGTTTGTAGATCGATTGGACATGGGGTGGGAAAGGGGGTTCCGAATTCAAACTCAGATGGGTGGCGTGGGTGTTGCCACTTGCCGGTGACTTTGGCCATTAGCTTATCAACTAAAAAAAAACTCACATCCATAACCTATATATATAAGAAGGGACACTTCATTTTTCGTCCGGCTCAACCTTTGTTAGCCCGGTTCACTCTTTAATTTTTTCTTCAATTTTCTTCACTCTTTAATTTGTCCTCCTATTATTTTCTTCTGTCAAGCGAAACGTACAAATTTCACTCTTTAATTTTTCCTTCAATCTTCTTCTGTTAGATAATGAGCTCGGTTCAATTTTTAATTTGTCCTACTACTTTCTTCTCTCATGTAACGTATAGGACTAAAATGTACAAATCTCATTGTAACATCTCAATTTTCTTAAATATTTGGTCAATTAAGAAATTTATTTTTTTATTCATGATAGCGTTTGTGTTTAATTGAGTTTATCTCACATTGTCATTACCAAATAGCCCTTAAGGATGAGTACACATAAGTTCACATAAAATTACAACTTAAATAAATACGGTTGTATGGATAGAATGGATTAAAAGAAAATTGTATTATATAAATGTATATATATATATTATATAATTATATCTTTGATTACGTAACAGATTTACTGTTCATCTATTGTTCACTTACGTAATGAGGATTACGTATCAACTCCTATTACATGTTAACCACGGGGAAGATCTGAATTACATGGTTAAAATCTATCGAATGTGGCCATCCGAGAGATCCCCATCATCCACCTGTCAAGGAATTCACGCACACCTCTAGTAGGATAAATTCTATATATACATACCCATGTTGATCCTTATCAAAACCTGGATTGCTTGCTGCTGCTATCACCAAGGCTGCGAAGAAAGAGGAAGGAGGGGTGCAGGGCGCTACGAAGTACTTCGTGAAGGGAAGAAGCTTTGAAGCTCTGTTCATTCTCTATTCTGAGTCATCTTATCGAATAGGAACTTTGTCTTCTCTTTTCCCTTACTGCTTGTGCTAACTTTCTTTTCCCTTTCTCGCTTGTGCTACTCTTTTTTTCCCTTACCACTTGTGCGACTCTCTTTTTTTTTCTTACCGCTTGTACTACTTCTTTTTCCGTCTTGCTTGTGCTACTCTCTTTTCCCTTCTCGCTTGAGCTACTCTTCAAGTGCCTTCTGAATGCTAGTTCTTGTTAGAGGAGATCCTTTTTGTATCAGGTCACAGCTTTAGGCTCTCCTCTAAACTCTCATTTACCACTGCAAAGAAAGTCTGTAACACCACCGGAATCGCCCTTTTGGACGACCGATGCTACCATTCCGGTCGATCAATCCTACCATTCCAGTCGACTAATTTCACTCCGAAAGGAAGAGATCTTATGAGACAGACACAAAAAGAGATAATAAAATGATCATGTGAACCAACTGTAATCACTGCATGAAGATAATCGATGTTTATAAAGGTAATTGATATATATATATATAAAGGACAATCGATGTTTAAAGACAATCGAGGTTTATAAAGACAATCGATGTTTTACCGATGTTTAATGGCAATCGATGTGAGACTTCAACTAATCAAGACAAAAACAAGCATGACGAAGTGTCAGTTTCAGATATGACGAAGTGTAACTTCGGATATGACGAAGTAGGATTTCGACTAATTAAGACAAAAACAAACATGACGAAGTGCTAACTTTAAATATGACAAAGTGTATCTTCGGATATGACGAAGTGAACTTTGGATATGACCAAGTAGGACTTCGACTGATCATGACAAAAACAAACATGACGAAATGCTAACTTTGGATATGACGAAGTGAACTACGGATATGACCAAGTAGGACTTTGACTGATCAAGATAAAAATAAGCATGACAAAGTGCCAGCTTCGGATATGACAAAGTGTAACTTTGGATATGATAAAGTGAACTTTGGATATGATGAAATAGGACTTCGATTATCAAGACAAAAATAAGCATGGCGAAGTGCCAGCTTTGGATATGACAAAGTGTAACTTCAGATATAACGAAGTGAACTTCGGATATGACAAAGTAGGATTTCAACTGATCAAGACAAAAACAAGCATAACGAAGTGCCAGCTTCGGATATGACAAAGTGTAACTTTGAATATGACGAAGTGAACTTCGGATATGATCAAGTAGGACTTTGACCAATCAAGACAAAAAAAAAAGCATGATGAAGGGCCAGCTTCGGATATGACGAAGTGTAACTTCAGATATGACGAAGTAAGACTTCGACCGATCAAGACAAAAACAAGCATGACAAAGTGCCAGCTTCAAATATGACAAAGTATAACTTCGGATATGACGAAGTAGGACTTCGACTGATCAAGACAAAAATAAGCATGATAAAGTGAACTTCGGATATGACGAAGTAGGACTTTGACCAATCAAGACAAAAACAAGCATGACGAAGTGCCAGCTTCGGATATGACGAAGTGAACGGTATGACCATGACCACTTCGACTGATCAAGATAAAAAAACCAGCATGACGAAGTGTGTCACGCCCCGACATTTAGCAGCGGAAATAAATATCGGGATGCGTGAATGATACAAATATAAGTATCACAGTCGAGTAACTCAGAGTAACAACTAAATATAACAACATACTTGAGACAATAATATTGCCAGCTAAAATACTCTTTATTTCATTTCCATTCAACTAATTAAAAACCTTACATCATCCGAGCCAACCATAAGGCCCATTATTCAAATTTCATAGTATCACAGTCGAGTAACTCAGAGTAACAACTAAATATAACAACATACTTGAGACAATAATATTGCCAGCTAAAATACTCTTTATTTCATTTCCATTCAACTAATTAAAAACCTTACATCATCCGAGCCAACCATAGGCCCATTATTCAAATTTCATAGTAAACTTCATGAAAATGTATCATCATTACATATGCGACTCAAACATCTATTCCTAGTCCTTCATCTCCCCAAGTGACGGGTGCTCTTCACTCAAGCCCTGCCCCATCAGTGTCCACAAATTCTTCATCACTACCTGCAATGTTTAGGATCATAGGGTAAGCAAACTAGCCCAGTAGGATTTACATCTCAATGTGCGGGCACTAATGTACATGATTAGCTTTTTTAAATAAGCAGGATCTTAACAGGAACATGATGACTATGCATGCATTTCTAACAAGTCAAATAGCTGAATAGAATGAATATCATAATGAAACAAATACTGACTTTCATATGTATTGGACAGGTAATTCAAGAATAGAATCGTATCACAAGGATTGGCCATATTCACACAGATATCACATATTCACATGAGCAAATGTATCATATCGAACTTATCATATTAAACGAAGGCACATTCACACAAATCTTGCACACATACCAGTGCCATGCCAAGCACCACAAGTCCATACTCCCGCGGTTAATAAGTACAATGGGGCGCTCCTCCCCAAGACCAGACATGCCCTTATTGCACAGGCATTAGTCAAATGGACCGAAGTCCCATATTGTGCCGATCAAACATATATATATTATGGCCACAGATTTCCAATAACAAGCTCATAGTAATAAGGGCATGATCATTCATAGAGTTCAAGGTATGATAAAAGCTCGAGAAATTAATTGGACAGCATAACGACTTATCTTAGGTTTCATAAATCTTTAGTGTCTTGACAAGAGTAGGACTAATGACATATCGTACACGGTACAAGTGCTCTCTAACTCCAGGGTACTTCATGGTACAACCAGCTCGGTCTCTATGAGGGAATCCACATATACGGAGGTCTTAGGGAAAAGGTCGCTAGTTTGCCAATACAGAATGACTGGCAGAGAGCTTCCAATTCCCCAAGAGGGGTGTGCCTAATCGTGCAAACGTGTAGGTGTTATGAATAAATATGAAAACCTCGAAAAGCACGCAATAAGAAAAATCCACATGCAACAAGTAATCATAATATAAAAGCTCTAAACCAAGCAAATTCATTCTAACATGTATCCTCCACAGATTCATATCACAACTTATCGTGACAGATTTTATATCAAGTTAGATCACAAGATGATAATCAAATGAATAAAAATCAATCAATTCATATCGTACATTAGAATTGTATTCACATCTTTATAGTTTTCAAATAGGTTGATCACTTTTAGGCCAATGCATCACTAAGTAGCATGATTACAGACTAAGCTAATACACATGTTGACTGACCAACCAAAAGAAACAGTCTCGGGTCGGTCTTTGAATCACGACGGGTTCAGATGTCACTTTTCAAAGAACCGTGCACAGTTAAACAACACTCGGTGTGAAGATAAACAAATCGTGATGGACCCTCCTGTCGCGTTTAAATCGCGACAGGATGGATGGTCGCCTTTCAGACCTGGATTGATTACTCGAGCGATTGCCTAACTAGAATCGCGACAACCTTGTCTGTCGTGTTCATAACGCGATAGAACGATATGTCGCGACGAGTCTTGAATCACGATGCTTCACAACGTCACGTTCATGCATGAATTTCAAACTCCGAATATAAAACCTGTACGGAATCAGATGGGTGGGAAACTTACAAATCGCGACGGCACATGCCGTCGCATTCATGCATGCAAAATCGCGACGTCTGGATACGTCGCGTTCTTGGATCTTACCCGAAAATGCAGAAAAATGATACACCCTTCATGATAGACTTATAACTTGAAATCTAATGACATCTAGACAAAACTCTCAACATGAAAAGTGTTCAGGACATCCAGGAGAAACGAACCATGGTTTTGATTTGACCTAAAACAACCTCGATTTGCGTAAAACATAGTACAACCATGAAAAGCCCTAAACTTGCGCAACTTATGGAAAATGCTTAATACAACGAACATGCTTGATGGAAATTGGGAAAAATAGATGCAAAATAAACTAGACACGATGATCTTTCAAATGGTATAGCCCTAGTTTAGTTTTGGCCCGAGATCACCTACCTTTTAGTGGATCTAAGAAGGTCTTCTTCATAGGTCGCAGCGCAGTAGAGACTAGGTCGGAGAAGATGGTGTCCTCCTGGCCGATCTCCTCCTCTCCCAAAGCTCTAGTCTGCCTCCTCACGTCCCCAACACAATGCCAAACTTCCCCCAAAAGTCTTGTGACGATCTCTTATTGGTTTAGGGTTTATTGCATGCCCTAATTAGTATAGGAAAGGTGGGTTGCGATTTCTGCATGGCACCTTCCATATATTGGGATTTCTCCTCCCAATTGGAGTAGCAATGGCATTAAGAATGTAACGACCCTCCTTATACCAGTACGGTTACACCAACCCACATCGATATAATGAACGCCGCAACAGTGGGACATTTACCCAATAATTGTGCAATAGGCTGAATCATACACAAATATATAACACGTGACAGCGAAAATAAAATAACTGGAAAGTAACTCTTATTCCATCATCATCATTTATACACAGTCTATATAGAAATGGAAAAGCAAATACTTCATAACTGAGAAATTACAACTATTATATTGTCCACATGAGACTTCACAGAGTCTTTTATTACATACTATGAAAGAAAGAAAGTACAATGCCGAATCCAAGACAAAAGTCTCCTACTCCCGCTCCGAGTCACTCCTAACTATCTCCTCGGAAGAAGTAGAAATATCTGCACCTGTACGCCGAAGCAAGAGTGAGTCCAAAAGAACTCAGCAAGTAACATCCGCTCACATTAAACAATATACGCCACATGGTTATTCACATTTTCATATCACACAAGAATCATATAAGTATGAACTTGAATGAACTTTCAAAGAAAACCTAAACATGATTTCTACAACTACCACACATGATAAATGAATTGTAACAAAATTTCAACAATTTAAAACCTATCACATGCTTTCTACACATTCTTCTACATGTTAATCTAAGTCTCACTTACTCACAATTATGATCTAAAACAATAGTTAACTTGAACATGGAGTCTACACATATTACAAGAGATATTCCTAGCATGGATTCTATCATCATTTCACATCTATACGCATGAATAGCTTGCTGTTTGACATGGATATGACACGTTCATATAATGAATTATCATCTTTACATGCTATTCCATTGATTCATATTTTCCACATGGCTATTAACACAATTACACAATCAATATATCCACTTCTCACATAAACACAAATTCACACTTTATATATGCCATGACACATAGTCCAAACCACCTCTAGAAGGACATACACTTACCACATCACACACATATCTATCACCTAGGCATTTCAGTGATAAATCTTAGTTACTGCGCAGAACCGGGAGAAGCAGTCTCCACCCTAACCAGCGGTACTTGTCCGCCTCCAGGATTTCATCCCAATGCCCGTGGGACATCACACACTATGAACCTTCCCGTGGGGACTTTACCACAGTACAGTTCCTCAGCCCTCTAAGATAGCAGTGTCACCCATTGGCACAATTATACATCTTCCAATTAAAACACACACAATTCCACACCATTTTAACACGTTATTCTCATATTCACATTTATGCACATGGTTCAGGTTCCCTAACATGGTACTACTGTTACAAGAACTAAATCAGTTACAATTAACATTAATCATGTTGTAATTATTTAACTTAATCAATAATTACACTAATTTTACACTAATTTGGTCATTCTTCATAAAATAACAAATCAGTACCTATGGTTATCCAATTCACATGAGATTTTAACCACTAACTGTTTCTGGGTCATACATCATGCATACCAAATTTCATATTTTTCTGAACTGTTCACAATTTACCGAGAATAAAATAATCATTTTGCATGTTTATTCATAACTCAATTAATCATAGATTCACAATGTTATAGTCATATTTAACAGTTTACAAACCTGTATCTAATAGTCATAACATTACAGGAAATTTTCAGGAATTTTTATATGCATCATATAATTTGTTGAAGATTTAAATCCACTAATTCATGCTCACTGTTTTACAATTCAAAAAATTTTATAATCAACACAGAGCTCAGAATAGTCAAATTTCTATAGCATGACCTGACATATATCCACTTGCTACAGAAATTCTCAAACATCACATATAAGCATGGAATCACGCAAACAGGGATTTATATGGTCTAAACAGGTTTAATACCAGCTTTCAGAAAATTTGATAAATAATACTGTGAACCAAAAATTATCAAAATCATCTGACATGATCCACAAGAGATAATTTACATATAATAATTTTTACCATATATCCTCAGGCGAAAAATCCCAAAAAATAGTTCATATAGGTCAGACATGCACACTGTTGTAGTCTGGCGAACATGACGGCATGTAAGTGGCTGTCTATCAGGTTAACGATAACAAATAGCGCCGCCAACTCAAGATTTTAACGGCAAGGGATCCTGCCGTTAAGTTCCTGTCTGTGCAAAACACAGACTGCAAGTGAGAACTTGGTGAAATCGGGGATCCATGACTCGAATAAAAATCCAGAAAAATACCTAGGACCTACTAGACGTATGTAGGAGTGATGTGAAAGGTTACTTGCATCTTGGAAAATCCACAAGCAACGATTTAAGCCGGAGAAGCCCTCCTCGGCCTGAGCCAAAGAGTCTTCAAATTCCTCCAAGTTCCTGGTTCTGCGTTGATCTCCGCTGCACACCAATGTGGGGATGTTGTTCTTGGATTTATAGACTCCTCTTCAGTCGTTGTAGCACGCCGGATGAAGCCTCCAATCGCCGAATCAAGGGGATCTAAAATTGGGTTTCGCACAGAAAATAGGGGTTTTGACCCAAAGAGTCAAAAGGACCTAACCGAGCCCTAATCCGCTTCTTTTATAGGGTTGGGGTTTTTAGGAACGCGTTTAGAAGTCTAGGTTACCGTTGGAGGACGGTTTCCTAAACTGGCTGCGAAGATTTCGGGGGCGTTTCTGGATCTGAAGATGCAACAGATCTGGGAGATTAACGTCAACATCACAGGCCGCCAATTCTGAGTTGGCGTCCATCGATGTGGCCACTGACTCATTATCGACGTCAACTCATGTTGACGCCAACAGGTCGTCAAGACAAAACTTAAAGTACCGAAAACCTTATACATATACATATACCATACAACTATACATGTAATTTACAATGCATACCTTAAATAATACTTATTCATGCAATGTAATTTAAATAAATAATGTGCACAATACAAGTATACATCATATATACATGTTTACATATATACATAAGCAATCACCCAAAGATGAAAATCAAGGGCCTTACACCCTCTCCCCCTTAAAGAGACTTTGTCCTCGAAGTTAGACCTACGCTACTCAAACAATTTAGGATACTTCTTCCTCATTGCATCCTCAAGCTCCCAAGTAGCCTCCTCTCGTGAGAAGTTGCGCCATAATACTTTCACCGATGCAATACTCTTGTTCCGAAGATGCTGAACCTTCCGGTCAAGAATAGCTACTGGTTGCTCCACATAAGAAAGATCTGGCTGGATCTCCACTGTCTCTTGGCTAATAACATGAGATGGATCTCTGACATACCTCCTGAGCATAGATACGTGGAAAACATGATGAACACTAGCTAACGCTGGGGGTATAGCTAGTTCATACGCCATGTTGCCCAATCGTCTGAGAATCTCATACGGGCCAATGAATCTAGGACTTAATTTACTATGCTTGCCAAATCTAACTACACCACGAGTAGGCGAAATCTTTAAAAAGACATGCTCACCTACCTTGAGCTCCAAATCTTTCCTCCTGTTGTCAGCATAACTCTTTTGCCTATCATGTGCCGCAACGAGCCTCTTCCTAATCAACTGAACCTTATCTGAAGTCTCCTGAACTAACTCCGAACCAATCAGCTGCCTATCGCCTATTTCCTCCTAACATAAAGGAGATCTACAAGGCCTACCATACAATGCCTCAAATGGAGCCATACCAATACTCGCATGAAAACTGTTGTTATATGCGAACTCCACTAGAGGTAAATGGCGCTCCCAATCATCCTTCCAATCCAAAATACATGCTCTCAACATATCCTCAAGCGTCTGGATAGTCCTCTCGGATTGTCCATCTGTCTGGGGATGAAACGCCGAACTGAGCTTCAGCTCCAAACCTAACGCATCTTGAAGACCCTTCCATAACCTCGAAGTGAATCTTGGATCTCGATCCGAAATGTTCGACTTCAGCACACCATGCAATCTAATAATACTACTAATATACAATCTAGCTAAACTTTCTACTGACTGCTTCTTCTTCATGGGCAAGAAATGCGTAGTCTTCGAGAATCTACCTACCACTACCCAAATCGAGTCATTACCCCATCTAGATCGAGGCAAACTCATAACAAAATCCATAGTGACAGCTTCCCACTTCCATACTGGGATCTCCATCTTCTGCATAAGCCCAGATGGTCGCTGCCGCTCGGCCTTCACTTGCTGGCACACAAGACATCTAGACCCATACTCCGCTACATCCTTCTTCATGCCAGACCACCAAAAAGACCTCTTCAAATCTTGGTACATATGAATAGAGAATCTCGACCTATGAGCCTCTGCTAAAACATGCTCACGAACATCTACAATGTCTGGAACACAGACACAGTGATGAAATCTAATCACGCCATCCTCATCATGAGCAATGCCCGCCTTGCCCACTAACTCTTGGAGTCTAGGGTCGCCTTTTTGCTGCTCGATCACCTCATCCAACACCGAAGACCTAATGGACAACTGAGCTACAAAAGCCTGGCACAATGATGGCTCTAACTTAGTCATCGCATATGTCGCATCCTCCAACATCTTCCAATCCTGCTGGAGCGATTACCTCTTCCTACTAAGGGCATCCGCTACGACATTCGCCTTTCCAGGATGATACTAGAGGTCGAAGTCATAGTCCTTTAGGAACTCAATCCATCTTCTCTGCCTCAGGTTTAATTCCTTTTAGGAGAAAAGATATCTCAAACTCTTGTCGTCAGTGAACACCTCAAATCTGACACCATAAAGATAGTGTCTCCAGATCTTTAGTGCATGAACCACTACCGCAAGCTCAAGATCATGAGTCGGATAGATTCACTCATGCTCCTTCAATTGACGAGACGTATATGTTACTACCCTTCCTTGCTGCATCAATACACAGCCAAGGCCAATCCGAGATGCATCCGTGTAGATAGCAAAACCCTCTACACCGCTCGGTAAAACTAACACAGGAGCCGATGTGAGCTTAGTTTTCAATAATTGAAAACTACTCTCACACTCCTCCGACCAAACAAACTTTACTCCCTTCCTGGTTAGCTGAGTCAAAGGTGCGGTGATGGATGAAAATCCCTCAATGAATCGCCGATAATAACCCGCCAAACCAAGAAAACTCCGAATCTCCGAAAGAGTCTTGGGAATCTCCCAATCCATAATAGCCTGGACTTTTGCTGGATCAACTGCTACACCAGCACCGGAGATAACATGCCCAAGGATATGAACCTCGCGCAACCAAAAATCGCACTTGCTGAATTTTGCATACAGCTTGTGCTCTCGGAGAACCTCCAACACTACCCTTAAATGCTGACGATGTGTGGACTCATCCGGAGAGTAGACCAACACGTCATCAATGAAAACTACGACGAAACTATCTAGGTATGGTCGAAACACCCTGTTCATGAGATCCATGAACGCTGCAGGGGCATTGGTCAGACCAAAAGGAAGGACCAAAAACTCATAATGTCCATAACGGGTTCTAAAAGCCGTCTTGGACACATCCTCACTCCTAATCCTCAACTGATGATAACCAGACCACAAATCAATCTTAGAAAAGACTGATGCATCTTGCAGTTGGTCAAACAAAATCATCAATCCGAGGTAAGGGATACCTGTTCTTCACCGTCACTTAGTTTAGCTTTCTATAATCAATGCATAACCTAAGTGACCCATTATTCTTCTTCACGAATAATACAGGTGCGCCCCAAGAGGAAACACTAGGGCGAATAAATCCCTTATCTAACAAATCCTACGATTGCTTCCTTAGCTCAGCTAATTCCGCAGGTGCCATCCGATAAGGTGCCATCGAGATAGGGGAGGTGCCTGGAAGCAACTCCAGAGTGAACTCTATCTCTCTAGCCAGTGGCAAACTAGATAAGTCATCAGGAAAGACGTCTGGAAACTCCCGCACTACATCAATCTCTTCAAGAGTAGGTGACTCATCAGCCTTGGGTACTAGTACCACGCTGGCCAGAAAAGCGTCACAACCCTTGCTTACCATTCTCATCGCCTTCATGGCCGAGATGACAAACTTTCCCGCTAAGTTCCTTGGCAATGGATGAGAAAACTCGTCCTCACCAGGAATGCGAAAAACGATCTTCTTCCCACGACAATCTACTAATGTATAGTGCTCCTCTAGCCAATCCAGACCAAGAATAGCATCGTAGTCCTTCATATTAAGCAAGAAGAAACACCCTTCCAAGACTCTATCCTCAATACACACAGGTAAAGACGGAATACACTTCCTAGTCGATATCGTACCTGCGGGTGTGTGCACAGACAAAGGGACTTCTAACTCCTCAGACTCTAACCCTGACTCTAAAGCTAACTGCCTAGCAAAACGCTCAGAAATGAACGAGTGAGTAGCACCCGTATCAAACAAAACCCGAGCATACACACCTAAGAACAAAACCGTACCTTCGGTAACATGCTCCGCCTACTCGGCGTCCTCATGAGCTAACACAAACACTCGAGCTGGGGCTCGAGGTCTCCCTGGTCGTCCTGTCGCTGGCGCTGCTACTGCTGCTGCTGGTGGGGTCGCTCCACGCTAGACTCCCTGCTGAAGTCTGGGACAATCCTTAATCTTGTGCTCACTACTCCCGCACTTCAAGCACTTCCCCGCCAACTTCCAACATTCCGCACCACCGTGTGTCCTCCCGTAATAAGGACACTCCTTCTTGCTACTAGGGGAACGCTGAGAAGATACCTGACTGCTTCCCGATGCCACGGGATGCTGCGGTGACTGAAAAGTCACCTTCTTCCTATCCTGCCTCTGAAAAGGAGCCGCGGGCCTCTTCTGAGAAGCCTTCTTCTCCTCCAGGTATTGCTCCATCTCTCCCTCCTGACGACATGCTGCGCTGAGCGCCTGCTCGAGGGTACGATGGTCGAAAGCCACCAACCTCGTCCTCAGTGATGGTCTCAGACCCATCACGAACTTTTTCGCCTTCCTGCGCTCATCAGCTACTATATGAGGGGCATACTTCGATAATTCTTCAAACCTGGCCTCGTACTCCAGTACGGTCATGGAGCCCTGAGTCAGCGAAAGGAACTCCTGCTCCATCTTGTCTTGGATGTGCTCCGGAACAAACTTGGCTCAGAAGAGCCTCACGAACTCGCCCCAAGCAATCTCCACAGCACCATCCTTGAACCGAGTACGTAGCATCGAGGACCACCACACATCGGCTCGCTCCTGCCAAAACCATCCATAAGGACCAAACCAACATAATTTATACCTTAAGAAATAACCACCAAATTAATTTACACACACCTGTAGCATATAGGTGGCTAAAGTGACTTTGTCATCCTCAGCGCACCTAATAGCCCGGAAGATTTTCTCGATCTCCCTCATCCAACTCTCAGCAAGTAACGGATCGCCCTCCCCCTTAAAAGAGGGTGGCGACATCCTCTTGAACCGTTCCATGATGGAGGGTCCACCATGGTCAGCCTGTGGAGCTGGCACTTGAGCCTGCTACAACAAACAATATAAGCATCACACATTCACAACATGGCAACATAATAGCATGATATTAAATGAAAACATACTACTCTATTTTTATATATATTTTTTTCTTCCTCTAACCTGAGCCTCCAGTTGAGCCTGGAGTGCAGCCTGGGTATGGGCCTGCGTCTGCATGGCCTGCACTAAACCCTGCATGAAGACTCCATAGTCTACAGGTGGCGGTGGGGGAAGTACAGGACCCTGGGGTGCTGGGGCCTGCTGTTCACCCTGATCCTCACGCCTAGGCTCATCTCTCCTCTACTCACCCTCACGAGCAGGAACACCACGCCTACCTCGTGAAGCCATACCCTGCAAAATGATGTAATTCAGGATTTAGAAACTAGGCTATCTAATTTCTAACTATTTACTTATCTATGTGGACATTCTACATAGGCTTAGCATACAATGAAGATGATGGTATGTGTATATTTACGTACAATTTCAGCCTATAGCTCTGATACCAATCTCTGTCACGACCCTCCTTATACCGGTACAGTTACACCAACCCACATCGGTATAATGAACGCCGCTACAGTGGGACATTTACCCAACAATTGTGCAATAGGATGAATCATACACAAATATATAACACGTGACAGCGGAAATAAAATAACTGGAAAGTAACTCTTATTCCATCATCATCATTTATACACAGTCTATATAGAAATGGAAAAGCATATACTTCATAACTGAGAAATTACAACTATTATATTGTCCACATGAGACTTCACAGAGTCTTTTATTACATACTATGAAAGAAAGAAAGTACAATGCCGAATCCAAGACAAAAGTCTCCTACTCCCGCTCCGAGTCGCTCCTAACGATCTTCTCAGAAGAAGTAGAAATGTTTGCACCTGTACGCCGAAGCAAGAGTGAGTCCAAAAGAACTCAGCAAGTAACATCCGCTCACATTAAACATATATACGCCACATGGGTTATTCACATTTTCATATCACACAAGAATCATATAAGTATGAACTTGAATAAACTTTCAAAGAAAACCTAAACATGATTTCTACAACTTACCACACATGATAAATGACTTGTAACAAAATTTCAACAATTTAAAACCTATCACATGCTTTCTACACATTCTTCTACATGTTAATCTAAGTCTTACTTACTCACAATTATGATCTAAAACAATAGTTAACTTGAACATGGAGTCTACACATATTACAAGAGATATTCCTAGCATGGATTCTATCATCATTTTCACATTTATACGCATGAATAGCTTGCTGTTTGACATGGATATGACACGTTCATATAATGAATTATCATCTTTACATGCTATTCCATTGATTCATATTTTCCACATGGCTATTAACACAATTACACAATCAATATATCCACTTCTCACATAAACACAAATTCACACTTTATTATATGCCATGACACATAGTCCAAACCACCTCTAGAAGGACACACACTTACCACATCACACACATATCTATCACCTAGGCATTTCAGTGATAAATCTTAGTTACTGCGCAGAACCAGGAGAAGCACTCACCACCCTAACCAGCGGTACTTGTCCGCCTCCAGGATTTCATTCCAATGCCCGTGGGACATCACACACTATGAACCTTCCCGTGGGGACTTTACCACAGTACAGTTCCTCAGCCCTCTAAGGTAGCAGTGTCACCCATTGGCACAATTATACATCTTCCAATTAAAACACACACAATTCCACACCATTTTAACACGTTATTCTCATATTCACATTTATGCACATGGTTCAGGTTCCCTAACATGGTACTACTGTTACAAGAACTAAATTAGTTACAATTAACATTAATCATGCTATAATTATTTAACTTAATCAATAATTACAATAATTTTGCACTAATTTGGTCATTCTTCATAAAATAACAAATCAGTACCTACGGTTATCCAATTCACATGAGATTTTAACCACTAACTGTTTCTGGGTCATACATCATGCATACCAAATTTCATATTTTTCTGAACTGTTCACAATTTATCGAGAATAAAACAATCATTTTGCATATTTATTTGTAACTCAATTAATCATGGATTCACAATGTTATAGTCATATTTAACATTTTACAAACCTGTATCTAACAGTCATAACATTATAGAAAATTTTTAGGAATTTTTACATGCATCATATAATTTGTTGAAGATTTAAATCCACTAATCCATGCTCACAGTTTTACAATTCAGAAAAAATTTATAATCAACACAGAGCTCAGAAAATGGTCAAATTTCTATAGCATGACCTGACATATATCCACTTGCTACAGAAATTCTCAAACATCACATATTAGCATGGAATCACACAAACAGAGATTTATATGGTCTAAACAGGTTTAATACCAGCTTTCAGAAAATCTGATAAATAATACCGTGAACCAAAAATTATCAAAATCATCTGACATGATCCACAAGAGATAATTTACATATAATAATTTTTACCATATATCCTCAGGTGAAAAATCCTGAAAAATAGTTCATATATGTCAGACATGCACACTGTTGTAGTCTGGCGAACTTGACGGCATGCAGGTGGCCGTCTATTAGGTTAACGACAACAAATAGCACCGCCAACTCAAGATCTTAACGGCAAGGGATCCTACGTTAAGTTCCTGTCTGTGCAAAACATAGACTGCACGCGAGAACTTGGTGAAATCGGGGATCCAGGACTCGAATAAAAATCCAGAAAAATACCTAGGACCTACTAAATGTATGTAGGAGTGATGTGAAAGGTACTTGCCTCTTGGAAAATCCACAAGCAATGATTTAAGCCGGAGAAGCCCTCCTCAGCCTGAGCCAAAGTCTTCAAATTCCTCCAAGTTCCTGGTTCTACGTTGATCTCCGCTGCACACCAATGTGGGGTTGTCGTTCTTGGATGTATAGACTCCTCTTCAGTCGTTGTAGCACGCCGGATGAAGCTTCCAATCGCCGAATCAAGGGGATCCAAAATCGGGTTTTGCACAGAAAATAGGGTTTTTGACCCAAAGAGTCAAAAGGACCTAACCGAGCCCTAATCCGCTTCTTTTATAGGGTTGGGGTTTTTAGGAACGCATTTAGAAGTCTAGGTTACCATTGGAGGACGATTTCCTAAACTGGCTGCGAAGATTTCGGGGGCGTTTCCAGATCTGAAGATGCAACAGATCTGGGAGGTTAACGTCAACATCACAGGCCGCCAATTCTGAGTTGTTGTCCATCGATGTGGCCGCTGACTCATTATCGACATCAACTCATGTTGACGCCAACAGGTCGTCAAGACAAAACTTAAAGTACCGAAAACCTTATACATATACATATACCATACAACTATACATGTAATTTACAATGCATACCTTAAATAATAGTTATTTATGCAATGTAATTTAAATAAATAATGTGCACAATACAAGTATACATCATATATACATATTTACATATATACATAAGCAACCACCCAAAGATGAAAATCAAGGGCCTTACAAGGAAACACCCTCCCATGGTTGAGTCCGATTTGGGTTGCTATGAATGGCTAATTACCATTGTTTTAGCCCTAAATTGCCCTTTCTTATTTTCTAGATAATTATGGGTACAAATTTTAGTGTTTATTGCTATTGGGTTTTGATCTTTGGCCCATTTAGAGTTGTATTAGCCCAATATAATTAAATAGCTGATTTCACATTTTGGAAGTTTAATCATGTCATTTATTTTATTTTGATTCACTAGTTTTATTTATTTGCTATTTCCTTATATTTTAAATCATTAATATTTTCGGGGCATTACAAAGTGCCAGCTTTGAATATGACGAAGTGGACTTCGGATATGATGAAGCTAACTTCGTATATAACTAAGCAAGCTCTGACTGAACATGATAAAAGATATGTCTGATCCTGTTAATCATGAGTTTTATCATCACCAAAAATAAAAGGTAAAAATATAAGAGTGGTTTAACACGAAGCGACTGGTTAGCCGACCGAGATCTCTTGAATGGTTGACGGATTCTCCTGTTTGTTCTAGCTTGTTCTTTTTCCAGTTGTATTATATTTTTTTACATTACTTAAACTTGGGCCAACTGATCTTACCTTGTCTTGCTACCTTTGCCTTGTACTTGCTCTAATATTAATTAATGTTATTATGAAATCTGCCCTAACCATACTAAAAGATTGATCAAATGGAAATGATGGCACTTTGGGTCTTTGGACTCTGCTGGACCAATGCCTGTGCAAATGAGGCCGATCCAGTCCCAGGAGGAGCACCTGAACTCGATTACTGGCTTGTACAATTTGAATATGTACTAATCGAAATGGATCTACTAGGTGTTTGGCATGACACCACCTACTGCTAAATTTAGTCTACAATTCTATGAACTGTATTATAGCATGGATTTTATTACTGTTTTGTTTCAGAAAAATTCTGTTATAATCTCATCATTGCACTGTTTTACAGTATCATTGTGTGTAACAATTTGTATTCTCCCATTGACTAATATGCATGTTTTTGTTTAAATACTACCTTCATGCTCTACTTTTATTGTCGAAGGTAATTTCCTACTGGGCAAACTTTACTCATATCCCCTACTCTCTTTTCAGGTCTTCCAAATGAGGCTAGCTCTCCAGGGGATTGTGAGCCGAGTGAATCCTAATTCTATCAGACCCAACTTTTCGTAGAATTTGACACTCAGATTGTTGTATATATTAAACTTGAAATTATTAACTTATGTGATGTATTATTCTGTTGCACTGCCTTATGAATTCAAACGACGGTCTCTATTTTCTTTATCGTGTTCTTCTGTCCCATCCGAAAATAGTCAATGAGTAGGTCGTGACAGAGTTTCTTGGTATCAGAGCATGGTTCCTATAAAACCTGGAATTAACCTTTAAGAAGAGTAGAAACTTGAGGAATTAGTACTAGAAATAGTTGAAATTGTTTTATTTTAAGTAAATTGACATGCTGCCTGTAACAGAATGGATACCAATGCACAAGAACAATTACTACTAGCTTTGGAACTATTGCAGCAAGACATCGAACTTTATGCTCAAGCCCATCATGAAGCCCACTTGAAGATTAAAGAGGAAATCCTGAAATTGATCTGTATGGCATTTTTGGCTGGTTACCTTCCTGTGTCCTTAACAATCATGGCTACAATCATGGTCGAATTAGACAACTTAAGAGCTGGCCAAGACCTGCTGATGCACCAAGTAGAAGTATATTAGGACGTGATGACGGAAGTAGCCAGAGAATTGTATTACAACCAAGTGGATGCCCGGAACTAGTCATCGGGATCGACTAACCACCAGTAAATTAGAATGGAACCATATGATTTACCCTTTTGTAACCCCTCCCGTATGACCATGGATTATTGTGGATGACTAACTTTTGTAGATTTGTTAAGATAATATGGAGGGAGGTTTTTCTTTTGAAAATTATTGTAAATTCTGACATGTTAGTAAAAAGCATGTATAAAATGGAATGTATAATAGAACCTATCAATATTCCAACTTATGGACATGGGTTGCACTGTTAACGTGTGGTATTTTGAACATCTCAAATTTTCTTCTGAATTAATTATGAATGGAAGAGGTGAAGGATGAAGGAGAATGGAAAATACGGTGCAAGGCATAAGGCGAGCGTTAAAAATAGTAGCCCAAAACAACTCTCAAAATGGAACCAACATCTTCAAGGAGTTTTACAGTTTAAATCCCCCTCGTTTCTTTGGGATGTTGGGTTTACATGTGTTATGTTTGTTTTTGATGATGAACAATCCACATTAATGTTATGAGCATAATTGAAACATGATCAAGCAAATGATACTTAAGAAAGAACATCTCAAGTGATTGTCTAAATGTTCTTGATATGTTCTTTATATCTCACTAACAATGCTCTTAAATGTAGGTGTGAGTGTAGGCAAGATAATGTACCAAATTCCATAGCAAAAAAACTCAAGAAAGTCACATTCAACAAGTACCTATCGACAGACCCACAAGTCCCTGTCGACAGCTACACATAGGGAGATCAGACAGGTTTCAGGACAAGTGTACCTGTCGACAGATCCAAATCGCTTGTCGACATATACACACAGGAAATTGTTTCCCGCAAGGCCAGTCTTCTGGATTTTGCAAACCTGTCAGCACCTGTCGACAGATGCATAGTTTGTTGTCGACAGACGAAGAGAAGATCTCAGTTCTGAGATTTGGACATGTTTCCAAGTTGGGTGTTTCCTTCTACCACGACTCTCCATACTTAAACACCCATATATAAGGAATGTTTTGAAGGTATTTTTCATACAAAAGCAGCCACCATACAAAACCCTAAAGAAATCTAAGAGAAAAACTCTCTCTCTGCTGCTCTGGTTCAGCACTCCGTCCAGAACAAAGAAGAACAATCTTCTGAACGAAGTTGAAGCCGATTCGTCTGTGATTCAAGCTTCTCCATCAACTGATACCTGTCAAGACGAAGTTTGAAGTTCATCTGGATGACCATCTTGAAGAGTTCCATCTCAGGATTTGATTCTACAACTCTGAACTCTTCTGTCTCTGTTTTTCATACTCGGTGTGTGTGTTGGTGGGTCAAGTGTCTCTTGTGCTTGATTCACGTGGGTCATGTTGTTCTGATCGTGTGTTAACATCAGACAATGTGAGTGTGTGTGTTGTAGTGGTTTGAACTCGCTGATAAGCAGTCCTTCTGCGTGTGTGTGTGGACGGTGGACGTAGGATACACAAGTTGTGTACTCCGAACCACCTTAAATCTTCGTGTCCTGTGGTTTGCACGTTTCCACGATAGATGATTGGTAGGCACGCTGATTCTACACACGTTAGATAGACTGTTCATGTTCTGTTCACAACAAGCACACTAATTGCAAGTCGAACTAATCCTGAATCTATTTAAGATTTCGATAAGGTTGCGTTTTCATCGAAAAGAAGGCAACTGTGGTTAGAGTTTGTTGTAATCTATTCAACGGGGTAGATTACCATATTGGATAATTCTGCACATCTTTCATTTCAATTGGTATCAGAGCGAGGTTTCTCCGATTTACTGTCTTAATTGTTTGATCTTACGATCAGGAGATTCTCGATCTCATGGAATCTAACAAGGGGTATATGGCCGAGGGACATTTAGTGACCAGGCCACCCTTCTTTGATGGCACTGATTATCCTTATTGGAAAAATCCTATGCAGGTGTTTCTGAGAGCTCAAAATTATGAGCTTTGAAAAATCGTCCACAAAGGAGCGTATGTGCTGGCCGAGGATGAAGATACGTGGACAAAGGACCAAATTGCTAAGGGAACTCTCAACTGGAGCGCACTGAACATGATGCAGTGTGCTGTGCACCCTAAGGAGTATTCAAGAGTCTCCACATGCACTTCAGCAAAAGATATGTGGGACAAGCTTGAACTCATCTACGAAGGTACGTCTGAGGTAAGGGAAACCAAAGCAAGCATGCTAATATCTGAATATGAAATGTTTAAAATGAAAAATGATGAAACCATATCAGATATATTTGCTAGATTCATGTTAATAATCAACGGGCTGAAAGGTCTTAAGAAAGAATACTTAGAGAGTGACTTAGTTAGGAAGATACTTTGGTCTCTTCCATCCTCATGGAATACTAAGGCCACTGTCATTGAGGATTCAAAAGATCTTTCAAAGATGAAGTTGGATGAATTAATTGGTTCCCTGATGACATATGAACTAAATGTGAAAAGAAAAGAAACTGAAAAAAACCCAAGAAAGTCAATTGCTTTAAAAGCATCCAATAAAAATTCTTCAAGTTCCAAAAAGGATTTCAATAGGAAAGTAGTGAAGATGGAATGTCTAGTGAGAGTGAGAACGATGAAATGGCAATGCTCACTAGATAGTTCAAAAAATTCCTTAAGTTCAAAAGGAAAGGCTCAGGTAACTCCAAATCTTTTCAGAAGAAAGACTTTTCAAATAAATTTGAGTCTAACAAAAAATCTGACATTGTATGCTATGAGTGCAAGAAACAAGGGCATATGAGAGGAGAATGCCCGGAGCTCAAGAAAAACTCAAGAAAGAAAAATTCACCTTCAAGAAAGCCAAGGCAATGTTGGCAACTTGGAGTGATGAAGACGAAGATGAGGACGCACAAGAAGCCTCTGGAGATGAAGAGATTCAATGCTTAATGGCAAGAAGTGACGACTCCAATGAGGTAAATTCTTCCTTTGAAAGCTATACTGTTGATGAATGAGAAGAAGCATACACTGTCTTATTTGAAAAATTTTGTGAATTCAAGTCTGAAAACAAAGCACTGAAAAAGAAAATCAACTCTTTTGTTCATAGCACAAACAATAATGAACAAATTGCAGCCTTAAATAAAGAGATTGAAATGATGAAAATTGATGAAGAAGCTCACAATGAGGAAATGGACTGTCTGAAAATAAAATTGCAAGAAATTCAAAAGGAAAAGGAAAGCCTAATCAACTCTCTTGAATGTCTTCAAAATGAACATCAAGAAACTAAGAAAAAGTTGGAACAAGCTGAAAAAGATCTAAAAGAAAAATTTGAAGATCTTACAAGATTTGTTAAGGGAAAGCAAAATCTTGATGCAATTTTGGGATCAAATACTTTTGTTCCAAAGTATGGAATTGGGTATCAACCTGTAAAACAAAAGAAAATAGGACAAATATTGATAACTTCCTTTGTTGATCCTAGTCCAAGCACAAGCAAATAAGTCCCTTCCAAGAACAAGAAAAATCAAGCCAAGGGTAAGCAACAACAACCCAAACAAAATCATTCAGGTGTTCAAAAGAAAGAGCAGTCTGTCGATAGGCTCAATGGAAGCTGTCGACAGGCCTCGAAGAAGGTTGCCAAGGGTCAGTCAACCAGGCAACCAAAAAGGAAAATTCAAATGAATGGTCAACAAAATAGCAAACCAACTGTTCTAAAAAATTCTCCATCTTACAATGTATGTAAGAAATTTGGTCATAAACAAAATCAATGCTGGAATAAACAGAAATGCAAACAAATCTAGATTCTAAAGCATTTACTCTTTGGCATGAATGATACACTGGGACCCAAAGTAATTTGGGTACCAAAACCTCTTGTCTGATCCATCTATGTAGGAATGCCTAGCAGCCCAAAATCAAAACAAATGGTACTTGGATAGTGGCTGCTCGAGGCACATGACGGGGGACAAAGATAAATTTTGTTTGCTAGTGGAAAAAGACGGAGGTCAAGTTGTCTTTGGAGGTAACAATAAAGGTCAGATCATTGGCACATGTAAGGTTGGTAAGTATGCCTCTAACTCAATAGACAATGTATTGTTAGTTGATGGTCTTAATCACAATTTGCTTAGCATAAGCCAACTGTGTGATAAAGGCCATAAAGTTGTTTTTGAATCAAATTCATGTCAAATTGTTGATAAGGAAACATGAAGTCTTAAGTTTTCTGGAAAAAGGGTGAACAACATTTATCTAGTTGATTTGGATGATCCAGAAAACGAAAATTTGTGTCTTGTTGCAAATAAACATGTTGAGCTTACTTTGTGGCATCGTAGGCTTGGCCATGCAAGCTACAATGTCTTGCACAAGATCATGAGGCGGAAATTGGTAAGTGGACTTCCTGAAATTTCTTTCAATAAGAATGAAAGTTTTTGTGATGCATGTGCACAGGGAAAACAAACCCGGAAATCTTTCAAATCAAAAGCACCGATAAGCACCTCTAAACCTTATGAACTGTTGCACATGGACCTTTTTGGACCTACTAGAACTCAAAGTCTCAATGGCAAATGGTTTGGTTTTGTCATTGTGGACGACTTTTCTAGGTTCACTTGGGTCAAATTCTTGGCACACAAAAATGAAGCACTTACAGTCTTTAAAGATTTCTTTAATAAGATTGAGCATGGAAATGTTCATAAGATATGCTCAATCCGCACTGATCACGGGGGAGAGTTTGATAATAACTCTTTTTCTGATTTTTGCAGGCACCAAGGGATAGACCACATGTTCTCCTCTCCAAGGACTCCAGAACAGAATGGAGTAGTGGAGAGAAAGAACAGAACATTGGTGGAAATGGCTCGCACTCTTCTGGTTGAAAGCCAACTCTCAAGGAGTTTTTGGGCAGAAGTGGTGAATACTTCATGCTATATTCTCAACAGAGCTATGGTAAGACCTGTGATAAAGAAAACCCCCTATGAACTGTTAAAAGGTAAGAAACCCAATATTGGGTATTTCAGGGTCTTTGGCTCAAAAGTGTTTATACATAACAATGATAAAGTTGATTTAGACAAGTTTGAAGCCAAAAGTGATCAAGGTATATTTCTGGGATACTCAGAACACTCTAGAGCATATAGGGTGTTTAACAATAAGAATAAAACTGCATGTTGTTTTTGATGAGTATCATACAAAGACTGACATTTCTAATTTACACAGGAATGATGATGGAAATGAAGGAACAACTCTTGGGGAACTACAAGCAAAAGCAATAGGAAGTTCTAAAGTAGTTTCCAAGACTAACAGTGGATATCTTCGCAGGTACAATGATGAAGATGATGAAATACTGTTCAACAAACAAGATGATGAATCTGAAGAAGATCCACAAGAGGAAGAGCCTCAAGGTGAAACTCCTCAAACCAACCCTCCACAAGATCACCTTCCTCAAATACACGATCAACTCGGCCCGTCAACAATCACAAATGTGAGGTACACCAAAGATCACCCACTTGATAATGTGATAGGAGATGTAAATGATTTAGTTCAAACTAGGTCTAAGGTTAGACAATTAGTTGAACAAGATCATTTAGCTTTTGTATCTCAAGTGGAACCTAAAAATGTTGAAGAAGCTTTAAAAGAAAATTCATAGATTGATGCTATGCATGAGGAAGTTGGTCAGTTTCAAAGAAATAATGTCTGGAGTTTAGTTCCCAGAACCCCTGAGATTTTTGTCAAAGGCACAAGATGGGTGTTTAGGAATAAACTAAATGAAGAGGGTAAAGTGGTGAGAACTAAGACTAGACTGGTAGCAAAAGGATACAGTCAAGAATTTGGTGTAGACTTTGAAGAATCCTTTGCCCCTATAGCTAGACTTGAAGCAGTTAGAATTTTGTTGGCATATGCATGCTCAAATAAGTTCAAACTTTTTCAAATGGATGTTAAAACTGCTTTCTTGAATGGCTACA
This sequence comes from Colocasia esculenta, assembly GCA_014218235.1. Classification (NCBI taxonomy): domain Eukaryota; kingdom Viridiplantae; phylum Streptophyta; class Magnoliopsida; order Alismatales; family Araceae; genus Colocasia; species Colocasia esculenta. The sequence goes on along the minus strand of CM024754.1, from coordinate 71,664,067 downwards.
TCAAAGAGGAAGTCTATGTTTCTCAACCACCTGGTTTTGAAAATTCTGAAATGCCTAACCATGTTTACAAATTGCACAAAGCTCTTTACGGTTTGAAGCAGACACCTCGAGCTTGGTATGACAGGTTAAGCAACTTCTTGGTGAGTAAAAACTACTCAAGAGGTAAAGTGGACCAAACACTCTTTACTAAGAAAGTTCGCAATCATATAATTATCATTCAAGTTTATGTGGATGACGTTATATTTGGTTCCACTAACCCATCACTGTGTGAGGAGTTTTCCAAACATATGCACAGTGAATTTGAGATGAGTCTAATGGGGGAGCTTCAATTCTTTCTTGGTTTGCAGATAAAGCAACATTAAGACGGCTTCTTCATAAATCAAGAAAAATATGTTAAGGAGCTTCTCAAAAGATTTCAATTTGAACAAGCCAAACCTGCCTCAACCCCAATGAGCACAAGCATTAAACTTGAAAATGATGAGAAAGGTAAATCGGTAGATGCAAAGTAATTCCGAGGTATGATTGGCTCACTCCTTTATCTTACTGCAAGTAGACCGGATATACAGTTCAGTGTTTGCCTTTGTGCTAGATATCAATATAGTCCAAAGGACAGTCATTTGGTTGCAGTTAAGAGAATATTCAGATATCTCTCAGGTACGTATGATTTGGGTCTTTGGTATCCAGCAGGAAGTAGCTTTGATTTGATATCATATTCTGATGCTGACTATGCTGGATGTAAAATTGACAGAAAGAGCACTAGTGGGTACTGCCAATTTCTTGGTGGTTGCATGGTTTCGTGGGCATCCAAGAAGCAACACTCGGTTGCACTCTCCACTGCAGAGGTAGAATATGTTGCTGCAGGGAGCTGTGCGGCTCAAGTGTTGTGGATCAAAAGTCAACTGTGTGATTACAACATTGATATTGGATGCACACCTATCCTATGTGACAACACTAGTGCCATCAATCTCTCAAAGAACCCTGTCCAACATTCAAGGACCAAACACATAGAAATTCGTCACCACTTATTGAGAGATGAAGTAGCCAACAAATCCTTGGAGCTTAGCTTCATACCCATTGATAAGCAAGTGGCTGGCATTTTCATAAAACCATTGGCTGAGGATAGATTCACAACATTGAGAAGAGAATTGGGATTGTGCAAAATACAATGGAGACCATACCAAACCTTGAAGTATATGTTCTTTGTGTGCACTGATTATGAGGTATATCAAATGGTAAACTATGGAAGAACAAGTTATGCTTGTTTGGAAACTATTATTATGCGTGAGAAAATATTCTCCGCCATGTATCCATAGTCAAGTTGCACATAAAGGTCATTCAATTCAAATAAGGTATATGGTTTCTTTTCCTTTTGCCCACTAATTTTTGCAAACAAATGGATGTCTGTGTTGGAATGTTTTATTTATGAACTTGTGTGCCATTGCTTAAATGTTGAGTCTACACATGCACACACTATGGGGGAGCAAGTTCAGGTTAGATGAATGAATTCTTGAGGGAAACTCTTCATTTTTCACATCTTTCATTTTCCCTAGCATGGAGTTCCATTTTTCTACTCATCCTAGCCTTCAATTTGATTTGTAGAAGTTCCTGTCGACAACCCCAATTCCATCTGTCGACAGCCATGCCTCCACAGAACCCAGATCTTGAACCCTGTGTGCCTCTGTCGACAGGCTCAAATCCATCTGTCGACAGACAGGCACAGTTTCAGATCTCCCCGAACTCAATATCTTCTGTCTGTGTGCATTTGTCGACAGCTGAAACCCATCTGTCGACAGCCATGATCTGTCTGAACCCAAAAGTCTTCAACAGTGTATATCTGTCGATAGGGTCACATCAGCTGTCGACATATACATATTTAACAAGCAATTCCTTATTCTTTCTCAACAGCTTTATGAGTAGGTCCATCCCTTTGATGTACGATGCAACTTGGGTATTTACGTATGCTTTTACTCTTTCATGTCCACATTATATTAAAGATATTGTCTCAATCCCAATGATTTTGACATAATATTCTTGTATGAGTCTAGGTTGTATCATTTGGAGTACATTGGATAAATCTAATGGGTCTAACCTAACTCACTTGAATAACACCCTTGTGGCTAATCATTTTCTCAAGTGATGTGATAAGTCCTATGGTCATTGAACTTTATGTCTTGCATTGCTTGTTACCATACACATTCTTTGACCTTGATTTTCAAACACAACACACAAAAAAAAAGGATAAAAGCTACCTATTTCCTACGATCAAAAGTCAATAATGGGATAAAGGTAGAGCAATGATGTGTATTGTTGAGTAATCGGGGACATGGGCATCACAAATGTCTCCCCTCGCGTCAAAAAGCTTACTCATTATCTCTGTAGCATGGTATGATGGTCACTCCCACTGAGTAACTGGGGGTACGGGCACTTCACATGTCTATCCTCACGTCAAAAGGTGTTAGTGATCCTACTTACCACTTTTCCCATTGCATTTTCCTCTAAATAAATCAAAATTGAAATAGTGTGAAGCCTCCAATGTTTGATTAATCCCAGGTTCCTTGATGTTTGTGGTTATCTACTCATGTAGACATCTTTTTCATAAACCATTTGACCATCACCCACTTGGAATTATGTTTTTCTACAATGGTTTTTATTCAAAGGGGTTATCTTATTTTCATAAGTTTTGATACGATGTCCTCTTGTTGTTCCAACTTGAGACTCCTAGAGTATTATTTTTAAACCATTGATGATTTTGACTTGTCTTAATATTAGTGGGCATGACAGTTTAAAATGTGTACATACCTCTTTTACACGTTATCTACATCTTGGACGCTCATTGCCCTAAAAATTCCTATCAAAATCCCCATCTGGCACAGTTTCTGTTTGCGCCTGTCGATAGATACCTCTGCATCTGTTGACAGCCGGCGGCAGACTCTATTTTGGAAGCCCAACGGGCGTCTCTTTAGGGTTGGATTTTGTGAGTCCCTGTCCTTTGAAATTCTTCCCACTCTTTAAAACGAAACCCACGACCCTTTCCTCCCTTTCCACTTCCAAAACTCCCTCCTCCTTCCTTCTCCACCAAACCCTTCTTCTCCAGGGCGCCAGACCCAGATTCTGCCCCTTCTGGTTCTTTCTTCCTCCTCGTGCTTTTCGTCTTCTTTCTGAGTTCTTCTCCACTCCGACCTCCTCTCTTTATCATGGCTCCCAAGGGCAAGAAACTTGCTTCCCGTCACTGTCTCTTATCTCCCCAAGCCGGCGAGGGTTCCGGGGCTCTTGCCGAGCGCCGAACCAAGCATCGTGATGATCAGCTGCCCGAGCTTGTCGTTCCCCGAGGTTTGCAACTCACCATGGTTCCGAGAACCTTCAGCAAATTCGTTCAACCCCGCTATGTTGATTTTCCTTCTTTGGGAGACATGTTCCCCAATCTCCTACCCCTCTTTGAACCCAGGGCTGGACGGTATTTCTTTATTCTCACCTGCACTACTCTCCTATTGCCGTTACAGAGTTTTTCAATAATCTTGGTTGTCTGGGGATGGGGATCTCTACACCTCTGTCAAAGGTACTCCTTTCAAGCTTACCCCTAACCTCATCAGCACTGCACTTCAAATTCCTAACAGTGGGGTTGATGCGCTTCTCAGCTACCCTTCTGCATCTGAATACTATCATCTCATCACCCTCCAACCTTATGATGCAACTAAGAAAATTGCCAAACTGAATGCCAATTCCTTTCCCCCACTGAATAGAATGATCCATCACATCTTCACCACCCTGATTGCTCCAAAGCATGGCAGTCGGGAACTCGTCACTGAGGTTCATAAATCTCTCTTTTTCTTCTTCCTCAAGTGCGAACAAATCAACTTGCCAGAACTCATGCTTCACCTGATCTGACAATGCTTCTACAATCCCAGAAGATCAATGCCGTATGCTTGCCCGATCACTTCCCTTCTACTCTTCATTGGGATACATATTCCTGATAGTGAGCTTGTCGCCCTCAAACCTCGCAGTGCCTTTGATCTCACTGCTGCTCATCGGATGGGCTATAAGCTGCTTGATGGGGTTGTCACAAGGGAACTCAATGGTAAAGAGCAGGTAGCTGATGACGATGAATCTACTGAAGATGATGCTAATGGAGACTCCCAGTCCGAGCCACTGGATGCTCAAGGAGATGAAGCTGATGTTGCTACTGATGACCAAGTGCCTGATGAGCCCTCTCTTCGAGATTTCATCTCTGCTCAAATGGCACAAATGCAGCTCCAGATGACCACTGGTTTCGAACATCTAAATGCTCGATTGGATCATGTTGATACCAGCTTGGACGCACTGGCTGACACCCAAGTCCAGCTTCAGATAAGGCTTACAAGGCTCTCCACAGAGCTTCATGGACTCCGTCAGGCCTCTGCACCACCTGGGAATGACGATGTCTAGAGAGTCTAGGCATCAGTTATCTAGTGTTTATTTTGTTTTGGTCAGGGTCTTGTCACTGTTATCTTAGTTTGCTATCACAATCATGTTATTTCCTTCCCTTGCACTTCTTTTGTCATGTCATGAGTCACTTTTGTAACTGTGTGCAATGAATGCTCAATCAATGGAATTCACAGTTCTTTGCTTAAGTTCTACTCATGTGTACATGAATTGTCTTTTTGGATGTTGCTAAAGGGGAGAAAACATCACTTATGCATAACTTGAAAATTTTGTCATCATCAAAAAGGGGGAGAATGTTGGGTTTACATGTGTTATGTTTGTTTTTGATGATGAACAATCCACATTAATGTTATGAGCATAATTGAAACATGATCAAGCAAATGATACTTAAGAAAGAACATCTCAAGTGATTGTCTAAATGTTCTTTATATGTTCTTTATATCTCACTAACAATGCTCTTAAATGTAGGTGTGAGTGTAGGCAAGACAATGTACCAAATTCCAGAGCAAAAAAACTCAAGAAAGTCACATTCAACAAGTACCTGTCGACAGACCCACAAGTCCCTGTTGACAGCTACACATAGGGAGATCAGACAGGTTTCAGGACAAGTGTACCTGTCGACAGATCCAAATCGCCTGTCGACAGATACACACAAGAAATTATTTCCCGCAAGGCCAGTCTTCTGGATTTTGCAAACCTGTCAGCACCTATCGACAGATGCATAGTTTGCTGTCGACAGACGAAGAGAAGATCTCAGTTCCGAGATTTGGACATGTTTCCAAGTTGGGTGTTTCCTTCTACCAGGACTCTCCATACTTAAACACCCATATATAAGGAATGTTTTGAAGGTATTTTTCGTACAGAAGCAGCCACCATACAAAACCCTAAGGAAATCTAAGAGAAAAGCTCTCTCTCTGTTGCTCTGCTTCAGTACTCCGTCCAGAACAAAGAAGAACAATCTTCTGAACGAAGTTGAAGCCGGTTCGTCTGTGATTCAAGCTTCTCCATCAACTGATACCTGTCAAGATGAAGTTTGAAGTTCATCTGGACGACCATCTTGAAGAGTTCCATCTCAGGATTTGATTCTACAACTCTGAACTCTTCTCTGTCTCTGTTTTTCATACTCGGTGTGTGTGTTGGTGGGTCAAGTGTCTCTTGTGCTTGATTCACGTGGGTCATGTTGTTCTGATCGTGTGTTAACATCAGACAATGTGAGTGTGTGTGTTGTAGTGGTTTGAACTCGCTGATAAGCAGTCCTTCTGCGTGTGTGTGTGGACGGTGGACGTAGGATACACAAGTTGTGTACTCCGAACCACCTTAAATCTTCGTGTCCTGTGGTTTGCACGTTTCCACGATAGATGATTTGTCACGCCCCAACGTGGAATATCGGAGCGCGAAGGTAGTTGCAAGAAAAAGGTATAGAGCGTATACTAGACACCAAACCATTGCACATTGAATAATACTAAAGCAAATCTTTCTCATTAATAACTTTTCAAATGTCTAGTTACAACCACTAATATCAGAGCCATTCTGTAGGGCCCAATTACATTGCAATAAAAGGAAATATCTAACTACAACTCTAAGATATCATAATGACTCGAGGGTACTCCTGGCTTCACTCTTGGTCATTCCCTTCCTCGTGAGTGTATGTGTCATCCTCAGTCTCACCTGAGAACACAACATTAAATAACGTAGGTGAGCGATAACGCCCAGTAGGACTTAAATCTCAGGCTCAAGCAGGCTTTAAATAATTAACACATTTAATGGCAGAGTATCTAAAGATAGCAGGTACAAGAGAGTCAAAATATAGCAAGAGATAGCACAACAGGTAACAGGATAGCACAATAGCACGAGATCGTGTATAGTTTCCAAAATAGCACAAGTATGAGTATAGCACGAATAGCAGGATGGCCACAGCACAACTAGCACAAGTATGGTAATAGCACGACGAGTATAGCAGTTGTTTGTCATTCTAGACATCGAGAGAGTATAGCACGTTTTGTGTTTTGATTGTCATATAGATAGTCGAGATAGATAGCACTTGAGTGTAATGCCAAACACTCTGATCATTTAACTCCCATGGGCACTAGCACTTTCGGGCGCACATCCTAGGACCAGATCGGGCCCTTTATATATTGCCAGGCATTGGTTATATTGTTTATCTTTAGACAATCAGTCAATGGCCAATATAGAGTACCAAGAAGTAGATGAGAGCACTAGATGAATAGACGAGATAGTAGAGTGAACGTGAGTAGACGAGCGAGTAAAGTACAAATGAGAGCTAGTGGACATTGCACGTAATGCGACGAGTAACAGGTGATAGTAACAGTTGCACAACATGCGCACGTCGTATTGGCAGTCAGGTGGAATTCACGATCTTCCCACTGGCCATGTTATGCACAAGTCCAGAGGTCCGACGTGATTCAAGGTAAGAGCGAACTTCTAATAGCCGTTTGGATCATATCGATCCCTAAAGATGTAATGGGTGTTAGGGTACAACCGGATCGTCGACCATGTGGGAATCCATGATCAGAGGAGACTTACGGAGGTCTTGTGCAAGGGTTCACTAGTCCGGCAAAAGGAATATCCGACGGAGAGTTCACCACAAGCCAAGTAAAGTGTGTATATAAAATAGGTGCTCGACGTTCTAGAGGAATTCTAGAACAGTGGAGCGTCGATATAGGTATATAACCCACGCAAGAAACGAATACAAGTCCTTTAAAATAGGGCAATTAATATACTTTATTGCAATAAATTTCCAGACGCATTATGAGATATTTTATGCCAGATTTCAGCCATATATGGATGGTTCATGTGTGTGCATGTGTAAGAGAAATCATAGATAGAAATAAGTCGTGAATATGTATTTTAAATCATTCAATGTAGCTCCATTTTTAAAACAAGTTTTTACTGGGGGTATAACTGTAAAAAGGTGTAAGAATTATTTAGAAAGTGACAGAAATAATTTTTATGGGTTTTCATCAAAAACCTGTGAAGGCGACATAGGGTTGTAAGGATCGCGATAGGTACCAGGCAGAACGCGACAGGAGCATGTAAGGGTCGCGACATGGCTTGCAGACCAGGTACTGGGAACGCGACGGCTTACCTGTCGCCTTCTTGGTCTCGACGGGTAGGCTATCACAATCAGACCCCAGAAGGCGACATATCGGGCAGTCACGATCTGGTGGTCTGCGCCTGACTCTGACAGGAGTCAGACCAGACATTGGATTGCGGACCAAAACATTCAAATTTTGATATAGGGTCGTTTAGAAAATCATAACTAATTATATACATGATAAAAATTCACGAAATCAGTGGCAAATGAAACTAGACATGTGAGAGTACTTCCAGTAAATAGGAATTCAAGAGAGAGCATGGTTTGAATATGGTTTGAGAACAAACAAGAACGAGTAACACAGAACATGATATAGAGAGCAATATTGATTTAATTCGAGCAACATGCTTGATAAAATTAGGGATTTTGGGGCGAAGGTTCCCTAATGATCATCAGTATCTCCCATAAAAATTTCAAGGCATGAGATTTAGTAATCATGGAGAACAAGAATTATGAAGAGGGTTCGGGGTTAAGAGAGTTGCAGAACTTCAAAATTCAAGAAGAAAATATTGGCTCAATGGAAAATTATGAAATTTGAGGGTTTTGTTCTTGATGCATGGAACAATCTACAGACGAAATATTAGAATTTTTTCTTGTGAGATTGCCTACCTTTGACTCGATTTGTCTTCTAGGGCTTAGAACTCCAAGAACGAAGGAAGAAGCTTGATAGATCTTCCTCTCCTCGATTTCTCCTCCTCCTTGGCCTCTTCTCCACGTCCAAGAACCCCTTTGCACGAGCTAGGGTCGGCCATGAGGATTTAAGAGGTGTATTTATATAAACACAAGTTCCTATTCCTACTACTACTCAAATTCCTCTTAATTCCGAGATTTCCTAACTCCACCTTTCCTCTCTTGCTTTCCAATCTCTAATTGGGTTAGGATAGTATCTAAATTCATGCTAGACTATATGGGGTAGGTTTAGGAATCCAATTCCAACTCTAATTGCCACTTTTATTGCTTTAATAACCCCCTTCCAATTATGATATAATTAAACTCCGAATTTAGGGCATTTTCTTATTATTCTCCCTTTGTAAATTCATATTTTGACCCAATAAATTCTAGATGGTCCATTAAGCAAAGCCCATTACTCTTTTCCATTTAATGGGTTTTATTTAATGCTCTTTTCATTTAAATATCCATTTAGCTAGGTTTTAATTCTTTATTTAAATTTTTATTTTTCTTAAAAATTCAGGTTGCTACATGATTGGTAGGCACGCTGATTCTACACACGTTAGATAGACTGTTCATGTTCTGTTCACAACAAGCACACTAATTGCAAGTCGAACTAATCCTGAATCTGTTTAAGATTTCGATAAGGTTGTGTTTTCATCAAAAAGAAGGCAACTGTGGTTAGAGTTTGTTGTAATCTATTCAACCCCCCCTTCTAGATTACCATATTGGATAATTCCGCACGTCTCTCACGGGAGTGTTGACTCGGATGAGGTTGAGAATTGGGTCAAGGAAATCACAAGAATTTTTAAAGCTATCAGGTGCTAGGAGGAAGATAAAGTCCGCTTAGCAACATTTCAATTGGATAGGGATGCCCGGACTTGGTGGGAGGCCATGGAGGCTACCATAAGAGATATAGACTAGTTAACCTGGGAAGAGTTTGTTGAGTTTTTCAACGAACAATATTTCTCTAAAGTAGTCCAAGAAAAGAAGGCAATGGAATTTATGAATTTGAACTAGCGAGGGCCATCGGTGGCTGAGTATGAAGCATAATTTGCTCGATTGTCAAGGTATGCCCCTCACATGATCGCCACAGAAAAGTTGAAAGCAAAAAGGTTCTTGAATGGCTTACGCCCACTCTTGATCGCTCAGCTAGCCCCTCATTTGATTACCACTTATGCTGAGATGGTTAAACAGGCCTTAGCTTTCGAAATTGCCACTAAAATGGTCGAGAAAATTTTGAGAAAAATTGGTGGTAACTATGTCGTCGGGGAGCATGAAAGGAAGTTTGAGGTGGGGAATGCAACTAGGCCTCAACAATCTATCAAGAAATTAGGAAAGGTAGTGGCTAAAGTTAAGGACGTTTGTCATTATTGCCACCTCCGTGGGCATAAAGCAGAGAATTGCTGGAAGAGGCTGGGAACTTGTCTACGCTGTGGAAGTGATCAACATCGAATTCCTAATTGCCCTCTCTTGTCTAAGGCACCTTCTTCATAGAATCCCAGACCTAGGCAAGGACGACTGCAAGCTATACAAGGGGTGGAATCTGAATCATAAGAGGAAGGCGGGCTTATGGAAGGTACAATTACCGTGAACTCCAAACCTACCTATACTTTATTTGATTCTGGCACAACACATTCTTTTGTTAGCCAAGCATTTGCCAAATCATTTGGAGTACATCTTGTGCCCCTACCAGAAAAATTGGAGGTTGCTACACCTGTTAGTAAGAGAAAAGAACTTAACTGCTACTGCCCTACTAGTTCAATAATGATTGAAAGATACAACTTTCGTGGAGATTTAAAATGTCAGGATTTAAGGGATTATGACATAATCCTTGGGGCTGATTGGCTATCCAAACATCATTTTGGATTGGATTTCCAAGATAGGCAAATAACATTTATGAACAAGGAAATCTCACCAGTAAGTTTTAAGAATCCTCGTACACAAAGTATGTCACTCATATCGGAAGTTAAAGCATATAAACTAGTGAAGAATGGATGTCAATGTTACTTAGCATCAGTGATAATGATAATCAGAATATCTCAGGCTTGGAGCATGTTTCCATGGTTCAAGATTTTCCTAATGTATTTCCTGAAGAATTGCCTGGTTTACCTCTTAGTAGGGAAGTAAACTTCATTATCGAATTAATTCCTAGAGCTACACCAGTTTCTCGAGCAGCATATAGAATGTCCGTAGAGGAATTGAAGGAATAAAAAGCCAACTCATGGAATTAATTGATAGAGGGTTTATCAGACCCAGTACATCTCCTTGGGGTGCTCCAGTCCTATTTGTCAAAAAGAAGGACGAAACCTTATGGTTATGTATGGATTATCGACAACTAAATCAACTCAAAATCAAGAATAAATATCCACTTCCCCGAATTGATGACTTATTTGATCAATTTTCAGGAGCTCAATATTATTCAAAAATTGATCTCAGGTCTGAATATCACCAACTGAGAATTTAGGATGAGGATATCTACAAGACAACTTTCCGAAGTAGGTATGGGCATTATGAATTTGTTATGATGCCATTTGGACTGACTAATGCCCCTATTGCGTTCATACGATTAATGAATGATATTTTCATACTACACTTGGATCAGTTTATTGTTATATTCATTAATGATATCTTCATTTATTTGAAAATTGTGGAAGAGCATGTAGCACACCTACAGATTGCCCTACAATTATTAAGGGATCATAAGTTATATGCCAAGTTTAGTAAGTGCGAATTCTAGATGAAGCAAGTAACATTTTTTGGTCATGTTATTTCGGGAGATGAATTGGCTGTAGATTCTTCCAAAGTTGAAGCCATCCAACATTGGGAACAACCTCAGACTCTTATGGAAGTCTGAAGTTTTCTGGGTATGGCTAGTTATTACCGCCGATTTGTCAAGAACTTCTCTAGAATTACTACAACACTTACTCAGTTAACTCGAAAGAAAGTGCCCTTTGTATGGAGCAACGAATGTGAGTACGCCTTCCAGAAATTAAAGGAATGTCTGTGTTGTACTATGTAGATTTTGATGATCATAAAAATACTAAGTTTAACTCATGATTTAGAAAATCACAAAACATTGAATATAATTCATGTTTATGACCAAGCATTTGATTCATGTTTATTTAATTTGAGGGTCTAATTTGTGTGTTAAGTGTGTAGTAATTTTGTCCAATAGTCACATTTGAAGTGGTCAATACCAAGCCCAAGACTTGGACAAAACAGAAAGACAAGATTGGAAGAAGAACTGCAAAACTGATAATCGGATGACCGACTTGCAAAAATCGGTTGACCGATAATGAAAGGCAATCAATGCCAGATCGATTATGGATTAAAGGGAATTGATGCCAGATCGATTGTGGATCAAAGAAATCGATGGAAGATTGATTACCAGTCCAAAGTCGGATGACCGATTTGGTACTTTCGGACGACCGACCTAGCAAGAAGGTTTGGCACTGAGACAGTCAAAAAGTCAAATGACCAACTTGGAGAAATTTGTCGATCGATCTGCCAGTCGAAGCAAGGTACTTTAGATATTCACGTTGTATCTTGACCAGCCGAAGCATCGGTTAAAGCTAAACCCAAAGTTGGTTGACCAAAATTCCGGAATCAGTTGATCGAACGATCAGTCAATCTGCCAGTCGAAGTCCCAGTCGATGTGAGTCCAAAATCAAACGACCGATCTTGGGAAATCGGTTGACCGATTCCAGAAACATAGTTTCCAGTTTGGATAGGACTCTTTCTTGTTTATGGATTTACTCGATCTTATCTTCTGATCTACGGTCAATGATAAGTCTTTTGGTCATGGGACTAAAGAGAGAAGCCTATTCTTGTGGGTAGTATAAATACACATAGTGGGAGAACGAGATTTGCATCTAGGCTAGGGCAAAGGATGAACCAGCAAACCAAAGCACTTTCCAGGTGATTTCTTCAATGGTTGCTAAACGAGTTCAAGGTATTGGATGTTCAGAAGATTGGGCATCCATAGTACTTCATCCAAGAAGGCTTGTGCAAGCTTCTGTGTTCTTCTCCGATGTTTCTCAACCATGCCAAAATAGGAGAATTCTGAACTGCAAATTTTCATCTCTTTTCTCTTATTCTTGGGTTGAGAACTGTACGTCAGTTTATTTACACAAACATCTCTGTGTGTGTGCTATGTTTGTGAGCACGTGATTAGTTGGTGTGTAGTGTGTGTGGACATACACATCGGGTTGTCTCATCCCCAGGAAATGAGGTGGGGTTGTGGTTGTCCCCGAAAACAACAGTGTGTGTGTGGGTTTTCGCTTGTACTTGGGAAACAAGCTAGTGGAAATCCTCACACGGGTGTGGGGTAGTGGATGTAGACGCACACATGGGTGTGTTTTTCAAACCACTCTAATTCTTGCATGCATGTGTGGTTTGCATCCATCTCTTCTATCTCCGTTCTACACACGTTAGGATAGTTGGTTTCGTCTATATACTTGTTATATTCTGCTGTGCATCTCACACAGTAGGTTTGCTTAATTGTGTCTAATATACTCTGTGTGAATGAATTTTTATTGGGTGATAAACAATTCACCCCTTCCCTCTTGGTTGTCCATCGCATCCCTGCACATAAATTGGTATCAAAGTCAAGCTCTTGATCTAAAGAGAGATTTTGTTTGCGATGGCCAACAAAGGATATGTGCCTGAGGGTCATTCTATCAACCGTCCACCCTACTTTGATGACAATAATTATTCCTACTAGAAAAATCGTATGCACGTCTTTCTTAAGGCTCAAGATTATGAGATGTGGAAAGTTGTGAGAAACGGTCCTTACACACTGCCAGAGGATGAGTGTGACGGCCCTCGATACACCGGTACGGTCATACCGACCCACGTCGGTATAGAGAGTGCTGCCACAATGGGACATTTACCCAAACGATACAAACAGCTGAGATGCACGCGAATATACAACAGAGTAGCGGAAGTAAAAGACCAATGTCTTCATTCATTCATCATCCACATTAACATACATGCAGTTCGCATTTAACATAAAAGAACTAAAAATCCACATGATTTAAATTGCTGAAATTAAATACAAATGTCTACACTTATACATCATTCTCATGATACTTCTAGTACAATGTTCAAAATTACATACTATGAAATACACAATTCTCAAAGAACTCCAAAAACTAGCTAGTCTCCACGCTCGGAGTCCGTCTCTGCTGCCTCCTCCAAAGGTACTGTGTCACCAACTATACCTGTACGCCGAAGCAAGGAGTGAGTCCAAGGACTCAGCAAGCAACACTACTCATGATATACACTTACAAGTCCTAGTGGGTTTCTACATGCACATTACAATTAGCCACACATAGCATGTTAGTCATTTCAAGTTGTCAACCTATCATGAAGGTTCTACAATTTTATACATAACTCATGCTTTCAGATTTCTAAAATAAACTTCACCTATCACATGGTCTCTATTCAATTTACTCATGAAACTTTAATCTTTAAAGAATCAAACATGAGAGCTATCAACATGAACTTTTACATACATGGACGGGAAACACAACTAGCATGGATTTTACACATTTTTAGACACATACATGGACCTTTTCACATGCTTTAGGTTGCTGATTTCATATAGTTTCATGGCTGAAAACCTATGCATGAGAGCTACAACAATGCATAAAACATATCACATCAACAACCATTCATGCAGTCTTGTGCCCGTGTTCACTAATTATCCCTAACATGGATTCTAAGCATATTTGCACATTAAACATAATGATAATAACATGAATTTACTGAATTCACATGGTTTCAGATTTGTATCACATAGGTTTCAATAACACATTTCCACATCTTAGTTTCACATTTTTATTTGCACAAGTTTTCTCTTTCACATGGTTCACTTTACACATACACATTCACATGTCACTTACACATTTACACATGGTCACATACACATTACACATTTCACATTACACATTTTAGGTGCCGTGACACATAGTCCAAACCACCAAAGAAGGACATATACACATCACATTACACATAGACGCCATCTAGGCATTCCAATGGCGACTCTTGGACTGCGCAGACTGGGAGAACAAGTCTCCACCCTAACCAATGGTACTTGTCCACCTCCAGGATTTCCCCCTAATGCCCTTAGGGTCACTTAACACATTGAACTTTCTCAGGGGGACTTTTCTCTGATACAGCTCCACTGCCCTCTACGGAAGCAGTGTCACATTGGCACAGTTACACATTTACATATTTACCGTTTTACACTTGGTTTTACACATAACACTTCATCTCATTCACCTTCTCACTCACATGAATACCTCTGTTTTTCCTAACATGGTACTACAGAATTTCAAGAGTTTAACACACAGTAAACACACTGATCATGCTGGGTTTAAACAAAATCCAATCACCTTACGATAATATGCACGAATTATCACATTTCACATGAAAAACACATAACTTTTTATTTACTGATCCAAATGACTTGAAATTTTAACCACATGTTGTTTTCGGGTTCAAGGTCATACCCTCAATTTTTCAGATTTTCCTGAGCTAAATAGGATTTACAGAAAATAAAACGCCTAATTAGCATGCTATTAACAACTTAAGTTAACATGGGTCTAACACATTTTGCAAATTAGCCACTTGCTGTTTAAACATAAGCTATTCACATATGCATGAACTGAGAATACAAAATTTCCCTAATTCATACATCTATGGATTGAACACTACAAATCATTCTTGCATGCTTTCATTTTATTCTACCGAATCGGATTTTATTAGCACGTTACTCAAGCATGGATAATTCACTAAAATTACAGTCACACATACTGACACACTAACCTTCATGATCAGACCAAAACCAAGGCCTTCATACACATTCTAATCAGGAAAACTAAATTTGTAAAATCAACAATTCATGCTCACAAGTTTAAGGAATACCATTTTCCCACATCCACCAACACACACCACATTCATCCACACACCACAATGCACAATATACATAGAGTATAAGGTTTACCATATATCCTCATCACGTAAAACATACCGAATTTAATGCATAAGAAGGACAGAACAGCTCACTGTTCTGTCCAGAGGAACTAGGCGGCGGTCTCTGGCCGCTGACTCAGGGTCAACGGCATGGCCGATGGACGCCAAGCTCATCACAGGCGTCCAGGGACCTTGCCGTCGAATCAGGTCTGTGCAGAACACAGACCCGAGCTCTGAAACTAGGGTGAATAGGAGGGTCTAGGACTCGAGGAAAATTTCATAAAAATCACAAAACCAACCTAGACTCATAAGGGAACATCAGGGATAGGTCACTTGCCTTTCTAAAATTCCTCCAAGGGATTTATGGCTCGGTGAAGACCTCCTTGGGCAGTTCCAAGAAAGTTGCAGAACCCTCTCCAAACGATCTCTCCTCCGGGCTCCTGGATGACCTCCACGCCGAGGGAATGTCGGGGAAGCCTTCCTCGTTGGTCCAGCAACCTCCTTGCAGCAGGGGGACGCCGGATCAAGGTCCAGGGATGTGGATTTTTGGGTGGCAAAAATGGGTTTTCTCTCAGACTTGCTCCTAGGGTTTTTCTTTCTCCTTTCTCCTCTTGCAAGGGTGAAGGGAAGAGTGGGAGAGTCCAATTCGGGTTCAGGATTTAGGAGGGTCTCTCTCCCACTCACTAGGGTGATGGGACACCCTCAGAGCCGTTGGGGGACATCCCCCCAATGGTGGCCATACCTTGTTTCAGAAGCTTGCAGCTCTGCTGCGCATGCAGGTCAGAGAAGTTGGCGTCCATATCGCTGGACGCCGGGATGAGTGTTGGCGTCCATGTCTGGACGCTGACACCACCTAAACGGCCTGGGCTTGACGCCAAGGTGGCCTTCGGCCAGAACTTTAAATTATGCAGAAAACCATGCATACCATGCACCTATACATGCAATATACATATGGTATTGTATCCATACTATCATCATGCAATACATACATTATTTATACTTAATATAAACACACGCACATGTAATTATACTAATTAATGCGTACGTAAATATGTACATACATACACAAGCATAAATACACACACCTAATTACAAATAATGCGACGGAAATTCGAGGATATTACAATGAGGGAAAGTGGACCGAGGATAATATTAAAAAAATCCAAGGTTAATTTCAGTGCCATGAATATAATGCAATGTGCTATTCATATTGATGAATATTCCTGTATTTCTATGTACAGTTCAGAAAATGAGATGTGGGACAAGTTGAAATTAATTTATGAAGGCACTTTAGAGGTCAAGGAGACCAAAGCCAACATCCTGGTCCATGAATATGAGATGTTCAAGATGAGTCCTATGGAAACAATTTCTGACATGTTTGCACAGCTCTCCAACATCACCAATGGACTGAAAGCACTTGGGAAGAACTACTCGGACACAGAGATAGTTCGTAAAGTTCTGAGGTCCTTCCCACCAGCGTGACACACTAGAGCCACAATCATTAAACACTCCAAGAATTTGTCGACCCTTACTGTGGAGGAGTAAATTGGGAGTCTCATGACATATGAGATAAATCTAAAGAGGGAGGAGGTTGAGCAACTCTTGCTTATTAAGCAAAAGGATGTAGCACTCAAGGCAAGGAAATCAAAGGAAAACATGTAAGACCCAGCCCTCTTGGGGCCCTTAGCACTATCCTCTTGGTCGCGACGCACCTGGCCGTCGCGTTCTGGTCGCGACGGGGGTGGGCGTTGGGTTCTTGTCACAACGTCTGATGGCATCGCGACTGCTTTTCTGACTGATTTGACCGATGTCCTTTCTATCAGAATGGCCTTGTCGGGTGTCAGGTGCGTACAGTGTTGACGCGACCTGGCAGAACGTCACGTTCTGGTTTCACAGTCTTTGTGGTTTGACCGCCTTTTGGTGTCGCACCGGGTTCAGCGATCGCGACATAGTCGCGATGCCCGGGGGCGTCATGACATGCTTGCTATCGCGCCGGCCTGACCCGTCTCGTCTCGGGGCCCATCGGTTTAAAACCAAGGCTGAAGCCCCCTTTCTCCTTCCCCTTTCCTTTCTTCTTCTTCTTCCCCCTTGTTCTCCCCTCCGAGCCCTCTTGCTTCTCCAGCGTTCCTTGGGTGTTTTGGGCGAGGGGGTGATGCCCCGTTCATGTAGGTGACGTGTTCGTGCTGCTTGGAGCGAGGAGGAGGTGGCCATTCTGACATGAAGGCCCCAACGGGTTGGCTCTACTCCTTGAGGTAGGGACCCTCGTCTCCCACTCGTCCTAGCATGCTCCCCTCCCCTTGAGATTCTTTGTTTCTCCATGGTTTTAGGGTTGTGGGGTATGTGAGGTCCATGCTTGTGGTGAGTGTGGTTTTCCTCGAGCGTAGATTTTCTTATAATGCATGTTTGTTGGTGTTTGAGGGTGGTTTGGCTTGATTGGAAATTTTTATGGTGTTTCCCATGCTCCCCTCCTCCTATTGGCGTGGTTTGTACCAGATTTGGGGTGGTCATCGCAAGGGTTGTCCTAGGACTCTCAACTGAGGTCGCGACCAGTTTGGGGGTCGCGATCATGTCGCGACCGGCATGGCTACCGCGACATGGTTGTGACACCCTAGGGTGTCGCGACATGGTTGCGGCACCCTATGGTGTCGCGACATGGTCACGGTAGCCTGGAGCATCGCCACATGGTCGCGACGGCCTTGGGCGTCGCGACAATAGCAAAGACAGGTAAGTCTTATGAAGTTCCATTTCTCGTGGAGTCTTCGCCATTTCCAGTTCTTTCTATACCTGTGGCACCAGTTCTAGTTCCTAGTACGGTCCTACACTAGTCGTTCACCTGGTGCCCGGCACCTGAGGGCCTGTCCCGTGAGAGAGGTTGTTACCATTTGCCTGGGACCCCCATCCTCGTGCGCCTTAGAGGGAGCGTTCGGGGCGACGAGCGTACTCGAGTCACGGACTCTGGAGTAGAGGGGAAAATGGTGGTTAGAACAGCGGCGTCGAGTTGTTTACAGAACTCTCTTGGTTGGTCTGGGACACCGAGGATGGCCGGAGTTCTACCTGGTGCAGGCCAGTCAGTCCTTTTTCTCACTGCCTCGCTCTTTGTAGCCCCGGAACCACCTAGAGAGGCCAGGCATGGGACCATAGTCAGACCAGACTACGGTGGTTACTGTTGTGTACTTTGTGCTCCTACCCCCACTCTGACGAGACGTGGAGGTTTGGACCTAGGTCGAGGATAAGACGTCAGTGGACGCACCTGACCGGTTGACTAGTGGTAGTGTTTTCTATAGCTAGTGTCTCTTGTCTGGACAGGGTTCTCTCTGTTTGTGTTGCCAGCCATGTGGTGGCCACGACGTGCAGGTCTACGGAGTTTCTGACCGTGTTGTCTCTTCCGTATCGTCGCTAGTTATTAGCCTTGCTTCCGCACTTTCCTTTGTAGACTAGAAGATATAAATGTTGTTATTTAATTTGTTTATATATTCCTTCTGCCTGTTAGAGCCAGTAGGATTGGTAGTCCCTACTGAGCTTCTGTTGTGAAGCTCATCCCTTCTTTTCCAGGTGAGACTTCTCAGCAGCGGCAGGGCGCGCATCAGGCAGAGTAGGCGGGGCGGTAGTCATCGTCCCCATAGCTAGCTGTGGGTTTTCCCCCTTCAGTTGTACTTCACCCTTGAGGTATGCCCCTAAGGGCTCTGTCCTTCCCCTTTTTACTTGTACTAATCGTGCGTGTGTTGGGACTGTACCTAGAGCGATACGCTGCGGTCTCACTTCTCTTTCTGCTTCCGCGTGTGTGCTCCTAGTTCAGTAGTTGACGTTTATTTCCTTTACATATTCTATTAGACCTTTGTTATAGCCCTTCCGAGTCCCCGGATCCGTGGGCGGCGACTGGGAAAATCGGGTCCTCGGCTTGGGCCGAGGGTCGAGTTCTCGGAGTCGTTATAGTTGGTATCAGAGCGAGAGTCTAACAGGACTTGTAGTGGATTTAAACTACAATAGAAAGTGCCAATAGTAGTACAAGTAAATTGCTAGCCGCCTGAGTTAGTGTCGTTAACCTTGTTGGTTGTGTGACGTGCAGGATATGGTTCCGCGCAGGCGTAGGCAGGCCAGAGAGCTGATGGAGTAGCAGGGTGAATCTGACATGCCAGCGCCAGGTCAGGTTCAAGAGGATGTGTCAACAGAGGAGTCAGTGGCACAGCCTCAGGAGGCAGCAGTAGCAGCAGCAGTGGGCGAGCAACAGCAGCAGTGGTACCAGGCCCGTCACAACAGTATGTAGATTGGTTTCCCTTGGCTAAGCAGTTTTTCAAGACCTGTACTAGGCGTGGTAGCCAGGGCAGATGGCAGCGGGAGGTCAGCCGCCAGTACTTCCCCCAGCAGTACCAGAGCAGCAGGTAGACCCATAGGTGGAGCAGCCAACAGCTAAGTAGGCATCGGGTACTGGGAGTACCCGGGTCGGTAGGAGGAGGACGGGTGTCATTGAGGACAGGACAACCCTCTTGGAGAGGTTCTTGTGTCTTCGACCACCGATGTTCTATGGCGACTACGACCCAGACAGAGCTGAGAGTTGGACGCACGAGTTGGAGTGTACGTTCGAGACCATGGAGTGCGCCGACGAGGATCAGGTCAGATTGGCAGTGTATCAGCTCAGGGGGCCAGCCCATGAGTGGTGGAGAGTTCAGAGGCAGACACACTTCACCAGGCAGCATTTGGATCAGATTTCTTAGCAGCGGTTTTTAGAGGTCTTCCACGGCGAGTATTTTCCTGACTATGCTCGACGTGAGAGGCGAGATCAGTTTCATGAGTTGGTTCAGGGTGATCTAACGGTTGCTCAGTATCACCAGAGGTTTGTCAGGTTGATGAGGCATGTTCCTCATGTTGCTAGCAGTGAGCAGGCTTGTGCAGAGAGGTTCATTGCAGGACTGAGGCCTGATTTGAGGTGGGGCGTGACAGCTCATATGTGCGCCACTTTGGGAGTGGTTGTGGCTAAGGCCACCGCCGTGGAGAGAGAGACCTGGTAGCCACAGCAGCAGCAGCAGCAAGGAGGAGCTTCCTCTAGAACCACTCCGTACCAGTGCTCCGCAGGTAGTCGTGGTAGTGCGACTTCTTCTTCTTCGGGCTTAGGCAGTTCCGATTTGCGCTCGAGGTTCAAGCAAATGACCACTTGTGGGGGTGGTCGGAGCAAGTAGTAGAAGCTTCAGTCGAGGTTTGCAGAGTAGTCAGTCCAATAGGGGGCTGAGCAGAGCAGGCAAGAGGTGACTTGTTACACTTGCAGTTTACCAGGCCACTACAGGAGGGATTGCCCGATGGGGCAAGTCCAGCAGCCGCAACAGCCAGTGCAGTACACTCAGCAGTTGCTGCAGTACCAATACTCTCCTCAGCAGTAGCCACCCCGTCAGCAGTAGCAGGGGCAGTACCATTTGCAGCCTCAGTAGTTTTAGCACCATCAACTGCCTCAGCAGTTTCACCCATACCAGCAGCAACAGTAGTTTTTGCAGCACCAGCAGCCACCTCAGCAGCAGCAGCCCCAGCAGGTGCCACAACGTGGGCGTGGTCGAGGTTGTGTGATGGCTCTTACCAGGGAGGAGGCCAAGGCGTCGAATCTGGTTATAGGTACTTTGCCTATCCTTGGTAGAGCTGCTCATGTTCTGGTTGATCCTGGTGCTTCTCTTTGTTTTGTTTCCGAGGAGTTTTATGAGTCGCTTGTTCGTCACACACCTGTGAGGTAGTGTGACATGATGGTCGATCTTCCGTCCGGTCATTACATGCGCTTTTCCGGTTACCTTGAGGGTGTCACAGTTGAGGTCCAGGGACACCAGTTGCCAGCCAGGTTGTACGCATTGCAGCTTCATGACTTTGACGTCATCCTTGGCATGGACTGGTTGGAGGCTCACTCAGCTGTGGTAGATTGTCAATGGAAGACCGTGCGATTTGAGATACCTAGAGTGCCCGTTCTCAACTTCTGAGGTATCGGTCTACCCATCGACCTTTTATTTCTTTCTATAGAGCTCGCCGTTTGATCCGTGATGGTTGTGTAGCATATCTTGCTTCTGTTTGTTCCTTGGAGCCTAGCGGGTCGTCGGTTTTTTATGTGCCTATTGTTTGTGAGTTGCCTAATGTTTTCCCGGAGGATCTGCCTGGGCTACCGCCTGAGCGGGAGGTAGAGTTCTCCATTGAGATTTTGCCTGGTATGATGCCTTTGTCTAAGGCACCATACCGGATGGCTCCGGCTAAGTTGCGCGAGCTGAAGCGCCAGTTGCAAGAGTTGCTTGAGCGGGGTTTTATCCGTCCGAGCCGTTCGCCGTGGGGAGCACCAGCACTGTTCATAGGAAGAAGGATGGCAGCTTGAGATTGTGCATCGATTATAGGCAGCTGAACCAGGTAACAGTGAAGAACAAGTATCCGTTTCCCAGGATCGATGACTTGTTTGATCAGTTGCAGTTAGCCAAGGTGTTTTCAAAAATTGACTTGAGATCAAGGTACTACCAGTTGAGGATTAGAGAGTCAGATATTAGCATGACAACTTTTCATTCGAAGTATGGTCACTTTGAGTTTGTCGTGATGCTATTTGGGCTCACGAATGTGCCAGCAACTTTTATCGATTTGATGCATAGAGTGTTCAGTGAGTACCTGGACAGGTTTGTGGTCATCTTTGTAGATGACATTTTGGTCTACTCGGTTTTTGAGGAGGAGCACGAGGAGCATCTAAGGATCGTGTTGGAGATGTTGCGGAGTCACCAACTTTATGCCAAGTTTGACAAGTGCGAATTTTGGCTAAGGGAGGTGCACTTTCTCAGACACGTGATCTCAAGTTCTGGTGTGGCAGTGGACCCAGCCAAGGTTGAGGCAGTATTGTCTTGGGACCAGCCCACTTCAGTGTCAGAGGTTCGCAGCTTTCTGGGTTTGGCAGGATACTACTGTCACGCCCCGACGCGGAATATCGGAGCGCGAAGGCAGTTGCAAGAAAAAGGTATAGAGCGAATACTAGACATCAAACCATTGCACATTGAATAATACTAAAGCAAATCTTTCTCATTAATAACTTTTCAAATGTCTAGTTACAACCACTAATATCATAGCCATTCTATAGGGCCCAATTACATTGCAATAAAAGGAAATAACTAACTACAATTCTAAGATAACATAATGACTCGAGGGTACTCCTGGCTTCACTCTTGGTCATTCCCTTCCTCGTGAGTGTATGTGTCATCCTCGGTCTCACCTGAGAACACAACATCAAATAACGTAGGGTGAGCGATAATGCCTAGTAGGACTTAAATCTCAGGCTCAAGCAGGCTTTAAATAATTAACGCATTTAATGGCAGAGTATCTAAAGATAGCAGGTACAAGAAAGTCAAAATATAGCAAGAGATAGCACAACAAGTTACAAGATAGCACAATAGCACGAGATCGAGTATAGTTTCCAAAAATAGCACAAGTATCGAGTATAGCACGAATAGCAGGATGGCCATAGCACAACTAGCACAAGTATAATAATAGCACGACGAGTATAGCACTTGTTTGTCCTTCTAGACATCGAGAGAGTATAGCACGTTTTGTGTTTTGATTGTCATATAGATAGTCGAGATAGATAGCACTTGAGTGTAATGCAAACACTCTGATCATTTAACTCCCATGGGCACTAGCACTTTCGGGCGCACATCGCAGGACCAGATCAGGCCTTTATATATTGCCAGACATTGGTTATATTGTATCGTTAGACAATCAGTCAATGGCAATATAGAGTACCAAGAATAGTTAAGAGCAATAGATGAATAGACGAGATAGTAGAGAGAACGTGAATAGACGAACGAGTAGAGTATAGATGAGAGCTAAGGGTACATCACGTAAAACAACGAGTAAACAGGCGATAGTAATAGTTGCACAACACGCGCACGTCGTATTGGCAGTCAGGTGGAATTCACGATCTTCCCACTGGCCATGTTATGCACAAGTCCAGAGGTCCGACGTGATTCAAGGTAAGAGCGAACTTCTAATAGCCGTTTGGATCATATTGATCCCTAAAGGTGTAATGGGCGTTAGGGTACAACCGGCTCGTCGACCATGTGGGAATCCATGATCAGAGGAGACTTACGGAGGCCTTGTGCAAGGGTTCACTAGTCCGGTGAAAGGAATATCCGACGGAGAGTTCACCACAAGCCAAGTAATGTGTGTATATAAAAACAGGTGCTCGACGTTCTAGAGGAATTCTAGAACAGTGGAGCGTCGATATCGGTATATAAACAACGCAAGAAACGAATACAAGTCCTTTAAAATAGGGCAATTAGTATACTTTATTGCAATAAATTACCAGATACATTATGAGATATTTTATGCCAGATTTCAGCCATATGTGGATGGTTCATGTGTGTGCATGTGTAAGAGAAATCATAGATAGAAAAAAAGTCGTGAATATGTATTTTAAAGCATTCAATATAGCTCCATTTTAAAACAGGTGTTTTTACTGCGTATATGACTGTTAAAAAGGCGTAAGAATTTTGTAGAAAGTGAGAGCAATAAATTTTATGGGTTTTCATCAAAAATCCTATGAACGCGACGTAGGCCAGTAAGGGTCGCGACAGGGTCAAGGCAGATCGGGACAGGGCCTGAAAAGGGTCGCGACCGGGCTGCCAGGACAGAACACGACGTAGGGTACTGTCGCGTTCAGAACGCGACAAGGAAAGCGTCACGACGGGCTTGAGAACGCGACCTATCGGGCCGTCGCGTTCTCAGGTCCATGGCCTGAGTCTGATAGAGTTCTGCTCTGTCTTCGATTGCGGTCCAGAAATATCAGATTTTGATACAAGGTCGTTCAAAAAATCATAACTAATTGTATACATGATGAAAAATCATGAAACTAGTGGCAAACGAAACTAGACATGCGAGAGTACTTCCAGTAAATAGGAATTAGAGAGAGAGCATGGTTTGAACATGGTTTGAGCATGAACAATAACAAGTAACATAGAACATGATACAAAGAGCAAGATTGATTTAATTCGAGCAACATGCTCAACAAAAATTAGGGCTTTTAGGGGCAAAAGATCCCTAACAACATGAAGTGTCTACAGTAAAAATTTCGTAGCATGGGATCAAGTGTACATGGAGATATGATTCAAACATGATGACTCGGAGTTATCATGTTTGAAGAACTTCTAAAATCAAGAACAAAAGATTGGCTCGATGAAAAATTATGAAACAAGAGGGCTTTTGTTCCTGGTGATTGGAACTACCTATAGATGGATTTGATTTAGTTTTGCTTGTGAGAATGCCTACCTTTGACTCGATTTGTCTTCTAGGGTTAAAATCTCCAAGAACGAGGAAGAAGCTCCAAGAACTCCTTCTCCCCACGAGATCCTCTCCTCCTTGGCCTCTTCTCCACGCCAACAACCTTTGGCAACGAGCTAGGGTCGGCCAAGAGGGTTTAAGAGATGTATTTATGCATGTATGGGTTCCTATTCCTACTTCTATTCTAATTGCTCTTTAATTACGAGATTTCCTAACTCCAACCTTCCTTTCTTGCTTTCCAACCTCTATTTAGGTTAGGATGGGATCTAAATTCGTGCTAAATCATAAGGGGTAGGCTTAGGAATCCAATTCCAACTCTTATTGCCTCTTTTAATGCTTAAAGAGTTCTTTTCTATTTAGGAGATATTAAGACTCCGAATTTAGGGTATTTTCTTTTTATTTACTATTTGTAAATTCATATTTTGACCCAATAAGTTCTAGAGGATCCATTAAGCAAAGCTCATTACTCTTTTCCATTTAATGTGTTTTATTTAATGCTCTTTTCATTGAATATCCCTTTAGCTGAGTTTTTAATTTATTATTTAAATTTTTATTTTTCTCAAAAATTCAGGTTGCTACAACTACAGAAGGTTTATCCAGGATTTTTCCAGGATTGTAGAGCCGTTGACCAGATTGACCAGACTTGAGGCCAGGTTTGTTTGGACAGAGGACTGCGAGAGGAGTTTTTAGGAGCTGAAGACGAGGTTGACTTCAGCACCCGTGTTAGTCTTGCCGTCAGGTAGCAGAGGTTTTGTGGTCTACACCAACGCTTCGAGGTCAGATTTGGGTGCAGTACTGATGCAGCATGGTGGGGTCGTTGCCTATGCTTCTTGGTAGTTAAAGAAGCATGAGGAGAACTACCCTACCCACGACTTAGAGTTGGCAGAAGTGATGTTCGCTCTGAAGTTGTAGAGGCACGATTTGTACGGCAAGGCGTTCGAGATCTTCACCGACCATCAGAGTTTGCAGTATATCTTCACTCAGAAGGATTTGAACTTGAGGCAGCGTAGATGGATAGAGTACCTGAAGGACTACGACCTTACCCTCTCCTATCACCCAGGAAGGGCTAATGTTATGGCAGATGCTTTGAGCAGGCGTGTTCGCTTGAGTTCGTTGATGGTCAGAGAGTGGAGGTTGTTCGAGGACTTGTCTTAGGGAGTTTTCTGCCCTTCGAGATATAGATACCGTGCAGTGATGACCAGTTTGTTAGTTCGGCCGTTAGTGTACCGTCACACTATAAGAAATTGTGTCAATAGAGACAGAATCTGAGACCAAATTATTCAGTCACTATTCAGTCTCAGATCTGAGACCGAATAGTGACCAAAGAAAATTCGCTCACTAGAACTATCTTTTGGCGGGTTTACGGTGAAACTTTGTGACTGAATATTCGGTCACAAATTTGGTCTCAGATCTGAGACTAAATTCTGATCGAAAGTTATTCGGTCACAATAGTTATGCGAGTTTAGCGACCGAATGATGACTGAAATGTTTCGGTCGCTAGTCGGTTGTTTTGGTCGTCATTCAATCGCTAAACCCTTTTATCCCCTCGACCGTCGGTGCCTCTCCTCTCTCCCTCTCTCTTGTCGACGCCGAGCTCGAGCCACCACCTCGTCGCCGCCGCTCCCTCGCCTCTCCTCTTTTCTCCCTCTCTCTTGTTCGCCCCAACCGGAGGTCGCCACCATTGCCCCCGCCACCGGACAGTGCCACCGTCGCCCCTACTGTGCCCAATCCCCGCTGTCGCCCCCACTGCGGCCCAGTCCCCGCCATCGTCATCGGACCCATCGCCAACGCCGTCGTCGGTAAGTTCTCTTTCTCTCTCTCTCTCTTTATCTCTGTGTCCTCTCTCTCTATGTCTCTATGTGTGTGTGTGTGTGTGTGTGTGTGTGTATGAGTGTGTCTGTGTGTGTGTGTGTGCGGCGAGGGCTAGCGGGGTGGCAGTGTGAGCCTGGGGGGGGGGGCAGTGTGGGGATGTGGGAGGGGGGGTTCGGTGGTGTTGGGGAGGGAGGGTGTTTCCGGCAGTGGGGGAGGGGGGCTTGGCAGGTGGGGTGGAGGGGAAGGGCAGTGTGGGGGTAGGGGTGCAATGTGAGCCTAGGGGGGAAGGGGGCAATGTGAGCCTTGGGGGGGGGGGCAATGTGGGGGTAGGGGGTGGCAATGTGAGCTTAGGGTGGGGGGCAGTGTGGGGGTATGGGAGGGGGGGTTCGGCAGTGTGGGGGATGGGGGGGGGAGGGTGTTTCCGACAGTGGGGGAGGGAGGCAGTGTGGGGGTGGGAGGGGGGCAGTGTGGGGGTCGGAGTCGGAGGGGGGGGGGTTCGGCGGTGTTGGGGAGGGGGGGGGGTGTTTCCGACAGTGGGAGAGGGGGCTTGGCGGGTGGGGGGCAGTGTGGGGGAAGGAGGGGGTGGCAGTGTGAGGCTTGAGGGGGGGGGACAGTGTGGGGGTATGGGAGGAAGGGTTCGGCAGTGTGGGGGTATGGGAGGAAGGGTTCGGTAGTGTGGGGGAGGGGGGGGGTGTTTCCGACAGTGGGAGAGGGGGCTTGGCGGGTGGGGGGCAGTGTGGGGGAAGGAGGGGGTGGCAGTGTGAGGCTTGAGGGGGGGGGACAGTGTGGGGGTATGGGAGGAAGGGTTCGGCAGTGTGGGGGTATGGGAGGAAGGGTTCGGTAGTGTGGGGGAGGGGGGGGGTGTTCCCAGCAGTGGGGGAGGGGGGCAGTGTGGGGGTGGGAGGGGGCTAGTGGTGTGGTGGTGAGTAGTGTGGGGGTTGGAGAGGGGGGGGGGGGGGCTCGGTGGTGTGGCCCAGTGTGGGGTGGAGGGGGGTGGGTGGTGTAGGGGTGTGGGGGGGGGGGGGGGCAGGCAGAAAAACAAACTACTTTAGGAAGAAAAACACAAAAAAATCATTTTGAAAAATTAAAAAGGTTGCAAAATCTAAAGCCTATTCAGCTATTCAAAACCCCAGATGATTCCACTAAGATTTAGTTTGGAGTTGGACAAGAATTATTTTGTGATGCTTTATCCATTCTAAAACTTAAGTTAGAAAATATGCTATCCATACTATTATACAATCCTGAAAAATGATCAAACAATAAAGACATAAAGAAATGATGAAGAGAAAAGGGTCATGGAAAATGAACTTAAATAGTACATTGTATCATGCCACACACATACGTTGACACAATTATTCCCCATGTCACACTTGCCTAAGCAAGACCGAAAAGAATTAGGATAGAAACACCTAGCAAAACTGGTCATCTCGCTTGCTTATGTAATGAGGGGAGAAAGGAGAGCAAAACACTTGCCTCACCACATGTCTATCCCACTCATCTAAGCATATGATTGTGTCAAATAATTTGATTTTTAGTTATGAGTATTGCTTCTCTTATTCTTCATTATTTGAAATGGTTAATGCCTCTTTCAACCATGTCTTACCATAGTTCTCTTACACACCACCATATTTTCTTATTTTGATGATTTAGGCCTTAAATTATAAATATTAGTGTCTTGTGCAAATCTATTTATACTATATAATAAATGTCTTACAAAGCCTTGCATGTCATCAGAATGTATATTTCCTTCGGTTTCTTCTTAAAACAAACTCTTCCTTGTAGACATTACATTCTTGATTCAAACCTAATTCAATAAAACACTATTATATGGATTGCATTTAATTGCTTACTTTCAATTTAATAATTAATATTGTAAGACCCGGCCCCTTTGAGCCCTTTGGCCCCGTCCTCTGGGTCGCGCCAGGCGCCCTGGCCGCGACGTGGTCACGACAGAGCGGTCTGCCGCGACAGCGTTGAGTCGCGCCGCACCCGGCCGTCGCGTTCTTGTCGCGATGGGGGTTGCCCTCGCGTCCTTGTTGTGGCGTCTGACAGGGTCGCGACTGCTTTTCTGACAGACGTGACCGGTGTCCTTTCTGTCAGAATGGCTTTGTCAGGTGTCAGACGCGTGCAGCATTGACGCGGCCTGTCTGGGCGTCGCGACTGCTTTTCCAGTCTCTGAGGTTTGACCGCCTTTTTGGGGTCGCGCCGGGGGCGACCGTCGCGACATGGTCGCGACGAGAGGAGCATCGCGACACGCTAGTTGTCGTGCCGGGTAGGCCATTGCGGTCTAGGGGCCGTCGGCTTAAAAAACCGAAGGCGCGCCCATTCTCCCTCTCGCCCTCTCAACTCTCTTTCCCCCATCCTTCCCTCTTGAGTTTCTCTTGCGTTTCTTGGCGGATCGTGGTGCTTGAGGCGTCCGTGCTGAGGTGGTCGTCCCGCTCGTGCAGGGGACGTGTCGTGCCATTTGGTGCGAGGAGGAGGCGTTCATTCCTACGAGAAGGCCCTAACGGGTTTGTGTCTTCGTGTGGAGGTAGGGACCTTGATCTCTCGCCCTAAGCATACTCCCTTCCCCTCTACATCGTGTTTCTCTGTGGTTTGGCTTGGGAGTGTGAGAAACTCATGCTCATGGTTGAGTGAGGTTTCCTTGAGTGTAGATTCATAAAATCCATGTGTGGGGCTTTAAGGGTGGTTTGGGCACTTTAAT